>CM046069.1:55727754-56412754 GCA_025215515.1 Schistosoma japonicum
CAGAGAATTTCGTTACTTTCTTGTTAACTACATTAAGGGGATCAATCTTAATTATCATCACTTACCTAACTGTCGAGCGATTGCAGAAGAAATTGGTCGCCGAACGGCTCTATCCACTACTGCCCCAATAACATAAGCCGCATTATGATCATATTCACCAGCTTCAAATGTATGACGCGAATTAGGAGACAATAGTATAACAGGTTGTTCCGGATCGTGAACAGAATATTCATCAGAAAAATGATTTGGAGTAATTGTCCATGGAAGGTCGTTTAAGCTTTTAATGGAAGATCCCTATACATTGTACACAGAAAGAATTAAATAGACAAAAACTGAAATTTACTAGTTATAAGGAATTTTGATGCTGATTATGATGAAGCTACTTCAATTAACCAGGCGGCTAGTTAAAACATTAAAGTTAGATGGGCGTATATCTTGGTATTCACTTTCACTCACTATTTGATCGCCATTAACTAGAAAGCTGTAAATATATTCGTCATTAATGACTAAAACGTAATTACATTGATTTAACAAACGAAAAATCTTTAGAACCTTAAAACCAATTGGGATTATATTTTACTAGTGACATATCATGTGAATTATCACGAATACGTTATTTCATGGAATCGACACTTTGCATTATTAAAACAGAAACAAGAACACCAGAGAATTAATTGGAACATAATAGTAAACGGATTAGTAAGAATAATGAACATATGCATACAAACACAATCGAAAGACATAAAGACTAAATATATGAGTATACAGTATTGATGCCCTCTTATTTCTGCGATACTAACACCCTTAGATTAACTGGAAGAGTCATGATAACTGAAAACCACTATTTCCGAAATCCAATTTCTGTTATTATAACTACTTGTAAAAATCAAGTATAACTATATTCGCACAAACCACTAGCTTCAAAAATAACAACAGATCTCTAGATAACCAGAGGATGGTTATACTTATTACTAATGTGGGGATTACTAGCACTGTTATACACAAATTACAAACTGACTATTTACAGAACTTGATAAACAAACCTCCATATTTACACCAAGAGCATCTTCCAAAAAAGCGTACTGATTTGTTCCTTGTTTCAAGCCACAAAGCACCATATTGAATGGATGAGGCCTCATAACACGATTTCTGTTTAACACATACGTCATTTGGTTTGACAGAGACTTTAAATCAACTAGTCTCATCTCAGATTCAAACGAGAAATCAAATAACAAGGGCTGGGCTGAGTCAGGACATCGAATTTCAGAAGCTTGCCAAAAATCCCAGTGAAGACGGACACACTTTTCATCAATCATTCGTAGAATGCGATCGCATGATGCAGGTTTTCTTTCAAAAACAACGCTAACCTAATATAATGGTAATAAAGCACAACATTTGACAAACTCAGTATCGTTTAAGCAGAGTTAAGTTGTTCCTTTATAGCATTTTGTGAATTAGGTAGTTTAATTTCGTAATTTTTGCAAGTTTTGAACGTAGGATAACTTTATTCGCAATCATTATACGTAAATCAATATTATTCATCTATTATCATCTATCAGTTACAACGAAGAGCATGGTACATGCGTACATCAGTTCAAGTTGCCATGCCCCAATAAGCTGATAGAGATTAAATTGTCGGATTAAATCCCAGAGTAGGGGAGGTAGTAACAGAGTAAGTACTAATGGAAAGGCATAGAGATCAGAGATGAGATTTCAGATAAAAAGTGATTCAGTAAAGAGAAAATTATGATAAGCTCAAAAACTAGAATTTGGAGGATGACAAGGAGTGAATGAACCTGTGCCATTGCGAACGATTTTGAGCCATATCACCTAAAATCGTTTGCAATATTGATCAATAAGCAGTTAATGTCTATGACACACATTTAGCATTGAACACAGGTTATTAGTATTATGATAAATGGTACGAATGTTCGAAACTTAGTGGGCTACAACGCCAAGAATAATAATAAACAAACTAACAGTGGTACAAAGAAAATGTAAACGCACCGTTTGACATAATGACTAAGAAGTGATAAATTTTAGGAAAGCTACAGTGATCTATTTGAATCCTTGTCCCAGATTAATTTACCCGAAAGAAACAATGTTGGTATAAATGGAGCCACTTATGAGTAAGTCGATATGGCATCGGTTAAGCATGTTTATTTGAAAGGCATTTAATGAGATCCTTACTGCGCTGAATAAGTACAAACAGATACAACGCAGAACTTCGTACGTACGTACATCAGTTCAGGTTGCCATACTACATCAGCACAGAGACGCAACTGTCAGTTCAAATCCAAGAGTGATAGCGATAGTAGAAGTATTAGCAGTAATGCAGAAGATTAGGAAGCGAAGATATGGTTCGCAAAGTATGATTCAGTGAGATAAATTTGAGAGGAAAAACATAGAGAATCCAGAAGATTAGATTTTGAGAGAACACAAAGAGTGGATGCACCTGCGCCACTGCAAACGATTCTGAGCCATGTCGTTCAAGATCTCTAACCATTGGTGACTTTCGTCTCGCGGACCCCAACCACGCAGACTACATCTACCAACATGACTCAGTTCACTTGTCAGTGACTTCATCGATTTCTGCATTTTCTGGTTTGGCCGCCTCTAACTTTATTCCAACCTATTCCTACGCCGCAAAACATAGCTCGCCGAGGCAGTCGGTAGTTAGACATGCGTAACACTGAATAAGTACGAAACTCAATAAATATGTGTTGGGAAGCCGATGAACCTTTTTGTTATGCCGGACCACAAAGAAGTGTAACAAACTTTGAGAACTGTGGTTGCGAACACTATTTAATTTATTCGAACTTTCTGTAATGTAAACATTTTGTTTCTACTATTGTTACGCTCCGCTTGCCCTATACTCCCGGTTAGCATAGTTACTGTTATTACATTGTCTCTTATTATGAACTATAGTTAATTAGTTGTGTACAAGTTGCTCCTATTCACTACCACTATTTCCCTCGTTCTGTAGTCATGTTAATTTTCTAATTGGTTTGTTGTGTGGTCTGAATTTGTGTATATATAAAAGAATGCCTGGAATATAATATGATTCTGTCTGAAAAGGCACTTAATAAGATCCTTACTGCGCTGAATATATAAGAAACTCAATAAATATGTGTTGGGAAGCCGATGAAACTTTTGTGCACACTTCTACTGAAAAAACTACCTTTTTTCCTTAATAAGGCATCTAGGAAATCATCTCAAGCTTCTCGCTAAAAATTGAAACTAACTGCAGGGTATGTAATGTTAAATGTACTTAGAAGTTCATCTTCAAAAGTATTCTCACAGACGATAATCAAATAGTCAACGTAGCAGCAACAAAGGTTTAGTGTATCAATGACATTTCTAAAACATCGATTTTCTAGTTTCTCAAAAAAGCAATCGGCTATGATGGGGCTTAGAGGAAAACCCATCGCCACATCACCGGTGATTCAATGTAATATGTTGAGTAAAGTGAGATACACACCAAAATCCTTGGGAAAGTATCTTATAATAAGAAGGAAAAAAGCCGACTGTCGGCAATCAACCACAATTCTTAAAACTACAGCTCAACGGAGATACAAATAGTGGCATCCTACAGGATAGATTAAGTATAGTAAGAATGATGTTTTACACAGCTACTTTATGTTTATTAATTTCTAGTAGAGGAATGATGACTTTACGGCTAAAGAGTAAGTTATCTAACTTTACCAAATATGTACTTACCAGTACAGCTGCTCCTTTGGAGTAAGCTATACAGTGTACTACCAGACAGCTAAACCGATCTAACGAATGCCTCCCTTTGTAAATTGTGAAGGGTCCAAACAAATCAATTTGCTGAATTGGATGACATCGATCATGTAGTTGATAGGTATAAAGTCTTTAGAATTATATCGAAAACCTAATTTCCCTTATGGCGTCCGTTCCCGCCTTATACATCTAGCAGAAGCTGAGGAGATTTGAGCTAACGACCCTGTATTCAAAAGAAACCCGTAAATACCCTGTTAATTCACTGGCTGAAAAAGACCTAATACACGGTTCGTGCCAATTACTAACATTTTTAATTTTGTTCTATTTTTTTATTTACGCCCTTCCTATTTTGCATCCTTTCTAATAACTATTTTAAATGCCTAGTTCGCTCAAGTTCCAACATATTTCTCTTGTTGAAATATTTATTTATACTGCTTGATTATTTTTACGTCTACTAGCACATACGTCACTGTACCATCCACTTTGTGCATTGCACCGATTACGATAAATTTTAAATAGTCCACTTTGCTACTATCAATGACTCACAAAATGCCTTAAGTAATTAAATATTTTTCATATTTGTACATAAAGGCTACTGGTTATCAGAGCAAAGCCTGATAAATACCTAATTAAGAACAAAAATGTTCGCCTATGTGTTGTTATCAAACAAGCTTAATATGTATTATTTTTAATTTGTATTGTGACTGGCAAGTGGAATCCAGGACGCGCGTTTCGTCCTATTTGGGACTCGTCGGCTGGACGTACCTGCATCCCAATGTTGATGTTCACAGTGGGATTCGAACTCAGTCCGGTTCGTGTCATACGCCACCGCGTACACCACTAGACTACTGAGTCCAGACAGTCACGTTTGTGCAATGGGCGAATTGGTAGTAGGATGAATTTGTGAATAATCGCTATATCGAGGCAATCCGCTCAGGATGCACACATAGCAACAGTGACTGACCGGCTTCAGTCTATAACAAATCAATGGGAATAAACAAATTCATCCTACTAAGCTTAATATGGTTTCAACACAAAGAAGTATTTACAAGTGATTGTTTATTTACCTTTTCAGCTTTTTTTCGATGATGATTTTCGATACGTTTTTCATTTTTGAAAAGAAACTTCAAGAAATTCGCTCGAGATGTAAAACTAGTGCAACACAACAAATCTAGAACATTCTTTTTACTCAGAGACTTCGGAACATCTGCACCTTGTTCAAGCATATTTCGATATTCCGTCATACAAAATTCTAATCTTTCAGCATCTTCAGGTGTAAGACGATTTAAAACTTCCTCAGCTTTAACCGTCCTATCTAGAAGATAGTCAGAGATCTTAACTGTTGAAAAATGCATCCTGTTAACAATCCACTTTATCGAAAACGCACCAATGAAAGGACGAAGTAGCATTGTATGATGCAATTAGACCAGTCAGATATTGAAAAATTGTAGGAGACTCGGATTTTAAAAGATTGTCCTATATGCCTAAAAGATAAACCATTCAATAAAATACTGAAAATGAACACATGGAATAAGTTTACACTGGAAACAAGGGATCAAATAAATTTGACTTGAGTTTCGATGACGTGACGCACATTATATCACAAAATGTTTAGATCCAGCCAACTGTAAATAACTCTACATATTTATGCTCACTAATCTGCTGGAAGAAATCTCAAAACGCGTTCGATCTGCGGTCTCATCACTTGGTAAAGGTACCACTTTAAGCGTATAGTGTCCAGATTTATACACGGGAAATAAATAAACATAATACATGATCAATTATTTCACAATGGCATTTTGAGCACTAACAGACATTAATGCCTTTTTATAGTTCCCACTTGTCTGTACTCTTTATACTACATAAAAACAGAGAATGTTGCAAAATCACTGACGCTGTCACGGAGAATAGAAAAGCAGCCTTTGCGAGACAGCACAGATTTAATCAAAAATTAACCTTTACAAGTCAGAGTTAAAAACGTAACTCAACAGCACGAGTGCTTAATTTGTAGAGATATTTTACAAATAAATTTGACAAGCTGTAATATAACTCCTATTACACTGGCTGCAGTGACTCCACATCAGAGAAGTCCGAGTCAGAAACATGTTCCCAGAGCCTTATCTAGATGGTTACACACATAAGCAATGCCTTTTTAGAAGTTCAAAGGACCAGACTGTCTTAAGCTGAACTGCAATGAAAGTTATATAGCTTCATATGGACTGGAAGGATTTGATATAAATATGGAAGTGTAATACAGTGACACCACCTGGCATGCATTTTTGTTAGATCAGAACTAAGGACAAATCAAGTGGATTTATAGGTTACTAACTAATAGAAAATACGTAGGATGAAAGTTACACGGTAAACGAATTTAATAATCGAGAAGGTTCTATAGAGTGCTTTACCTGAATAGTAACTGTAAATTCGACCAATCGATAAACAGAGAAAACATATACAAATGCGCAACAGAGACGAACCAATAAGACCTTTTGGCCTTATGTAGTTGAAAGCCATCTGTAGTTGGATATTTTAAATGTCACATCTATCAGAAACTTTATGCTCAAAAATGGTTAAAAGCCTTAAATGATAATAATACAACAAGAATATAGTAAAAGTTTGTTTCTAATCAGATAGACAAGAGGGTCCTCTTTAATTATGAGGTATGATGACCAAGGTCCGGCTAAAGACCAAAATAACTCAAGACTGTAACCGTTGAAAAGTGCGCCAAATTTCCGTTTAGATTCTATAAGTCAATCCTATTTGATCTTCGGAGACAAATTCAAGCATTTCGTCACCAGCTTATGATGTAATAGATTTGAGGGTGCTGCAGGGGTTTGAGTGGTTGCCAAAGTCTCTCCTGTTTTCTTATACCTTAGGCAAGTCTAACGTAAGCCGTTTGTAAGAATGTCTTACGTAGATGAAAGGCCGTAGACTACAGGAGGAAGTTTAAACCCTCATGTTTGAAACTTCTGAAGAAAACACCCTATGTATATTTATATGTTTGTGTTTTTGTATGGCAAATATATTCCTGTTTCCGGCCCACCTCTTGCTTTTCCCTATATGAGTATCTCTGACGTGACTGTTGTTTATCAAACATCCTTGTCCCAGCAGGTACAATAATGTAAAAAAAATGACTGTAAGCCCTGTGAATGAATTTCGATACATAGGTATACTGAAGATGTAGTTTCCTTTCATATGCAGATTAGTAATTATGTACTGCGGTACTTAGATGGTTTAATTTAACGTTTGCGGCGTTAGCTGATAAAATATTCGACGTTTATCACACCCATCAGGCGATCAGAGCTGTTCACCACCTGCCCATATCTGGAGATTCAAGTAACTTATTTGAAACGCTTCGGACACAAGTAATAACTTTGAGTATAGCAAATCTACGAGCCTTCATCGCTAGCTTAACGAAGCAGAGGCCACACTCGGTTTTTCGTCGCCAGTGCCCCCCCCCAACGTGTGCCGACGCAGTACGTCGCGCAATCCTCCTCAAGTTTGCTGATATCATAGGAAGTTTGGAGGTCAAATAAGGAAGTGTTCGCAGCCCTGCACTTTCGTTGTTGGAAATAGTAACTATCCGGGAAACCCACTTGCCAGGCAATGGTGGCGACCACTGCTGATGGCATGACAGCTAGCCACCTCTCATATGTCTTGGACATGAGTTCAGCACATAAATTCCTCGTTGACACAAGGGTGGGAGTAAGTCTCGTCTATATAACGCATAACACAAAACCTTCCTTAGTTAGTTGGGTTACATTTCGAGCAGCCAGTGGGACTGCGATGGGGAGTGTTTGTTGACCTTACACCTAGGTCTTCGACGGCGTTTCAATTGGGTTTTCGTGATCGCTGAGGCCAAACAAGCGATTTTTGGTGCTAATTTTCTGCAACGTTACAGCCTAGCCGTTCATATGGGCACACGCTCACTTATCAATAGTACTGTAGCAACTTAGGTTAACAAGTTAAGATTTGACTTCACACCATAAGCATACGCTGAAACAATAAAGCTTACGTATTCATTTACTTCCTTATTCTTTATAGGGATAATATTTCCTGTTATCTTACACTGAATGTGGAGTAGCATTGTGTGCTTTAATTACTAGGATCTCGCTCCACTGTCTCGGACATCATATTACGAATGACATGGTGTCATCCCACCTGTAGAGCAGGTAGAAGCACTATATTTATACTCTGAGCCAGATTTCTTTCAGCGGCCACGTAGACTTTCGAGTATATTTAATTTTTACAGGCGATTTGTTCCTCATTGTGCTTATTTGTTGCAATTTCTCACTCATTAATTAAAAGGACAGCAGTAAACTTTTGATTTTTTACAGGAGGCTCGATCGGTTTTTAAAGTTATAAAGTAGGTTATGGCAGGAGTCACTATGTTAACCCACCTTGTCCTAAATCCCTCATCCCAGGTTGTCTAATATACAGATGATTTTAAATTCGCAGCTGGAGCAGTTCTTCTGTAACAGCAAAAGAATGAGCTGATTCCACTAGCATATCCTGGTATACATTCAACGATCAAGCTAATTTCAGAACGTTTTGTCTAGCCAAAGATGAGCTCTGATATCTACAGATGGTCCCGTGAGTGTTTAAAATGTCAACGAAGCAAATTTTAGCATTATACGACCACGTCCCAGGCTGTGTTACACGTACCAACGTTGTCAACATGTTCACATCCATATTGTCGGTCTTCTGCCTTCGTCGAAATCTTTCACTTTTATATTGACAGCCATTTTGACCGTTTCACACGATGGGCTGTTGCCGACCTTATCAAAGACATTTCTACTGACAACATCGCCTCTGTTTTCTTAAGCCCTTGGAATTCCAATCTCCGGGTCCCCACAACCGTTGTTACTGATCATGGCCCTCAGTTTCAGTCAGCATTATTCCGCGAGTTTACCGGCCTTCTAGGCATCCATCACATCAGTACAACGGCATATCATCCGGCTGCTAACTGTCTAGTGAAGTGATTTTATCGTCATCTGAAATCTTTTCTAATGTCATAGCCTGACACATCATTGTGAAGCTGAGCTCTTCCACTGATTCTACTTGGAATTCGTAACACTATCAAGAGAGACATTGGATATACTTCCTCAAAACTCGTTTATGACACTACAATTACCTTATCTGTACGGCTTGTATAATCACTTGATGAGAATTCCAGTAGTGAAACTGAGTCCGCTAGTCAACTCACACGAGCTATCAACAGTTTAAGCCACCTTCGCCTCGTATGTACTGCTGCCCAAAACAAGTTAATCAGCATCTAGCTTTATATGTCTTTGATTTTGTTCCGATTAATGCTACTCGTGGAACGTTGACGCCACCCTACGAAGGTCTGTTGCGCGTCTTTAAAAAAGCAGACACATTTTTAACCGTAGATAATCACGGTAAACCTAAAACCATCTCCATTGATCGTTTGAAGCCCTATTTCGTGGACTCAACAACTGATACATCAATGGAAAACATTCCACCTCCTACTGCTCGCAACCAGATACAAGTTTTGGACTCCGCTTAGTATTATCAACCTACTACCTGGACAGCGTCACAGTAATCCACTGCACCACCTACCATAACTTATGCAACTGGTTACGATCAAATTATTGTGAAGCCGAAGAGATTTGTTTATTTCCCCGATTAATAGGAACTATAGACACTTTCATTAATTGTACCTTTTGTTCCGTGACTTCCATCCCAATCGCCTTAACTCAGTTACGACCAAATCTTCATTACTAACACCATTATTATGCACCTACACTTACACTACTACCTATTTGGTATTTTCTGCATGTTTTGCAAGCCTTCAGCTTACATGATTTGTCACATTTTTTCTAAACCACTGCGTAGTGTACACATATTTGCCTGTTTTTTTAACAAGTACACATGCTATAGATATTGACAACGTATAGTAGTTACTATTCCATTTTTAATTCCTACCTATACATCATATTCCATAGTTATTTTGTACTTTCTGAGAGTTATAGTTAGTAACTTGCCCTGGCTATACATGCTATAAATAAAATACTCACGTATATAAATGTATCGTGTTTCGTAAATTTGTCTAATGACCACATTTAGTTTTTAGTAATTACCATGGTCTCTATGCATCATTCATCATTTTCATGTGTCTTTGTACCATTTTAGTTCCTTTCACGCACATAGTAAGTTTCTGATTATTTCTAGACATGAGTATTACATTTGATTTCCAGACATATAAATAAATTTGTACCTAGTTAAGAACATCCTTACAGTGATATTAATAATAATAATAATATTATCTTTGTACTCTTACCTCCTCACGTTTGTTGCTGTGTTCACATCCGTACATTAAATATAGTGTTGCATACACCTATTATTATCGATATCTTATCATCATAAATATTAGCGTTATTAATAATCTCTGACCGCACTATTATGAGCATATTCACATTACTTTGGATTTTCTGACTTGCGTTTTATTTACACTAACTCCAGGCCTAACCATCCTCACATCGTTTGCATATTTTAGTATCGCTTAAACGTTTCATGAATAACTATGTAAACTTGCTTATATATATATGATTTTCGTCTTTTTACTCTTTAGATTCACCATTTACGCTTGTTACTCTAGTGTTTTCTCCGGACACTCCAAGGAAGGAGCTACTTGCTAACTGTTTTAAAGACTTTACACTTAGTAAAAGTTTATCAGTTCTACGCATATAATAAGTTTTTGTATTGATACTTTGCTGATACATAATGTGCATTCATCGTTTTAATGTATCATCATTTTAATTGTGCACATTCACTTTGCTCTTTACAGTTACTATTCAGGTAAAGCACTCTATAGAACCTTCTCGATTATTAAATTCGTTTACCGTGTAACTTTCATCCTACGTATTTTCTATTAGTTAGTAACCTATAAATCCACTTGATTTGTCCTTAGTTCTGATCTAACAAAAATGCATGCCAGGTGGTGTCACTGTATTACACTTCCATATTTATATCAAATCCTTCCAGTCCATATGAAGCTATATAACTTTCATTGCAGTTCAGCTTAAGACAGTCTGGTCCTTTGAACTTCTAAAAAGGCATTGCTTATGTGTGTAACCATCTAGATAAGGCTCTGGGAACATGTTTCTGACTCGGACTTCTCTGATGTGGAGTCACTGCAGCCAGTGTAATAGGAGTTATATTACAGCTTGTCAAATTTATTTGTAAAATATCTCTACAAATTAAGCACTCGTGCTGTTGAGTTACGTTTTTAACTCTGACTTGTAAAGGTTAATTTTTGATTAAATCTGTGCTGTCTCGCAAAGGCTGCTTTTCTATTCTCCGTGACAGCGTCAGTGATTTTGCAACATTCTCTGTTTTTATGTAGTATAAAGAGTACAGACAAGTGGGAACTATAAAAAGGCATTAATGTCTGTTAGTGCTCAAAATGCCATTGTGAAATAATTGATCATGTATTATGTTTATTTATTTCCCGTGTATAAATCTGGACACTATACGCTTAAAGTGGTACCTTTACCAAGTGATGAGACCGCAGATCGAACGCGTTTTGAGATTTCTTCCAGCAGATTAGTGAGCATAAATATGTAGAGTTATTTACAGTTGGCTGGATCTAAACATTTTGTGATATAATGTGCGTCACGTCATCGAAACTCAAGTCAAATTTATTTGATCCCTTGTTTCCAGTGTAAACTTATTCCATGTGTTCATTTTCAGTATTTTATTGAATGGTTTATCTTTTAGGCATATAGGACAATCTTTTAAAATCCGAGTCTCCTACAATTTTTCAATATCTGACTGGTCTAATTGCATCATACAATGCTACTTCGTCCTTTCATTGGTGCGTTTTCGATAAAGTGGATTGTTAACAGGATGCATTTTTCAACAGTTAAGATCTCTGACTATCTTCTAGATAGGACGGTTAAAGCTGAGGAAGTTTTAAATCGTCTTACACCTGAAGATGCTGAAAGATTAGAATTTTGTATGACGGAATATCGAAATATGCTTGAACAAGGTGCAGATGTTCCGAAGTCTCTGAGTAAAAAGAATGTTCTAGATTTGTTGTGTTGCACTAGTTTTACATCTCGAGCGAATTTCTTGAAGTTTCTTTTCAAAAATGAAAAACGTATCGAAAATCATCATCGAAAAAAAGCTGAAAAGGTAAATAAACAATCACTTGTAAATACTTCTTTGTGTTGAAACCATATTAAGCTTAGTAGGATGAATTTGTTTATTCCCATTGATTTGTTATAGACTGAAGCCGGTCAGTCACTGTTGCTATGTGTGCATCCTGAGCGGATTGCCTCGATATAGCGATTATTCACAAATTCATCCTACTACCAATTCGCCCATTGCACAAACGTGACTGTCTGGACTCAGTAGTCTAGTGGTGTACGCGGTGGCGTATGACACGAACCAGACTGAGTTCGAATCCCACTGTGAACATCAACATTGGGATGCAGGTACGTCCAGCCGACGAGTCCCAAATAGGACGAAACGCGCGTCCTGGATTCCACTTGCCAGTCACAATACAAATTAAAAATAATACATATTAAGCTTGTTTGATAACAACACATAGGCGAACATTTTTGTTCTTAATTAGGTATTTATCAGGCTTTGCTCTGATAACCAGTAGCCTTTATGTACAAATATGAAAAATATTTAATTACTTAAGGCATTTTGTGAGTCATTGATAGTAGCAAAGTGGACTATTTAAAATTTATCGTAATCGGTGCAATGCACAAAGTGGATGGTACAGTGACGTATGTGCTAGTAGACGTAAAAATAATCAAGCAGTATAAATAAATATTTCAACAAGAGAAATATGTTGGAACTTGAGCGAACTAGGCATTTAAAATAGTTATTAGAAAGGATGCAAAATAGGAAGGGCGTAAATAAAAAAATAGAACAAAATTAAAAATGTTAGTAATTGGCACGAACCGTGTATTAGGTCTTTTTCAGCCAGTGAATTAACAGGGTATTTACGGGTTTCTTTTGAATACAGGGTCGTTAGCTCAAATCTCCTCAGCTTCTGCTAGATGTATAAGGCGGGAACGGACGCCATAAGGGAAATTAGGTTTTCGATATAATTCTAAAGACTTTATACCTATCAACTACATGATCGATGTCATCCAATTCAGCAAATTGATTTGTTTGGACCCTTCACAATTTACAAAGGGAGGCATTCGTTAGATCGGTTTAGCTGTCTGGTAGTACACTGTATAGCTTACTCCAAAGGAGCAGCTGTACTGGTAAGTACATATTTGGTAAAGTTAGATAACTTACTCTTTAGCCGTAAAGTCATCATTCCTCTACTAGAAATTAATAAACATAAAGTAGCTGTGTAAAACATCATTCTTACTATACTTAATCTATCCTGTAGGATGCCACTATTTGTATCTCCGTTGAGCTGTAGTTTTAAGAATTGTGGTTGATTGCCGACAGTCGGCTTTTTTCCTTCTTATTATAAGATACTTTCCCAAGGATTTTGGTGTGTATCTCACTTTACTCAACATATTACATTGAATCACCGGTGATGTGGCGATGGGTTTTCCTCTAAGCCCCATCATAGCCGATTGCTTTTTTGAGAAACTAGAAAATCGATGTTTTAGAAATGTCATTGATACACTAAACCTTTGTTGCTGCTACGTTGACTATTTGATTATCGTCTGTGAGAATACTTTTGAAGATGAACTTCTAAGTACATTTAACATTACATACCCTGCAGTTAGTTTCAATTTTTAGCGAGAAGCTTGAGATGATTTCCTAGATGCCTTATTAAGGAAAAAAGGTAGTTTTTTCAGTAGAAGTGTGCACAAAAGTTTCATCGGCTTCCCAACACATATTTATTGAGTTTCTTATATATTCAGCGCAGTAAGGATCTTATTAAGTGCCTTTTCAGACAGAATCATATTATATTCCAGGCATTCTTTTATATATACACAAATTCAGACCACACAACAAACCAATTAGAAAATTAACATGACTACAGAACGAGGGAAATAGTGGTAGTGAATAGGAGCAACTTGTACACAACTAATTAACTATAGTTCATAATAAGAGACAATGTAATAACAGTAACTATGCTAACCGGGAGTATAGGGCAAGCGGAGCGTAACAATAGTAGAAACAAAATGTTTACATTACAGAAAGTTCGAATAAATTAAATAGTGTTCGCAACCACAGTTCTCAAAGTTTGTTACACTTCTTTGTGGTCCGGCATAACAAAAAGGTTCATCGGCTTCCCAACACATATTTATTGAGTTTCGTACTTATTCAGTGTTACGCATGTCTAACTACCGACTGCCTCGGCGAGCTATGTTTTGCGGCGTAGGAATAGGTTGGAATAAAGTTAGAGGCGGCCAAACCAGAAAATGCAGAAATCGATGAAGTCACTGACAAGTGAACTGAGTCATGTTGGTAGATGTAGTCTGCGTGGTTGGGGTCCGCGAGACGAAAGTCACCAATGGTTAGAGATCTTGAACGACATGGCTCAGAATCGTTTGCAGTGGCGCAGGTGCATCCACTCTTTGTGTTCTCTCAAAATCTAATCTTCTGGATTCTCTATGTTTTTCCTCTCAAATTTATCTCACTGAATCATACTTTGCGAACCATATCTTCGCTTCCTAATCTTCTGCATTACTGCTAATACTTCTACTATCGCTATCACTCTTGGATTTGAACTGACAGTTGCGTCTCTGTGCTGATGTAGTATGGCAACCTGAACTGATGTACGTACGTACGAAGTTCTGCGTTGTATCTGTTTGTACTTATTCAGCGCAGTAAGGATCTCATTAAATGCCTTTCAAATAAACATGCTTAACCGATGCCATATCGACTTACTCATAAGTGGCTCCATTTATACCAACATTGTTTCTTTCGGGTAAATTAATCTGGGACAAGGATTCAAATAGATCACTGTAGCTTTCCTAAAATTTATCACTTCTTAGTCATTATGTCAAACGGTGCGTTTACATTTTCTTTGTACCACTGTTAGTTTGTTTATTATTATTCTTGGCGTTGTAGCCCACTAAGTTTCGAACATTCGTACCATTTATCATAATACTAATAACCTGTGTTCAATGCTAAATGTGTGTCATAGACATTAACTGCTTATTGATCAATATTGCAAACGATTTTAGGTGATATGGCTCAAAATCGTTCGCAATGGCACAGGTTCATTCACTCCTTGTCATCCTCCAAATTCTAGTTTTTGAGCTTATCATAATTTTCTCTTTACTGAATCACTTTTTATCTGAAATCTCATCTCTGATCTCTATGCCTTTCCATTAGTACTTACTCTGTTACTACCTCCCCTACTCTGGGATTTAATCCGACAATTTAATCTCTATCAGCTTATTGGGGCATGGCAACTTGAACTGATGTACGCATGTACCATGCTCTTCGTTGTAACTGATAGATGATAATAGATGAATAATATTGATTTACGTATAATGATTGCGAATAAAGTTATCCTACGTTCAAAACTTGCAAAAATTACGAAATTAAACTACCTAATTCACAAAATGCTATAAAGGAACAACTTAACTCTGCTTAAACGATACTGAGTTTGTCAAATGTTGTGCTTTATTACCATTATATTAGGTTAGCGTTGTTTTTGAAAGAAAACCTGCATCATGCGATCGCATTCTACGAATGATTGATGAAAAGTGTGTCCGTCTTCACTGGGATTTTTGGCAAGCTTCTGAAATTCGATGTCCTGACTCAGCCCAGCCCTTGTTATTTGATTTCTCGTTTGAATCTGAGATGAGACTAGTTGATTTAAAGTCTCTGTCAAACCAAATGACGTATGTGTTAAACAGAAATCGTGTTATGAGGCCTCATCCATTCAATATGGTGCTTTGTGGCTTGAAACAAGGAACAAATCAGTACGCTTTTTTGGAAGATGCTCTTGGTGTAAATATGGAGGTTTGTTTATCAAGTTCTGTAAATAGTCAGTTTGTAATTTGTGTATAACAGTGCTAGTAATCCCCACATTAGTAATAAGTATAACCATCCTCTGGTTATCTAGAGATCTGTTGTTATTTTTGAAGCTAGTGGTTTGTGCGAATATAGTTATACTTGATTTTTACAAGTAGTTATAATAACAGAAATTGGATTTCGGAAATAGTGGTTTTCAGTTATCATGACTCTTCCAGTTAATCTAAGGGTGTTAGTATCGCAGAAATAAGAGGGCATCAATACTGTATACTCATATATTTAGTCTTTATGTCTTTCGATTGTGTTTGTATGCATATGTTCATTATTCTTACTAATCCGTTTACTATTATGTTCCAATTAATTCTCTGGTGTTCTTGTTTCTGTTTTAATAATGCAAAGTGTCGATTCCATGAAATAACGTATTCGTGATAATTCACATGATATGTCACTAGTAAAATATAATCCCAATTGGTTTTAAGGTTCTAAAGATTTTTCGTTTGTTAAATCAATGTAATTACGTTTTAGTCATTAATGACGAATATATTTACAGCTTTCTAGTTAATGGCGATCAAATAGTGAGTGAAAGTGAATACCAAGATATACGCCCATCTAACTTTAATGTTTTAACTAGCCGCCTGGTTAATTGAAGTAGCTTCATCATAATCAGCATCAAAATTCCTTATAACTAGTAAATTTCAGTTTTTGTCTATTTAATTCTTTCTGTGTACAATGTATAGGGATCTTCCATTAAAAGCTTAAACGACCTTCCATGGACAATTACTCCAAATCATTTTTCTGATGAATATTCTGTTCACGATCCGGAACAACCTGTTATACTATTGTCTCCTAATTCGCGTCATACATTTGAAGCTGGTGAATATGATCATAATGCGGCTTATGTTATTGGGGCAGTAGTGGATAGAGCCGTTCGGCGACCAATTTCTTCTGCAATCGCTCGACAGTTAGGTAGGTGATGATAATTAAGATTGATCCCCTTAATGTAGTTAACAAGAAAGTAACGAAATTCTCTGCTTATTAACCTGAAGAAGTTGCTTTCTGAACCGTTGTTCAAATATTTTTGTTGTCGTATAGATCATACCAAATGCGTAAAAGTGTTCAAGTTAGGTAAAGTAAGCATTTGTCTATCTTCTCCAATAGCTTTCAGAAGAGTCAGAACTTTATCAAAAAGGGAGCTCTTGCATCAGTATCTAATTCTGAGGACTCTTTGAACTTGTTTTAATAGGTTCCGATCGATGCCATTTATTTCCCCATATGACTGTTATCGTATCATGTTCTTGTCAGTTCACTTTCAGCCACAATCCAAAACTTAAACTCATTGACTCGTTATTTTGAAGCCATTTTCTATTCTGCCACTGTATTACGTGCATTATGACTTGATTATAATGGTTAATGATCGTATTTTAAGTGTTTTGCCAGATGCTTACAGTCTCTTATATGCTATCAAAATCACTAAACGTTTCTTTGTAAGTATTTACAATCATTCAATTCCGAAATTTATGTACTTTGGTTGTTTAAACTTTTTGTAGCTAACGAACATTACAGATTGCAATACTACAATGCTCGTTCAAAACTTTATTATATAGTAAGAAGGTTAGCTTATAAAAATATGCACCGTGAATTACTTTGCAAGTAATGAATGCAATGTTTTCACCAGATACTGAGAAGTAACTCTCTAACCAACACCTTATGCGATTTCAAGATAACTAGTACTCACCGGCTTTAGGAACTGCCGATTATTTATTATTTTATTCTCTACATGGTTTATAAAAGGACACTCGTATGTTTCTAATTTGAGGTAGACAACAAAATAATCTTTTATTAATGAAACGACACTGTGTGTGTGATGTGTCCTGACCACTCTTGAGTGTTCGCTTTGGGAAGCCATACATGCTCCATCTACAAACCGAAACAAATAGGTACATAACATCCGCTGCTCATGAACTCGTACTTTAAACTAACGTAATTAAAGCATATTATCGCAGTCCTTATAATCCTCTATGCAGGATAGATTTAAAAATTTAAATAGCGACTCCAATACTATTAGGAATCCATCTAAATGCTTATTTGAGTATGGTTTCAACTCTGTAGAGAGAATACTGAGGAAACTGAGACGCGTTACTGTAGGTTTGGCTGCACACATACTTTATGATTTTAAGAATAGCTAGTTTACCGAAATTTCCAACCCGGTTAAATAGTCTAAGCTGACTTTTAGATTTCCCTAAGAGAAAGATTGGTGTATTTTTGGGGAATTGTTTAATATGCCCAGGAACTTGTTACTTGAAGATAAGAAAGAAAGCTTCTCACAAACAGTGTGCAACCATATAAAACAGGCTAATCGCTTAGATATTGGGTATGAATTGACTAACTATTTCCTTCTGTGGTTTGTGGATTTCGAAACAATATAGTTAACATTTTTATTGTGTTGCTTGGTTTCTGGTGCTCATAGTCTCCAAAGTCTACAGGAATGGTCGTTGGAAATGATCACAGAAGCAAACAAAACATCTCCCAAAGGTTGACAGTGATAAGTTTTTCAAAGATACAAAAAAGTTAAATTTGTATGTTAATTGATTTTTAGTGCTTGTTGGGTAGCTGGTACAGAAAATCCTCTAACAAAGCAACGAAGAGTGTGATTTAGTTTTATTGGCTCAAAGTCCACATCAATATTCTAAAATAGTAAGCCCTTTAAGAATTTCTATGGATATTGTATATTAATTATTTGGTCTAAATTTTATAGTTTGCTGTATTATATAAGCATTTTATGCTACGTTTTTTTTTTAACAAAAGTGGTTGCTAAACTTTGCATCTAAGTATACTCTCCGTGCTAATAATACGAGTTATTTATATTTATTCCCACTCCTTGTTTTGTAACCAAACCCTAGCAACTCCAAGTCATTCAGAAGCTACTGTTCAGATATGCTAAAGCGGGAAAAAGTAACCAAACGCTTTGTATTAGCTCTTTACATATATTAGAAAGGCAGAGGAACACTGGAGGATTTTGTGCCAATTTGGCAGTTGAGTTTTCGAGACGAGTTTTGTTCTTTTAGCCTTAGGAGAAAGTGTAATTTCTCCTTATGGAGTATTTTCCATACAGTATATACCAGACTGTTCACGCCGACTGAAGAACGTAGAGTTTTATTTTGTTTAAAACAAAATGCCGAATGGCCTATTTATTTCAGCAGCTGTAGTCCGCCAGTTGATACTACTATTAACATATACCAGTAGGCAGAGCTGCATCAATATGTTAGTGTAAAGTCTCTTTCATTAGCATCCATAAGTGAATGGGTAGCTAACCGGTTAGTAACTGTTTGAAGGCTATTAAGCGATTTAATAGTAAACTTTTCATTCTTTTGGACATGATAATAAAGAGCATATAAGGACCAAATTTAGAACTGAACATTTCGGAGATGGCTATTAGGTCCTTTCTAGCTCATATGTATATCGTAGGGAATAATCTATGTGTAACTCGTTCCACATTGTACATCAGCTACAAGATTTTACGTACAAACCTAGTCCGGGTTTCCTGAATCTATTCTAAAGGCTCAATATCTTTTAAACTGCAGCTAAATGTGCGTGTGTTTATACAACCGGAAGCTCAGGTTAACTCATTACGTATGTGTGTGTACATTGGTGTGCAATGTGCATCTGAATGCGTTCGCCAGCAGTTTTCTAATACTCGACTGTCCTACTAATATCTACAAAACTTTCTTAAGTTTCAGACAATCGATGTATGGATCTTCATATCTTCTATGTATAACAAAATCGGGGATAATGGCAGGTAAGTATGGTTATTTACATGCAGAAGAAGTAACAGTGAACTCAACACAATGGCCTGATACACTGTAGAGCGATGATTACCCTCAATGACACAATGATTTTTTCCACCGCATATTTAATCATTGGTGTGCGTGTAAAATGTATTGAGAAACATTAGCGCGTTGTGCAATATTCAAAGTTAGACATAAACACCATGTCATCGCGACACTTTTTGTGATACTCTCTTATTTTTAAACTTTATGCAATAGAAAGTTTGAATTGATTCTGATGTTATTTTAAAATACATTTCGTGGTTCTTTGGAAATTCACTATTCAGTTGCTACTTTAACATGTTTTCAGTGATAGCATCGTGAAGAGATCCCGGATATATGACCAAGTTGCGCTTGTCGTATAACCAAAGCCACTTGTATCGAATGGACCCACTCTTACGAATCAGAAGAAATCAGAAGGCAATGAAGGATGGAAGCGAAATTATATTTGATCGTAAACAGAGCTTTAATGGGATAGCAACGTCTAGGCTGGCAAACTAGAGAGAGATGCTACCCACGGTGGTTCTAGTAGTGATCTGGTGAAGATGCGTGACCGCGCGCCTTCAACTAGTAGTGTCCGCTAAAACAAACATGGTCAGCATCAATGTCGAGAGCCTATGCAACGATTTATTTTGGGAATTATTTACCGCTACAATCGTAAGACAACTGGAAAATCGACAATGTACTTTTTAGAAGGCAGTTTAATGATACTAAACAGTACAAAAACAACATGTGTAATATACTAATAGCTAGGTAATGTAAGGGGAGTAAAGAAATAAGAAAATATCGTACGACGAAAATATGAAAATGTATTTAATTAATGAATACATTAAACGAAACACTAAAACACACAAAGATGAAGAAGATGCATTGTTATTGCTAAATGGGTTTACATATGAAAACTCTTAATAAAAAACGCATTGTAGTACAACGCAACAGAATGGTAGGATCCATACAGTAAGTGTTAGTGACACAAGAAATCATTAAGTATGACATTTTGATACAATGCATAATTACAGTTAGGTACGGTAACTGGAAAATCCGAGATTTGGTGACAGAAAACACAGTTGGTCAAGCTCGGTCAATTGCAACCCAATAACAAAGTTAAACGATGATCTGATTACTAATTGAACGAGAACCACGGAGTCGTGATAATCACAATCAAATTGATTTTTTTCTAATGATCAGACGGAATAATTTCTTTTTCCAAAATCAAACCATGCAAAAATTGTTGGATGTCTGACATTACAAGTATCAGTAATAAGTAACTGAAACAACATATAACTTAGGATCTAAATTTGGTTGAAAAGCTTTACCTTCTCTATTGTGTTAGTATGATCAGTCCCTACTGCTTCGAAGAATCTTCAGTGAGTTTCTACGTACTTCGAAGGACTTCGAAATGATTAATTGGTCTCATCATAGCATTTATACAACGTTCTAGCAGCGCATGACTTTCTGCAACGTATTCTTTAGTTTTAATTCCTACTGAACAATAAAAAAATACTGAATTGGCGTTTTACAATCTCCATTCAGGGACTGATAACCATTTACCATGTGAGTTCGCTTTATGTCAGGAGAACCTATTGCACAATTTTAGTGGGGTTTAATTGTGCTACTTGTGACTCACTTTTACTAAATTATCAAAACCGTAATTAGTCAGTGAGCCACACATAGAACTTGGTAAGTACGTACATTAGTTAAAGTTGTCATCCCTCAATCAGCATAGGGATGAAGTCTTCAGAACAGATCAGAGGGTAATAACAGTGTTAATACTAATGATAAAGATTTGAGAACGGACGTAATGGCTAAATGCAACCTAATAAAAAATTGTGATAAATTCAGAAACCTAGAATTTATCCAAGGACCTACGCCACTGCGAATGATTTTGAGACATGTCACCCAAAGTCTAACCACTAGTTGCAATTATCACACGTAAAGCAACCGGTGAGTCAGCACCTATTAACCTGGCTCAGCCCAACTGTCACTGAGTTGACGGTCTAGTACAATGTTTTGACGTGACCGTGAAGTGCACCCAGTGTATGACCAAGTATCGTTTGCTCTACAACCAGAGTAAGTTCTAACAATTAAACCACACACATGCGGATAAAAATAAATCAGTGAGCAGTGCCAGATGGAGAAAAAACTATATTTGATAGTGAGTAGAGCATCAGTCGTATAGCAACATCTAGGCTGACTAACTAGAAATAGATAGAATTGCTTGCTCATCGTATTTCGTCGTGATCTGGTAATGACGCGTAACAGAGCACTTTTAACTAGTCTCGCCCGCTAAAACAAACATTGTTAGAATTAATGTCGTGAGCCTATGCAACCATTTATATAAGAGATTATTTACTGCTACAGTCTCAGTTTGACTAGGACAGAAGGCCGTATGGAGCTTGTTAGTCGTAGGGACAAAAATCTCTCAGTTGATTCAACATTTTGAATGTGTCAAATGATGTGGTTAAATACATTTAACACATTGCTTTGACTTTTAACCTTTATTAAACTCTCGACCTCACGTTCGATAGTTGTTACATTAATAAATATTCCGTCTACTCTTTGTTCTGACTTTCAAAATATACATCGGTTGTGTTTGTGCTTTGTCGATGTTAGTCGATGGAATAACCAAGCATAGAATTATTGGAATATTGTACTCTACCATAGCATTATTTCAATAGTGACATTCATGACCTCGTGTCTGTCCATTCCACATAGGGAGCATTTCAAAATAAGGTATTTTGCAGACGTTATCTATAGAATAAAAAAGCCACTTAACAAATATACGCGTAGTTATCAAAATCAGTTAAAAATTAGGAGGCATTCGGATCGATGAAACACCTAGAACAGCCTTGAAGACATTACAATGTATCAAATTGATGACCAAATAAGGAACAGAGACCAAGATGGCTTAATCTTAGAGGAAATGTGACACATTCCGCCAAAAGTGCATGTCTCTGTTTGGTCGCTAGAACTAGTAGCAATAACCTGTGGTATATCTTCAGCCCTTGTATCGTCGACGTTCAAATATATATATCTGTCGCATCTTCGTTCTGAACTTCTCGATCATACGCGTACTCTACGATTGTCGTGTGTTCACTAGTCATAGCTATCCATGTATGTAAAATTACAGTAAATATATATGTAGTGTTTTAACCTAACGAGATTGGGAATTCAGTACCACAACCAGACCACAACGGGACCCTTCTTAGTACCGCTCTCTACCTAAACAACTGAGAGTTAGCCCGTACTCTTTGTTTTCATTTAAGTCAAAAGTCATTTAACTCTTATTTCTAATTGTGTAACTAATGCATCAGCCTGGAGCGACAGACCTTACCATAAACCTTACTAAAGTTAATGCAAACTATATCTATGTGAGTGTTTTATTTTTTAAAACAGAGGCTTTTTTGTGCTACTAATAAGTTTATGAAAAGTGAACAACTTGTTTGAAAGTATAGTAAGCTTCCGTCTAAATTATTAGTGCCTTGCGGATTATTTCAGTAATTTTCAACGCAAGCTAAATATACTGGACGATGGTTCTCAGGTTTATTCTGTATCGCTTTTAAAACCAGCTCACTGTGACCAAATAACCTACTTTTCATTAGAGAGTGGTTGGAGGTGAGGCTTCTTTTAATTGCCAAAATTGCATTTTGCAGGTTTGAAAGAATGTATCTGCCTGAACAACCATCCTGATAACCCCATCTTGTTTGTAGTGGGTGAAGTGAAGTCAAATAAAACTAAAAACTTCATCAAAGGACCAACTATTGATTTTATCTGATTATACCTCATCTTAAAATATGAACTGCGATAAACTAAATCAGACAATTGATATTATCCCGTAAATTATAGGCTGCACATAAGTACTTCACACATACTACTGTTGTGAGATATAGTGACTATGCAAATAGGCTATTGCTTTCAATGGCCAGTCCTACTATTCTTTCTTTAAGGTTGCGAATCCTGCTTTCTGCAGATTAAACTAGTTATCTTTCACGGATGTAGTCAACCACCTCTCTATTATTAAGTCTATCAAAGTCTATCCGAACACCTAGCTCCAATAGTTTTGTCAAGCAAGCCACTGTAGCTTGTATAGCTTCGTGTTGCACCTAGAGTGACTTCGATATAATTGTTTCCTAAATCTCCACTACCAATGTATCCATTGTTTCTAAATCATTTTCCTTAAGTTGCAGTCACAGCTTCATTTTTTTGTCCTTGCACATCTCACAAGACTTGTATTTAGAAGGTTCTTTCGTACAAAAACCAATCTTTTAAGTCTGCATAAGTTATTGAGTATTAGGAGCCTTCCGTGGATTAAATACCACTTTAAGCACTCACCTGATATTCCGTCAAATCTGTCACTGGACTTCTTAGTATCTAAAATTTAGAAAAATAACTCTTGTTACTCCTAAAGGGCTTAGTTTGTTAGATGAGCATCTAACCAAACCTCCATCACGCTCAAAAAGAATTTTGGGCTCAGCATTTTTTTCCTCTTCCCTTGTGCATAAAAGATATCAGGTTTAACATATTTTTTACGCCTTCCTAGTGCTTTTTGTGAGGCTTGCTTATTTTTGGTAACATTAAGTGTTTTTAATTTTTCTTCCACTTCTCAGTGCAATCATTATAGTGCTCCAGTTATTCGTAGACTTTGGGTTTCTGTTGACTGAGTGTATAAGATATGTTTTCATTGCCCGGAATAGACCTTGCTTTCCGGTAGGGTTAGTGAGGTGCATCGAAATGACTGTCCAAAGCACCGGACGTCTTGGACATCTGTTCAGATACTTGTCTACGTTTTTTTTTGACCAACTTCTTTTAGGCATATTATTACATTCACCAGTCCCATGCAAGACAGGAGTCTACAAATACAAGTGAGACCTATGTAACGACAGGGCATTTGTCGTCGGAAACAGTTTATTAATTTATCAGATACCCTTAACAATGTACTTTCTAGCCACATCCACTATTTCAATATATAATCGTAAACTCTTGGTGCTAAAACACCAGTAGCATATTCAAACGCAACTCTGAAGGCGGCGACCATCAGATTCATGCAAACCTCCTGGTACCATCATTTGCATTCGTTTAATTGTATCCTACTTTCTACCAGATGTCGGCTTCGGTCAAGAATTTTTTTGAAATTTTTCTCTTAGGCATTAGGAATGGGCAGTCCTTATCAAACATACCATGAAAACAAACTACAGATTGTCTCAACTCTTGCATTTCCTATTTAAAAACAGACTGGTAATCCAACTTGGTGATTAAATGTATTGTTTGGTAGTTTGTACTACAGCTGTCTTCATGTCACAGCCTTCCGCCATATTTATCTAGTGTATAGTTATATTTTCAAACGGTCACACGGAGTGGTTTCATTCAACACGTGTGAAGCTACAGACCCCATATTTTTTTACTTATTACGACAGTGTGCTGGACGATCCACTTTTATTCGGTCTGTTTTCATTACTTCTCTGTCTGATCAACATAGAGGTTCATTTCTGAATCCATCCAATTCCTAATCGACATGTTAATGAATTCGAAAATGTCATGAGTAAACTTTTACTTGTCTGAGCTGCAGCGAGATCATTGTAACAGATGTTATGAATCGTAGACAATGCTTTAATGGTAATGACTCATTATCGTACCGATTGAGCCTGAAAAATCAATCTGCTAAATGCTGGTTCTAAGTTTTCACCAGTAAGAGTTAAGTCCGTATACACAGCTAAATAAAGAAGTAATTGATAGGATTATCAAGTTACTAAAAATTCATGATGACTGTAGGATTCGAACTGAGGCAGTTTGGACTGAAGAGTAACTGTCGAGGTTGGTTTAGATACGCGTACTCTTGCCCAGTCGAAATTTAAAACAAATGGTTGGGTGAGGAACGGTTCTATATAAAATTATTTATACAAATGTATATTATTACCTAAACAGATGTCACCACCAGTTACTCAACCAAAATTTATCCCAAAAATGAGGATAATCAACTAAATTCCAAATAATACACAAAAATGTTACTCTATCCCTTTAGGATAGATTGCGTGTTGCCTATCCAGAAAGTAAGATCTGAATCTATAGAAATATCAACAACAGCGCATCAAAAGTTACTTGTTACAACACAATATTACAATTTCTGAAAATGTGCATCCACCCACAATCTGAAAATGCACAAATCCAGTCAAACCAAGTAATACAATCAAAAAGAGGAACAGACCAATATAGCTTCCGCCCAAGCCAAAACGTCCAGTAAAGCAATGTGTACAAAGTTTATAAGAATAACAGAAATCCAGCACAAACGCAAGGAAAAACAGATATTACAATAAAAATAAATAGCAACTATCTCATTTAGAGAATAAAGATTATTAAAATGTACAACTAAACAGATTAAGAAAGGGGGACAAACGTATTTTGAACGGAACACAACGAATTACAATTAAAGAAAAAAGTCACTTGGAGGGATTTTCAACAGAACCATCAAAAAAGATCTTATAATGACAACACTTAGTGACTGACCAATGTTTGTGACCTCGATTCAGTAACATTCTTAATACACGCAGTTCTAATTTAAATACAGTTTTACATATCTGCATATAAATACAGTGGACTCCAACGCTGATCGCAAATATTCTGAATCAGTGTTATATGCTTCTCAGTATCCCGCTGTAGTTCAACTTTGGTGGTTATTACCGCTTCATAGAAGAAAAATATTACGCGATTTTCCAACAGAATTCACCAAATCTGACTATAAATGATGTTCGTTTGTAAAAGTGATTACAAAATGGTCATTTTCGAGTACTCAATATAATAAATTCGAAGCAGAATAGTCAAAAAAGTTGTAACTTGTTTATTGCAGACTAATTTAGACATGCTACTTGACTGCTTTCATGTAAATTTTACGACCGGATGACCAGGTTCATTTCTGAGTCGCATAATTTTAACGCCTAAATTACTAACCGGCTGTTAAATAAATGTAGTTTGGTTCCAACCTGCAGTCATGTAATTAAAGTCTTTATGTTTGCATTATGTCTCTACATATTTGACGTAAGTCCATTAAGATCAATTACAAAGTTTTCCTGTCTTCATAAAGGCTAATAATTAAAAAACTTTACTTTCAGGAAGATTTGGCATGTTAATTATAGTTTCATTAATTAGGTGAATCGCCTATAATTCTAATATTCCCTCTAACCCTCCGCACCATGAACAAGTGATAATTATTTACGAACGGAAATATGTATTTGCACCTACTACCTGTTTTCATGTATTGCCGAGTTCTTACAAAGACTAAGATATGAACTACTACATTCAAGAATTGACTCGTTAACACTAACCGTGGATCATCATTTAGTTGAACACTTAACCATTTGCGAAATGGTAAATTCATGTCGTTCGACGCAAATGATGCATGGAATAGTTAAAAATACAATAGCTTGACGGGCTGGACATGTGTGATCCAGTCTTCTGATTCCGGTGCTACAGATACTTAAAAAAGCCAGAATGAAGTTGTTAGAAACAGTTTGGCTACGTAAAACCGCTTAATTTTATTTAAAATGAGTCCTGTAGAGAAAAAAAACATAAACCAGTAATTCTTATTACCCCTGATAATGTTCGTCAGATGCTTCCTTGATTTTGGAGGACTGCGACTAAAAAAAACGAGTGAAAAAATCCGACGCCTGCGTTTTTTATGTGATTTATTCTTGCAACGTGTATTAGACACTTCTAGTTTATCACTCATGGATTAACCACTGTTGGCGAATCGAGTTGAATCGATGTTTTTTGACTTAGCAACTTAGTTTTTATTTTTTCGCCGTAAAATATGGAGGTCCCAAATTCTATTGTGTAGGGTATCGTGTTACTTGCCATGAAGGCTGAATTTATGATAAACATTTACTTAGTTATTGTGATTCTAGCATTATTATAAATATAACATTGTAAGTCCAGGCTTGCTAACTGGGATTTGAGTGTTCGTGTCAGTAATTAGATACTAAAACAAAATGGGATCAGGTTCAAGCCTGTAACCAAAAGTTAAAAGTCAAATACTTTAACAACCCAGTCACAGTCACATGTGTTTCGAAAACGAACTTGGTTGATGCATTTGTAACAAACTATCAACGTAGTAATGAGATTGTACTACATGCATAACGAAGGATATTTTTGGACACCCAAAGTCATAAAATTTCAAGCTAATCATTTGATTCATAAAAGACAGAAAACAATAGGTAGGCATTTCATGACCTGTGATTGTCATCTACTCTTAATCGACACGTTTCACATCTAAACAGAAGTATAAAGGACTGCAAGTTGACCTTTGTGAACCAGTGCAGAGATTTTATCAGACACCTACCCATCAGAGCTGGTCAGTATCTAAGAAATACACCTGGAATGTGCCTGCGTTGTTGCGTCAGAGCAAGAAAAGTACTGGTAATAGAACAAAAAAATGTATTTAGGACGAAACAAGCGAGAGAATAAATGTTAAAAGCGAAACATACATAAGAAGTGAACTATTTTGTTAAGGGAACTTATGTATAACAGAAAGTGCAGAACTATTTTCTTCAAGGAATATCAGTAATTGCACAGTGTATACAGAGCAATGTGAAGGATATTTTATTACGCGTGTGTATCTACAAAGTTATAGTGGCCTTCGATCACGTAACCATATTGCCATGAACTCGAAAGCGGTAAATACACGTATATTTGGGATGTCCATGATTACTCAGAATGATGAGTTCTATAAACTGTATAGGTTTTGAGTATTCCTAGGGAACAAAAAATACATTCATGTTCATTCAGCGTTATCATGCAGATTAACTTAGTGGTACAGATCGCGGAAAAATGCTTGATATCACACTTGAAGATCAGAATGTTATTGAAGATCATGTACAAATGCTACTTCGAGATCAACAGGTTCATTGTTATAAACTATTTTAAGAGTATTTTCAATAAGTATCTATCGTATTCTCTAGTTTCACACAAAAATTAGTATCTATGACCTCTGGTAACTTGGAAAAACGTAACCTTCATGATTGCTCATATATGCAGCCTGTAAGTTTGTTTTTTCAAAATCAACAAGCAAATTGTGGTTGTTATATACAGGAGAATAGTTTATTCGTCAGTCTATTAAAAAAGTTTAATACTTTTGTCATCTGGAAGCGCAAGTTATATTGACAGGTGGGTTCGAATAGAAGACTTAAATAATATAATTATGCTTAATCAAATTCTGTAAATCAAATAAGCACTATTAATCTACTAATAGGTCATATAAACAATTAATCACGCCGCTACACAGTATTTACTCATTTGGGTTAAATTAATGAACACAATTATCCCTTTATTGGCAAGTTCATTTATTATATTGATATCAAATGAATTGTAGAAAATTTAATTGTGAAAATCCGAGTTTTTTTCTTAAAGTAAACCAAGATACTTAGAAACAGTAAAATAATATTCAACCACTTGAATAAAAACTACGATCCACCTAAGTTGGATACGATTAAAAGCCAGGAAACACAGTGGGCAGACATTTTATTCTATTACAGAACAAGTTGATTAGAGAATCTTACCATTGGTGTTAATAGCTAAGCGCTCACCACGAAATCTGGGTTCAGTCCACTGACGGAATAGAGGGTGTATACTCTTGGGGAGTCTCGAACTAGGACGAAACAGCTGCCTAATGTTTCCTGGTTTACAGTGGTATTGAGCTGACGTTAACCTACCACAAACAATAAGACTAAATGCCAATTTTCACAAAGCCATCTCACTTAGCTATATAAATGTATTGTTTGACAAAAGATGTTTGCCGCTTACCGGAAATATGTTTACTTCAGACAGCACGAGATAAAACGAGTACTCCAAGGGACATCAAATAAAAGTCAATGAGCCCAGATATATCTAGACCCCTTGAGAAAATGATGTTTGGTTGCAGTGTAATTTATTTCCTGCACTATTCCACATGCCCATCTTTATTTTAGGACAGATTTTAAGATGAAACAGTACTACATGAATCACCAAGGCTAAGTGGGTAGTTATTTTTTCACAAAACTTATCAACAGTGAGCATCTTTGATTTACTTTTCTGTAGATTTTTTTTGGTGAACAGAACTTAGAATGAAAACAATTCGCTAAGTCAATCTTATTGTCGTTTATGAACTGTATACGCTTTATCCTCTAAGTAAGTTTACTTACCTTAGTAGAAAAATTTTGTATAGGTTTATTCTGTACATCATAGATGAACTTTCCCAAAACTATCCCATCTTCATCAGATTCTGATTGTAAAGCCTAAAAATAAATCGCGAAATAAACCTGTGCGTAAAGAAGGACTGGAAAAAGTTATTTCTTGAGTTCATGTAATTAGTAAAAAGCAGTTAAACAAGATTTAGTTGGAATATTTGTGATGATTATGTTGAATAGATAATCGATATAACTGCGATTTATGATTACAATCACCCAACGTGAAAGGTTGAACTCAAACGATAGAGTTCGATGAAGACAGGCTAAACAAATAATCCGGATTGTACTTTCGGTTGATTTATGCGTTAAAATCATAGTACTCACTAATAAGCAGCTGAACAAAAATTAGTACAAAGAGAAAAAGGATGCTTAAGAATCATACATTTACCGAATTAACTGATCTGGTACTCCTGAGAAATATTTATATATTAATTCCTCGTTTTGGGAAAATTCTCGATCATAAGTAAATCTACTTAGCGTTATTATATCATCAGACGCGTATTATAAACACAAATTACTAACATCATATGGCAAAAAAAATACGCATGAAAAACTATGCGAACTGTTTTGAATTAGGTGATTTTTTTTGACTAGGGATTCTTAAATGAAAGAATACAATATCGGTCGATAGATGCAAACAAAATGATACAATGTGGCCTAGTGATAACCGCTTACGAGATACAATTGCTGATTTAGACCCCAAATGAATAGCGACTTTAAAAAAAACCACAAGCGAAGACGTAAGAATTTTTATAAGGGAAAATGATATACCTATAAACAAAATATTGAATACAAAATGACGGGACTAAGTGTCATATGGTTACTGCAGCTCACTCCTTCAATTAATAAAGATTTGTCATATTATAAACTTACCTTAACAACAAAATCTCTTGGAGCAGAGTCCAGTCTACCATTTGGGGCGAGTTCCTTAGGTAAGTGCTCTAAAGTCACTGAACTAACAATAATTGGAGATGATAGACGAATGATCGCTTGGCCCTTATTTCCGTGAAATGGCCAACAGTCTCCAGGATTGTTACCTGGTTGAAGAATCGTTCTGTAGACAAATAGTAAAGGAAATGACAAATAAATCTGAAGGCATTTTGATAGTAAACGACTTATCAAAATACAGTCATATAAAGTACAGAACCCAAAGTAGTAGAAATACGAGTGATAGTAAAGTAGTTTGGGCATAGAGAATACTATCAGAGAAAAATGAATCAGTTGGAGCAAAAGTGTATACAAATTTTTGGATCTCGGAATTTCAGGGGATGAAGTGTGCATAGACCTAAGTCGTTACGACTGACTCTGAGCTATGTTAGTCAGTTCCTAACTACTGATTAGGAAAATCCTAGATACCCTACCCAAGCAAGCAGGTTCCATATACTAACAGGGTGCAGATCAGTAGTCAATAAAATCATGAACTGATGCCGAAATTCGGATTGACTGCCCTAACCCCACACCCCGACCGTAGCTGCTACCTTGTCGTGGTGGTCGGGCTTGCCTATCGTGATGACCCAACCGAGCTATACTGGCTGGAACATATGTTTCTGTAGGTTCTACCATGCTAGGTAGGTCGATTGGAGAACGATGAGACTAAAAGCAGCTACTCAAGGTCTGAGGGCGAAGTCGTACTGCTGACTGCAATGGGGTGTGACAGCAGTAAGGTGTTTCCCTCGGACAACCAGCATCTGCAGCGATGCTGCCTTCTCACAAGGAAGGAGGGGTTAGAAAAGGTCGGCCCTAAAAATGTCACACCTCACCCTACCTCACGGATTTCCGTCTCCGGCGGTAAGGGTGCCCACTAAGGGCTTTTAAGTGCGGAGCTAATACTCGAAAAACTTTTCATAAAAAGGCCGTGCGTGACAGGCCTTAAGCAGTTGTCCCTTGGGCTCTGCGGTCACGCTCTCAGGTCTCTGAGACCGACACTAATCTGCCTTCTTTTTCAGGTTCCTCAAGAAATACCCTTCCACGGTGTGGGCAGCCGGGAAGTGACAACTGCCCTCATACCCGCAAAAGCACGAGAGTATAAATTGGTCACAATCAAATCCTTTCTACACCCCATAATATCTCTCTTATCTCTTCGACTAACTCTACTCACATTCCTTCATCTCACTGCACCGCTAATGCAAACGATGCGAGCTCACGAAAAATCATTCCTGGTCTCTTGAAACCCCGTTCTAGACTATATGTTGGAGCTTTTAATGTACGGACATTAAGTCAAATAGGGCAACAGGCTTCCTTAGTTAAGACTTTAGAATCTCACTCAATCGATGTATGCTGCGTCTCGGAAACGCGCATACAGGATCCTAGTAAAATCATTAACCTGATTTCACCGTATCAAAACAAAGAAGCAGCCCGATTTACTCTTCGTGTATCCGGTAGCCCTGATGCTGCTTCCCGGGGTCTCGCTGGTGTAGGTATAGCATTGAGTCGTAGGGCAGAACTAGCTCTCCTAGACTGGATCCCTGTAGATAGTCGCTTGTGCGCTATCCGACTGAACGGGACAGTTCGGACTCGGAAAGATAGGGACACTCGTCGTTGCCTCTTTGTCGTATCTGCCTATGCCCCCACTGACTGCAGTTCAGACGAGGTGAAAGATGAGTTTTACAGCAAGCTTACGGACCTCCTCCGAAAAGCTAGGCGCTCTGATATAGTTATAATGGCTGGTGACCTTAATGCTCAAGTAGGTAAACTAAGTGAAAATGAGAGACACTTGGGTGGTTGTTATGGTGTCACGGCTCAAAGAACAGATAATGGCGATCGTCTGTTGCAACTATGCTCAGATAACCGCCTGTTTCTAGCGAATACTAACTTTAGGCATAAGGAAAATCATCTTTTGACCTGGCGACCCCCAAAATCGTCTCAACGTTGGACCCAACTAGATCACATCGCCATCAGCCACCGATGGAGGGGTTCGATAGAGGACTGTCGCTCGTTCTGGGGCACATGTTTAGATTCAGACCATGCTTTAGTGCGAGCGCGTATTTGTTTGAGGCTTACTGGACGTAGGAAAGACATTGCAATGAAGCCTCCTAGGGATTTACTTAATGATAATAAAGCTAAGAATATATTTCAGGAACAACTAGAAAAACAGTTAGGCGACCGTGTAAGCGATTGCCATCCGGAAGCAGGTTGGAATGATATCAAAAAGGCTGTGGAAACAGCAATGATATCTGCTAGTAAGGTAAATCATAAGGCTAGGATGAAGCCGTGGATTTCAGTAGCATCCACCGAACTGATGGATGCTCGTAAACTCATCCCACCTGGCTCTGAACATAATAAAGAGCGAAGTGAGCTTAAGCGCAGGCTGATAAAAAGCCTACGCAACGACCGTGAACAGTGGTGGGTGGCGAAAGCAAAAACGATGGAAAAGGCAGCGGCGATAGGCAACAGTAGGCAACTTTTTCGACTTATCAAGGAAACTGGTATTAGGGATCCGAATGCGAGTGAGACTATCTCGGAAAGGGATGGGATTACAATTCATTCTCAGTCCAGGAGATTGGACCGATGGGCGGAACATTTTAGGGATCAGTTTAACTGGCCTTCAGCCACACTTCGGTTGCCCACGATCCCCAGTCATCCTGAATGGCAAATCGACTTAACTCCTCCTAGTCTTTATGAAATTGAGAAGGCTATAGGAAATCTGAAGCGAGGTAGAGCAGCAGGTCCTGATAGGCTTACCCCTGAAATTTTTAAGGATGGTGGTCCAGTTTTAGCAGCTAGATTGACTGAAATCTTAGGTAGAATCTGGGAACTGGGCGTAATACCATCTGACTGGTCTCAATCCCTGATTGTCCCAATTTATAAGAGAAGACAAAAGTCTTCTTGTGACAATCACAGAGGAATCAGTCTGACTAATATAGTTTCTAAATTGTTAGCCTTGATTATACTTAGACGCCTACCTAGGGCTCGTGAAGAGCGGACTAGAGAAAACCAGGCTGGATTCAGACCTGGACGTGGCTGTATAGACCACATCTTCACACTACGACAGGTCCTGGAACACAGACACACATTTAGGCGTCCTACAATAGTTGTCTTCCTGGACCTAAAGGCGGCATTCGACTCTGTTGATCGTGAGGTTCTGTGGCAGTGTCTGTCATTGAAAGGTGTACCAAAGAAGTACATTAACCTTATACAAGCTCTCTACTCTAAAACTACAGGTCGAGTGAGAGCTTATGGCGAACTGTCATCGGAATTCCTCACTTCAAGTGGTGTCCGTCAAGGATGTCCACTTTCCCCATTCTTGTTTAATTTTGTCATAGACATGCTCCTAGATATAACCATGTCTTCGTCTGACTTTTCAGGAGTTGACTTACTACCAGGAGCCTCGCTTACTGACTTAGAGTATGCTGATGACATAGTCCTATTTGGTGAAGACGCTGACAAAATGCAGAGTCTTCTGACTACCCTGAGCAACAATGCAAGCATGTTCAGGATGCGGTTTTCCCCCTCGAAATGTAAAATGTTGCTTCAGGATTGGGTCGCATCGGCACCTGAACTAGTGATAGGGAGTGAAGTAGTCGAGCGTGTAGACCGCTTCACGTATCTGGGGAGTCTCATCAGTGCTGATGGCCTGGTGACTGACGAAATCTCAGCACGGATACAGAAAGCTCGATTGGCTTTTGCCAAGTTGCGTCACTTATGGCGCAGGCGAGATATCCGCTTGCTAACCAAAGGACGAGTGTACCGTGCAGTAGTTCGCTCTGTCCTACTATACGGTAGCGAAACATGGCCGTTAAGAGTAGAGGACATTCGTAGGTTACTGGTCTTCGACCATAGGTGTCTCCGAAGCATTGCTCGTGTATCATGGGACAACCGAGTGAGCAATGCTGTCGTTAGGAAACGGATTCTAGGAAAGGAGGGCAAATCAATAGATGAGGTATTGAAACTTCACCAGTTGAGGTGGTTGGGACATGTGTTACGCATGTCTAACTACCGACTGCCTCGACGTGCTATGTTTTGCGGTGTAGGAATAGGTTGGAAGAAAGCTAGAGGCGGCCAAACCAAAACATGGCAGAAATCGATGAAGTCACTGACAAGTGGACTAAGTCATGTTGGTAGATGTAGGCTGCGTGGTTGGGGTCCGCGAGACGAAAGTCACCAATGGTTAGAGACCTTGAACGACATGGCTCAGAATCGTTCGCAATGGCGCAGGTGCATCCACTCTTTGTGTTCTCTCAAAATCTAACCTTCCGAATTCTCTATCTTTCTCCTTTCAAATTTATCTCACTGAATTATACTTTTCGAATCATATCTTCGCTCCCTAATTTTCTGCATTACTGCTAATACTTCTATTATCGTTATCACTCTTGGATTTGAACTGACAGTTGCGTCTCTGTGCTGATGTGGTATGGCGACCTGAACTGATGTACGTACGTACAAAGTTCTGCGTTGTATCTGTCTGTCTGTCTGTCTAACCCGACACTGAGATTCATCCAATGTAGAGGTGGGGATATGTAATACATGCCCCAAACACAGTCAGGGATCTATAACCCGATTAACAAATGAGACATCCCGGATACTCTGCATCTAACCTCACCATTGCTTACCCACTGGTCTTAACAAATGCGAGTAATGTTTCGTCGACATCTACGATAAAATACTAATGACCTATAAATATTACCTATTCTTAATCGCCACATTTCACATCCAAACAGTAGGACAACGGACTGCAACAGAGTATAATCGTCCTCTAATCGACAGACAGATATCTCGCATACGACATAGGTGATGAGAGTTGGTAAAAGTCAAACGACCTTGGCGGATCAGTGTGGAGATTTTGTCAGACACAAACCCATCAGAGCTGATCAGGTAAGTAAAGTGGTTGATACACTCAACTATTTAGCCCCCTATCATGAGTTCGGAAGTTGATGTAGATCAATGATGAAATAACGATTTGCACTTATAAGGAGAGAAATGCATAGGCTGCGAAGATTGAATTTTTTAAAATGTAGACACGGCGTGCTTTCACGAAAACTGAAAGAGCACTTTGTGAACTCGAAACGTTGATAATGGTTGCATGTAAATGAGAAGTCCAAAAAGAAAGCTGAGTATGTAAAGTAGAAACAGTTTAAAAAGTGAAAGTTTGATTTGGGAAAAAGTAACTTCAGATGCCATTAAATGCATGAGAGAAGTTATAACTTCTCGGTTGTCTATACAGTGGAAGGGCTTTTTTCATTAGGTACCTGAAGAAGAAACAGGACTAGAGGTGGTTCTTAAGACCTGGAAAAGTGGTCGCGGTATCCAATTAGCAAATGCTTGATACCGATCGCATACGACCATTCTTATGAGTGGTTTTAAGTATGCCAGGCCCGTACTTGTTAAATACAGTTATGTGAGGGGGTAGATCATTTCAAAAGCCTAACTTTCAGTCGCAAGAAGGCATAATCACTGAAGTGGTAACCGTTTGAAGGAAACACGTTACTCCCACATCTGTACTGTCTAAAGTACGATTTCATCCATAAACCATTTGTCTGCTGCCACTAGTCTTATCGTCTCTCAACCGACCTGCTTAGTATGGTACAGTTTAAAAGAATAATTGTCCCAGCCAGTAAAACCCCCAGTTGATTCATGACGACAGACAAGCTCGATGGCTGTGTCAATGTAGCAGCGACGATCCGGTGGTAGACAACCAGAAGAAACTACTTGTCTCTCTGGACTGATATTATAAAGGTAATGCTTGTAACACGGTTACATTTTAGTGTAATAAATTAGCTATAAGATTATGAACACGAAAATATCCTACACTGAGAATACTTGTTATTTCAGTCTGACAGTGTACACTCACGTTTAACGTTAAAGATGTGCTTTAAGTGACAGCTAACTCTTAAATTTCCAGACCACGAAATCAACTACAAGGGCTTATCCGAGGATAAACGCAAATTCCGATGAACTTAAGTAAAGGTCAATTTCTCATCCCATACTTATTAAATCTAATCAAGTAATTGAAGATGATGAGACTATCCTCAATAATGCATTTTTGGAAAGTAATTCACTTCAAACGTGATGTATATGTTGTATGGTATTAGATGACAGTCATGACGTTCATTGATGGTATGTTGATGATGTAAATGAGGAATAAGTAAGCATGACAGCGAAAGTACAAAACAACTGAAAATTGTCATTTTAATAAAGGGGGAACGCTGTGTTATAAGAACATTAGAATATCTATGGTTCGAATATATTAATTTAATGATAACCTTCACATGATAGTAGATGTCAGTTAAAAGTCCAAATTTTGTGAAATTCTTCAATCAAAATCAAAGTAAACAACTTGCCGAGGAGAATTGCTAAGGCGAGCTAAGGGTAAACCAAAAATACTGAATAATGATGCGCCCTCAGTGTATGTTTTTGTGCAACGCGTGCCAACAATAGAGCCTCCAGCTGATTCTAATGCATAATCTGTAAGACCAGTCCTATCAGCAGCAAATCGATAAAGCGCCTCATCAATCATATGAGCTATCATCGTTTTATTTCCAGATGGATGAGAAAACGATTCCAACTGTTGATCTAAGGGGAAAATACAAAAGCTAGAAATGAACGAACTCGTAGGGGAGTAATCAATAAACATGATATCTTTTGCCTACTAAAGTTGCAAATATTTCAAATCCATCTGTCAAGGGAGAGGATGTGACAATTTTGCGAGATAACATAGGGAAGAAAACTATTGAGCTCGTAATATGAATTTAAAAAAATATTAACAGGTGATATAAAGTGCGGTTTTCGACGGAATATCAGCAATCGAAATGGAGATTTGAAAATCGACAAAAGGTGAATGAAGCAGGATTGACATATGCCCATTAAATAAAGTAAGAATGAAGTAACTGGTGTCACTTTTACTGATTTTTACCCAACGATTGGTGGTATTTGCAGGCAAAAGTTAAAAGGTAACATATCATGCCAACAAAATAGACTAACAATCAAGAACTTTGTAAGGTATTCCAATACATTCCAAGCAGCATGGAATTGTAAGGTACCTGATGTAGAAAAACTGGGAATTTGAGTCATTTTGGTAAGAAAAAATTATGCTAAATTTAGATAATGTGATGAGAAGATAGTTTGTTACAGTTATGTAATATATTTGTTAATTACGTTTCGAACGACCCGATCACACAAACTAATTGGGATATATATATATATATATATATATATATATATATATATATATAAAAGTTTGTGTGAAAAGACTGTTCGAAACATACTGGGTAGATATATCACAGCTTCAATAAATTTCGTGTTGTCGTTGCATTACTTAAATTTATTAAAGTCGGACTCACTTAAGCTTAAAAAAGTTTTCAAACATTTTTTTATCTATCGTAGTAAACAAGCTAACTAACCATACATGTCATACATGTATTTAGTTTTGAAGGGATATTTTCCTAAAAATGTTAGTAACTATCCAATTACTAATTCACGATCATTTATCAAACATGTAGCATGAACGTATAGAGTGATTTATACTTTCAAGTATAGTTATTTTAGTAACTTTTCTTCAGAAACAATAAATCATAATGATATTATTTTCGATCTAGAAAGATAGACAACACTTATCGTACACGTGAGTTACAGGTTTTTCGCAGATTTTATTCGAAAATTAGTATAAATTATGACTGTTTATTAATATGCTTTAGTGTATAACAGTTGATTGATATAAATATTATATCATCATACAAATACTTGTTACGTTAACAAAAATATAATTTCAGTAATCGTGTGTTGTATTTGTGTAAATGGCAAGCTGAATAAGAGGAATACCTATCTTCATAGTTATCCCATAGGAACTGCAAGATAAATAAGGATACAAGTAGCAAGGAACTTACCATGAATTAACTTATCAATATATACTCTAGCAAATGCAGATATAGTTTGTTTAATGTAAGCCGAAAGGACAGAATTCATATTTTCAGAATTATTCAATTCATTGACTATAATCTATTGAAGAGAATAGTTAGAAATAAAGAAATGCAAGGAATAAAACCATAGGTATAGATGCAAAAACCACAATGTAAAGTCACAAGATAAAACGCTCGTGTTGTTAACCATCTTATAGTAAGTAGCGTAATTCTAAAGGAAATAAGACATTTCAGTGAAGGAAATTTTCTTTTCAACGAATTCAATTACAGAAGCTGTACATTTGTATTCATAGTAATTTATCAAATATATCAGTCTACTGAAGAAATAGAAAGTCAGTTGCATCATGAAATGTTTACAAAATGTGTAAACCGGTAGGATTGTGTAACAAATTAATCGATAAAGAGTGATAGTATTGGAAAACTAATTGCCAACTTAACACCTATTAAAAAGATGAGAAACAAAGAACACATTAAGATCACACTAGTTAAGTGGATAATTAATTTCATAATACTACCTTTATCCATCAATTTATTAAGTAATCCTTCTTTTTTCATATACTTTTTAAACACTTCATAATGCAACTGACTTTCTATTTCTTCATTAGACTAATATGTCCAGCAGATAACCATAAATAAGAATGTGTAGCTTCTGTAAATGAATTCGTCGTAAAGAAGATTTTCTTCACTGAAATGTCTTAACTAATGTAATGGGTTTCTCTCGTTCCTTATGAAGCATTGTTAATAATACATCATTTATTTGAGAATTATTGATGAGTCAAAACTACTTTTAATTGTTTGTATTTTGATTGACTGTTCCAGAAAGTTGGAGAGAAATTAGTTAATTTTTGTGATCATAGAAGCAAAAAGAAATGTAAATAAACCAACTGTTTGCTACGTCACTAATCAGACAATTAAGTTTAAACTGACTATCAAGTTCAGTGATGCTGTCAAACTCATGTACGACAGAGGAAAAAGATTTTATCAAAATAAGTATGCACTTTGAGTATAAAATATAGTATATTCAACCTAAAATTTAGCATTAGCAACAATTGACCTTCATTTCGATATAATATATTTCCAATGATTAATTTACAACTACTCATCTTTAGATACTTTATCCAACATTTTACCATCCGCGTATGAATAGCCTCCACTATAAAAAAAAGAATAATATGAAGGGGACTCTACTTCACAACAAAGGATTTTACATTTAATCGTGTCTTTGAGTAAAGTCAATAACGGAATGACTGGATTCAAATAAATAAAATGACAAAAGTTAGACAGTGGCTAACAAATAAGTCTAGGAAATGCTACTGAATCCACACAACCACGCTTATGTTATGACTATGTATATGCAAGTTAAAAACGTCTGTATATTCCAGTTGATAGTGTTAAAGATTACAATTGATTATTCAGTTATTCAAGGGATAATGCAGTAGCGTTTAAAGCAAATGAACTAAGTTCGATTTCTGATGTGAATATCAACACAGGGATGTGAGTACATCCAGTTAAAGAGACCCAACAGAAGGAGACGCATGACTTGGATTCCGTTTGTCAACCACTATCCAGATTGAATTATACGTGGAAATTACCAGTGAATAGAGATAACCTGTTCAGGATGACAGCACAGCAACAGAGACTGACCAATTGTATCCTTTAACAAGATGGACAGGAAGATACAAACATCCAAATTATATGAAATTATAGAGTAACTTTATTATTGCAACTGGACCAAATGATCACGGAAACGCAATAAAAACAATATCTGAAATACAGAAATATCTTTTTTGAATTAGTACTAATGACGATTTATACAATCTCACAAGTAGGTTAGGTGTATATTTCATTGTGACTTTAGGTTATACAGCACGTTGACAACTTTTTAAACACAATGGGAACTCACCTAAACTAGAATTTAGACACACTCGAATCAACAAATTTAAATAGCTTAGTGACAAGGTTTTCAAATATATGTATCAGAAAACAAACATTAAACACGCACAGATGTATAAAGGATAACAGGATCAAAACTGCAATATTACTCTTAGTATAAATACAAGAAAGGTACACTAATCACGTGAATGTCTGAAATTGCATGAACTTATTGTAGGAATTTGTCACTGATATTTTTTATACAGTGCTGTAGGGTAATTGTTTATTATAATCATAAATAAATACCGGCAAATTTCGAGGCTTCAGTTATATGACATGTTGCTAAGCTATTTGAATGTACTGAGTTGAGAGTATCTAAATCCTAGTTCACGAGAGTTCTCATTGTTTCAATTATTTGACAACATAGTATATAACTGGTGTCAAATTCACTAAGATAAATTATTTTCGAACAAATAATTATTGATGAAATACTGATTCCTTCTTGTAAAAGTAACCTATATATATAAAAGCCATAATGCACATTACTCAATCTGTCGTTTATATGAATAAAAGCTATTTAGAAAGATGATCCGTGTAATACCATTGGTATTTTGCCAAACACTAATATCTTACAGAAAATTCGTTCGTTAAAAAAATGTTAAGCTTACAGTTAAATGAAGTCTACGTAAACAATACCTAAGAAAACAGAAATGTTTAGATAAGTAATACAGTCATGTTAAGAATGTAGGCAGAAACAATCTTACTTCTTGAACAATTTCTTTAATTTGAATTGATAATAACTGAGAGAAATTGGTTATAGCAACATTCATATGATCAGTAACATCTGCGTGGTACTGTTTCACAAGTTCTTCATTTCTTGCGCATTTCTTCAGCCCTGAATATAGGTATTAACGTTTAACAATATTTGATTGCATGATTTTAAAATGTCAAAATAGATATCCATAAATTTGTTCGTATGAAAAAAAAATGTATCTAATGCATACAAGTTTCAAATATATAGATATCTAAATCTATTTCAGTCTGCGTAAATAATGGGAATTAGAGGAAATTACAACTTTTGTTAAGAAATGAGGTAAGAAAAAAATCGGGTGTCTACCAAACTCTTTTGCTGGAGATTAGGTGCTCTCCTAAAACAGTACATAGTGAAGTTCTTGTGAATTTTATAACCAACCGTTGATAATACATGTTTGTCTTAACAATTTAAGCCACAGCCGTTAGAAGTTAGTACCCAATATTTTGAACTTTATTCGAAATTCCGTACACTTTGGAAAACATTACTCAATTCTGTGTAATTAGCTTGCTCTCGTAAAGAGGATTCAAGAAAGTAAATATTTAAAGATCAAAGGATTTACGTAGGTGTTCTGATAAGAAGATTACTTCGTAATAGAATGATACACATTTTTGTCAAAAATTAGTATTTGATTACACATGGCAAAAAGTGAAACATATTAATGAGGGACAAGCAAGTTCCCAAGATAAGACAAACATCATCATAAAAACATATTGACAAATAAGTCAGTAATTTTAAAGAATAGAACATTTATTTGAGTGTTTATTTAACTCTCTTAATTCCACAAATCATACTACTAACGATGTAGTAAAACGAATACATCAATCTGCAGATGGTGTACAAGCGAATATATCGGTTAAACATCCAAGCTTGTTTAACAGAAGGCATAAACTCGCAATGAGACCCGGTCGATAGATCACTATCTGTTGTTTGGTTGTTACTAATGTCTTTGGAACAGAAAGGGCGTTAAGGGACTTCTAATAACCCAGACAAAAGTATGTTTACCAATGTTTACACGGTCCTGGAGATGTCTGACTTAGTATACTGCATAAAGGCTTCGAGTCCTAGTCTAAAAGAGTACAGAGGACTACCACTTGAGAGACTTTAGAAGTGATTGCGATATCCATATAGGGGCTTTAGAGACAACTTTTCACACTCCTATCGTTAGTTAAGAGGAGACTTAATTATGATATAGAGGATACTAGGAAATGATTTCGATAATGATCGACAAAATCTTTTTGTCCTAACTAGATCAGCAAAACCCAGATGACACAGGAAACAAGTTCAAAACTAGAGAACAAATGAACAATCGATTCTCGGAAACTATAAGCAGAAAGACTGATGTATACATTTCCAATTGATCCTTTCTAGAAAAGACAGGTTACAAGAGATTACTAGAAAATGATTAACACCAGTCCTTAATCTTCTGCCTTTCAAAACAAATCTGAATTTTTTATCCTTGAACACAAATAATCGATAATTACTGAAAGTTTATTTCCAATCGTCTAAATCGTTCAAGTTTTAAAATACAAAGGATTAAAAAAGTGTACAGTTTTGATGAGTAAGAAAAGAAATTAAGTGATATTCTAAATTTACAATAATTTTTCAACTGAGGCTAATCTGAAATAAACAATATATGCAGTTTAATTGAAAAAAAACCCACATATTTATAATGTTTTAAAACCTACCATCTTGTATATACATTGAAGTGGACTTGTATTCTTCATTCAACTTCTCTACATCAGACAAACGCCGTGTTAACAAATCAATTTTACTTTGTAGTTGAAGTAAGCCGTTTTCGATATCTATGACCTTCTTCGATTGATTGGGATTTACATTCATCAATTGTGAACGTAGCTTTTGAAGCTAAAAAAATATATTAAACACGAACGGGAGGTGAATTTAAGTGAACTGTATACTAAGCTGCTTCATGTAAACACAGGAATGGGAAAACCTTGATAAGTATTCTAAATATCTTAGTAAAGTCAAAAAATTACTGGCAAGGGTACACATGATATTTAGTCGAAAAACAATTACAGATACATTCTATCTTTTGCAACAAAGCATTGACGAATACTAATCATTAATTGCAGATATAGACAAGCAAAGCCTGTAAAATTTGGACAATAAGTCTTCTGGTGCTAATGAATACTCCTGAAATCATACCTTTCACCAAGAAATGACGAAGGGAAATTCGGAGGCCCATGCATTCAATTTAAATTTTAACTTAATGTGGTAAAATCATAGTCCAGTAGATGATCGACCATAAATAGCAGACCTTTGTCGATAAATATGTAGTGTAATAACGCATTTTATTACGTTTTGTCGCTGTGTTTGTAGAGCATTTTTAGTTTATATCTCAGTGAGATTGGTTGAAACAAATTAATAATTTCACTGAACAGTTATACCAAGTTGTTCATAATTGTACATTTGTGCAAAACAAGTACACTTCTGATGTATTCCATATTTTTAAAAAAAAACGTGCATTACAGCAATAGAGAACCAATGAGTCAGTTTATAATTTAAAGAAGTACTAGTACACTTACCTCATGTTGTGTGTGTCTAGTACGGATACTTAACTGACCATGTAAACCACTCAACAACGCTGATATATTTATAAGACTAATATTTCTTTCTACTTCAGACTTTATAAAATCTTGCAGAATTTCATTACGTAACACATTTATACGGGATATAATATTGTGATTAGCTGCTTCGTTGGCTAGTCTTAGCAAACGTTCGCTTTCTACTTGAAATCCTTTACCGTGATCAATAGAGTTGAACTTTTTATCATCATGTAAACTCTCTGACAGACGATTATTGATATCTTTATTAACTGACTGGTTATACTTCAAATAAAAGTGATTCCATTCATTTATATGTTGATCAAATATATTTTTCATTTCAATAAGTTGCAGGTTAAGTATATCCGATTTCTTGATAGAGTCTTCTTTTAAATTGGTTAGACCATCATCGGTAGCCTTAATTGATCTGTTGAAAATTTAAAAAAAAATCTGGAATCCATGGGAAAAATGAAGATATTTTACACATGACTTTAAGAATATGACGCAATCATTACAAATCGGATACAAGTCATAGAACTAATGACAGTCATATAATGGCGTCAAGGCTGTGATTCATTTTCAGACAGGGTGTATAAACTTTCGGATTTAAAATCAAGTTTGTCGTCTGCATTTGGCATAAGTGCGAAACGTTAAAGCAAAAAAAAAATCATGTATTCTTCTCAACACGAAAAAAGTATAAACGAATAGCTTAGAAAATCGCAATTAAAAGCTTGACATATTGCTGTTATTTCTTACGTCAGCTCAAGAATGTCGATTTCAGATACAAACATTAGGTAGCCATTTAGTATTACAATTGAAACTACAGCGTAATTTGAGATATGTGATATATTAATTAAAAAATAGCTTTACTTAATATGACAAATCGAATGAGAGATATTTTCCACCAACAAATCAACGTAAATTTAACATCTCAACCCAACAGTTATTTATGCATAAGATGTAATGTCTAACATGCATTAAAGACATAAGGAATCTCTTATCAATTGTCAAAAAGTATTTGCCTTAAGTGTAATTCTAATAATTCAATCACTTACAAGTTCCTCTCGAATTATAATAACTATACCTACCTTACCAGTTACAACATATTCCCACACCAACGCACACACAGAGCTAGATAGATTTCACCGGACAACACTACTGAGAACCAAATCGACCACGTCTGCATCAATAAAAAGTTCAGAATATCTTCAAATCACCACCCGGTGGTGGCTAAGATGAAATAGAATCAACAGAAGCACTAGACTGGAGCAACAGCACTTTACAGTTTTAATACAGTTTTTTTCAGGATAATAACAAAATTAACTAGCTCAGGCCTTATACAGTTTACTAAAAGGAAAAAAGTATCATGAACAACAATTGAAAATTGATTAAAGAAACAATGATTTTAAAATATCAGTAAACTTTTAGATCGCAAAAAACACCATCATAAGAAATGGAATGCTATTGATACTCTGGATAAGATTCAAGAAAGAAAGAACAAGAAAACAGCAGAGAAAGCTAAGGCACAGGCCAAATATACAGAAGCGATATCGGAAGTGAAAATAAGAATTAGAGCTGATAGGTATAAATATTTGAAGACCTAGAAGTGACGGAGCAAAAAGCTGCAAGAGAAAGAAACATGGGACACTAAAATGATGTGACATAAATAAAGTAAATCCGAGCGACCAGTAAACAACAGGGAAGGAAAATCACTTAGTGTGACCTAAGAACAGCGAGTCAAGCAAGTAGAGTACTTTGGATAGACCAACCTTATTGAACCCACTGATAATCGAAGCAACGCCTACAGACCTTCCGAAATATGATACTCCACCAACAATCGAAGAAATCAACATGACCTTTCCTCTTTATTCTGGTGGTTAACTGGATTATGAAAACCCGAACAACTCCGGGGAAAAACGGAATACAATGAACAGACTAGATGTAACTAGACAATCTTGATTTCACAGATGACCTAGCTATTCTATCCCACACACAGCAACAAATGCAGGCAAAGACGTTCATTGTAACAGCGGTCTCTGTACCAGAAGGCCAAATATACACAATGGAAAGAGTAAGAGCCTTAGAAACAACAAAACGAGCGCGAACCACATCACAATTGACAGAAAAATTCTGGAAGATATGGAAACTTTTGCATACTTGAGCAGCATCACTAATAAACAAGGGGAATCTGAAGCAGATGTGAATACACAGGTGACATGTGTGGAAGAAGACATGTGATTGGTTAGTATCGTGCGACAGACATATGAGTCAAAGACTAGATCTTATATATATATATATATATATATATATATATATATATATATATATATATTTCTTGAATATTATTGATTATTGCTGTTATTGTGCTTGCGTGTGGGTGACTAGTTGGCTTCTTGATAATTCAGTTGGATTATTGTGCCTGAACAATAGATTAAAGCAAGGCTGGGTGTTAGCTGTAGAACATAGCGCTGCGGATAACTGAACTCACAATATCGGCCATCTCTGATTCTGATACAACAACATATTGGCAAGGCTAGGGCAGCATTTTTACAACTGTAGAACATCTTGACTCAAAACGACTGTCAGCCAACATCAAAGTCAGAATTTTCAATACAAACGTCAAGACATTTCTATTGTATGAAGCTGAAATTTCGAGAACTATGAAAACCGTCATTCAAAAAATGCAGGTATTTATAAACAGCTGTTTACACAAGATACTTCAGATCCTTTGATTAGACTCCATCAACAACAACCTACTGTGGCAGAGAACAAACCAACCTCTAGCTGAGGAAGAAATTATGAAAAAAACGCTGGGAGTAGATAGAATATACATTGCGAAAACCACTAAACTATGTCACAAAGCAGACCCTAACTTGGGATCTTCATGATCGGAGGAAAAGAACGCATTGAACCGGGAATTAGAAGCAATAATGAAAAGTATGGATACCGTCTAGGAACAACCGGAAATGAAAGCCCGGGACGGAGCTGGTTGGAGGCCTTTGTTCCATGTGGGGTAACAGGTATTGCTTATTTGGCTGTATAAAAATCTTCGAAATTAATGCATTGAAAAATAGGTGTGCAAATCCTGAAAGTAATTTCTAGTCATTACTAGGTGTAATTTGTAGCCATCTACACTTATTTAAATCATTGACCTTCTGGTGACCATAAGCTCTTTCGTTCCAGACTTTGGAGGTAATTTAAATTTGTTGGGAACCAGTAAACATGATGGCTAATTATATGAATTTCGAAACGACATTCTACTCCTGATGAAGAGAGCAAGAATTAACAGCATATATTTGCGTCGGAAAATATATGGAACGTTGTTCCTCCGAACACATTGAACCGAGAATTTTGAGCAGTAATGTAAGATATGGATACCACTTAGGAACAAATGAAAAAAAGAACCAAGGATAGAGTTGGTCAAAGAATCCCGGTTGGCAACCTATGCTTCACGAGGGATAACAGGCATTGACCGAGCTTACACCGCAGAGGACATAGGAAGCATAAAGTAATACATAAGTAGAAGATATTTATGCTGCTATAATTTCATAAGCATAAAATCATATTAATATTAATGTACAAAGATATGCAAATAAATAATCTATAACTTACTGTGATAATAAGTCCAAACGGTTAGTAATCGATTGAGAAAATAGAGTCAACTTTTCAATAATTTTATCAGTTGGCATCTCATTCAGACCCCCTTTGTCAAAATCTAAAATTATGGACATAAATGTAGATGAAAACGCGTGAAAAATAAATTTGTAAATACTATTTATGAAAGTAACAATCCATCGTGCGGCAAAATATACAAAACCTATTATATCGTAAAAATATTACTGAACCTGAATAAGATGATACTTTGAAAACTGAAATGGAATTAGAACAATTAGGAAATAACACTGCTAAACAAAGTAAAGAAGGAAAAAAAGGTAGATTCTACCTAGCAAATCAGATAAGTCTTACAAAAGAATCTGAAATGGTATATTAGAAGAAATATGTGGGGTTGCGAACGTTGACATATTTGTGTCTGTTCATTTTGTTTGTGTTAAAATATTTAAACGTTTAACGAATTCTGATGTAGTGCATATTGTGGTGTAAGAATGTGAAATTCGAATTACTTATATTTAACGTGAATAGATACATTCGCTCATTTTCGGGACAAGAAATTATACACCTAACGAATACAAATAAAAACATGGGCATTCATGAGATTCCAGTAAATGCACAGACGGGATTTAAGGAATAACATAAATTTAGTGCCCTTAATGGTTTAGTGAGTTTATTACATTAAAAGGAAAATGCCACCTCATCAGATAAAAAAGTGAATATGGAAATAAAATTCGGTGAAATTGAAACATAGGACGAGAGGTTTAGCCGCGATGCCTGTCGCTCAAAGGAAAATAAGTGCATACATCGTATGGAGGAAATAAAATCTGTAGTTCTGAAACGAGCATAAAATCTAACCCAATACAAAAGTAATTGTTTGGTGTTACCTGTATCAAGTACCATTTGATCAACAGAATTGCTTGAACGGTAGAACGGTGTCCATAGCCACCAGCTAATTTTTTGCTCTGAAATAAGATTATCTTCATCTAAATCAGATGTAAGAAAATAACGAACATAAAAACAACGAGCTCTCCATGAAAATAAACTCCAAAGATGAGAATTATCGGGCCTTGACTCAGATAGTTCATTCGTGCAATTTGAATCAGAAAAAAATGGAAACAATTTTAAAGATGAAACGTTAGATGCATCGTCTGTAAAGAAGCACGAAATAAAAACACAAACACCAAATAGGTTCATTAGGGAAGGAAGCGTAAGAACGGGATGCTGAAAGCGAGAACACGCGGAATATAAACTAAACTACATAATGCTAGAATACATTTACGTAGGTAATATATACGTTTATCCAAAAACATAAGTTTTCTCATCATCGTTTGAAATGAAAAATAAAAATGTGAAAAAAATTAAATGGATAATAATTATTGTTCAAGAATTAAAAGAAAACGAAGAGCGGACAATCTACTACGAGATAATTATTAGCAGTAGAGAATATTTTATAAACAAGTTATTTGCAGTACACATAGAACTAAAAATGTCGAGATATATCTGATGGAAGAAAAATTTAAATCTCCCACAAGAAATGCACTCAAATAATCACGTGTTTATAATTCCTGCTGAGAAAGTCGAAATCTATCAACCCGCCTGAGACAAACAGTCAACAATTTCATGGACAGACTCCACATTGTGAATAGGAAACAGCTCAGATTGTGGTCATCGTTGTATTTGGAGGTATGGATTTCAGCGTATTCAAGAACGCTCAGTTGAAGTTATCGATTTCATCGTTAGTACTAAAATCCTAAACATGTGCTTTGCAGCTATCAGGTTAAAAAGAACCAAGATATTGATGTCCCAACCCAGGTGATGTCATACATAAGACACAATATCTTGTTACATTTACGGCCACAACTATTTAGATATAAGCCCAAAAAATATGGAAATCGAGTGAACTCAGCAATTTAGTTTACAACTCTTAACACAGCTTAGATAAACAGCCAACGATTTCATTGACGAATTCCACATTTTGGACATATCACCTATTTTCTCTGTTGGGGATGTTAGATTCCCAAAACTCACTTGGCAAACCGGTTATTTTTGTGATTTTATTGTGTAAATTTGAATTTCCTGTTTTCGCGCCAAAACTTCCCCTTCTCACCTTCAGTTCGTGTTTCCCACTTGGTAAGACGCTAAATCCTATTGGTTCGTTGTTTATTTTAGTACGCTATTTGTAACATTCCAAGGACGCTCTCTATTTTTGTATATATACGCATGAGTTGTGTGTGATGATGTCGTCTGACAGGCTGCCTGTGGAATAAACGCTTCCTGCTGTCTTGGACTTCTTACTCTAGTTAGCTGGGCTGGGGCGCTGCGCAATAGCTTAGCTTTCTGTTACTGTGTCACTGGTCTTACGTTCGTTAGCGGTTATCTCGGTGTCACCATAAACTCGCGAAACCTTAGCAGTGGCGACGAGGCTGGTGCTAACATGGATCCGTCAAAAGTGGAATTATTAATGGAGCAGCAGTTTAAATTGATTCAAATGCTTGCAGAAACGAAAATTGCATCTACCTGCTCGCCTAGCACATCTACCACTACTATTGCACCATCTATTGACGGCGTTGCTAATAGTATTGCTGAGTTCCACTACGATCCTGATTCTAATATCACTTTTGATATGTGGTTCCGTCGTTACGAAGATCTATTTAAATTTGATTTCGCAACGCAAGATGATGCTTGGAAGGTTCGCCTGCTACTTCGAAAATTAGGTCCAAGTGAGTTAGATAAATATTGCAATTTGATCCTGCCACAGAACCCACGTGACCGATCATTTGCTGACACCGTTCAATCATTAAGCCAACAGTTTGGTGATAACTCTTCTCTATTCAATATACGATACCGATGTCTCAAACTAGTTATGAATGAAGACAGTGATTTTCTCACTCACGTCGGTATTGTCAACCGTGAATGCGAACGTTTCCGTCTCAAGTCTCTCACAGAAGACCAGTTTAAAGCACTCATTCTCATCTGCAGTTTGCAATCGCAGAAGTTTAGCGACATCAGAACGCGGCTTTTATGTAGACTTGACCAAGATCCGAAGCTAACGCTGAATGATATTGCTAACGAATATCAGCGCCTGATCAACATCCAACGTGACACAACTATGATCCAATCTGGCGGTAAAGACAACTCTGAAGTCCATGCAGTACGTCAGTCATCAGGCAATGCCACATCTATGGCTGCATCTAGCTCATCTCATTCCAGCTCAGCTCTCTCTTCAAAAACTAGACCTCCTTCAGCATGCTGGCATTGTGGCGCATGGCATTTTATAAGATTCTGCCCATACAAGCACCATCGTTGTAGAAACTGTAAATCTGTCGGTCACAAAGACGGGTATTGTAAACGCCAGAAGCTACAGCAACCTCCACGTCGGTTCAGAAATAACAGAAAGCCATTTTTCTCAACCAAGCACAAATTCTCTGAGTTTGCTAGCGTCCTGTCAAGCCTCCACTCCAGGTGAGAGAAAGTTTCTTACTCTTAACATTAATGCGTATCCATTTAGATTACAAGTAGATACTGCGTCAGACATTACGATTATTTCCAAGAAAGCCTGGATTAGAATGGGTAGACCACGCATTGAGCCTACTACGCAGAAGGCACGCACAGCATGCGGCAACTATTTACGCATGTTGGGACAGTTGACGTGTGTTGTATCGTTTCGGGACATGTCGTTCACTGGGGTATGTTATGTTACAACAACTGATCTGAATTTGCTTGGATTAGATTGGTTTGACCAGCTGCAGTTAGCTGATGTTCCGTTAAACACTGTGTGTCGGCTGGTACGACAAACCCCAGAGCCAGAGAACTATACGGCGAAAATCTTAGCAGAGTTCCCGACTATTTTCCAACCGGGATTGGGTTGTTGCACCTCAATGAAGGCGACCCTCCGTATACAGAAAGGTGCTAAGCCTGTTTTTCGTCCTAAGCGACCAGTGCCTTATGCAGCATTACCCAAAGTCGATGAAGAGCTCAACCGTCTACAGCAACAAGGAGTCATTACGCCTGTTTCTTATTCTGCTTGTGCAGCTCCGATCGTGGTTATCAAGAAACCGAACGGCTCAATACGCATATGTGCAGACTTTTCCACAGGCCTTAACGCGGCCCTTGAACAACATCATTATCCACTACCAGTTCCGGCAGACTTATTTACTATGTTAAACGGCGGCAAATTTTTCGCGAAACTGGATCTCGCTGACGCTTACTTACAAGTAGAAGTTGCTGAGGAATCCAGAGAGCTACTGACAATTAATACTCATCGTGGTATGTTTCAATACAACCGCTTGCCATTTGGGGTCAAGACAGCCCCTCCATTTTTCAGCAACTAATGGATACTATCTTAGCAGGCATTGCGGGCGTTGCTACTTATCTCGACGACATCTTAATTGTTGCTACTTCACCAGAAGAGCTGCGTGAGCGTACAACTAATGTTCTACAGCGTATCAGTGAGAATGGATTCCGATTACGTCCAGAAAAATGCCAATTTTTCTTAGAGTCAGTGAAGTATTTGGGATTTATTTTCGACGCTAAAGGTCGCCGACCGGATCCTGAGAATATTCGAGCTATTCAACTAATGCCAGCTCCCACCAATGTTTCTGCGCTACGATCCTTTCTGGGACTAGTAAGCTATTATTCAGCCTTCGTGACATCAATGCACGTGATCCGGTCTCCTCTTAACCACCTGTTACATAAGGATGTCACCTGGAATTGGACGCCAGATTGCGAAGCAGCTTTTAACAAACTCAAGTCAATTATTAGCTCTAGACTGTTATTGACTCACTATGATCCGTCCATGCCAATCATTGTGGCTGCAGATGCTTCATCTTCTGGTCTTGGTGCCGTTATCTCGCATCAATTTCCTGACTCTTCAGAAAAAGCTATCATGCATGCGTCTCGTACACTGACACCGGCAGAGAGAAAATATAGCCAGATAGAGAAAGAAGCGCTTGCTCTCGTCTTTGCCGTACGCCGTTTCCATAAATTTTTATATGGGCGGAGATTCACGCTGCTGACAGACCACAAGCCCTTACTTACAATTTTTGGTTCAAAGTCCGGTATCCCAGCCCATTCAGCAAATCGCCTACAACGATGGGCTCTTATCTTATTGGGTTATGATTTTGATATCCAGTACCGGCACACTCAAGAGTTTGGTCAAGCAGACGCCTTATCAAGATTAATCAGCGAGCACGCTACGGTGGACGACGACACAATTATTGCCTCGCTATCAACGGAAGACTACGCAGCATCCTACCTAACGAATGCTGTCCGCGCTTTACCAGTATCGGTGTCAGATATTCAAATAGCCTCCAGAAACGATGCAATGATCAGAAGGGCTATGAAATATGTCACGCAAGGGTGGCCACGCATCGCTTTCGAGGGTGACATGCAGCAACTTTACCAACGTCGCGATTCCTTATGCGTCGTGGATGATTGCCTTATGTTCGGAGAAAGAGTAGTCGTGCCAAAGTCACTACAACCAAGGATGCTTCAACAGTTTCATTCTGGTCATCCTGGGACACGGCGAATGAAGTCTATAGCCCGCAGTTATGCATACTGGCCACTGATGGACCAGCACATTATCGACTTGGTACGCAGTTGCACGCGGTGTCAGCAGGCAGCGAAATTCAACGCTAAAGCGCCACCGATCCCCTGGCCACAGCCAGAAAACGCATGGTCGCGAATACATATAGACTTTGCTGGCCCAGTCAACGGAGCTACCTACTTGGTCGTCGTAGATGCTTTCTCGAAATGGCCGGAGATTTTCCCGGTGGTGCCACCGTCCACCACAAAGACACTGCAGATCCTTTCAGAGATTTTCTCCAGAAATGGCCTGCCGGATATGATCGTTTCAGACAACGGGTCGCAGTTTACTTCAAGTCAATTTCAAGAATTCTGCCGACGGCTTGGCATCATCCACTACCGCTCTCCACCTTATCATCCGCAGTCAAATGGCCAGGCGGAGAGATTTGTAGATACTTTCAAGAGGGCACTACTCAAGTCAAAAGGGGAGGAGACATCTATGGAGTCATTACAAAACTTCTTATTTGTTTATCGAACGACTCCGAACGATGCACTACCAGAGAAAAAGTCTCCAGCAGAAGCCCTCATGGGTAGAAAACTGAAGACAATACACAAGCTTATGTTGCCAAGCAGAGCCACGCGCAAAGTGATCGAAAAGTTGCCAGCATATGAGGTTGGGTGTCCGGTGTATGCTCGCGATTACAGACCCAACCACAGTCCCTGGATGGAGGCTCGTGTAGTTGAGAGACGTGGCCAAGTCATGTACGAAGTAGATGTAAAAGGGGAGAGGTGGACTAGACATCGCAATCAACTTCGCAAGCGAGCAGCAGCAGATTGTCCCACATCGACCCGAAATCTGCCACTTGAAGTCCTTTTAGATACTTTCAACCTACCCCCATCGCAAGTGGAGAAAACAGAACAGAAGCCGGTCAACATACGTTCCAGGAGACAGTCACTCCGACAACGACGCCAGACAGTCAAACTGCAAGTAAACCCAAGGAACGTCCGTTATTAAAAAGGGGAGGTGTTGGGGATGTTAAATCCCCAAAACTCACTTGGCAAACCGGTTATTTTTGTGATTTTATTGTGTAAATTTGAATTTCCTGTTTTCGCGCCAAAACTTCCCCTTCTCACCTTCAGTTCGTGTTTCCCACTTGGTAAGACGCTAAATCCTATTGGTTCGTTGTTGATTTTAGTACGCTATTTGTAACATTCCAAGGACGCTCTCTATTTTTGTATATATACGCATGAGTTGTGTGTGATGATGTCGTCTGACAGGCTGCCTGTGGAATAAACGCTTCCTGCTGTCTTGGACTTCTTACTCTAGTTAGCTGGGCTGGGGCGCTGCGCAATAGCTTAGCTTTCTGTTACTGTGTCACTGGTCTTACGTTCGTTAGCGGTTATCTCGGTGTCACCATAAACTCGCGAAACCTTAGCATTCTCCAACAGATTTACTACGATAACTGCATGGACCCTAATCATTAGCCTAAATCTACATACATGGCTGGAATCGACAGTTAACGACCTTATAGAGTGATGATATGCTTTATTTTTTTTCCATCCTACTTCTATCCTAATCAATACTTTGCGTTGAGATAAGCGGTAGTTACTCGTACGTAATAAGCCTACTAATACTTTAGGTCCAAAAATTATATATATATATATATATATATATATATATATATATATATATATATATATATATACTTACCAGTTGGTGAGAACAAAAGACTTAAAACTAACAATAACGGGAATAAGACGAGTAACGGCAATACTAAGCGGAAACACCAATTACGGCTATTTTCTTGTCGCCTTTCAGTAAAATTATATCCTTGTACAAACGAACTGGAAAAGAGATTGAAAAGAGTATTAAATTCATTACACAAGAATAAAAATGACAAGAATCTACTTAAAATCATATTGGATAATATCAAATATAAATATTCATTAGTAGTACAAAAACACCCAGATGTTTTTATACTGGTCACTTTTATCTAAGTTCTGTTTATAACATTAAATAATATATATGCCTTAAACTTTTTTTGATTTCTTCTTTATGTTACAGTTCTTCAACTACTAAGACAGATTGCTGTAAAACTCCTGCACGGTAATTATACTATATTTCATTGTTGAGCTTTAACTCGTTTCGTAATTCGTTCACAGGTAAGTTACTTTCACAGCTGTGGTGTATGTTGACAATACTATTTGCTATTGTTGATCAAAACATTGACCTGTATGGAGCTGAGAGGAATGCAACGAAATACATAGTAAATCCACTAAATTCTATGAACTTAAAGTGTCTAGTACTTAACTTTCATTTATTTTATTGTTGTATCTGAGCAAGGATGGCCAATATTATCGATCTTGTTATCTGCAGCGCTATATCCTACAGCTAGCACCCAGCCTTGCCTTAATCTATTGCTCAGGCACAATAATCCGACTGATTTATCAAGAAGCCAACTAGTCACTCACACGCATGCATTACAACAACAATAAACCAATATTATACTAGATATATATAGGTCTCGTCATCGACTCATATGTCTGTCACACTATATTAACCGATTACATATCTTCTTCCAGATATGTCATTTATATCCAATAGTCATTATAAGACATTGCATATGAGATAAAAGGTCGATCTTGCACCAAGCTTAAGAATTACATAAAGTGCTTATTGGTGTTTCGGATTAATACGAAGTAAAACTAAAGCTTAAACTTATTCTTGAACTCGATGCATAATATATTTTAAATCAACGAATATTTATCGCAATCAAAAAACTAATTAGCAAAGAGTTTCATATGTAAGCGAATTCAATGCAAAATTTGCTGTTTAAGACGTATACCAGCATGAATAATTTAAACCAAATAGGTTAGGAAATTACCCATCCGACAGGTAATCAACGACTAACAGACTTCCATTTAGATTATGAGGTGATCCATTTGTAGAACATGGTTCATAGTAATGACGGTTAATGAATGGGTTTTATACGAAACGCATATATGCATATATTGGAGTAAAAATTACTGATGACACATGAATATCATTTATCAATTTTACCTTGATGAACCTGCATGAATTTGAAATTTTAATAGATCAGAATGCAATTCTGAGTGAAATTTCGGAGATGCAGTTGCAGAATCGTATTTTTGGCTAATTAATTTCGTTAACACCCAGCGGAAGAGTTGTAGTAAACAACTAAGAGTATACAGAATAATATTCCCAACAGCATAAATGAAAGCCATTAAAAAGGCTAAAAGGTGGATAGAGTAGTTCCGTAGACTTCTGAAAGCTTGTTGAGTGCAAGAACGAACATTTGAATGGTGTAAAACAGAACCAGATAGCAACGCGCTCGAATGAGGTGGATTAGAAAAAACTCGTGTTCTATTTTGACTGGTAAGACGTTTAGTTTTATGATATGAAGTGGCAGTATCATAATCCTCTTCAACATCACTAGATAAAAATTGATTCTCTGTGTTCTTTGATTCGAAGTTGAGATTTTCAGTAGCATCTCTTTCCAAGCCTAAAGTGTAAAAAATATTGTTTAAGGGAAACATAAATATTTACTTATATTACGAACACAGAGATCGACAATATGTAAAACTATGATGTCTTGTTCGAAAATCATAAGATAAACCTCATAATAACTTAAGGAAATATAAATACAGAAGAAACTACGATACATAATTACAAGAACTTCGTCAGAAACAGATACACATACAGTAATGCACTCCACCTAGGTCGATTGACCTACATATGGAAAGAGTATTATCTTAAAAACTATATCTTACAGCCTTTAATTTTTTTATTAACAATATGGCTTTATGTCTTTAGAAAATCGCTCATTTTCATTCATTCTCTTGCTTCTTAACTAACATTAGGGTAAGTAGTAATCAGTCAAAAAGGAGTATGATGGATTATTTAGGATGTCAACCACCACAACTACTTCGTTACTATAATCCGATCTACACATAGCTCTTTTATACAAGCACAATTCTAACTAAATGTAGAAAAAAAGGATAGTCCTCAATCACTTTTAATTTAGTCGATTTTTTGATTAGAGGTGGACTTAAATTACGGTAGGATAGAAGGCTTAACTAAAACCTAAGATAATGCACAATGACAAAATTTTCTTAGTGCACTATCGCCACCAATTTGAAATGTACCACGAACAGAACGACCGAAAAAAGGTAATAATATAATATTCCGGCACATGCAACAAAATATGTTAAAGCACTTAGCATCAGATATTACATCCCGATTAATGATTATGAAGCAGATAAAGAATATAGAATAATACATTCATATAAAATAAACAGATCTCGTAAAAGAGAAACGGTGGAATTCACTCATGCGAAACGACAGAAAAAATATCTAAGTTACGATTCTCTCTTCACTTGATTTAGATACTTCAAATACCAGTTAACGTTCTCCTTGGGAAAATTATAACTGCTAGGACCGGGATATCAACTTTATGTTGGAAATTGGTGCAGAGCGATGCAAGCAAGATGCCAGATTGAAGATAATTGAATTACTTTCAGTGTTAAGTTCAACGTAGCTGGTATTATTAAAGTATGAGGAATATCTTACAGAGATAAAACTGAGATAAGATTACTAAAACTAGAATTTATGAAATATAGTGAGATTTTGAACTATGTATATACTAATTTGCTATATCCCTGATAGCTGTCTTTATGTCAATAGTCATTTCTATCGATTACTTACTTTCCGACAGGAAACGCAACTTAAGTTGCAGAACATCAACAGAAATACATAATCAAGTATTGCAATAACCTAAGCATTAAATCACATTGATTACGCATATTAAAAATATATTTGACGGGGAGGGAGTTAAATCGAACCTAGTGGGATAAAATTTAAAGATTTAAAATATTGAGTTATAGATTCATAACTGTGTATTATTAACTAATCGATAATGTTTAGCCTAACTTCACTTAGTGGTATGAAGTACAAAATATGACTCTTATGAAACACTAAAAGACAAAGAAGCTGATAAGAAAATTTGTAAACAAAATAAACAGGAAAGGATATCCAATACAACTAAGTCAAGGGTAAATTATGTGAAAAAAAAGATATAAAGATTAACGTATAACAATTACTATAATATGACTGCTTTTACAATGTAGAAAATATACATAAATAATAAACTCACCGAACATGTGATGCGCCAACCATCCTCTAGATTGATTTTGTACTGTGTGAGACTGCAATTTATTAAACCTAAAGAAAGATAACAGCATACAAGAAAAAAGGCATCTAAATATCTGAATGCATGCATGTAAAACGTAGAACATAGCATAAATGGCCAGTTCAATCTACTACAGATGATTATCACAGCAAGATGAACACCAACTCAGTAGAAGTAAGAGTTAAATCAGTGATAAAAAAAGTGTGGGCATATAGAATATGGTCTAGAAAGAAAGAATTAATCAGAGAGGTATACACCAATTTTAAGCTAACAATTTTAGGGAAGATAAGGGGTAAATGTGACAGTGCCACTGTGATCGACTATGGGCCATATTACACAGTCCCTAACAATTGATGACGAAATTCGAGCTGATACAAATCAGGCAGTCTGAGTCAACCAACACAACTCAAACCGGCAGTCAGTAGCTTCGTGGACAGATGCCATGTCTCAGTTTGGAAGTCTCTAGCTCTCTCCTGCTCTACTCCTATATAAGTCAGCATTGCGTGTCGAGTAAAAAAAATGGTTAGGTATACGTAATGCATGCTCCAATAACCTCGGTTAATGAAAACACCCAACCACACAAACAGATTCAACATGTTTCCTCAATACCCTGGGTCTAACCTCACTATTTTTAACCCGGTGATCCTAGTAAAGGTTAGCGATGATTCAAAGGTATCGATGATTGAATGCCAATAGCCCATGAATGTAACTAACTCTTAATAGCCACATTTCATATATATGTAGTAAGACATAACGGAATGCTGAGCAATATAATCGTACTTTAATCAACAGATGGATATTTCATGACATAAATTGGTAAAAGCCAAACGAGTATTTAGAATCATTACCGAGATTTTGTCAATCACCAACTCATCAGGGCCAGTCATACTTCCAAAATCAATGAAGAGGAAAACGCTTTCTACTATTTCACTCCCTATCTTTAGTTTACGTGTTGATGAGAACCAGACCAGAAGTAACAATTTGTATTTAGGTAAGGGGGAGAGAAATGCACCCTGCGTTGTTGCTCACTGTTATCAAAAACTGTATAATATCAGTGCCTTTACCAAATAGGACTTCGTCATTTAAGTATTCTAAGTCAATTAGTGGACCTCCTGATAGGAAACCAGTTAGCACAGTACAGTCCTCAATAAGTAATGTTTAAAACATACTTGCAATGCTGTACAAAGATTGATCCATTCTCAGTCAATCAGTGTTAAGGAATAATAGATAAAATGCTAGAACATCTTAATGTGGATTTCTTATAAACTCTTAGGTATTTATTTACTTCGTACTCTGCTGTTCTTATTCTCGAATATATTTTGCTAATTGCTAGAGTCTTATGCTGATTTGGGATCAAGTTGGTTAAGTTGTCGTATCGTAGAAAATAAGCAGGAGTAGAACGCTATATTATCGTCGCAATAGTGGCACATTAATAATAGTGACTTCGCAACAAGATCAATTCCTAAAAGTTCGGACGACGAGAGCGATGTTTCTAGCAGAAAATCTATCATGGAATTAAACAAAAACTAAGATAGTTGGCAGTCTTGATAAACACCACCTGAAGTTACAAGTTCAAATGACAGTTAGCCATAAACTTGACTCGGCTAATAATGTTTGATTAGTGAGCCTTTACAAAGTTTATGCACTTCTGGGGTACACCTTTCAATGACAGATACTGTCATAGAACCTCTCGTTCTACTATGTTAAATGCTGCTTTCAAGTCAAGAAAAACCAGCATTGACAGACGTCGAAAAGAATGTCTACGTGTGAAAACTTGATGGATGGTGAATATTTGGTCGATACAACTGCAACCAGATCAGAAACCACCCTGGTCTTCTCGCATTTGCAGTTCGCTAGTCTTAGTTAAATGTTTGATAATAAATGTTTGACATAATATTAGCCAAACTAATTCCATTATAATTATCACAATCCGACTTCGATCCTTTCTGGGTCGATCGGCGATCAATGCCAATTAGATGAGATCATGTCTGAAGAAAAAGTATAAATAGTTCGTTAGTCATAGGCCCCACAAATTCTAACATACTTCCCCTCTAAAATCCCAGTGATAAAAATAAGATAGTTGACAGCAAGGTAGGTGTGCTGTAGTAAAGTAGAAAACTATTGTACAATTCAATGTATTACGCTTTCTACCGTTAAACAAATAAATAGAATTAATTCTATTATTTCATTTCCTGTCAACTTGTTTAATCAATTTAATGTATTAAAATTTTAAGCCAAAATGTAAATGTGTAATAACAAAGTTATCAAGTACTTAATTTCCTACTAACATAGAACAGACAAGAAAAAATCCAGCAAAAAATATAACAATTAAGGTCAACATGTTTAAATAGACAGATTTACTTCTAATAAAACATTTCCACACAACATCCGGGGTATCATATTTCTACAAAATTGACTAGTGAAACGAAAGCATCAATGAACTGAAAGTATTTGCACATGTCCCCCACATTTACAACATTTGGTTGACAAATATATGAGTGAGCTATTAATCGTGTACATTGAGACCACTGAATAAGCGGCCCTGACAATAGATCCAGAGTTCTAGAAAAATATGACAAATCAGTTGAGGAGATTGTAAATCATTAGCGAATGAGGTGGTAGGGACATATGCTAACGACCGACTACTACTCCGCGTGATGTCATGTAACGTAGAATTTTAAAAAAGTTGAAGATGGTTAAACCAAAACATCGCGTGATTACATGGAGTTATTGAGTGCTAGTTTGAGTAATGTTAGATGGTTAAGATTGTATGGTTTGGAGCCATACAGTAATATAAACCGGTACTGAGTTGCATGTCATGTCTGGCAATTATTTTCGAAGGCGTTGATGCATTTATTCTTTGTCTGCTATTAGACCCTAAGTTTTAAAATTATTTTGCGATTTCTATTTCATGAATCAAATTCTTTTCCAATCGCATTTTCCATGCTCGAACATTTTTATTATCACCTATACTAGAGCTACTTCTACAACTTTAGTAGTCATCTTGATAGTTTCAGCTCGTGTCGATGCGGTGTTACAACTAGGATAGGTGCATATATGTATCCGATTCTACTTTGATTATGACAAACTGAGAGAGAGGAGAAACTAAAACATTAAAATTAACTTCGTAAAGTTAATTGTATAGTTGTTATTTCTGTGATGAAATCGATGAGTTGGAAAATCTTCATTGACTAACATAGTATTTACGCATAGCCACTGAAAAAAATTGCTTCTTATGTAGTCAAATCGAGTAAGCGAATACGAAATCTATGCTTGATTAAACATTTTTTATTCTATAATTACATAATTGAAACTAATTATTTAGATAAAACGAGATGCAATGCATTCAATGTATTCCGCTAATATTGTCATTCTGGCTTTATTTAAATTTGTTAAGGAAGTAAGTCGCTTGTAGTCCCATACAACAGTTAGCCAAAATAAGATTTGAGACACTGGTTCCTGTGAACTTTCCCAAAATTTAAAATATGATTGGCTGATCGACAGTTATTTCAAAAAAACATGTGATTAAAGACGGCATCAAAATATCATTTCAATGCGAACAACAAAGTTCAATAAACAGAAAAAATGATTTCAAACCTAAGATAATTAGATGGATTAATCGAAGATAGATTATTATTTGAGAACCTTTGCCAAACAGATGACATATGCTTCCTCAAGGTTTTGTAATTTGTGGTCGATGGAGTACTTACACCATTATGTACTTGGTTAGATAATTGTAATGCTTTAGATGATTGAATTACAGGATCATCTGGGTAAACAAATGTTGATGTTACTGATAATAAAGGAGATGTTTGCTGACTATGACCAATATCAGCATTAATCTGCCCTGATGAGTGATTTGGTTTGATTTGATTTTTAGAAGCTATTCTTTGAGATTTACGTCTGGCTGGTTCAACTGGAGCAATTAAATATTCTTTTTGTTCACTATGGAAAATTGCGTTATCAGTACTGGTTAACTTATTGCTATTTTCTTGCACTTTGTGTGACATCTAACAAGGAAAGCGAAAAAGTATAAATAACAGAATAGGCTTGTATCTTCCCGTTGATTTGTAATGGACTGAAACTGGTCAGCCTCTGTTGCCATATGTGCATCCTGAGCGGATTGCCTCTATATAGCGGTATTACACAAGTTATAAATAACAGAATTATTTAACAGATGTATAATTAATATAAGCTTTAAAAAAGTAAATAAAAATGATAATTTGGACAAAGCAAAAACAACCATGAAGACAGAATTATATATATATATATATATATATAGGAAAAATTGAGCTATGGGCACTTAACTACAATTCAAGACATTAGGCAGTAGCCCATCCTGATTTCAAAAACAAGAGAGTAGAGGCAGAACTAATCGACTGGAACCCAATAAGCAGTCACTTATATGCTGTTACGTTACAAGGTTCCATCGAATCCAGAAGGAATTGGCATGAAACACGATATATTTGAGTAAGCTCCGTCTAAACACTAACAGAGTGATGCTCAGATGCAAGCAAGGATAAGGCCAACTATCAATTACATGATCTATGAAGGAAGCACGTTTGACAGATGTTGCGGTACTAGCAAGAAATTTGAATGCACAGGTCGGAAGACTAGACGCAGAGGAGAGTCGCTTGGGTAGCCAATGAGGATTCGATGTTCGCAAGTCAGGTAACAGTGACCGTCTTCTACAGTCTCGCTGAAACCATAACCTGTTCCAGTCTAGTACCAACTTCCAAGACTACCACTGCCGATGTGCTACCTGTAAATCTTCCTCTGCAACCCTGAGCAGCTGGATACATGTAGATTACATAACGATCAGATACCGTTCCTTTCGAAACACCTATCTGGATTTTCACAATGGTTGGGTTAGCAACAATATTATATTGAGCTTTAGAAACTAGAAAATGCCTTGCTCTGAACGGATTAATATCAGCAAACTGACTGCAACCAAATATCGACCAGAGTTGGGTTCTACGCTATATGCTGGTTTACCGAAGAGTTTAGATGAGTATTAGCTGCATTTGCATGACGTCATGGAAATAGCTTGTGTCACCTTTCTTGTGGTTTGTAAGAAACGTCAATCATATAAGTATTCATTTTCTGAAGTATTTTTTAAAATCCTTGAGACACGTCGGTTCACCCAAATAACTCATGAGTTCGATAATAAGCGTGAGGACCAAGAAACCTGGTGATCAAAGCGTGCTAAGGAGTTGGAAGCAGCAACTTCACATAGCAACTGGCGGAAACTATTCGAACCAAAGAAGTCTGGTGTCAGTGAAACAACCTGTGAAGCTGATGGTACGCTAATTACTAACATCCAAGATTGACTTAAATGATGGGCTGAGTATTTCGAGTGTCAGTTCAGCTGGTTGATTGACTAGGCGAATTCAATCAAATTGTCTTGCTCTTCCTGGTCGGTGACAAATGATTCACACAACAAACAGGAAGTTTGCAAGGGACTTCAACTTTTGATTCGTGTTACATTACCGAGTCCAGACAACCTCTCAACTATTTTAAAGGATGGTAAAGAAACTGATACGGTAGTTTTAAAGACTGAAAAAAACTGAGCGTATCCCATTATCTTGAAATTAAGTGGTCGAGGTTACCATATACAAAAATAGTTCACGCGACCTATCTAACAACCATCGGGAGATAGATTTGCTGTCAATGGCTCCTGAACGGTTGGCATGTCATATTTCGTAGATTGTGTAAAACGCTTGAAACTGGTTCGCGAGAAGTGGGTTGGTTTTCGATCAGGTAGTGGATGCATCACATCATTACTTGATACGTGTTGGAAAATAATCACACGTATTGTAGGTAGACACATTGTGAATCCTGATATCATAGATACCTTTGATTCGCTGGACAGGAACGTGCTCTTGAATTTCCTATTGGAGATGGATTTACCTGAGAAGCTTATTAACATCTTGAAGGCTCTGCATACAAAAACCTCAGGAATAATGAGGTTTATCCAAACACCATTCTCTATAGTTCCAATTCAGAAGTGAAGTTAGTCAGAGTCACTCAAATTAATAATTTTTCTACAACGTTGATGTCGATGACATAATGGAAAGTATGATGGTAATGGGGATTTAAAATCCCCCAAAACATAATTACTCAGAAAATCGCGCGAAAGATTTATCTGGCTTAAAAACTGTCAACGCATTACCTTAATCAAATGTGAGTTATTCCGCATAGTATATATCATGACATATAATCGTAACATTTAAATTATTAAAATGGTTGCACTCAGTTTCGTAGTATAATCATTCATGTTAATTTATGTTAAAGTTACTTCAATAGACGGTTTCAATGAAGTAATAATCACTGAAAATTAATTGATACGTAAATAAATGCACTCAAATAAATGTTGTTCGTTCGTTTCATTTTTGCCACAAAATCTTTCTATAAGTTTGATTTTTGGAGTAGCTCGGGGTTAGGGAATAAACGAAGCAGCGGTATCCGGTCTAAGTTATAATTTGCAGAAGTAAACGTTCGAAGTATCGAGGGCATGAAATAAATAATCGAGCCACACTAAATTCAATAGCTGCATTGTATCGCGAATCATACTAAACCTTTAGAACTCACGCGTTCCTACAAAAATATATAAGATGGTGGCATGGAATTCTTACCTAGGAAAAAACTTTACAATCTCCAGTATCCTGATGATATTGCACTACTGAAACATGACACACATTTCATCCAAATCCCAATTAATCAGCTAACAATCAGTGTAAATAATAAGATATAACTTTCACTCTCCAAATGCAAAGTACTAATGAAAGACTGGCAAGAATTAGTGCCTGCTCTCATTTTCTGTGATCAACAGTTAGATATACTCTGAAGATTTGTTTATCATGGTAGTTGTGAGTACAGCTGGTGGCTTAAAAAAAGGAATCAGTCTACTCATAACAAAGCCAAATCAGCTTAGGTCAGTCAAGTCCATTTTTAGTGCCTTCATCGGATGTCACTGGAACTAACGGCTGATTATTCAGGATCTTTTCCACTAAGTAATTAACCGAGGTTTTTTCATGTAAAACTGGGTTATTAGAAATAATCAATAAAAACCAACGTTGGATCTAACCATTTTTTCTCAAACTCTATCGCGGTAGCTAGAAGATAGTGGATTGAAGTGTGATTGTATTTGATTTAATGAGCTGGCTGATTTTATGGTGATCCCATTGTTGGATGAACTGACGCAGTTCGGAGACAATACCTAAAAAACTGGTGCCATGGTCACTGTAAATTTCTAACAGCTTCCCTCGTCTTTCCATAAAACGTACTGAAAACATTGTGAAAGAAACAGTACTCAAGTCATGGGCTATCTATAAACGAACGGTTCGAGACTGCAAACATGTGAAGGAAAGAAAAGATTTCGAGATTGCTGGAATATCATAAGAAACAAGTGCAAGAGTTAGAGCAGGAGATAGTTAAGATGATAGTTGTATATCGGGAAGAATTAAATTGGACCCCGCAATAAACTAAGGTCGATTATGTTGATCGAAAGAGTTTAGCCACACGATCAACATTTATATTATCATTTAATTCAGAGCTAAAGAATGTGCCATTGCAGATGGGCTCATCAAACACAGAACCATGACACAAGTCCGAGTTAAAAGGTACTTGATGTGTTACGAAAGACTCACCAAAAAGATTTTCCCTTTTCCCATTCAAAATAGTGAGCATCGAAAATTTTGACAGAGTGATTGGCATCCCACTTATAGTCCAAAGTATCGGAGGCCAAACTTCACAGAGATTAACAACAGCTTGTTGCGAATGACAGACTATAGCTCTAGAGAAAGTAAATTATACCTCTAATTTGAGTTCCTAGGGAACGTTGGAAAAGATAGTAAAACTCCTTTCACAATCGTTACAAGTGATGTGAGTGGAGTCAATTGACAACGGTAAACGCTAGAGAATCAACTTTTGGTCAACATACAGAATTTTTCTCCAGGACAAGAATAGCTAAGGGCCAGTTTCGTCAGTTGGTGGCGCTTGGTAACAGGCCGCTACCTTTCTAGGTAAAACTGTGTAATAAAGGACCTAAGGGAGTGTGCGCCGCAAAAGCATCATGCGCAATATGCCCAGAAAGACATTCAGTATTGTAATGTCTACTATTTATAGCGTTGCCTCTTGAAAAGAGGTTGTTTTAGGTAAAGAAAAAGGGGTTGCGTTACGTTTAGGAAAGAGTAACTAAGTTAGTCGATGTGCACTGGAAAACAGTTGATAATATGAAGGCTAAAAAGGGTTTCATCACCCATAACTGCATGGTACGATTACGTATAATATGCCAGTTTATAACCACCATTTTGAAAACCACTGTATTTGTACGAAAGCCACTCACAGAAACTTATGCTTAGGCCTAGTACCTATCTGCATAAGGTCTGGACAAATCATATTACTCGTTACGCTTTTCTAGGCAATAATTAAAATATTACCTCAATAAGAGTGGATAGCGGGAAATTCATAGGATTGGAAAATGAGACGGCTCAAGTGACGATTCAAACTCTTGACAGTATTAAATTAACAACCTCCGTCAGTCGAATATTTGAAGTATGTTGATTAGATAGAAAAGAGTCGTTAATAACTGAGCATAAAGTAATAGTTGGAAAGTTAGCTACTGATAGGCCTAGAACACAGATAATCAGTTGTGTTATCAACTGACCTCATTTATCTGACCTATCGCCGGATTTCATAGATAACGGTGAAATGTTGTTGCTAATTGCTTGTGACATACCGGAGGTCCGTTAGGAATAAAACCAACGGCTAGGGAGTCGAAAGCATCCATATGCTGTGAAGACCTTATTAGAATGGGCAGTTGTGGGGTTGATGTCACCCATGAAATGTTATGCTAGTAGGTTAAACGTTGTGTCATTCTCAGTCTAAACAAACACAGCTAAGAAAGACGTACACCTTCGAATTCACCGATGTATATTCTAATGATACGTTAGTATCACCCTATGATATAGCAGCCATGGGGATAGTGCAAAAGGTTAATTACTTCTTAAATGATCACTTTGTCGTACCATCACCGTGGAAGAGGGGTCTAGATACGAAGACTGGAAATTACAAAGTAGCCAGATTGAAGAGTCCTAGATACGGATAGATGTGAGATGGAAGATTAAGAGGAAGACACATTAGAGATATTGAAGATATTATTGGTAAAGGGTATGTCGAGTTAGCTGCAGATAGCATCGCAAATTAGAATACGAAAATTGATATATCTAGAATTCATGTATGTATGTATGTATGTATGTATGTATGTATGTATGTATGTATGTATGTAAGTATGTATGTATGTATGTATGTATGTATGTATGTATGTATGTACATTTTTGAAATAATTTTAAGCTAAGGATTTAGATATCTCCGCCCGCAGCTCTTCTAGGGTTGTTGCCGGTCCCAGGCCCGGGTTAAGGAGGAGGGTTGCGCATAGGACTAGCACAAGCTTGCTAAAAAAAACGCTAACCAGATTAAACAAACTTAACCATTTTAACTCTGCCTTGGAAGTGAAAGGAATCTATATGACGCTTCATGATGAAAGCCGAGATTCTTCAAAAGTCATGAGGCCGATGCCACCCCTTCTAACGACCAGAGCAAAAATTTTTATAGGTACATGGAATGTTCGGACAATGTGGGAGACGGAGAAGATCACACAGATAGCAGCAGAAATGAAGAGATACAATTTAACTGTGCTCGGGATCAGCGAAACGCATTGGACTCAAACTGGACAGAAAACATTAGCCACGGGAGATGTACTACTATATTCCGGGCACGAAGAGGAAAAGGCCCCACTCACCCGAGGATTTCCACAGAGACCCTGAGCAAAATTCAACAAAGCAGGAACAAGAAGGCAGAAATCAACAACAGCCGAACTAGAACAGAAAAAATCAAGGCACAAAATGAATACACAGAAGCAAATAAACAAGTAAAGAAGAGCATTAGAGCCGACAAACGTAAGTATATCGAAGGCCTTGCAACGACAGCATAAAAAGCTGCAAGAGAAGGAAATATGAAACAGCTATACGACACAACGAAGAAACTGTTAGGGAAATATAGTAAACCAGAGCGACCGGTCAGCAACAAAGAAGGCAAGCTAATCACCGAGATTCAAGAACAAAGAGACAAATGGGTGGAATATTTTAAGGAACTCTTGAATAGACCAGCTCCACCGAACCCACCACACATTAAAGCAGCATCTACAGACCTCCCGATTGATGTCAATCCACCAACGATGAAAGAAATCAAGATAGCCATCAGACAGATCAAAAGTGGGAAAGCAGCAGGACCTGACAATATACCAGCCGAAGCACTCAAGTCAGACATAGACATAACGGCTAATATGCTCCACGTTTTATTCAGAAGGATCTGGGAGGAAGAACAAGTGCCAGCAGACTGGAAAGAAGGATACCTTATCAAGATACCAAAGAAAGGAGATTTGAGCAAATGCGAGAACTACGGAGGAATCACACTATTGTCAGTACCAGGGAAAGTCTTCAACAGAGTGTTGTTGAACAGAATGAAAGATTCAGTGGATGCTCAACATCGAGATCAACAGGCTGGTTTCCGTAAGGATCGGTCATGCACAGACCAAATCGCAGCACTACAGATCATCGTCGATCAATCAATTGAATGGAACTCGTCACTGGACATCAACTTCATTGATTATGAGAAGGCGTTTGACAGTGTAGATAGGAGATCGCTATGGAAACTTCTTCGACACTCCGGTATACCAGAGAAACTCGTCAACATCATTCGGAATTCTTACGACAGACTACAGTGCGAAATCGTGCATGGAGGACAGCTGACAAATGCATTGCCAGTAAGTTTCAGACAGTGTCAGACAAGGCTGTTTGCTCTCGCCCTTCCTCTTCCTCCTAGTGGTCGACTGGATCATGAAAACCTCTACATCTGAGGAGAAGCGCGGGATTCAATGGACAAGTAGGATGCAACTTGATGATCTGGACTTCGCGGATGATCTAGCACTTCTATCCCATACACAACAGCAAATGCAAGTGAAGACAACCAACGAAGCAGCAACCTCAGCATCAATAGGCCTGAACATACATATTGGAAAGAGCAAGATCCTCAAATTCAACACAGAGAGCGCCGACCCAATTGAACTTGATGGTGAAACTCTGGAAGAAGTGGATACCTTTACATACCTGGGGAGCATCATCGATGAACAAGGAGGATCTGGTGCAGATGTAAGGGCAAGGATCGGCAAAGCAAGGGCAGCATTCCTACAGCTGAAAAATATATGGGAGTCCAAACAACTGTCTACCAATCTCAGAGTTAGACTCTTCAATTCGAACTTCAAGACAGTTCTTCCCTATGGAGCTGAAACGTGGAGAACTACTGCAAACATCCTCAGGAGAGTACAGGTATTTATCAACAACTGTCTACGCAAAATATTGAATGTCCATTGGCCGGAAACCATCAGCAACTGCCTACTTTGGAAGAGAACAAACCAACTTCCAGCTGAAGAGGAGATCAGGAAACGACGTTGGAAATGGATAGGACATACATTGCGGAAATCATCAGACTGTATCACGAGAAGAGCACTAACTTGGAATCCTGTTGGACAACGAAAAAGAGGAGAGCCAAAGAACATACTGCGTCGAGAACTGGAAGCAGACATAAAAAGAATGAACAGTAACTGGAGACAGAGGGGTAAAAGGCGTAAGTAAGTAAGTATTTAAGGGAGGACAAAGAGTGGGTACATCTGAGCCACTGTGACCGATTCTGAGCCATGTCATTCAGTGTTTCCAACCACTGGTTACAGTATCCGCTCAGACCCCAACCAGGTAGTCTGCATCTACCGATACGACACAAACCAGTAGTTAGTGACTTCGTGGACTGATGCTATGTTTATGTTTGATCGCCTCTAACTCTCTTCCATCCTGCTTCCATATCGGCCAACATCGCACGTCGAGGCAGACGGTGGTTGAGCATACGTAAAACATGTCCCAACCACCTCAGTCGATGAAGATTCACAACCTCGTCGACTAATACCTGTCGTGTAACCTCGTTATTACTTACTCGGTGATCCCAGACAATGCGAGCAATGTTTCAAAGACATCGATGGTCACACACCAGTAACCTTTAAGTGTTGTCTACCCTTAATGGTCAAGTCTCACATCCATACATTAAGATAGAGCGAACTGTTGCACAGTACACTCTTCCTTTCGTTGAGAGACGAATACCTCGTCTACACCATAGGTGATGTAAGTTGGCAAAAGCCAAACGAGCTTTTTTAATTCGTACTGCGATTTCGTCAGAGACCGACCCATCAAGGCTAACCAGACTCTTAAGATAAGTGAAGTGGTCGACGTGCTCAACTACTCCCTATCTTTAACTTAGGTGGTGACGAACAACAGTCCTAGAGCAATAGTTTACATTTAAAGGGGAGGGGAGAAATGTACTCCGAACGTGATTGCATTGGTGCTTATTTACGCCAAACAGGACTATGTTATCAACATACTCCAAGTCAATAAGTGGATCTCCTGGTAGGAGATCAATTCCTGTAAGCTCAGATGATGAGAGTGTAATTTCCAACAGTAAATCGACTATGAAATCAAATGAAAATAGAGACAGTGGGAAGCCTTGATCGACAAGGTTACAAGTTCAGAGCCTGATGGAATAAGTTTTCGGGAGTCCATCAATTTAACAGAAGCCATCGAGATCCACTGATTTTTCTTGACATGTTGATTTCGATCCTTGATAGATGTCACTGTAGATGCCACAGCTGCTTGAATATATTTCCCAAGGAACAATTAGGTGGGTCGCATCATTATAATCGCCTAAATAATTCTTTAGTTTTTACTTGAATTTATTCTTGGCTGTTTTGTTGGTGAACTGGATTCTAATGGGTTTTCCTGTATTAGTTTTTCTTTGCCCAGTAAGATGCAAGCAAATGCGTGCTCGTACTAGGGCACGATCAGAATCTAAACATGTACTCCAGATAGATCGGCAATCCTCTATTGAGCCCCTCCAACGGTGGCGATATGGTCTATTTGAGTCTACAGCTGAGTAGGTCGCCATGTTAAACGATGTCGCTTCTTATGCTTAAAGTTCGTGTTTTCTAGAAATAAACGATTATCTGAGGAATGTTGTAGCAGACGGTGGCCGTTATCCATTTTCTGAACTGAAACACCGAAGTATCCACCTAAATATAATTCAGACTGATTCAAGATACCTATATGGGACATATATTATGTGCCAATTTCTACGTTGTACATACGTGCATACATGTATGCACCACGTGAGTAATAGTGAAGTACGACAACTCGTGTTAGGACGCAGAGATGACAACTCAATTGGTGTCGCCATCTGAAAACACCGGGTTGGTTATGGTTTACGAATGTTACTTCACTAGTTTATACATCGTACATTATTTGCAGGCGCTGAGACCTGTTGGAAAAAGAGTAAAGGTGATCAGTTTATTAAAAGATACCGCGTAACGCGTGAAAGGTGTATAGGCCTGGTTTCTGTGGATTTATCCCGAATTCCTCGTTGGGGTCTTAAACAAGCCGAAACCCAGCCGACCTTGTCAAATATGGCCTGGAGTAGATCATACTGCAGTTTTCTATCACACTTTATAAAAATGTAATAACTTTTCTCAATGGAAAGAAGTATTTCTTGATTGTACTTTCATCCTACCCGGTAATCTTCTTGCTGTATCATTAAGCTTTACCTTCCGTCTTTACTTCTCTAGAAACATTGTTTCTAATCGCGTGGCGCATACATTTCCGTGCCAGTTTGTATCAGATTTAATGCTTAAATAAATAAAACAGGGCTACACACTCTGAAAAGACGTGCTTGATTTGATTATAAAAAGTGAAAACCATTAATAATAACCATAAATACCGAGATACGATAATATATACATGGGTTGTAGAAATTACAGAATACTTAAGCAGATAAATTAGATTATCAGTAATACTAAAAGTTAAATTACATTTTGTATGGACAAAGAATAAGTTGGAAAATGCTTGCTAAGGTAAATAGCACTTACTCGGTGTTCGCTTGTAGCTAGCTTACGATAGTCACTTCCTGAATTCCCAGATTTTCTAGCTGTAGGTTTCAGTAATCGAGATTCAAAGGTATTTGAATTAGTTGAAGAGTAGTCAGTATGCCTGAATAAAAATTAAAGGTTAATCGTGAGCTTTCATCCAAATCTCTTAGTTTAGATACTATGAGAGAGCGAAGAAATTATAGAAACGGAAATAAATTTTTTGTTAAATATATACCCAACTTTAAAACTTGTTACATTAAGCCCCCCCCCCGCCCTTTTTCCATGTAACTAACTTGATATCAATTTAATAAACAGTAACTAGTAGGTAGTCGGAAATATGCTTATTGAATACAAATGTAAAAATATAATCATAGAGATAACAGAACAATAACAATATTTATCAATTATTTGGCTGAACGATAATATTTAGTAGTGTCGCTTAATATTGATAATGTAACTTTGCAATTAACTTGCAAAATTCTGTCTTTTGTAACAATCAAAAACTTAAAAGAGTTTGTTAAAACTATCGATAATTTTTTTCCGAATATTAATTATTTTGGGCTTAATTAGATAACCTATTTGTGTATATCTTAAATGTTTATATACTACTCATAACGTACCTTAAAAACAGTTTACATAATGCATAAAATTGCATACAATATAAGGCTAAAGAATAAAATTCTTTACAGTTAGCTGAATGTTTCAATGGGAGAATTTTATCTTAATACTATTCGCAAAATATATGGTCAGTAATCTATGATAAGAGATATCAATAAGGAAGTTGATAGAAAAACAAAGGAAAAGAAACAAATATTTCCACATCGTTACCTGTCAATATCTTCGTTTATATTTTCCGAGCTACTTGTTTGCAACATTGTTGAACTTTCAACTTTCGAAGATATACGACGACCTGATAAAGACTGAATATTGCCAATTGTCGATGTCGCTAAACGATTTGGTAGTCCCAAGGATGAATTAAATTCTACACAAAGTGATGTATTTCAGAAAATAAGTAGTAGTTTGTACGTTCTGAAAGTTATAGCCGTTTACTATAGAGATCCAATGAATTATTTCAATGCTGATTAAGAATAATAAACGATATATAATACAACAACAATAATTAAATACCTAGTTTATTATCTAGACCAATCGATCAGCCTATAATCATTAACTTCAACTATAAAATTTTAGAAGTCAGCAGGATCAATATGAAAAGTAAACGCACTCTATGGTAAAGTGTAGGCTAGAGAAATGAAGTAGATGCCAGTCTGATAATTATATCACAAACTATTTACGTGTTTATATTTTGGGGTAAATGATTTGTGAGGGATGAATTCATCTTGTTATGAAAGAGAGCAAAATGTGAACTTGATTTGTGTTTTCAGTTGAGATAATATGACGATGCATGACAAAGTGTAGTTAGAATCCACGGGTGGATTAAATACGAAAGCAAAGCACTAGTGTAAACAAAGAATGAATGAATCATAAGGGGTATACACAAAACAGAATCAAATTCTAAATTATGTAAAAGCTATATACCGTATAATAATATCATAAATCATGGTAGACGAAAGAGTATTTATGTTCACAAGTTGGATAAATAAAAAATGAATAGCGTAGTGTAAAACACAACAGATTATTAATCTGTGAAACTAGTTAAGAAAAACATATGGCGTTATAGGAAGAGTGAAATACATTAACTGATTGTTAGTAACGTAAAAAAACGGTACAAATGAGCAACGGTCTAAGTTGCTTTACTACATAAGCACTGTGACATGAAATTATCAAGTCTAGGAGTAGTAGAGGTGATAAGTAGTAACAAGAATAGAAAAAACGACAAAAACGAGGGATATACATAATCAGATAATGCATAAAATAATCTTAGAACTCAGAATAGACAAACTGAATGTGGCTACGTGAGTGTGAGTAATTCCCAATGTTGCCAACCAGTAATCGCAATTGGCGTGCACAAATAAACATGACCTACTGTCCAACAATCAATAAGGTGAAATAAATAACTATAAACCAGTAATATTTCAAACTTCAAAGCTATTTTCGATTTACTTTTAAAAGTGGCGATCATAATGAGCAAATAAAGTTTTAGAAAATATATTTAACCAGTTCATATATATATATATATATATATATATATATATATATATATATATATATAAAATTCACTGAATATTATCAGCTGGTTAGTTTCTGAACTACAAATGGAAGTTAATAATAAACATTAGTTTCAATCTTTTTATAGGTATTTTCGTCCAAAAATGAACGAAAATATTTACAAAACTTGTATTAGTTTCAATTATTGTCAAATGTAATCCATATTTAGTAGAAAAGACTCATGGATAAATAGTCGTGTTTAAGAATGAAAAAGATATACAAAACTAAATCAACTAACTTGAGGAACCTAAAGGCAAGCGAGACATATTAGGTGACATCCAGGTATCACGTAGTCGATCCGTCCGATAACTTCCGCTAATTTCGAAGAAAAGAAACAAAATAGTAAAACCAGTTACGCTGAAAAAGGCATACTTAGAAACAAAAAGAAAACTAAGCAGAAATATTAAACGTGTTTTACTACTTGTTAGATACTTTTATCGTATTTGAATAATGTTTTCTGAATATCAAGCGGTTAATGAAATGACGGGCCACTTAGTAAGTATTAGCACCATGTATAGTGAACTCTATGACTCCGGTAATAATTTGCAAATTATGTGCTATGTATCGATCAATTCATACTACAAATAAATCAATTACAGTATTTTTAATCCACAACAGTTAATAAATTGCAGTATTTCTTTAATAGATGACTATACATTTAATCTTATTTGATAAGTTCCAACAATCAAACAATGTCTCCTGACATCTCGTAAAACGTTCTTCACAAACATAAAAATCCACGAATTCAACCTATGGAGTAAATGCGCATAAAGTTTCCTTAAAATCTGCTTATTTAAACCAGTTACCCTGTCATTATACTAATAGTACACAAGCAAGTTCAAACGTTATTGATCAATCAGTTAAACTTCATAACATGCACAAACATTTTATTTAACTTAAATTCGATGATACTACATGCTCAGCATATCTTCGTCATTATAAACAGTATTTAGTATGAACCGCGAGTATTAGTTGTATCTATGATGATTTCAAAGACTGGAAAGTCGACAAGTTAAAATAAAGTAAAAATTACAGGCCACTATAGGTATGAAACTTATAAATAACGTCAACTGATTAGCCATTAAGCATTAAAATTCCCTGATTGACTAATCTTATATTGTTTTTGCTGATGCATAAATATGAACCGTAACTATGATCTAATTATTATTCTTCATTTAGTCTATCGTAAACGACTGATTCACAAAGTGCAAGGATATTTTTATGTATCTGTGCTAATTAATCAAATATAAGAGTAAATTTAATCAATCAAAATATAGATGTTATATCTCACTATTATGACAAACAATTGTTAGAATTAATTCCCGGTATTAGCTCCATTCTTTTAAAAGGGAAACTGTTCACCTTAAAATTTAATTTACCTACATATTAATTACTTTGTGAATAACACTTAGAATAAAATGAAATCATATAGATTAAATGAAACAAAAAATATTACTGGGTTTCATAGCACAGTTACAATCAGAAAGGTTGTATGTAATAAAAAAACTGCCGTAAAAACATAAACACACGACAGAACAAACTAAGATGTTGAACTAAATCAAACATTCACAATCTCATGAAAAATGCGAAATTCTCATTATATAACTGTTTGCATTCAAAGAAGAAATAAGTGAAAAAGGAATATCATTTGCAGATCAATAATTAATCATAATGAAAATGTCAGGGAGTAAAATACCAATGAATCATATTATAGAAGGAAAGTCTAGTTTATCTATAGTGAACTAAAGTAGCTCAACAATTCACGATTAAATTCCTTGGTCGAATAGTGGGACTGATGAACATAGTACGGATATAATGCGATTGCAATATACAACACTGAGTCAAGAATACATTCCAGGAACAACTGAAAAACCAATTAGTAAACGGCGTAAACTGTTCTCAACCTGAGCTAGCCTGGAATGATATCCAAAAAGCTGTTGAAAGAGCAGTAATATCTACTAATAAACTAGGCCTAAAGGTTAGGAAAACTCAGTGGATTTCAGCTGCATCTACTGAACTGATAGATATTCGGCAACACATCCCGTCTGGTTCTGAACATGATGAGCAACGTAGGACACTTAAACACAAACTAATCAAAAGCTTACACAATGATCGTGAGCAGTGGTGGGTGGCGAACGCTAAAGAGATGGAAAAGGCAGCGGCAATAGGTTACAGTAGGCAACTGTTCAGACTTATCAAGAAAACGGGTTTCAGAAACCCAACTGTAAGTGAAACTATCTCCGAAAAAGATGGTTCCATTATTCACTGTCAATCCAGAAGATCAGACCAATGGGCAGAACACTTTAGGGAACAGTTCAACTGGCCCACGGCGTAATCCCTGCTGCCCACTATCCCCAAACAATCTGAATGGCAAATTAACATTGGATCCCAAGTCTCAGTGAGGTTGTGAATGCTATGGGAGACTTAAAGCGAGGGAGAGAGGCAGGACCAGATGGATTGACCCTTGAGATATTTAAGGAAGATGGACCAGTCTTAGCAGTGAGATTAACTGAGATCTTGGCTAGGATTTGGGAACTGGACGTAATCCCATCTGACTAGTCTCGAACACTAACCATTCCGGTCTTTCAGAAAGGACAGAAGTCCTCGTGTGACAATTACTGAGGAATCAGTTTAACAAATATAGTGTTCAAAATACTAGCTTCAATAATACTTCGACGTCGAACTAAAGCTTGTGAAGAGTAAACTCGAGAAAACCAAGGTGGTTTCAGACCCAGACGTAGTTGTATAGACCAAATATTCACACTACGGCAGGTTCTGGAAAATAGGCCCCCTTTTGGAGGCCCAACAATAGCTGTATTCCTTGACCTTAAGGCGGAGTTTGACTCTATTGATCGTAAGGTTATGTGGCAATGTCTGTCATTGAAAGGCGTACCGAAGAAGTACATTAACCTTATACAAGCTCTCTACTCAAACACCACATGTCGTGTTACAGCTTATGGCAGATTGTCTTCGGAATTGATTACTTCTAGTGGTGTTCGTCAAGGTTGTCCGCTTTCTACATTTTTATTTAATTTTATCATGGACATACATTTAGAGTTGAAATTGTCCTCGTTTGATTTCTCTGGGGTTGACCTCTTTCAAGGAGATAAACTTACTGACTTAGAATATGCCGTTGATATAGTACTACTGAGTGAAGATGCTGATAAAATGCGGAATTTGTTGACTACCTTAAACATGAACGTAAGCATCCAAATGTAAAATGTTATTTCAGGACTGCCTTAATTCGGCACCGAAGTTAGTGATAGGGAGTGAAACTATTGAATGTGCTAACCGTTTTACTTATCTAGGGAGCCTCATCAGTCCTGACGGTCTGGTGTCTGATGAAATCTCGGCACGTATACATAAGGCCCGATCAGCTTTTCCCAACTTGCGTCACTTGTGGCGTAGGCAAGACATTCGTTTATTGACGAAAGGACGCGTTTACTGTCCTGCAGTCAGATCCGTTTTACTTTATGGATATAAAACATGGCCATTAAGGACACAGGATATTCGTAGGATCCCAGTTTTCGATCATAGATGTCTCCAAAACATTGCTCGTGTTTGCTGGGACAACCGAGTAAGCAATGCATGGGTTAGGAATAGAGTACTAGGTAAATACAGTAGGTCTATCGATGAAGTAGTGAATCTTCATCAACTGAGGTGGTTAGGACATGAGTTGCGTATGCCTGACCACCGTCTACCTCGACGAGCACTGTTGCCTGGTGTGAGAGTAGGCTGGAAGAAAGCTAGGAGTGGCCAAACGAAAACATGGCACCAATCCATGAAGTCACTGACAATTGGGCTGAGCCATGTTATTAGATGCAGACCACTTGGTTAGGGCCCACGTGATGATCGTAACAAATGGTTAGAGACTTTAGGTGATATGGCTCAAAATCGTTCGCGATGGAGCAGGTGCATCCACTTCTTGTCTTCCTCCAAATTCTAGTTTTTGAGCTTATCATAATTTTGCCTTTACTGAATCACTCTTTTTTGTTTCAAATCTTATCTCTGATCTCTATGCCTTTCCATTAGTACTTACTCTGTTAATACCTCCCCAAAGAAGTACATCAACCTTATACAAGCTCTCTACTCTAAAACTACAGGTCGAATGAGAGCTTATGGCGAACTGTCATCGGAATTCCTCACTTCAAGTGGTGTCCGTCAGGGATGTCCACTTTCCCCATTCTTGTTTAATTTTGTCATAGACATGCTCCTAGATATAACCTTATTTTCGTCTGACTTTTCAGGAGTTGACTTTCTACCAGGAGCCTCGCTTACTGACTTAGAGTATGCTGATGACATGGTCCTATTTGGTGAAGACGCTGACAAAATGCAGAGTCTTCTGACTACCCTGAGCAACAATGCAAGCATGTTCGGGATGCGGTTTTCACCCTCGAAATGCAAAACGTTGCTTCAGGATTGGGTTGCATCGGCACCTGAACTGGTGATAGGGAGTGAAGTAGTCGAGCGTGTAGACCGCTTCACGTATCTGGGGAGTCTCATCAGTGCTGATGGCCTGGTGACTGACGAAATCTCAGCACGGATACAGAAAGCTCGATTGGCTTTTGCCAAGTTGCGTTACATATGGCGCAGGCGAGATATCCGCTTGCTAACCAAAGGATGAGTGTACTGCGCAGCAGTTCGCTCTGTCCTACTATACGGTAGCGAAACATGGCCGTTAAGAGTAGAGGACATTCGTAGGTTACTTGTCTTCGATCATAGGTGTCTCCGAAACATTGCTCGAGTATCGTGGGACAACCGAATGAGCAATGCTGTCGTTAGGAAACAGGTTCTAGGAAAGGAGGGCAAATCAATAGATGAAGTATTGAAACTTCATCAGTTGAGGTGGTTGGGACATGTGTTACGCATGTCTAACTACCGTCTGCCTCGACGAGCTATGTTTTGCGGCGTAGGAATAGGTTGGAAGAAAGCTAGAGGCGGCCAAACCAAAACATGGCAGAAATCAATGAAGTCACTGACAAGTGGACTAAGTCATGTTGGTAGATGTAGGCTGCGTGGTTGGGGTCCGCGAGACGAAAGTCACCAATGGTTAGAGACCTTGGACGACATGGCTCAGAATCGTTTGCAATGGCGCAGGTGCATCCACTCTTTGTGTTCTCTCAAAATCTAACCTTCTGAATTCTCTATCTTTCTCCTTCCAAATTTATCTCACTGAATTATACTTTTCGAATCATATCTTCGCTCCCTAATTTTCTGCATTACTGCTAATACTTCTACTATCGCTATCACTCTTGGATTTGAACTGACAGTTGCGTCTCTGTGCTGATGTGGTGTGGCAACCTGAACTGATGTACGTACGTACGAAGTTCTGTGTTGTATCTGTCTGTCTGTTTCAGAGCTTTGAAACACTGTGCCTAAAGTTCTTCGTGTTACAGTGTTTTTCCTGTTGTTTTATAAAGCTGTATATTAGGTCTTGACTAACGATACCCTGTCGTACAGCACTGATGAACTTAAGTTCAGAACGTAGAGTAGCGGTGAGTCAAACGTAATGCAATTTAAAAAAGTGGTTCTTAGTGTTGTGAATTTACTGCAAAGTTAAAATTCAAAGTTACGATTAAGGTAATAACTTGATTAACGCAGTAGGTAGAATTTTGTTAATTGGAAATAGGTTTCTGGATTGCTTATGGAGTATTCATCCCTATTTTATGCCAACCCCACAGAAGCCTTAAGTTAAAAGAAATTTATAGTAAGAACTACATGCATATATAATTTCTGGTTGAAACTACTGCGGTGTGCAGCCAACTGTAGATAAATCTTTTGGTAAAGATTTTCCTGAAGGACGCATACTGTAGTGATTCTTCACTTCCAATTCCTTTAAAATTTACTTGACTGCTTCTCTGTCACACAAATGGACTTCATTATCGTCGTTTCTGTGACTAAACAGCGGAAGCGCTACTACAAAACTATGATTCACTTATTTACCATAAAAATGTTTTTTATGTTCTGTAATATAATTACATATTTCTCAATAATCTATTCAGTCATGAATACTATATTCTTAGTGATTTAAAGTGGTCAGTATATCAGAACAATAGTTGGTTGGCCCGTTCGCAAACTGAGATCCGGTATTACAAGTATGGCATTTATTCTTTCCTAATTAGGTAAAGAATCGAGAAAAATAATGCGAATCACTATTTTTATATGCAGTTGTGCAGCTAACTGCGGGAAACTGTGTAACCTCATTCAGTCAACAAGCGGCGAATACACTAATCATCAAGTAGCGGTAATGATGATGATGGCAACGACCGAATTCTCTAAACACAAAAATAGCTACGAAAATAAACAATGTCCTGATGAAATACGTAGTATTTACTGAAATCGTGAAAGGGAGGTAAAAATATCTCTTTCAGAAATGTCACGAATCTCTCTTGATTTGAAAAAGTGGACAGCCCTGTATAGTTAGTCATGTTACAACTAATAGATAAGCAATCAAGTGAGTTATCGAAGTCAAAATAAAGGTATAAAATTGGTGAGTAAATAAAATTTAAGTTTTATGGAGATTACTCAAACGTAATAGTGCATGATAACATATTATAAATAAAAGCTACGAAGATAAACAGTTGCAAATATAAATAGCATAATTTAATCGGAAGAAAACGACTTGTTCATAGGTATGTGCTTGATGGAAAGTAAATAGAAGTTACAGTAATCAGATTAAAACAAAACCGTAGTCTTCTTGAAACAATCCATCACAAAAACATGTAAGTTAGATCATAAATGAAGGAGCAAAAAAAATACTATGCCAAAATAATCCGGTTTATTTAAATTTTCCAGTTTGGTTGTGAAATGCAAATTTATAACAAGATATGAAGAAATAAAAGTGCTAGCCGAACGCTGTATAACATTTTTTAATTACAAATAATATGCCTCAAATCAGACAATTCAGGGAAGTTATGATTAACTTTCACTGTAAAAAGAGAAAGTTTAAGAAATATGAATCAGTCAGATTTAAATTAGTGGTAGCCTACTCAAATGTTTGGGAAACCTATTTTCTAACTGTCCATACAATGTAATTGACTGTCATATTTGGATTTGATTGAACTGCATTATTATGAATTCTAATTCTATCTAATCAAGGGTTATTCAGAAATGATTATAAATAATTGCGACAGCAAGTGAACAAAAATGGAAACATTGCAACTGTTGGAATATTTACCTTCTTTTCTATCCTATGAAAAGTCGAGAAACGAGTATGTAATGGAATTTATGTACTTTACATGTGATAGAAAGGAAAAATAATTTTCAAAACTGAACTGCCTAGTCAAATTCGTAATTGAAGTTTAATTCTGGAAACTGATTTTTATAAATAGTTCATTTTTGAAAAATTACAGACAGAATGCATGCTAAAAGAACATTAATTGTGAAGTTGTACAGTTGGTGCTGAGAATCCCTTGGTATAATAAAATTTACAAATATGAATAAAACTATTATTTTCAATTGTGAGGTTCTAGCGGAGCAAATAAGTTATTGTTCAATTACTAATCCTATGTCATAATATTTAGCAAATTTAATTTACATGCAAATAACACTGCATAACTTTTTTTGGAAATTAAAAAGAATATGAAATTATCTACGACAACAGCTGATACACAATTGATAAGTTTCGATGACCAAAAAGTACTGGATAAATATCTTTTAGTTTCAGATTCATAAGTAATGCACCTCAGCTAACGCAGTCACAGTTAAATGAAGGCTTTACAGAGCATTGATCAGTCTTCCTGATATATCATGACACATTCTACCTTAGTTCAAATAACATAGGTGCCAGAAGTTTTGTGAAATCCTTAATCAAACTCAGAGAAGGAAATTCTTATAAAAGTACTAGAAAACTACTGGGAACCAACCTTGATTTAGTAGATCTAGGTTTGTTAAAAGTAATTTTTTTTAAATAATTACATGAGATGAAAAAAGTTATCAGGTTTATTCACATACCTATCTCCATACGTAAAATCAGTACGATTTGTCCTGTAAATGGTACATAGTAGAAACGAAAATCAACTTAAAAAATAGTATTGTGATGAAAATTACTAAAATTAAGATAGCTTACTAGTAGTAAAGATATTACGAGTATATCCCATATACAAATGTCTGAGACAAAATATGAGTGCACCATCAAAATACTACATGTCAAAGTGAAAACGTTAAGAATAAACAAAACTCAAAGGATAATTGAATATTATGAAGTCATCGAATTCTAACAAGATAGTTGGACTTTTCGAATAAATTAAGTTGATGACAGTTGTGGTGAAACGAACCTGTGAGTAGTAAACTGGTCCTTTACTCAACAGATGGATATCTCATGACATAAGTTGGTAAAAGTCAAACGAGTATTTAGAATCATTACCGAGAATTTGTCAATTACCAACTCATCAGGGCTAGTCATACATCCAAAATCAATGAAGTGGACAACGCTTTTTACTAACTTACTACCTACCTTTAGTTCACGTGTTGACGAGGACCAGTTATGAAGCAACAGTTTGCATTCAGAAAGACAGAAAGTATCACATACACGGACGCATTGTTGCTGAATGCTTTCAAAAAACTTTGCTTTTGCGATGGTAGAGGAGATTTGTAGCTAAGGATGGTTTCAGCTTGATTATGCCAGCGAACCAAAACTCTGCTTATATAAGCGACTTCAATAAACAAGACTATATCATCTAAGTATTATGAGTCAATAGGTAAACCAACTGATAAGAGAACGATTCCTAAAAGTTTGGACGACGAGAGCGATGTTTCTAGCAGAAAATCTATCATGGAATTAAACAAAAACTAAGATAGTTGGCAGTCTTGATAAACACCACCTGAAGTTACAAGTTCAAATGACAGTTAGCCATAAACTTGACTCGGCTAATAATGTTTGATTAGTGAGCCTTTACAAAGTTTATGCACTTCTGGGGTACACCTTTCAATGACAGATACTGTCATAGAACCTCTCGTTCTACTATGTTAAATGCTGCTTTCAAGTCAAGAAAAACCAGCATTGACAGACGTCGAAAAGAATGTCTACGTGTGAAAACTTGATGGATGGTGAATATTTGGTCGATACAACTGCAACCAGATCAGAAACCACCCTGGTCTTCTCGCACTTGCAGTTCGCTAGTCTTAGTTAAATGTTTGGTAAATAATGAAGCTAGTACTTTAGGCACCATAATGGATATCGCAAGATGGTTTCGGTTCTATCATTGTTAGTGAAACGATCAGTGATCGAAACAAGTCAGATAAGATTATGCCCAGTTTCCTGTCTTTGCATAAATTTTAGTCAACAAGATTGCTAATGCTGAACCATCATCCTTAAAGACTTTTGAAGTTAATCCTCGCTTCAGACTAGCTATAGGTATTCCAAATTTGTTAGCAGTCTGGGGGCATATTTTGCCTTATCTTTCAGGTTGTTTGGAAATAGTAGATAGTTTCAAAGTTGCTTTTGAAGTGTTCAGCTCATCGTTCTAAAAGTCTAGGCTAAGAGAAGATAAGTCTTCCATCTTTATCGAAGATTGTCCACCTAATACTTAACTTGTCAATGTCATCTTATTCTACTAGTCCGGCTAAAGCAAAAACAATCAAGTTATTAAAAATTCTATGACAGACAGACAGAGAGATACAACGCAGAACTTCGTACGTACGTACATCAGTTCAGGTTGCCACACCACATCAGCACAGAGACGCAACTGTCAGTTCAAATCCAAGAGTGATAGCGATAGTAGAAGTATTAGCAGTAATGCAGAAAATTAGGGAGCGAAGATATGATTCGAAAAGTATAATTCAGTGAGATAAATTTGGAAGGAGAAAGATAGAGAATTCAGAAGGTTAGATTTTGAGAGAACACAAAGAGTGGATGCACCTGCGCCATTGCAAACGATTCTGAGCCATGTCGTCCAAGGTCTCTAACCATTGGTGACTTTCGTCTCGCGGACCCCAACCACGCAGCCTACATCTACCAACATGACTTAGTCCACTTGTCAGTGACTTCATTGATTTCTGCCATGTTTTGGTTTGGCCGCCTCTAGCTTTCTTCCAACCTATTCCTACGCCGCAAAACATAGCTCGTCGAGGCAGACGGTAGTTAGACATGCGTAACACATGTCCCAACCACCTCAACTGATGAAGTTTCAATACTTCATCTATTGATTTGCCCTCCTTTCCTAGAACCTGTTTCCTAACGACAGCATTGCTCATTCGGTTGTCCCACGATACTCGAGCAATGTTTCGGAGACACCTATGATCGAAGACAAGTAACCTACGAATGTCCTCTACTCTTAACGGCCATGTTTCGCTACCGTATAGTAGGACAGAGCGAACTGCTGCGCAGTACACTCATCCTTTGGTTAGCAAGCGGATATCTCGCCTGCGCCATATGTAACGCAACTTGGCAAAAGCCAATCGAGCTTTCTGTATCCGTGCTGAGATTTCGTCAGTCACCAGGCCATCAGCACTGATGAGACTCCCCAGATACGTGAAGCGGTCTACACGCTCGACTACTTCACTCCCTATCACCAGTTCAGGTGCCGATGCAACCCAATCCTGAAGCAACGTTTTGCATTTCGAGGGTGAAAACCGCATCCCGAACATGCTTGCATTGTTGCTCAGGGTAGTCAGAAGACTCTGCATTTTGTCAGCGTCTTCACCAAATAGGACCATGTCATCAGCATACTCTAAGTCAGTAAGCGAGGCTCCTGGTAGAAAGTCAACTCCTGAAAAGTCAGACGAAAATAAGGTTATATCTAGGAGCATGTCTATGACAAAATTAAACAAGAATGGGGAAAGTGGACATCCCTGACGGACACCACTTGAAGTGAGGAATTCCGATGACAGTTCGCCATAAGCTCTCATTCGACCTGTAGTTTTAGAGTAGAGAGCTTGTATAAGGTTGATGTACTTCTTTGGTACACCTTTCAATGACAATTAAAAATTCTATGGTCTTGATTGTTTCTATCACAATAGGCACGAAACTAACAGTGGTGAAATGATGCAGAATAATACCAGGTCAAGGAAACAAATTGTTGATAAATTGTGTAGCAATTCTAATAAATAACTTATTTTCGAATTATGTGTAGATTATTTTTCATAGAAAGAAACTGAAAGCTCAACAATCGCACAATCCATCCTAAAGAGTACAATAACTCCAAAATCATTTCTATAAATTATTAGAAGCGTAGTTAAACCAAAACTTGGTAAAAGGCCGTAAAATCACTGACTGTTGATCTGAGTCGTGTTGGAAGGTGTAGACTGCCGCCTAGTTGGAGTTCATACGATTGCCAAAACCAGTAATAAAAAACATTAAGTGACATATAATTTTTTTTGCAGATTTAGGTAATCGTCTTGCTAATATGATTTCATGCTTAAGTAGTTTGGCTAGTTGTGCTAATCTCCAACGGCAACATGAATATTAGTGAGATGCTTTAGTCTAAGAAATCTACATATAAATGCATAAATCACGACATATATTAGATAAAATCAAAACTCCTACGAATTGATGACATGTATGAAAATGAAATGATTGATTACAATAACAAAACTGAAACAATAGAAATTTTCATCAGTGATAGTAGGAATGGGAAAGTAATTAAGTAATAGATTATCATTGTTTTTAATGAATCATCGTGAAAGCAATTATACAAAGTGATAGTAATTAGATGTGTAGACTCAGTAGTAATATTTGCAGTGATAATTTGAAAGTTTTAGGATTGAAGGCAAACTATAATAATTCACATAATAGCGAAGGTTGACATTATTAAGAAAAACACGAAACAAAACGGCTGTGATGATATATATTATGCATAGATATAATTATGTGAGTAACACTAATTATCGTAAGGATCAATTCATATGTTATATGAACGTTACCATATTTTCAAAAAAACTATAAAATTACGGAGATAGTGAAATAAAGTATTAAGGACAGTTGTTAAATGACAATTTTCTTCATAAATGAAGCTATATATACTTACTCAAGTAAAGTTTCTTCGAAAGTACTCTCTTCTTCCCAAGTGGAACGATAAGTTCTCATCTTTGTTGAGGAGACTCCTGGTTGTCTAGAATTCCGAATATCTTCAACTGATGAAGTAGACGAATTTAGTCGCTTCCAGATATCGAACATCTCATCCTACAAATTAAATTTCTTTTTAATACATAGTAAATGAAGTAGATTTACAAGAAAACCACACATGATTACTACTTAACGCCAACAACTGACAATGTAATTAATAGTGAAAGTAGCAACAATTTATATTTAGTACATAATATTAATCCCTCCATCTTATAATAATGACACAGACAACAACATGAAAACATTTCATCGTAATTTACAGGAAAAGGAAGCAAAACATTTTCTTTAAAATGATTTGAAGTAGAATTGTAAAACTCCAGTTATATATGAAACGCTGGATAATGCAGTCAATTACCTAACAACAGTGAAATATTTTGAAAAATAAATTGTGACAAACAGACTACAACATCTAAAAGATGAGTGTGGAGATATCATCTCATTCCTTCATGAAAAAACGTCCATATGACCATGCGTTCATAGCTTCTGATGGGAAAGTTGTAATCCCTTCGTTTACTCAGCGAGTGTTATTTCCAAATATGAAAGCATGAAAACTAGAATCCACCTACTGAACCGCATCAGTGGATACCGAGGGTTCACCTACGAAATTCAGGAAACGCCGCTATCAAACCGACGGTATACACATGCTACAGGACATCAAAGGAACGAATGGCATAAGAACCTAATCTGGTCACCGGCTACATTTGAACGCTAACTCCTGATGACCTTCCGCTACACTGAAAATTAGACATAAAGTCAGTGGACCAGGCAGCAGTCTCCTAAGAATACCGACTGCATCTATCAGTGAGTCAGCACAATATTAAAACCTACAGACAATTAGAACAACTAATAATTATGAGGAATATGAGCAACTCCATACACCACTGTTATAAATTAAACGATATTCACCGTCAAGTTAGTATAAACATATTTACTCCACATTCACCGTATTTCTCTCCGTTTCCTTCTTGTATTTACATTTCTTATTAAACCCATTTGTCAGTTTCGCCTTAGTGAGGGGGGGTGGTGGTCGTTGTGTTTACTCTTCACTGATTTGAGATACTATTGTTGATGATAATGTTTTAGATACTGGTATGAATGAAGTACGTAGTGGTGATGCTGTCGCCTTAAAAAAGAACTTCATAACCTCGAATATCCAGGTGATATTGTCTTACTGGGACATAATGTACAACCCAACCATATCCTGCTTAATCACCTGACAATTAGTGTAAGTACGTAATCCAAAGTATTCATGGAAGACTGACAGAATTAATACCTGCTCTCAATCTCTGTGACCAACTATTAGAAATACTTTAAACGTTTGTTTATAATTATAGTTGTGTGACTGCTAGTAATGATGTGACAGATGTGATCAAAAGCCAAGACAGGAAAGTTCTTGATATTTTCCTAAATGTTAGTTTTTTGCAGGTTTTACTCTCTAATTATCTTGTATAAATAAAGACTTGCATACTATCCACACACAGATTGTACGTCGTATTATCTGAAAGTCCAAATATATAATGAAATACATGTTAGCAGCCATAATTACTAATTTTTTAACTTGTAGTTAATGTCGAGTGGAAATGCCAACTAATTAGGATAAAAGATTAATCAATCATGCACAACGTAGAGATTGACATCCATGCACATCGGTCCATGTTCCCATACCTCATTAGCACGAAATCAAATTAACAAGGTCATTACTAAAATATAATTTGACAAACAGGAATGGAAAGATAAACATTAAAAAACAAACTGATTCGAAATCTGCAAAATGAATTAGTCTAGGAACACCACTGTTGCCGATTCTGACGTACGTCACCTAATATCTTCAATAACCGGTTATGGGAATCGAGAGAACCCAACAAATTAGTTTACACCTATCAACCCGCCTGAGACAAACAGTCAACAATTTCATGGACAGACTCCACATTGTGAATAGGAAACAGCACAGATTGTGGTCATCGTTGTATTTGGAGGTATGGATTTCAGCGTATTCAAGAACGCTCAGTTGAAGTTATCGATTCCATCGTTAGTACTGAAATCCTAAACATGTGCTGTGCAGCTATCAGGTTAAAAAGAATCAAGATATTGATGTCCCAACCTAGGTGATGTCATACCTAAGATACAATACCTTGTTACATTTAAGGCAACAGCTATTTAGATATAAGCCCAAAATTCTCTATTACTACAAAAATAAAAAGACAAAAATAATACACTGGCTAGTTCTGACAATTTTCAATCAGATTGCGTTAAGTATTCACCGATAAAGTGACGAATACGCGAGGAAGTTAAAAGCGAAGACCTCAAAATACAATCTATATTTACTATTATTTATCCTGTACATAATGAAAATATTACAAACTTCTGAAATGCAACGGGAAGATCTTTTTCAATAAGTATACAAAATATTCGAGAGGAAATACGGACAATTTATCACGTTATTTTTACACTTTATTTGAAGGCAAAAAAAACACTAGTCATTATCAGAACTAGAGTGATTGTCCACTAAGATATGTTGATAGGTTGAGAATAAATTAGTGATTAAGTAGGTTGTCTCTTCTGGTTTAATGTGCTCGCATGATTTACGACTAGACTCATATCGGTCAATATAAGTTGTCAATGAATTATCCGAAGATAATTTAGCTGGAGAAGTATGATTATGAACTAAGTAGAATAACAGAAAGTCTACACAGAAATTTGTTAAACAAACTTCCCATAATGAAGATGGCTGGCGATCTGAAATCAAACGATTCAAGCACGTTATACAATCGGGATTTATATACTTTATCCAGTTACTATTACGATTTTCATAAGACAGAGTTGTTGTTTTGTTTAATTTCTCATGGTGATAATTAGCCATATGGATAGAAATAAAACGGCCAATGTCTAATAATAATAAACTGCTAATCAAACCAGAACAAGATGTCGTCTCAGACGAAAGAAGACGTGAAAATGCATCGGACCAACGTTCAAGGAATAATGGTTCAGTAGGTAGCAGTCTAAACCCCACTGTTAGACACATGGACGATAAACGAAGGCACTCATTCGACAAATAATCCCAGGATGATGTATTTAGTATAAAACTAATACCAATCCAATGCCACGAAATTTTTTCTATTTCTTTACCAGGTCGTAGGTTGGAAACTTCGACTTCACGGAAAACCATATTAGTAGCGTTCATCCATTCCTTTTTTCCAATATTGTATATAATGAAAAAAAATGATTTTTCGTTTGAAGAAGAACGCTCAATAAGTCGAGAGACACATTTCTCCGTATACTTCCAAGATTCTGATGGATTTAAACGGATACGTGCGAGAACTAAGGCTTCTTTAACTCTGTCGTAACTAAGAAGTAGTTCAACTGCTTCTTGGATACGGTTTGCGCATACCAAAAGTGTAGCAGACACAAGAATGTCAGGACTGGTAGTTTGCATGTCCTTAATCTATTGATTCGAAAAAAAATATGAAGAAATAACAATCAACTTAGAACAAGAAGCATGAAAAAGATTATACATATGATTTTTAAAATATACTATGAACGAGTATAGCAATAATCATTATGTATAAAAAGTGTCGAATAAGAACTGTGTTACTAACTATAATCTTAATTCACGACCATAATGAAGAATATGCACATAGTGTTATTTTTATTGATTTCACCAGAAATTATTTTTAATATAAAAAATGATTTAATAATAATGATTTCAGCAAATTTAATTCGGGCATACTCATTGAAATCTATTTCGCCATAGCAAAAAATGAGTTGTTGGAGTAACTTAATTTAACAAATCACAAATCCAAATCAACATTTCTTACAGCCTTGTGGTTTTCATATTAATACGATCTTACTTTTAAAAAGTTTCATCAAAATCGCTATGTGTATAAGCAGTAATTAATCAACTTCTCGTTACACGTGACCTGAAAGGTTTCGACCATTAAAGTTTGTGAATAATCTAAGTAACAACAGGCAAAAAGTAAAACAAATCCTTGATGCTTAAATTGACTACAGGCTGTTACCATGTCTTGTTTAGTTGCCTCTAAGCACTAAGGTAAATAAACTTCCCTATATAATCTCTTTGCAATTTGATCGCTTCATCTCATCTAAACGAACATACGTATTTCAGAATGTTTTTTACACATGATCACCAAAGCTTCTCTTTGGAATTCTCCACATGATGTGAAGAGATAACACAGCACTGTATTAACTTGCATATAATATGTGCTAACTTTAAAAAGTTGTCTATATTATTTAAGCTAAAGAGATAAAGTAGTTTATTAGCTCAGTTTTCACAAAAAAGCCGAAAATTCGCAATATCCATCACAAACATTACTAATCCTGAGAAAAATTTTTAAAAGAATATAACAGAAAAAAGGCAGTTATTTGGTGATGTCAAATCCCCAAACTAAAACTTTTAGTAAAACCAAGCATAAAACCATGTACATTGATTCGATGTGAGCTTGATTGTTAAACTTCCATTATATTAAAATAACTCAATAAGAATCATATCCATGTAACCTCAGAATTATTTTCAGTGCAACATTTTAGCTTCATTATGCAATTCCTACATAATTCCCCAATCAATCATATTAATTTTGCATGAAATTTGTTCCGTTTGAAAGATTCTGTAACTAATAATCAATATAAGTAAATTAATATAACAGTGAACGTACCTGAATAGCAAGATTTGCCTTTTGAAGCAACCTGAGGTTAGAAACGAAAGAAAACAATGGTATCTGTGTCGATATTTAATACCAGTGACTGCCGTTAGTTCAACTTCATTGAGTTGTAGCTATCGTTATCCATGTTACCCAGTGTTCACTTCATGAACCCTAACAAAGGTGTCGTTACCAGGGTCATCCTTAATATTTAAACAATTAGTATTACACTTAGATACTTGATTTTTTGGCGTGTGAAAACAAAGTACACGACATTCATATTATAAATGGCAAAATATTTCTATGATATGCAAAAATGTCCCACTTCAACTGCACTCTTTCTTCGAAATATTTTTTATAATGTTTAATATCCACGTAAAAATAAACTACGACCAATATGAACTTCATAAAAAAGAGATAAAACTTGACCGATACGTAGCCGCCACTTGTCGTGACGACAAAAATTGCTACTATTGATGTACAAGACTAATTATTCGATACGTCCTTGTGCCTATGAGGTTTTAATAACAACGCCAATAAGAGTGCTTAGTCAGTACCTGTAAGTCTGCCCGATGCCTACTTAATCCCAGGCTAGAATAGGAAGAATACAAGCCGACAGATCAACCAGACAAATCCTATTACATTTCGGGCATTCCTTTACATATACACAAAACTAGACCATACAGTCAACCAATAAGGAATTTAACATTAATAGAGAACAAGGGAGATAGTGGTAGTGAATAGAGGTAACGTGTACACAACCAATCAACTAAAGTTCATAAATAAGAGATAATATACTAACAATAAATATGCTAAAGGGAAGATAGGGTAAATGATGACATAATGATGATACGAATAAAATGCTTACATTACGTATAACTAAAATAATTGAAATAGTCTTCTAAAACATAGTTCTGTAAGTTAGTTATTCTTCTTTAGTTGCCCAACATAACACCACTGTTAAACAATTATTATTACTTACAGATTATAAACCTTAAAAAATTGACTCGTAAAAAAGGAATTAGACACTGACGTTCGAATGTTTGACCAATATGACTAGTACACTAATAAACCTCTATTCAATGACATATTTTCATTGGAAGGCATTTATAAAGTATATGTATTTTAAGACCGATTTGTAAAATATGATTTGACGGTGCTATTATCAGTAGTAAATACCTCGTATTTGTCAGACCATCAAAGCATATTCTTCCACACAAATCTACTAATGAGTGGTTTGGGTACATAACTATCAAACAAACTTAGCCATCCACGCTCACTCTAACCAGTAAATAAGTAATGAAGCCGCAACCCTCATCATCATACATAACTATATATAATTACATAAGCATGTTATCAGTTACGGAAACAGATGAATCTCAAATTATGGTAACAGAGAAAGCATTTTATGGGTATAAAGAAACTTTACTAGCGCTGTGTTGTACAATTTAATGTAAATACGAACGTATTAACTTACCTTTTCACCAACTAAGTCGATTACCATAGAGACAGAATCTTGTTTTGATGAAGTGAAATTACTGTAGCACTTCGGATAGGAAAAGGTAGATTGAGCTAGTTGGATTGCATATAGTAACCAAAAAGGTAAATGACCTTCTGTTGAAATAATAGATGGGATATTAGATATACAGCCCATCCATAAGAGTACGATACAGTAAGCATCTAAATGAACTAATGTGTTCGGTCGTTGACCAAAATGAAACAACTTTAAATGGTTGGATGCCTCCATTTTTAAATACTTTAAAAGACATGTCCGAGTTACACTAACTTCTGGCAAGAGGATCAATAAATCAATTGGGAGTTTCTCGTCAGTCACTCTTTCAGTAATGAAGTCAGAGACACTTAAAATCTGTGAAAGAAACGTTCCCAAATCAAAAGGTGGAGAATGATGCAAGTTAAGTTCACACTGCTTATTAGAAGTGAGCTGAAACAAATTAGGAAAGAGAGCAGGCCGTTTTCTTTTTTCTGCCGTTCCAGCAGAATTGATTTTTCTACTAGAATTACAATGAAATGGGAGAGGCTGTTCTTTATCGATAGACCCACTAAATTCATGATCATTTTTTAGCACTTCTTCATTTGATACCTTTTCTTTGAAAGGCTTCAAATTAATAATAGAATCTTCATCAGATGGAAGGGAATTGCTTAAAATATCACAACCACGTAGTTTTTCTTGATCATTTACAAGTCTTTTTACAGCTGGTGGACGATGCCGGCGACTATGTGGAGGGTGACTATGGATTTGTTTAGAAGGCTGCCAACCAAATAGATGACATAACTCTCCACCACTAAAGGCAAGATCAGGCTCTTGACGACTCCATAAACATGTAAAGAGACGTAATCTGTGTACACGAAAATTAGATACTGATAGATTGTCTCTCTCAATATTCTCAGGATGAACTCTCCAAACATTAGCTGTACCATCAAAGGAAGAAGATAGTAAAAGATAAGAATCATGTGGGGACCAGTCTAAACAAGTGACTCTGTTAAAATGGCCTTCCAATCGTGCCAAACACGTAGATAGTTGAACAGGTTTGAAATGTTCATGATTAAGAGCGTTAATGAGATGTATCCTGAAATCAGTGATAGTAATAAAAGATTCATTTGAAGCAATAGCAAGCCAGTAATAATCTCTTGACCATGACAAACAATTGATACACTTAGAATGATTCACAACACGACATATAACGGTAAGTCGAGTGGATTTCGACAGGCCATCAGAGATTTTTGAACTTAATAAACCATACACATCAACTTGACCTGAACGATAACCAATCCCTATCAAACAATCAAAGGCACCAGAAACGGAATCGTTTGATAGTTCATTAGATTTACTAGCATAACGGAACGCTATATCACTACGAACTAACGTCTTCCAATCTTCATCTGTAGTACCTGGAAGAGAAGGAAACTTCATGCTAACCTCAGATGGTGGACAACTCCTTCCAAAGTGACAGTAAATTTTCCCTTTACTTACACTATAAACATAGAAGGGAAATTTGGTTAAAGTATCAGATATATCATTGGACTTTTCATCTTTTTCTATAGATATATTCGGCAAAACGATGGAATTATCTAATTCTAAATTATTTTCACTTGGTGTTTGTTCTTTTTTGTGATGAGAACCTGCAAACAACATAGGCCCCCAGGCAACTCGGTAAACAGTCGAACCAAATGCATGTAAAAGTGGCTTTGATTTTTGATTCTGGATTTTCTGTAACTTATTAACGTCTACAATCTCAACACAACCAGATTCAGTGCCATAGGCAAGGATATTTTCGTACTGCGGTAAAGGATGCCAAGCAAGAGCAGTTATAGGAGATGATTGAAATCCTCGAGGAGATATTGAAAATGATTTTTCTTTACTCTGGTTGTCAGGTATGTTTCCACTATATATATTTGGTGAATATACTTTCCAAAACAACAAAGAGCCATCTGAAAGTCCAGCGACTAAAGGGCTATTACTAAATGACGACTGTGCAAGAGAAAAGACACCTGCAGAAAGAGTTGGTAGTCGCAGAACAACTGACGGTAAAGATTCTTCAGTTAGTTCCCATACAATCAGAACTCTATCTTGACTAACTGTGATCACCAGACCGGGTGAGTTCGGCACATACAACATTGAAAAAATCAACATGTAATGTCCCTGGTTTCCAGGTGTTGCGTTAATAGGTTTGTCTGAGCAGCACCAGCTGAATAGTTCACCTCGCAAACCCGAAAACAAAATATCCACCACTAAGTTCTTTTTTATGGTATAACAAGCAGATATCCATGGAGCTCCATTAACACTATTTTTCTGGTCTGAACGTTTATCTGAATCATTTGCATGATAACGTAACTGACCAGGAACCTTGGTAGAGAAACAGCATTCTGAAGTGGATACATCCCATACCTATTTGTGATTATTAAATAAAAAAAATTATCATTATATATATATATATATATATATATATATATATATATATCCTAGTCTTCTTAAATTTTCCGAAGCAATCTCTATCAAACGCTTCGAACCAGATTTATGCATTCAAAAAGACACTGTAGTAAATCTCTCTTTACCAAGGTAAGGTTTTAATTATCCTATTACATCACTTTTCGATCTTCCTCCAGCTTCTGATTACATAATTTTAGTTCATGCAATCTCATAGCTTTGACACTTTCACTGAATGACCTTAACTCAGGTAGGTATTAATTGCCAGTAATTTATCTTACTAAGTTATCCCGTTATGCAATTAATGAACTCTAGCCGAATGACTCCAATAATAGCCGGGGACCCAAAACAATAGAATAAAAATTCGTAAATAAACGAAACTCTGTTTACGAAAAAATGGATTCCCGAGTTTTATATTATTATTGAAATTCTGTTATTCGGAAAAAACCAAATGCGCAACGAAAGGATGAAGATCCATTACATCAAAAGATTCCCATACTCCCACATTAGTCTTCTATATTTTGCATGGGGAGGTTAAACTGCTTTCAAAACTCCATCCGCATATGTTTTAGAACAAGATGTTTTATACTGTTTTAAATCAACTATCAATGACTGAATATATTGTCAGTTCATACTCATGTTATGCTAACCACCTTAGTCTAATTGTTGGATTAGCACACATAAGAAGAGTATTTATTAAATGACGGATCTACAAAACAATATTTGCATTATCGTAACCTACGCTATTAAGTTTGTAACAGAGTGACCTAAATCTGGATCATTTAATCGATGTGTTTCTCATTACTTAATCAGTCAGGTTTTCTAAAATTACAGTTCTACTATCGGTTAAGACAAGTTACTAATATCACATCAGTGTCACAATACAACCTTGGTACATTTGGGTACCAAAATACACTCCGTACGAAAGAAAAAGTCTATTATAGAGATATAAATGAGTCATAAACAACGTGGAGCCTATCATATATGGGTTAGCTCAAGTTGACATACCACATTAGTACAATCAGGTCAAATGAACAAAATTGTTACCGAAATATGGTTCAACAAGAAGGAACGGAAAGGTATTTACGAAGACAAAAGAAACTTGATGTCAAGGGAAAGATGAAAGGTGAATGTACTTGCATCATTGCCACTGATTCCGAACCATTTAATCTAGCACCTCCATCCCCTGGTCAAGCCAGTTGCGAAGACCACAACTAGGCAGTACGTACTCACCAACATGGGGCAGGACGTAAGTTGGCACAAGCCAAATGAAGAGCAAACTACTGCACCGTAAACTCTTCTTTTGATCGGAAAGAAACGGATATAGCCTACGCTACGACTGGTGTAAGTGGGCACAAGCCAAATGAGATTTTGTCAGTTCGAAACTTTGTCTGACACTGGCGCATCAGGATTGACTGATTAGACTTCCGAAACGAGTGAAGTAGTTGACGCACGTCGTGAACGCACTACACTCTCTATTATCAATCTATGATACAATGCAGACCAGTCCTGAAATGACATTTTGAATTTTGATGGAGATTAGTGCACTCTGAACATCCTCCTATGTGATCAAATGACTCGATTTTTCCGGTATTTTTAAGAAATAAGACTATATCATCTATGAGTTTTAAGTAATAAGTGAACACGACTCAGGGATCGATCCCTGAAAGGTCGGACAAACAGTTTAATTTATAGGACATCTATAACAAAACCAAACAGAAATAGTGATCAGTGGTGACCCTGACGAATATCACCTGAAATTGAGAATTCTGATGACAGTTCGAAAAAGGTATAACTCGAGCAGTAAAGTTGGAGTAAAATTTATGTACTCTTGTGGTACGTTTTTTAATGACAAACATTCTAAAAGAACATTTCAGTTTACGGTGTTAAATGCTGCTTTCAAGTCGAGAAATACGATTACCGTCAAAATTCGGTAATACTATGTTCCAAAATCTAAAGGTAGGTGGATATCTTATCAGTGAATGCCCGCATAGTTTTGAAACCAGTTTGATTTCCAAGAATCTGGAGTTCTTCATCTTTAGATAAGCGTCGCAGTGTTAGTAAATCTGATTGCTTAAAGGTTATTCTTGATTAGTGTTGCAGCATTAACACAATAGTCAGGCTTGTATATCATTGTTAGTGGGATATAGATCGGATTAAAGCATGTTCTGTGCATGATCGTGATGGCGCACGCTGATTGGTCATTTCAAACCAATCAGCTCTAGCGGATTATTGAAGAAGACTCTAGAAGCTTCTTACGTAAATAATATAAGTATATTAACGTTTCTCTGTGAATTACTACTTTTATCTGCCCTTGTTATTTTGGAATATAAATTCAATCCTGTTCAAACGTGTTCTGATTTGGAGTCTTGTCGAGTGTTCAGTGTCTAAGAATACCAAGCAACAGGAAAAGCTGGATCTTCATTAGCGAAAAATACAACAATCGTCATGACCCAATCGGGTTATATTGGTTGAAACAGTTGTCCCTTAAGGTTTTCTCAAGCCATAAAGGTCGATTGAAGAGCGATAATACTTGAAACAATAAAACTAGGATCCAAGGCACAAATCGTATTGACAACTGCACAAAGGTGTGACGGTAGGAAAGTGTTTCTCACAGACAATCAATATGACAGTGATGATGTATTACACAAAAGAATTGCGGGGTTTGAAAAGTATGTCCTAAAAATATACACTTTACCTTACTCTATGAATTTTCGTCTCTGGATGTAAGTACAGAGCCAGCACAAAAAACCCCTCGCGTAAAAACCATAGATTTTGGAAACTCCTAGTGAACTAATGGAGGCTCGAAAATTCATTCCAGTAGACTCGGTGAATAATGAGGAGTGGCGACAACACAAACGTCTAAGCAAGGATCGTAAGCTATGGTTAGTGACAAAAGCAAAAGCGATGGAAACGGCTGCAGCGATATGTAATACTAGACAACTATCCATACCAAGGTGACCGATATTGAAAAGTCAACTGTTATTGAAAATACTTCAGATAAGAATGGGTCCATCATGCAATCTAAGATTAAAAAATTAGACTGATAGGCAGAATGCCTTTAGGAACAATCCAAGTGATCACCAACTACACTTCACATACCGAATAACCTCAACACTACCTGAAGAAAAAATTGTCACGTCCTCCCCACTCCGACTCTTAATGAAATTAAGAAAGTTTTAGGTGACTTTGAGTGAGGTATAACAGCAGGACTTGATAGGTTGACCCCATATATCTTTAAGAAAGGAGGTCTAGTTTACGCAGGTAGGCTGACTAATATATTAGCTAGTCTGAGGATCCTTGTTAGTGGGAAATAGACTGGATTAAAGCATGTTCTGTGCATGATAGTGATGGCGCACGCTGATTGGTCATTTCAAACCAATCAGCTCTAGCGGATTATTGGAGAAGACTCTGGAAGCTTCTTATGTAAATACTACAAATATATTAACGTTTCTCGAACTGTAAATTCCTACTTCTGTCTATCCTTGTTATTTCGGAATACAATTCGTTTCTGTTCAAACGTGTTCTGATTTGGGGTCTTGTCAAGTGTTCAGTGTCTAAGAATACTAAGCAATAGGAGAAGCTGGGTCGTTATTAGCGAGGAACACAACAATCCTAATAGTCCCACTTTTTCATTTAAACTTGTCATAGAGCCTTATATAAGTTTCCCTTCCTTCATCTAGCTTCCAAGAAATCAAAGTCTTTAAAAAAAGTTCACTTGTCGACTTAGAATACACATACGATATACTCCTAAACAGTGAAGACGCTGACAACATGTAGTCTCATGAGCACCTGAAGTAACATTGTAAGCATATTTCAAATAAATCTAACCTCTTGCTGTAAATGCAAAACGTTTCTTCAGGACTGGTCTCCAGCATTGCCTAAAATAAACATGGGGAGTAAAGTAGTTGAGTGCGTAAACCAAGTCATTTATTCTGGAAGTCTCATCAACTCTGATGGGTTTGTGTCTGACGACATCTTAACTTGGATTCAGAAAGCTCGCTTGGCTTTTGTCAACTTGTATCACTTAATGTGTCAGCAAAATATCCACCTCTCAACGAAAGACTGAGTGTACTGGGTAGTAATTCGCTCTGTATTAACATACAGATGGGGAATATGAACCACGAAAATATATGTAGGCTTCAAACCTTTGATGATTGAAATCTTCGGAATGTCGCCCGTATATCATGGAATGGATAAATAAGCAACATTGATGTTAAGTGCAGAATACTAGGAAAACAGCAAATTAGTCGAAGAGGTCGTAAGCCTCCATCGACTGAGATGGTTGGGATATGCGTTGAGTATACTTAATCACAGTCTGACTCGCCCCACGATGTTGGCTGGAGTAGGAGTAAAATTGAAGATAGGTAAAGGTGGTCAAACTAAGACATGTTATTAGTCCACAAAGCCACTGACTGTTAGTCTAAGCCATGTTGGTAAATGTAGACTACTTGGTTAGGGTCAGCGTGATAATCGAGACCAGTGGCTGGAGTCACTAAGTGATATGACTCACAACCAGTCACAGTGATATAATTGTATTCACTCTTAATGTTTATCTAAAGTAAATACGCTTGTTGCGCTTTTTTTTGTCGAATTATACTATCGTGCTCATTTTTTACATTTGAACTCGTAGTATCAATGTGATATGACAACTTCGATCTATGAGTATAAGTCCTATGTTTTGCACCGTTCATAAGTACCTGAATGACTCTGGTTATCAATCGAGGATTTCCGCCTATACATATAAACTGTGACGATTAGTTACTTAGACCAATCAGGTTAGATTATGTTCACATTCTAGACTTTAGCTAATATATCAGTCAACCAATCTGTGAGACCTGGACAAGCATCCCTGAAGATATCATGAGTCAACGTTTCCCCTAGTTTCAAACTACTTATTATCAGTGGGGGGGGGGACTTGATACAACTTTCTATTCACATTGTTTGAAGACAATCGGCAGGTGAACAAAGTTTAAAGATGGCTGAGTAGTAAACAAGCTACAAATGCTGTCTAAATTAAATATGATTATTCAGTAAGAACCAAGACTGTTGCATTACACATAAAAGCCTCAAATTTAAAGAATGTAAAGTAAATACCTAATATGTCATATGTAAATGATTCTAGTCCCTATATAAGAAAGGAATAAAACTACTAACGGAGGAGCAACTATGTACATTCGCTGTGATGAAGACTATATTCCTAAATAATGACCAAAGAAGTACTCACCTTTACCATTTGATCACGCCCACATGTTAGAAGCTTAGCCGAGTTTTCGCATTCTGAATTTGGCTTCCAAACTAGATGGCAAACATCCCTCTCATGAGCGTAGAATCTCGCTACTTGTGAGAAATTTGATGCTGATGAGATATTTGAGGGTTTAAAAATATATATCCCAACCAAACCTTTCTTATATCCTACAGCAACTTTCAGAATCGAGTGCTCAAACGTTGGTTTTTCCAATGAACAGACTAATACATAATCGTTTTCGTACTTTTTAGACAAGTAATGTGTCTTGTCTTTCTCGCAATCAATAATCCAAATAATAAGTAATCCTTTGTCTGTTCCCACGAAGTTATATGACTGTCCAGAAATACATAATGAACTCACTGCCGTTGGATTCGCGTTTTCTCGCACGTTATGTACATTAAACTCATTTTCAAGCATCCATTCAGACTGTGAATACTTCCAACGACGTACTAAACCGTCAAATCCACATGAAACTAAGCATTGAGATGGACATTCATCAAATGTGATAGCTGAAGTCCTTTCGTGGTGAGGTTGAATTTGGCCGATGTAAGACCAGGAATAGTTATTCTTTTCTTCTGAATAAATACTTTTAACGATGAATATATGTACATAAGGCCTGGACGAAAATGCCACTAATACATTCCCTCCATCGTTCAGATTATGCCACGTCGTAGTTGCTAATACATTTGGCATAAACCAATCGGGAGATCCTGGTAACACATACTTAGCTATCTCCTGATAAACCTAAACAAAAAGTAGGTGAATTTAAACGAACCAACCATCTACAGTTTGCTGGACTCAAACTTTCCGCCAAGTTCAACGTCTAATATCTTCGTGCAGAGCTATGCAAATTATTTAATTTCTTTTAAATCATTTTTTCGTATTTCGAAAAAAAAGCAACAAGTTTTGTCTGATGATAACTATGGCAGTCCGAACTGTTATTATTATTTTCTTTCTTCTCTCTTTTTAACTATTTACTAGACCGTCCTATTCGCTATATCTGACGTCAGTCCAACATTGGTCAGCAAGTCAATTGGCCACTGATAAGCAGTGTATATACACACTTAGTAAGTTGAAAAAAGTAATAATTAGACAAAATTAAGTAAAGAAATGGAGATAGGAATTAAGTATAATGAGAATTTCTTCAATGTTGTTGATATGGTTAGGTTTGTGCATTTTCTCCTGTAGATGTAAACAATACCCAAAATAAATAGCTACATAGGCTCCCAACATTGATAATGACAGTTTTTGTATTAACGGACACAATCAGCTGAAGTCTCCCTATCACTCATCACCGCCAGTTCACAAGAAAATACGACATGGGAAACATCTCTCTCATTCTGGTTAGCCAGCTATGATATGGCTATCCGATTGAGGCTCTATTCACAATAAAATATAACTTCTCCTGTTTTTTGATCTGTTTTAATTAGTATGTGTGGGGTTTAATTGTTAGGAGTTGCTTCGATCATACGACAAACGTTAATTTGTCATACAACTAGCTCACCTCATTGGTGAGGAAGACGTAATCTGGACACGATCATAACAATGAGTTCGTTCTTGTTTATAGTTTTAATAGAGTAATTTCGCGTAATGTTTCGCATATATTTTACTATACTGCTGTGTTTACATAGGTTTATTCTTTAATAACGACTGATCAGACACCTTAGCGAGTTAGATTTAAAAACCTGACACCATCAAACTTACAGAATATCCCCTTTTGGACAAAAAACATACAAGCTCGCTGCTCCAGCGCAGAAGCAAAATTTAGACGCAACAACACGGCAGATCCACACATTTAGTTTCTTGCTGTCGTAAGGTAACTTCCTCGTATATTCATCATGTACGTCTCTTAATATTTCAGCACTGGCTGCTGATAATATTAGGGCCAACTGAAACTGTGTTATAATGCGAGAAATTTAGTTGGTTGATTAAATGTGAATTTGTGTATGCCTAGTCGGTAAATGCGCGTCTGCTCATGCCCACTAAGCCACAAGCTAAAGTAAGAAGGACATAGGACGATAAACCAACCAGACAGAATTGAATCATAATTCACACATCTCGTTAAATATTCATAAAACCTTGCCACACAATCGACCAACTAGAAAAAAATAACATTAATACAAATTAGTAGTATTAGTGAGTGCGAACTGGAGTTAGTATACACAAATTATTAACCATGGTTCATCAATGAGAGAGGGCATAATAACAGTAACAAATGTGTCAAATGGAAGGATTGGGCAGAAGAAATTGAACGATAATAGAGACAAATTGTTTACCTCAAATATGATATAAAATACTGAAGTAGTCTATCGATAAATAGCTAGATCTATTAGATGTATCGTGTCGCGAATTGTACAAAAATCAACAAAAACACTTTTCAGGAAACAATTTAGCCTGCACATGTTAGCGGCAACCGTAGTTGGTGGAAATAGCAGACTTTAACTCATCGCTGATGTGATAACGAAAATTCCCTACCTCGTTGATACTGGCGCAAAAATCAGCGTCCTGCATACAGCTTCATCTCACTTGTTTACGTAAAAGTGCATTCGATCGACAGGCGACACACGAAAAAAAAATGGCCTAGTATAAACAAAAGATATGTCTACTCGAGCGTGGGTGTACGGAAACCCATACACTGAATTTTCACCATCGCTGCTGTGAAATTATCTATCATAGGCATAGATTGACTGAGCCACCATAACTTACTTGTAGATCCTAGCAAAAAGAGGCTAGTTCGTGGCAACACTAAGCTATACGTTCGTAAAACCACTGCTCCAGGCTGTAGCTCTCTTCACTTTTAGCATCTGAATAACCCTTATTTTCAGCCAATACTAAACAACTATCCAGATTTTAATAAGACGTCAAAATTATCACGTGTAATCAGCAATGTTACACATCCCATCACAACTACAGGTCAACCCGCATTCTCAAAAGTACGCCGACTTGCACTTGAAAAATAGAGGATTGCGAAAAATTAATTCGATCATATGATGGAACTGGGATTAATGCGCCCATCCAGTAACCTATGGTCATCTCCATTACATATGGTCTTGATGAAAGATAGCAATGATTGGTGTCCCACTCATGATTACCAATGTCTCAATGCCTAAACTACATCTGATCGTTTCGCTCTATCACATATCTACGACGTAACGGCCACCTAGAATTGTATGAGCGTATTTTTGAAAATCGACCTAGTAAAGGCGTGCACTCAAATACCTACGTACTAAAACGACATCCCAAAAACTGCTATCAAAGTTCCCTTTGGCCTTTACGAATTCCTCTGAATGTTCTTTGGCTTAAGAAATGTAGCACAGACATTCCGGCGTTCCGTTGATGACGTGTTCTGTGATCTTGACTATGTCCATGCATACGTTTACGACTGCTTGATAATAAGCCATAGTCAGGGAACATATATGAAACACCTAGACACAGCTTTTGGAGGACTGCACCAATATGGGATTATAACAAATATACTGAAATGCTGAATCAGAGTAACCTCATTGAACTTACTGGGGCATACTATTGATGCTAATGGCATACAACCTGAAAAACACAATGTGATCGCCATCCTAAAGTATCCGGAACCAGCCAGCATTAAGCTGCTGCTACCTTACAACGAAACGATATGTCTTTACAGACGAATTATTTCCACCTGTGCACCGTTCACGATACCTAGAAAATTTGAATGCCGAATATGAACAAGTACATCAAAGTATGAACACGTTGCTGTGCGGCATGCCAAAAGAATAGAGCGACCCAGCATGATAAATGTTTTCTGGTTACTTACCCCATTTTCGACGCTCGATTTAACCACGCTTAGCTTGATCCGGTATGTACTTTACAAGAATTAAATGGATTCTTCTATCTTCTTACATGCGTGGATCGATTTACGCGTTTGCTTAAGAAGTTCCACTGAGGAACATAACTTGTAAAACGACTGCTTGCGCTTTCGTCGAACGATTGATAGCAAATTTTGGTTGTCTATCTACAATGGCGACAGACCGTTAGCGTCAGTTTGAATCTAGACTGTTCCTTTTTTCAGACTACACTTCTTGGAACTACGCGCTACCGAACAACCGCTTACCACCCACAACGGATTTATGAAAAAATTTTATCGACAGCTGGAAGCATCACTTTCATCTACAAGCATCCGCAGTAAAAGATCGCTTTAGCAATTAGTTTTTCAGGGAATAAGCAGCACTGTAAAAGCAGATGTTGGATGCAGTGTTGTCGAATTAGTCTACGGAACGACACTTGGACTGCTGGATGAGTTCGTCTGGATCTAATGTACCTCGTGAACTGGCTTACAAATTCCGTGCGTTAGGATAAGCCAGCCCGAACCCGAAAGCAATCGACAAACGTCATATTCAACCAGCTTCAAAACATAGTACACGCATTTGTACGTAGCAATTCTCTACACTCACCTCTCGACGCAACCTACGAAGCGCCACACAATGTTCTGGAAGCAAGGATCAGAGTGCTATATTGTCGACAAAAATAAAAAACGTCATTATTGATTGCTTTAAAGCAACATATCTAGAATGTGAAACTTTTATTGACAAATTCGCTGAAATGCCTCCAAAACAGGACGTCAAGCAGGTCAACTAGCATTAATCAACGACTAATAAGCCAGAAGAAACTTCAAAGAGTTACACAACCCTTAAGGCTACACCTGTTGGCAGAACCATAAGACTCCCAGAACACTTAAACGAATCTTTCGTCTATTTATTTTCTCTTGATTTCCCACTACTCACATGTTGGAAAGATTTTTCGGAAAAGTTCAAATAAAGTGTCCGTTTTTACTATAAGGTATTTGTTTTAGTTATTTTCCAGTGTTTAAAAAATTAAAAAGCGTTTCATTATTATTACTTATGAAAATCAGGAACAGAATGGCTCCAGGTATTTTCTCTAGTGTAAACTAACAAGAGTCCAATAAGGCTTTCAGTGAAAATAAGTCTATTCTCTGTGAAAACTTTTTTTCGCAACAGTCTATAAATTACGATTGGTGTAGTGCACTTTCTTGGGAGTGTAGATTATTTCTTTCAGAGAATTTCGTTTATTCTTTGCCTGACATCTGATATGGTATTTCTTGATTCTGGTACATGGAAGCGTATTTAGAGCTCTTGCCTACTATCCGAGCTATCGACCTTAGTTATCACGGTGATAGTGCTCAGCTGATGCGAAATGTCGTTTATCGTGATCTATGTGTCTGCTGTTCCGTTCATATCATTTTCGACATATGAAAATGTTGGTATGTGTTATACAAAAAGCATGTTGTTATCTCTTTCCCTCAAACTAGCTGCCGTTTCTAGTCACGATGCATTTATTCAGTTAGTTCATTTGTCCTTACTCGGTAAAGGATAAGCTTTTCCAGCATGCTTCCTATGAATCACAGATAATACTTAGTTGGTGAAAGTTATCTTTTTTAATATATAGATTGATCTCTGGGTTAGATTCTTCGAAGTATGGGTACCTAGACTTCACCCGAACCCCGATAATTGCGGTATATGACGTAGTTAACAACTTTCAGTGTATGGTCAAAAATATCTAGAGCCCACTAAGTTTCGGTTATTAGGGCATAACATGGGCAAAATAAGTGCACTAAGGGTCTAAGATAAATGATTTGATTGAAAAGGGAACATGCGTTAAATAGAATAGTAAAGAATTGTGTAGAAATAATGGAACTAGATAGGTCACGAGCTAGCAGAATTAGTATTGAGTTTTGTAATCGCTATTGAGGCCGGAAGAAAATGGAGAATAGAGGTTGTGTTGGTGAGATATTAGTCATAAGAAAATCTAGAGAGGTTACTTTGTCACTTGGTAGAGTTACCTGTATATGGCGATATTTATTAAGTGAAGCCCGAAATGGAGTAGGTTTGAAGCGAGCATGACGAGAATAGACTTGACAGCTTCGTTGTTTGTACAAGATGCAAGGTTATGAGTTGAGGTTTAACCTGAGTATGTTGAGATGAGGAATAAAGTGGATAGTAATTTATGTGAAAAAGTCAATGGATTGTAGACAAGCAGCCAGTAATTATTGTGCAGTGACATGCTGTTATTGAATGTACTGCTAAGTAAGCCGTGGTGGTTGTGTTACGCTGAGATTTGATGTAACTTCATTATTGGTGAGTGTGGGCTTGATGTGAACATGAAGCTGCTACATAGGAGTGTAATCAGTGAAAATGCAATAAGCATGCTGAACAGGGTTTATAGGAACCTTGTAGACGGACTCTTTCCGGTTTTAATATTGATTTTGTTACTTAGTGGTAAGAAGTCGAATTTCATTTGGTCAAGATTCAGACAATATACAGACTACACTTTTCTAGACACATAAGGTTTGTTTTGACAATTTGTTAAGGGGTTAGGAGTGTCCTGCCCTACTGAAGATACTGTGGTTATGTCTGCCGTGAACTCATTTGGTAGTGCTCCTCTGCACAGTGTTGATTTGCAACGAAATACGTTTCTCTAGTATTTTATGCAGAGTGCGTAGTTTTTACCTGCTTGAGATACCCCAAACGCTTCGCTGTTCAACTTGATTTTGCAGGCATTTTTAGAGAATTTCGGCTTTTTCCAAGTAACATATTAATTTTATTGAATGGTATGGTTATAACTTTTTTAGGAAGCGCCTTGCTTTTTATCATGTTATGGGTAGAATCTGTATACTTTCACGGGTTTGGGTTTCAAAGTGTATTAATGCCTCAAAGAAATGTTGAGATATGCAGTCAGGTTTTCCTATCTCATTATGCGTGAACGTGTGCGAACTGGCTATTATTTGACTACCACCTGGTAGTTGTCTACTATCTACTAGATCTAAATTGTGGCTCTTAGAATGAGAACAATCTTAGATCGTAATACTGGCACTTTTAGGTTTGCTAGTACCAATCTTAGTAGGAGTGTGCATATCTTCTGTTGAGGTCTGGGTTGTTGATATGTCCGAATCGACATAGTTATCTTTCTTAGGTTGGCTTGCTTTCTATATAGTGGGGAGTATTTGTTCGTTTCAGTATAGCTAATACTAGGACACGGTGAAAGGTGTAGTATGATTGGATAAGATTGGGACTTCGGTCATGTTTTTGCTCAAGCTTAATTATGTTGTCTTGGTGAGTAATGTAATTAAAATGGTTTGCCGTCCCCTGTTACAATGTCTTTTAACTACAAGTATCTTTCCTCATCTTTATTTAACTAGTAGGCAAATGCAGTCAGTCTAAATTCGATGTTGGGGGTTTAAGGTTATACATGTTTATACGCTCCTGTAATTCCTGGTTAGATTTTATGGAGGTGTTTTTATAATTAACTACTGTGGAGTTCAAATGTTTTGCGACCTTTTGAATTCGTATTGATATTTCGCTAATGTGTTGAAGATAGAACAATTGAATTAATTACGTATTTGCTTTAATTGCTAGCTAAGAATTAAACTCATTGTGATGAATAATTTACATAATGGTTCATCTGCACTGGATGTGAAGAGAATAGAAGCAGCCAGAGCTAACCGTCAGTTACAGCTTGAAAACTGGAGAGATTACGAGCGGCAAATGCTGATTGCTGAAAAAAATGCGAAAAAATCTTATTCCCGTGAATCACATTATGCTTGCGTTAAGTTTACTGATAACTGTGTTTTGCTGGACGCTACTCTTCGTGGAGATTTTGAAGAGGGTGAGTTTTTGTTGATCGTAATCTTTTGGAGTAAATGTTTATTAAAACTACATTAAATTTTAACATTATTGCGTAAATCATGACGGCCTTGAATTTTTGTATCAAGTCCAGCTATAAGCAAATATAGTTAACGTTCAACGTTTCTGTTAAACCACCTGTTCTTCTATCAAAGAAATACAAATATTTCGTGACCGTACAGTGTTTCGTCCTTTTTTTTCTTCTGGATACAAAAATACAATGTTTGCTTTCGTTTTACGCAACTTTTTCATTGGCACGGTTCTGTGGTTTCACGTTATGTCAACCTTACAATACTGTTCTTATATTTGTTTTGAGATAATATGTTACTTTTTTTTAACTTACTCAACCGTGTTGTGATGATTTAGGATATTCGATATTTTGAATGTTCTAAGTATACTGAGGTTCAAAGGTGAATACTGAATATTTTAAGCTTTAGCGATTAACTCTTTGGTATTATTTGTAATTCTACAAACATATACAGATCGATGGAATCTGAACATGTATTTGATATTAGTACACAAAAGTAGTAAAAAATGATTTTAGTAAAGTTAATCTTCTTTACGCAATTATTTTGTGATGCGTCGGCTAAAAGGTACAATGCCGTTATAATATAAGCAAATTTTCTTGAAATTGAGTCTTAAATCTTACGTCATTATTATCATCAGCTAAATAGTCCCAATTAGCATATTTTAATGGTAGATGGCCTTTCATTCTTTACTTAGGTTTTTACTCAAAAAGATTTAGTTATGCTCTACTTTACGGCCTTTTTTCGGCACAGCTTCATAAATCTTCAAGATGTCATAAAACCAATTATTTTCTATAAGCAGATTCATGAAAAGTTAGTTTAATTTGGTTTTCTAAAAGGTCATTAAGATATTTCCAGGAAACAGTAGCATTCCTGAAAGCAGTGCAGTCTTCTGGAGTCTAGTAACACGCTTGTGTTATCGTAAAATTTATTAATATTGTGAGACAAATTAGCTTTGAAGTGTCAACAGTATTAAATCTCTTTCACATTATGTACATTTAGGAAAGTTTATATTTATATTTTAATCTAGAAGCCACAACACATTACTTGAAAATTTTCAAGTTTATTAAATTAAAATATTTTTTAATCACCTATGGGTTTTAGTCAAAAAAGTTATGTAAGATTAAGACGTTGAAATAAACATTAAACATAATCAGAAAATTTAGCTAAATATGAAAAAAGTAGTTAAAATGTAACTTCTAGTAAAAGTGTTAAACTTGTAACAAAAACCCTCTTTTACATTTATGTTATTTGAGTGATGATGTCAAAATACAGTTAAATGAATAAATATTATACGCTTTAAAATATATAGTCAGTTTTATCTTATGAAATTACCCGGACAATCATTAATCAGTAAATTTACTAAATAAAACCATGTTAAAATCTGAATTTTGCTTGCCATAATGATAATTGTTTGAGACTAGGCACACAACCAAGAAAATATCCTCTTGACATACTAATAATTAAGAAGTGCTTCTTCTTGAAAAATGTTTCAATATTAAATGTTCTATATGTTTCATTGTCTTGTTACTTAGTAAGCATAGAGAACCCGAGTGATACGGGTAAAGCAAACGATACGCGGTCAGTGCAGTGAATGAATTTGTTGGTAGTAGCTTAGTCGTTCAATATATGCAGACGGTCGTTTGCAAAGTATTGCAAATATATGTGAATATTGTAATTAATTATTAGATGAAAGTGAATGTTTCTTGATAGTAAACAAGTAGAGATGACTGTTGGGCCAGGTGTGACTATGTTATCCTAATTTTGTTGATAACATAATCTGTGTTGCTGTGTTTATTATTTTAATTATTGATCTAATTTCAGGTAATGAAATAATATTTGTTTATTGAATATACTGCAGAGAAAATTTATTACAAATAGTGCTGTAAAATAAAGTTGATGTGTTGCACTTTATTAGTGTTCATGGATTGCCACAACATAATAAAGTAATAAAATAGCAATTCTTGGCACAAAAAGGTCACTAAATTTAAAACTGTCTATCTAACATGTTTTATTTATTGTACTTTATGGCATATTAATTTGGTATAGATAAGGTCATAATAGTGGTGTATTTAACATCGTAGGGACTTCATCGGCTTTATTAACGCTATTCAACGTAATAAATGAGAAAAGTGGAATACATATTGCTTTTTAAAATGAAACACCGTGTTAGCATCTGGCGTTTATTTGTGTGAACAACACTATTTAAATCGAATTTCGAGAATTCGTTTCATTTTTGTCCAATCTCAAGTATGAATATTACTAACTTTACTATCAGTTCACTAATAATTTTCGTTGTACATTACAATGGAATAAGGTTATACTGGAATCTTTTATGCTGTTTTTAATAAACTTTGTTGCAATGGTTAACTAAGTGATTAAAAGTCACTACTGATCTTTGGAATTTAGTTCTTTGAAATGGTGTATTAATATGTTTCAGCAAGGCGGTTGAAAAGTAAGATTACTTTTATCCTATCTTGCGTTTTATCGGACACAACTAGTTGAAGGCACGCGGTCACGTATTACCACCAGATTATGACAATGCACTGCAGGAAGCACCGCTCTTATTAGTTAGCTAGCCCAGACGTTGCTATCTCATTGACGCTCTTTCATCCTTCATTGCCCTTTGATTTATTCTTATTCGTAAGAATGGGTTCAATTGTTAAGAGTCGCTCTGGTTATACGACAAACGTAACCTGATCAAATACCGGGTGCACTTTAAGGTTTTGTGTTTCAAGAAAGTGCTACATTTTATTTCCTACGTTAAGATTTAAACACATGATCTGTGATGATGTCTTAAATTATTGAAGTATGTGGTCCAAAGTCAAATGAACTTTTGGTTTTAACGGTAAATATATGTAAAACCTAGTCAATTGAAAGGATTTTAATAAAACTGCTTGACAGTTTAACATAGTTTCTCTATAGAAAGCGAATGATCTTTAAATTTCTATAGACTAAAATCAGTTTTTTCACTATTACTTTAGCCTAGTACTTCAAAATTCTTCTCTGTGATCAATGTTCTTACGTTAGGATATCCATTCCTTAATTATGATTGACAATTTATTCAACGTTTATCTAGTTCACTGTTTTTTTGACTGGTAGATAATGTATTGACGAAGTATTTATTGTCCAGGTACTGATATAATCTATTTAGGTCAATAATTTTATCTCAATTATGAGTACAAAACTGTAGAAAACAATAATTTTAATGATTCCCGTGATATGGGATAGTTATATATTAAGTTTACGTAAAAATCCGATGCGTTTCACTTAATTGCTAATTACCGCATAGCAATGGTAAACATATTTTTCCACAACAACTTGACACCATCAAGTTATCATACAATACTTTAAACATTTGAAAAACGTAATAAATAATTTCATCGTGGTGGCTAAGAAAAGTGTGTGTTACACAATTATCAACTTGTGCCTTATCAATGGTTACAGCTCTGACTGGCATGATTTGTTCGCATGAAAGGCAACGACTGTAAATTCGCAATCAAATACTAAGTTTTTTCAAAAAAATATTAAGAGTCTGTTAAAGTGCAAACAATATATGGTCAACACGTTAAATATAGCTTTGTAACAGGAATTAAACGAAAGCTGGCAAACGTTTCGGGTTATGCTTTTCATATTCTAACGAGACTATAAATATAAAACATTAATTAAGAACTATAACGCAAAAGATTTGGGTTTCATGAAGGCACTTGGAATGTTATTTCTAGATAACCAGGTTTTTCAGCGTTTTATGCGTAGTCGGTCATTATCACTGAACACAATAGCGCTATTCTACTCATTGATTCAAGAAAAACACCTTTTTCTAAGAAGCGTTTTGCAACTAGATTCACTTTCAAAATAAAAACTGAGAATTAAGAGAGCACTTAAGGAAAATTTTTTAATGCATTCTGGTTTTTAAAAAAAATTAATTGTGATGTGGTTTAGTCAGATAGCATTGAATAATAACTATAGTACACAGTTAGTTATTTATCTTTAAATATTTTGATGTTTCGTGTTTAAGCGTATCATATTTATCGACATTTTATCATGTTATTTATATCTATCCTCAGAAAAATGTTCGTATTTTTAAATAAAATGTAGTACAAGAGAAGGATATAATGGCACACCATTCAGTTGTTTAACACAAAAAACGGAGTATGTTTAGGTATGTGCAGTTTTCTGAAAATGGAAACGATTCTACTCTACGGCTTTGTTTACTCCATTTGAGTACAATTTGTATCAGACGGAGAGGACCAGTGTGAGTAAATTTTAAAAATCTAGGTGAAGTGAGTTCTTCAGGTTTAATTTTTATTAACCCCATTGTGCGTCAATCGGAAGCTTGGATTTTATAGTTTTGCATAGATCAACCTACAAATAGTAAGCCGTGTCATTTTTCCTTTAGCTGTAGTTCAGAATGAGTTGTGAATCAAGTTGCAATTTGGCCTTCAGTTTAAATGATGTGATATCACGTATCATATACTTTGTAGTGGGGTGTTTAAAAACGTTATTAGTTTTCAGTAAGATGTTTGGTGGTGATCAGTTCAAGGCTCTGCCTGACATTTGTGTTATCACTGTTGATATCTGTATTAAATATTCGTCTCTATTCTCAGGGAGCATGAAGGATAATTAGTTTCATTTCTACACCCTGAAAGCCACTGAGCACAGAAAAATTAAATAATGTCCCTTATGGTATGAAACGACATCTTGATAACCGGCACTAACTAACACAGGTATAGATTGAACAGGTAATCAATCGGATTTCTTCCAAAGATGTAAAATGTCATATAGACAATATAAATCGCAAATAACGAAACGCTACGGCTAAATTACATTTTGCGGTTTGAAATCTTGGTTTCGTTCTCTGTGCTTAGTAAGTACACTATTGCGTTTGAGTTGCATATTTGTTCAACAGTATTCATTTATGTGCATTGGAGAAATTAAGCTTCTAGAAATCGTTGTGTGTTTTACTAATGATAATAAAATGGAAATAATTTGATGTGATGACATCCTTGTTTGATATACATAGCTATAGTTTCAAAACAAAAAGACTTCAAAAACGGCAAAATATTCTAAAATTAAGAAAAATAAATGAATAATCCTTACGACATTTTAATTTAGTCAACTTTGAATAATTATTCATAAAATAGTCTAATTAAAGTATTGAGATCTTGTTCTTTTGAGTTAGGTAAATATTTTGAAATTTTCGTAAGCATACCACTGCCTTATAAACTACAGCAAACATTAATTATTGGTTTACCCTTCTTACTTTATGTTACATTTAAGTTATGAGAAGAGTATCGGAGGTAGGGAATTTACTTAGTGATTTCTAATTTATTAAGTCAAATTGGAATTTAAACCCTAATTTAAAACATAGGTCTTCGTAACGCCAACAAAATGGATGGTAATTTACTTTAACTGAGTAGCAACGATTGCCAGAATGTTGATTAGAAGAGTACATTTTCTTACAGCTGAGTTAGGTGAATTTATTTGGTATGAAAATGATTTTTGTTATCCCATCGCTAGCAGAATTATATTTCTCAAGCATTTCTTAAATTATATTAATTGGGATCTTTTGCTAGAAGCTTAAGTTAACAGCTTCAGAGTCAGCACTCCAGTATTTTCACATTGAATGATTTGAGATACTTGCAAGGTAACATTGATTAAGCCTAATATCAGACGATACAGATATTAATATGCTGAGATGCGATCTTGGTACCGAATACAAGAGTAAGTATTTGCATGATATATTATACGTGTTTGTTTTGATATAGTTTAAAAAGTTAGTGAATTCAAATTCTAGTCGTCAGATTATTAAGTCACTGATTTCTATTACTTTTGTTGTAATTGCTTTCTTTATATTTTATTGTTATTTTTTTTTGTTTTATGTTGTCTAACTAGTCTTTTATGAGAATGAAATTGACTACAAAAATTAAGAAGAACATTTTAATTTCTATTAGTTATATTTTGCTGCATTAAATATCTGCTAAATGGGAAGTTTTATTTCTTTATTATAATAGTAATACAAAGCAGCCATATATTTTTCTCTTGTTTCCAACAATTTCTAATGCTAACTTCAATAGTCTTTGGAGATCATTCCTCTCTACATGATCAACAAAGTTTATAAGAACGCGCATTAGGAGTTCACTGCTTATTAGTTATTACTAATGACTGCGGATTGTATTTGTGGGATGATGTGTAGCTAAAAGGATAAGTGGAGGAATGATATTGTAGCTAAAATTATTGTCTGATCAAGATTACTATCGTATTTTAAGATAAAAACAATATGAATGCCTGCATAACAGTTTATTTTTTCACATCGCATCATTAAAGCAGTAACCGGAAGGCATTTTTAAGTCACATGCTAAATAAATGATATTTAGCTAAATTAATTATTAATTATTTCAAAACAACTTGGTTATTAAAGGAGAGTTTTTACTAGGAAAAACATAATCGACAACCAATATCTTGAAAAGTCATTAAAGTTTGAGATATGTATTTTCATAAAGTAGTTTGGCTTGTACACATGAACAGCTTGCCTTCAAACAGACTATTTGCGGCACCTCAAGTAACTCACAAATCCGTTTCAGTAATTTATTCACATGTCATAAGTAAACCAAAGAATCATATTCATATGAACCTGCATATATCATTTACCATACTTGGTAGCTCACAATTCCGAACACAGAGCATATATTACCGTCAGGTTAACAGAAAAATAACTAAAGTTATATTAATGTTGTTTAGACAAAGTCGCCTTGAATACAGGAATATGTAAGCATTATTTAAGTTGGATTGTGACTGGAAAGTGGAATGCAGGACGCGCTTTTCGTCCAATTTGTGACTCATCGACTGGGTGTTTCTGTATATCAATGTTAATATTCACACAAGGATTCGAATTCAGTTCGTTTCATGCCAAACATCACGGCGTTCACCACGAGATGGGATTTAGATACGTCCAGCCGATGAGTCCCAAACAGGACAAAACCCAGGTCTTCGATTTTACTTGCCAGTCACAGTCCAACTTAAATAATACTTGTGATTAATACCTGTATCGAGGCGATCCACTCAGGATGCACATATAGCAACAGAGACTAACTAGCTACAGTCCATAACAAATCAACAGGAAGAAAAAAATTCATCCTAATTATATGTGAGCATTATTCAGAAAAGAATATCAAAGATTGTGTAACTGTGTAAGAAAAGTAAAGGCGATTGGAAACATGACTTTTTTGAAGCTAAAGAAACCTCTACAGCTCATATTATCTGCTAATAGTAGTAGAAAATATTACTGTCATAGAAAAAAGTAATGCAGTTTTAAGAAGATGGAAAAGCAATATGCTGTAGCATCATTCGAAGCAATAATTAAAGTATGGTTGGTTGTAACAATGCTTCGAATACAGACCTGTAGTTATTGCTTTTTGTTAACGATATTTCTTGTTATAACTGATCGTGAAGTATCGCTAACATTTCTATCACCATGTTATTGATAAACAATTGTAATACCAGATGCATAATAAATGCTTAAGAACTAAATACTGTGAAATGTGGTGAAAAATATAGAATAGGATCTTAATATTCAGTGTTTGAGTAAACGATTGTATGTACTTGTAGATTAGTAAACATGATTTAAAGAAACGCTGAAAGTCATTTAAGCCAATTTCAATCGTCTGCATAGTAAGACAGTTTTAAATGTTTGGCTAAATCAGACAGGTAAATTGACATTAATTAGTTATAAATTGCTGTGTATTCATTTACTCACTTTGAAAATGAGTTTAAAAGACAGTTGTTTCAACGGTATGCATATTTTTGGATGAGTGTAAAGTTTACTTTACTAACTAAAGTGTAAAGTGAGACTTTATTACCTAACAGCCACATTAATAGATCGATACGGTATAATCTGAAATTCTGTTTTACTTTCACTAAATTTCTTATAAAAAATTACTGTGAAATACAGAGCGATTAGACGACAAAACTAATGAATTTTAGGTTGTTTGTTTGTTTAGTATGAAAGTGTTACATTCACCACTGATGAATTAGTAATTAAATAAAGCTAAATGACTGGTTTAGGACTTACCTACCAGGTAACTTGTAAATCTATCAATTTACTTGTTTTTACTTCCTGCTGAATAGTTTATACCCTACCTTTTGAAGAATTATTTAGAAATACTACTTAAAGTTTATAAAATGTAATGACAGTTTTTTCTCATACCTTCACTACCTCTTTTCGTTTATATAATATTCAGGACTTAAGCTTATTCGATGAACTGTTATCTAGTAAACTATTAACTTAAAATTATTTGTTTACTAACAAAATTTCTATCTAAAACTGCTTTACAATCAATATCCACTCAATAATGATTCACTTTAGGGGGTGATTACAGAACTCTAGTGGTATAAACTAATTATTTATTGTCAAATATTTCCGAGCGTTCGATAGTTACTCAACAGTCGTAATGGTTGGCGTTTCTCATTACATCGCCAATTGGCTAAAGTCAGAAACATCAACTATCAAAAACTAGCTTAGTAATTTTAAGTTAAGCGTTTGCAGTGCGAAAAATGTTCAGGCCAGTACTTCAATGAGGTCGTGGATTCGCACTGCTGGGGAGGACACTAGTAGGATGGAACAACCATTTAGTTATTCTTAGCTTTCAACAGTTGTGTAGCTCTAGGTCAATTCATGTGATTGAATTCAAATTCAACATTCTTCTCAACATCCAATTAGTAATGACTATTCGGTGTCATTCTTAAAGTATGGTCGAGTCACATAGTAACATGGTGACATCGAGATTTTATGAATGTATTAGCAAGTTGATCGATAATCAGCATTTTATTAGCGCTTAAAATACTTGCGTTTGTAAAGCGAATATCGTTCGGTTTCAAGATATACGATTCACGTCTATTGAAAAGTAGTTGACTGAATCTTTAATGATTCGATATAACTATATGTGCATTGGTTGAATATTTTGTCAACTTAATACTATTATAATACGCATTAAATTTGCGAGATCGAACATAGAATCATTTCGTTTATTATAGCAAGTCAGTTTTTGGTATGAAATCTGAAAAAAAGTTTCTTGAATATTGCCGTAAGATGTGAGTGAATTCTTCCGAATGTTTTAACAATACAAGTTTATGTAGTTATATTGTTAAGCGCAGATAACATGTAGTTTTGCTATGTCATTGCAAAATACCAGCATATTTTCGTCACAAATACATTATTGATTTTGTCTTTTAAATAGCATGATACGGAATTACTTTTCCTTCAATACTTTGTAAAAATTATGTCCCGTTTGGAGGTTCACTCTACCGATAACTAACTTCGAAAATTTTTTTATACAATGTTTCAATATGAAGCATACTGCTTTGTTACTCCCTTTTAAGGTATTTTATTAGTCAAGGCTAAAATACACGCAAACACGCAATCATGCAAATAGCATAAGAAGACTGTAGTAATTTGAGCTACTAATCGATTTAGTTAGTATATATACAAACAAACTATTGTTTTTGCAATGTAAACAGAAATGTAAAGTAATCAGGGCAATATAATACAGATAGACTTTCGCGCATTTTTGTAGTCAGTAAAATAAATGTAGAAATATAAATGAAATGCATTTGAAACCTAGTATAAAATAATAAAACAGGTCACGATAATATTTTCATACGAATATTCGACAAATCTAAATAAATTAGATTATAAATCAGCAAATATTTCAAAACGCATGATACATCGTATTTCGAAGTTGGCATGCATTATCAATGCATTAATTCAGTGAGACTAGTTAAAGTATTAATAACAAATAGCAAATAATCACAAGTTTATTGGAATTTTCATACAAAACAGAACAAATAGGTTTACAACAATTGGGCACTGAGTATATGTAAAAAATCTGAATAAAATATATTTATTTGTAAATAATTTCAGTGAATGAAATTAGCAAAAATCTCAAAGTTACGCTTTGTAAGCTGGTCTGAGCTTCTTTGAGAAAATAATCAAAAATTAAAATCAGTTACTTGAAGACGCTCAGACTAGTCTGTAGAGTGTAACGTTAGAATATTCTTCAATCTCAAATATATATTTTATTCAGTCTATGAGCTTAAATCATATCCTTACTAGTTTATACAAAACGCATTATTATATTAGATTTTATAGTGTAATTACCGTCTGATGATTACTAAAAGTTAAAATAAAATAACTTACATATTATACAATGGTTTATTTACGCTAATATTGTTTTTTCAGTTATAACAATCTGTTTAGGTCTACCAGAAAGAATTGCTTTTAGGGGGTTTAAACAATAAATGTTAAGTAGGTAATTTAGAAAATTATTATTTTTCTCCCACAATCCACTTCACTGAGAAGCATAATTTAACAAATATCTTATACTTTGGAAAGCCATAAAGAAAATGTTACATTTAGCCACTTGCAGAAAACAGGCAGTCTGGAGGGATTATTAATTGTCAATAAGTTTATATTAAAATGTAATTTTTCATGCTGTTGTCTACACATTTGTTTGTTATGTCTGTTGTCTGATTTTCGCATTATCATTTTCATTGAACAGTAAGTAATTAGAAGACTGATCATATGACCAACTATTAGGTTTTCAAACTGATTATTCTCCTTTGGAAAATCCATGAGATAATCTTTTCTTGTTTGCTAACCTATGAATTTGAACGGCGAAGTTAAGGTAATGTCAAATATTTAGTGTAAAACGTCTTCACATTAAGGCCTTAATCTATGTTAGTCACATACCTGTAAAACATTTATTCCTACTTATTTCATCTACTTTTTGATATCATATTTTTTGTATTACGATTTCTTAATTTTTTCCATTTCTAATCAAATTTTGTTGACTTTATTTTACGATATGAAGACCTGAAAACAAAATCAATACATTTACTATGAACTAAAGACGAAAATGTTTATTTCCCTCTAACTTTTCACTTTATGTAAGTGTTTTGATCAAAATATGTAGGTTGTAAAATTTATCAAGAAAAATTACCATTCAATGAATAATAACCGTGGCGAAGTATAAACTGAAGAAATTAATTTCATAAATCGTGGAATTTATAAAAATAATTTTAGTAAATGATATTGTTATTAAAAATGTATATATGGCTCTTAGACATATGTTAGAAAGAGAAAACCTCTTGATAAGTATAACTGTTTCAAGCTTTATTTTTATCAGTCTTCATCATTTATAATAACCAATATTTATTTATTTGATTAGCTGAATTCCGTGTGACAAATTTTGATTAGTAGTGGTTAAATACGGAGTTATTTTAATAGTTAGTTGTGTTTGGATGAGGCTTTAGTTATATGGCATACTACCAAGCTATTCGAATTTACTGAGTTGAAAATCCTTAAATTCTAGTTTGGTTTGAATTACTAAATAACAAGCGTGATAACCTGAGCCTTGGATTAATAGTCTATTTCAAATATCATTATTTGATAAGTTCGACAGTTCGTTACTAAAAGAAGAAATATTTAAGCAAATAATTGTTTTAAATAACTTCATCAGCTGATCACTGATTGCTGCTTGAACCAAAATGTGTCATTTGTAGATGCAAACCTTAAAAAGAATTAAGATGTTATGTTACAGGCAATACAGTTACTTTTCAAAGTAATTTATTCATCCTCTTGCTTTTTTAGACTAGCCAATCACAATATTTGTTCCATCACACTCAACAGTAAAATGACGGCATCATGAGCAATAAATTTTAGTATCAGATGACCGATCCATTAACTTTTACATTTATGCATGAGATAATTATTCATGTGCGTTAAACGTGAACTTGGTTTTACAAACACTGTGAATATAAATAACTGCTGAGATGTTAGCTATTACTTTTGTTGGTCCTTCATCACCAGACAATGATTTTTTTATGAGTAGACGTGGTAAAACTTGAAGGTCTGTTTTATTATGGAAAGTATTGGAATTATTCATTGGCTAAAGTACTACTTTAAACACAGTATTTTTGTATCATTCGGTAAATAATCGCATAAATTTATAACATTTCATTGCTAACCAAATATAAAAGTAGCAGTTCTAATAAATTAGGTACAGATTTCGGTCCGAGAGTTGAATCATCCTTAAAAAGATTCCAGTAATATGAACAACGAAACTTAGTTATTGTCAGACTCATTGAAATCATTAAGAAATAGATGAGTTTTTAAAAATTACTCATAACAGTTAAAAGAAACTTGGTGAACTCATTTTTACTAACGTCCAAGATATATTAGTCAAGCTGTGTAATAAAACATTCCTAGAGGTTAACAAGGTAATAACATAAAATGAATGTGATGTTTTAATAGTAAAGCTTTAGGAACCTAAGTGTATGTATCTTAATAATCAACTTGAAAATCGAGTTTAATAAAATTATATCTAGTAGCCCATTTCAATATGCTTTTTTAAATTAATTGTTCATAATGACGTAAATAAATTTCTGAGTAATTGTACTCAAAACTCAAGTGATTCAAAGTGTTAACAGGATTCTCAATTTTAGCTTTTACCAAGTATTAATACATATGATTTTTACTCAGTGTTAATGTGTTTAGATTTTGTCAATTATTGTCATAAATTTTTTCCACTGCCGGAAGGTACATTCAACAATAATACAAGACAGACTCATTATATATTTATATAAAGGAAGCTGAATAATTTAGATCAAAATTATTTAACAGAACTGGCTGTGTTATAGGTGCTTATTATGTAAGCACCATAAAGACTACTGACTAATTTTATTTTTTGTCAAATTGAACTGAAACTATCAAAGAGAGTCTTTTACCTTATAAAAAATTGCTAAAGATTTGTAATGTTTAACTTTCTGACCACTCTGATGTTGACAATAAAATGGTCGAAACAACTGAATAAAACCTAATTATACAGTTAGTCTATTAAGACTGACATTCTAAGAGAAAACATACAATTAATAAGCAAAAATCTGTTTAAAAATTCATTTCATGTCATAAATTTAAAAATTATCTGTAAAGGCAAACGACTTAATCATAAATAGTAGTTTTGTAGTTACATTATGTGAATTTCCATAATTTCCAAAGTGAATATGCTGTATGGATCATCGATAACAATAGTATAATTACACAAAACTAAATAAATCTGGGTTAATAATCATGGATATGGACAATTCATGTTTCACTACTAGGTTCATTTAATATTTTGAAACATAATTGGCATCATCTACAGACAGAATCTGTATTTATTTTGCAATATACCAGTCTTAATACCCTATATTTAAATTCTCTCCGTTTGTTATAATCCCTCATGTTTAGGTTTAAATTTCTAATGGTGGGAAAATATAAACTGTGAATCTGTTAAGTCGGGCGATTCATGAAGAGCACAAGCCGATTAATCGACCAGACAGATTATATTGTATTTCAAGTATTCCTTTATATATATAAACCAGACTTTAATGTCAACCATTTGGGAAATTAATGTCAATACAAAACAAAAGAGATAGTGGTAGTGAGTTGAGGTAACGTATACACAATAATCTAACTACAGTTCATAAATGAAAAGTGATATACCAACGGTCACTAGGTCTAATGGAATGATAGGGTGAAAGGAATGTAATAATAATAGAAATGTAATGTTTACTTTACACTGCTAGAATAATCGAAATAGTCTTTCGGAATACAGTTTTGATGATTAGTTGTTCTTCCTGAATTCCCTGATATAACGCCCCACCTTATTGAGAAAAAAAATAATGGAAAAGTCCCACCAATTCACTTGAATCTGAGTGTGGTCATGTATAACTACAAAATTACTCAGAAAGATAAAAAAATATATGATTAGTTACAAATTATCTAAGCAATCACGATCTACCACTGGTCAAAACAGAATCAATGTACTGATTATAACTTCATATCTAATCATTTCTGTATGCTTCTTAGAGAACCTAGAAGTTTTACAAACATTTTATTATAGTAATAAAATACTGGATAAATTAGTAGAAGCAGCAACTGTTTGGACTGATGAAACTGTGACAAGTTCATATTTAGGTGTTACCGAGTACTTTGTTAACATAGATTCATTTATTTTGTTTATCGTACTTCTAATAAGTTGCGTTAACTTTAGTTGCTTGATTTTGTTTTCCAGGAGATCACTAATTAGTACGTCACCTTATTCAGTATTGCTAACAAATTGAGATTTAGGTAACGTAGAGATAACTGTCACTTTAATGCATGAAATATTTATTTAATCTTACTGGAGTTTCAAGTCAAACTACAAAAATATACAAGTTGTAATGTATTTGGTTCTGTAATTACAAGCTTCTTATTCACTGTAAATATCTCAATATCTTGTAAAGTATTATTCGAGGTAACACAAAGTTTGAGTAAATTTTACTTCTGTATTAATTTATTAGACTTTGGAATTAACTATTTAACTTGTTCACTGTTTACAAAAAAGACGCAAACTGTTTCATAACAAATGATAAGTACCCATTTTTTGTGATCGGATGGACCAACCAATCAAACACAAACAGTTCATGTTTAACATGATTAAAGTTGAACTGCTCGTTCGTTTGATTACCTGGAATATTTTCCGAAAAATAAATTTATTTTTTTTATTTTAGAATTAAGAAAGAGGGTGAACTGCATTTTCAAGTGCTCAGTTATGAGCGAGAGAGAAATGTGATATGTTATTTAAAATTTTCATTGATTATTTGCAAATATCGATCGACGAAACATTTATGAGCTAGACGGAACAAAGGTTGTATTGCTAAATAACATGACAACTTACATAAAAAAGTAGATAGTGTAGGCTGTTTAAGCTTTACACCATTTTTGTTCTACTATTTAGTGTAAAAAAAATTGGAGTTTGATGAATTTTTGTAACTGTTGTATATATGCAAGTAAAATAAAATAAGCTTTTTTTTAAACTGAATGTTATCGATGAAAAGTAAGCCACTAATTTGACGGATTTACTCCGATTTCTGTTAAAGTTGTAAGTTACTAGTAAGTATAAGTAACTTTTAAGTTAGTTGGAGTGATTGGAGGTGGAATTCAGTGATATATTTTTCGAAAGCATTCTTAGTTTAAAGGTTGCGTTTCGGTTTGATAGGTACTTATATTGATTAGTTAGAAATTAGTTTCAATCTCCAGATAACATTTGATCATTCTGGATGATACAATGAAGCTTGCACCATAAAAGCTGTTTATTTTCCAAAGTAAATTGAAAATACAGTTATCTGTTAGCTACACGTGGTGTATCTATTTCAATTCCATTCGCTAAGAGTAAATTTTTCAGCAGTCTATTCATAATTCTCCTCTGTAGAAAACATATTTCTTTAAATAATTTATTTTTTGTTTGCAATATAATGCATGTCAAAAGTTATTCACGTTAAATTTTAGTAAGAGTAATGCATGATAATATTCAAGCATTCTAATATCTGCTATTTGTAGTGTTGGATTTCACTGTATTTCCTGTAGATGCTTTGATAGAGTGAAATTCAAATTTGATTTCGAAAAATATCCTGCTGAGAATTTTAATCAAAGGTAAATAAGATTAAAATGATATGTAAATTATTCAACAGTTTCTATTCAAGCATTGTAGAATCATCAAGAATAAAGAAATTAGCTTTCATCGCTGTAGGCATGACAAATAAACTAAATTATTTGACTTTAAACTTCTATGTAAGATGATAAGTGAGCACCACTTCAACCAGCTGGGATATAATTTACTACTTTCTCAAATGTATTAGTACTTAGAATATTGATTGACAATAGTGAATTCGAAGCACGTTTTCACACCACAACTTTGACAGCTTTTCTCATATTTGTTAGTAGGCGTTTTAAAAAACAACATCATTAAATAAATACTCCCACTTATTTTTCAGTAAATTCATAGTATATGGCTGTAATATGCTCACTGTTTCCCATACTTTAATCTTATTATCAACTTACTTATTTTATTTTGTCGTTCATATATTTTATATTGCTAGTCTTCACAATCTTTATTTTTAATTAAATTCATAGGTAAAGCATCTAAATAATAGAGGAATTAAGTTGGGAATATAAAGGAAAATGTTGAACTTTTTCGTGGTATACTTACATTTTGATTAATCGACATATTGTTGTAAAAAACCATCACTGTGAAGTACACTGATTTTATTCTCCCCCTAAAAGTGAATTGGGGCTTTTTGTACCAATAATAACATTTTCTCTAATAAATGCAGGGATAGAGTTTTGATTGTTCAGGACTACAATGACAACAGAAGTTTAAGTGGTAATAATTTCTTTAAGCAGCAGATATACAAGTCCAACTAAACTTGGCTCGAAAGAAAAACTACCAACTATCTCATTGACTCTTTATTTTGTAAGAAATAAAACAATGTAACGATAAAGTTGGATGGTGTGTCAAGATCAATAAATTAAATAGTTTTGTAAAATTAAAACAGGTTGAATGTGATACAATCAAAACCAATCAAAAGGTTTTCACATAAAATTACATGATGGGATAAGGTAGCGTTTTTATCAAAAGAACGATTTACTACCGATTTATTTTGTACATAGAAATCATGTGGTGTAAAAACTTTGTAGTAGTAGAACTTATTTGTCTATTAGTTTCCCTGAAAGATTTGAATGTCCCGCTATAGTATTTGGCTTCATATAGATATCTTAAAAAGGCGTCATCTGAAGTTTTCATTCAGTTTTATCGAAGTTTCTGTGATTGCCACGACTATATCATCACCTTTAAGTTAAAGTTGGATGAAGATAAGCTTCTTGCTAACAGTAGATTCTTTAGACTGTCTTAAACAACTTCGTCTTTGTTAGGCATTCTTTTGAATTTGGATAGATCCTCTCCTGATTTGTCACCGCTACATATCTTTACTGTCCTATGAATTGAATTTTTAGAAATACCTGCTTATAGCTGATTGTGTAAAACTACTAAGACTCGAGTAAACTACATTTCATGTGTCTTCCATACAAATTTAACCCATTTCATCTTAACATAAAAAATTGAAATCCACCATCTATTTCATTTTTCATAGAAAATTAAATATTTATTTAGGCCGCATTTAAGAGCTTTAAAAATCCCATCGTATACTATTTATTGTCATACATGACAAGCGTATCGTCGACATTCCTCGAAAAATATATCATTTTACCACTTGCTTCGCTAAATTTTATATTAATAAGATTTACCACAAACATAACTGCTAACATAAAACCCATTAGATTTTCCGTTGCTACATCATCTATTTAGTGGTTTATGATGCCAGTATGCTAAAATTATTTTGTCTTTTGAGCATACAAGCACAGTCAATAAAAGTCTTTTACTGGTAGAGGCAGTGTGTCAGAATGCTGGTAAATTGTATCCATGGTTCGAAGAAGATGTATTTTAGTGAGTAAGTATGTAACATCAACAGAAATCAATACTAAACATGTAAACTTGATGTTATTAAAGGATTAACGAACCCGTGTAAATCATTTATTTTTTATGCTTGTTGAATAGTACATTGATTCAATTACTCATTGTATTTGCTAATAAAGTTCAAAAATGATAAATACTGTTATTGAACGCCCCTATTAACTACGTTAGCAATTTCATTCCTTTCGATCATGAAATAGGTTAAAAAAACATTTCGCTGAAATATAAAAATAGGCTGAGTTTCATAAAAACTTCTTATTTTTGATTAAAAATTTATACCTAGCTGAATTAATCTTATTATGTACTAGTGGCATATGCATTGACGGTTTTTCTTTTTTCCAGTTTTAAATCTCCAGGTTTACTTTATTTTTTTTCATACTAGTCACTTATTTAGTGGGCGTACGTCCATATATTAGTACGTTTCTGATAATCACAAAAAATTTTTTTTTCATAAATTTGTGTTTTTACTTAGAAAAGCTTTCCAGAACCATTTGAATTTCATAATAAAATAATATTCATTTTTGTAACTAATAAAATAGTGAATAATTGGCAATCGATTTATTCGAAAAACAACTATGCTGTTTACTGGCATGTATGTTTCGTCCTCCAGCTCAACTGAATGGAATTCGGAGGGGGATATATAGTTTTAGGAATAATAAACAATTCATATACTACTTTTCACGTACAGTGATTAACAGATTTATTTTAATTTTATCCTAAGGAAGTCACATCTTAAAGGATGGGATGTGTGTAATTAAGTTCTTTCATCTTTGCTCGTCATAGATAATAAACTGCTCAAATACATAGTTATTTTAATAATTGAGATTGTTTTCAATGAATGAAGCGGATGTAATATACTTTTCGCTTTTTCATGCATGAGCTATATTTCCTGAAAAAAACTTGGTTTCTGATGATGAACCATATATGAACCATATATGATCGACTAATAAACTGTGCATACTATAAATTGTCTACGAGGTGTACGTTCTGTTATAATTTGTTTTATAATACAATCCGGAAAAACAGTTTATCAAGGACGATTTAAGTTTCAATTTGTTCAGCTGATGACTGTTTTTTTCTTTGAAGTAGTAGATGTGGATATATGTCTATCTAATCTATTTTTCAAGATCCCTGGGTATTACCGACTTTATAATTCATGTTAAATTATTGAAGTTAGAATAAAATTCAGCGAAATACACCAATGAGATCCTAAGAATATCAAGATTGTTTGGTGTTATGTTCAAACAACTTTGAAATGTCAAATAGTATTTATTGTTAAAATTTATTGAAGCAGTAATAAATGCTTCCATCCAGTGATCAAATTATAGAGAAAGTGAAAAACATCGTAAGATATATATAAGCTTTCTGACATGTATGCACTAACTAGTATCATCAATACAATGAGAGTAGTAAAACAATCGTCATACGTCTAACTAATTAACAAATCTGAAAAATACGACAATCCAATCTCACCTATTCTCTAACAGTATTGACGTTGCCTTAGTGATTTAGATTACTTTACAAACGGAGCGAATTTCGCTTCTAACACGGACTGTTTAACATAATCTGATGATAGATAGTATTGCACGACAAATACGAGTAAATTATGAAATTTTCAAAATTTCTCAAAAATGTTTATGGAATTATCTAATTCTACTTGCAAACAGTAGTGACGGTTATTAATGCATATCTGGTTAAAAAAATTAATATTAATTGATCACCTGGCTTATTATAATATGCAATTTAATTTTACACAAAACAACGTTTGTACCAATATAGTATTTTTAGCTGTATATATTATTTTGATCAACATAATTGTCAGTGTCAATCGAGAAAGACTATGTTTATTGTAGTAGTGCTTGAGCAGAACTTCATGGAAAAATATTTATTCGACTTTTACTCATAAATATCTGAAAACAGTACGTAGAACATACAATGACCTCTTCATGAATAATTTATTTTATAGAGATAACATAATTCCCATCAAAAATTGTCAGTGTGAAATTAACGTTTTAAACGATAAGTAAATATGATACATTCACCTTTGCAAAAGTGTTATTGCTAAATATTTGGTTGTGGGAAGTGAAATCACTTATGCTGAGGAAATGCCAAATAAAATAGACCTCATGTTTCTTCCCTAAAATCGTTACATTTATTTCACATCCTTTCTGATTACTTTGGCATCAATAATTAAACTCTAAAATTATAGTGTAATTGACTCGTGTTATTTAACTGCTTTTAAAATGTGACTTTTAAGCCGGTTTTCTAAATTCAGTTTTTATGTTTTCCATTTTTACCGATATAATGAAAATCAGATGCTTATTGATATTACATCATGATCTTTTTAAATATTTCTGTGTTGCTTTTTGAAACAAATACTCAAAAGAAATTAATTAATGTTCTTCTACAATGTATTATATGGTGTATTTATACCTAAGTTTAGTTCTTTTATCCCCTTATACCTTGTGATATAAGTTAAATGAAATGTGTTTTAATGTGTTGGATTATGTACATCTCCCCTCCACAAAAAGAGTCACGTAGTTTTTTTCCTTCTAAGATAAACTTTCGATTAATAGTAATAATTGATAGAACTTAGCATATATATCTATTCCACCTCATATTAACACCCTTTAGTTGAATTTGCAGCTTTAGCATAAACGTGAACATGTTTTGTTGGTTATCCTACGATAGTTTGTGATATGAAGTTAACACAACTCGATAAATCCGTTCTAAATTATGTTCTACGCAACACAAACTGATTCAGTAAGGTTACATGAAAAATATATGAGAATATGTCATTCACTTTTTAATTTATTGATCATATAAGTTCAATTTATTTAAACCAAATATCTGTTATTTATGATGTTAATGTGTTCACCAAGCTTTCAAAAGTTACTTTACTTTCTGGCTTTTATATACTTTCTATGAACAATACATGTTATTATTGTTTCATTTCGTTTCTATAGCTTACTGATCAAGTGGTGGATAGTTTATGCTTTTTAAGTACTAGATATCAGTCTTTGGTTAAATACCTTTGACTGTATTAGGAAAAAATTTCGTTTGGTATTCCTGATCTATCCAATAATGTTGTCAAATTAAGTAATTAAAATGATATATTCACTGACCGTTCAAAAATGTGCACATGTGTTTAACTGAGCCTTTTGGGTAGTTAAATTAATTTAACTGTCGGAATACCCGAGATAATACTTAGTTCTTGATAAGTTTTGTAAGCACCATAGTGAAATATGTTTACTTAAACCTATTCACATCACCTTAGTTCATTAAATAAGGCTATGAAATACGCTACCTGTATTTTTATCCTCATTCATTTCCTAATCAGGCATTCTTTCCATAATCCTGCACTCGTGGTACTTTCTGTTTTGGGCCTGTTAAATCATAAATTTGGTCAAAAACCCTTTTCTACTTTTGCGTATTTTTGTCTTCTTACTGAACCCTGATCAACAAGAAGAACACATTCCATAGAAGTTTCTAAACAGAAAGGTAACTTGGTTTATTTTTTTAATGTATTAACAAACACTTGAAAATATTTAGTCTTCATTTAACGATTGTTCTTTGTATACCTCTCCTCTAAGTTGAAATGAGTGAAGTGTTTGTATTTCATGGTAGCATTTAATTTTGAATATAACGCTTATTGTATTGTAGCACATTATTCCGTTTTTATTTTTTGTGTATATTGTTTTATATTTAGCTTAAACAAGGATATTAAAACCACAACACATAGGTTTATTCGTAATTCTGCATGATTTAGTCTTAATAAATTACTAGCTAAATGAGAAGGAATTTGAAGATATCTTTAGTAGTCGACGTTTAACGCAATTCTTATAAATATGTTATAGTACATGAGCTTTAGTTGTGCATATACTAATACACTGCTTTTTGTTGATGAAAGCTTACTTTGAGATGTGGACCCACCTCATTCGTATCTGTATATATTAAGCGGATAAAACAATAGAATTATTACAGGTTGATTTATTAGCATAAAAAATAAATAATTCTATCATTATAAGTAAATCAAAATAATCTCTGTGAATTATCATTTGATTAATACTAATATTATTATTCATGCAGAAGAAATCCAAGCATGTCGTATGTAGATAAAAGTCACTGGGTAATAACTACTAAATAGGTAATCTTCCTTATTATTAGTTTAGCTTATCATAATTACCTAATGCAAAATAATCATTAACATTTATATCTGATAATAAAGGGAACAATTCCACTGTCATTTAATGTTTAAATGCTGCAATAAAGCAGACTATAATTATTAGACATTTGTCGAGATGAAAAGTTAGGCCTGTAATGTGACACATTTTCATGCAGTTAAAACAATAACTTCATAAATGTCATCCATCTATTGATATAAGTTGTGTATTTGAAAAATTCCAATAAAATATTTTTGAATGACTACTAAAATTCTGAAAAAGTTATAAATTGAATGTTTGTACACATTTATTAAATGGAGCAAATGACTTCAGGGATTGTTGTCAGTTCTATATATTGAACTCGATTTGACAAATTGTATGTTACTTAAAATTCAATCAAATTGATGCAACGCTGCAGAAAATAGAATAATTTGTCAGCAAAATGGGTATCGTTTTATGTAACAAAATAACACACTTTATCACAAAATAAACAGGGTTGAAGTAAAATATGAATGATTGTTATATTTCGTCCTCTAAAATCATTCGCTGATCAATGGAATTAAGATGTACATATTAGGGCTACTTATTGATCGCAATATCCCTATTCGCAATAATCCTGAAGGTCAAGATTATTAGTCAAGTTTTAATAAATAACTGAATATAGTAGTCAGGAAATTAAGAAGATACTTTTCACTACTTCACTTTTAGTGACTCTATGAAGGATAGGAGGAGAACATTTATAAAATCTTGTGGAGTCCTACTGTCATCGGTGGAAAATTTTAAGATTATGTTGTCTTTTGATTTAAAGAGCTGGACTAAATGTAAGGATTTTACTATTAGTAGACGGTAGGGAAATATTTTATGCAATTTTTCTGAAATGTAAATTTCTTATTTGTCTCTTTCTATTTAGTGCTTTAAGTGACACTAAAGTATCTTATGTCGTTCTCGTTAATCTTGATTTCGTAGTAGGCATAAAGAGAAAAAAACTTTAGGAAAGGAGTTTGTTTTAGTATCTAAAATTTAGCCCATATTATAATTTATATAGATTATTTGATGATTCACTTTGGTTCACTCAATATAGCATGCACGACAGTTTGAAGTACATTTAAAAGGAAAATAGGACGTAAGAATTTATAATCAATCGTGTGTTGTTTTTAAAACATTTCGGTAAGCTCTTTTAAAAACGAAAGCCGGACGAAATAAAAGCTCATATTTATTTATTTAATTATGAAAAGAGAAAATGAAATCAGTTTTTTGAAAGTGAGTGCTTAGAATACCAAGGTTTTACTAACTCGTGTGTACTTTATGCAAAGTTTATCTCTTAATTTTGTTCAATTATGGATTTCATTACCATCTTATTGACTTCAAGGATGCAAACATTGATAAATTTTAAAGTTTGTCGCATAAGACTGCACATGTAATGAATAATTGTGATATTTGAAGGGGGATTTTACGAAAATACAGACAATGTAACTAAAACCCAACTGAAGGTATCGCAAAGCTCAGAGATATTGGATATTTTGCACAAAACTGGTTTACTCTGACTGCAATTACTTGAAAATAAGGCTGGTTCTAAAAGTAATTGTAATAATATTTTTACAGGTGCACTGTCTGCGGTGTTACAACTTTAAAATGAATAATACATAGTTATATGTTTGACTCTTAGTTTTAAGTAACAAAAAACCTAGCGAACATTGATTCAAAGTCTACAATTACCCTTACAGTCATTTACAATATTTTATGGTGATTAAATCTATTTGCACCCGCCAAACTATCTCACATTGTCCTAAAAAGAGAAATGAAGGGAGTTTTTTACATAATGAGTTTTCTTAATTTGACTAAAGAAGTCTCTCATAGATGCTGAATCGAGATCAAAGTGAACAGCACTTCCAGACTCAATCTTTTGAAACTGTTTTATCGAAGTAACAGTTAGTAGTCGAAAATAACTCAATAGGAAAGGCATTAAAGCAATTCACATACTTTTTGACTGATAAATCTGTAAACGGATTTATGTGTAATTTTATGTAAATAGCCGCTAAAATGCAGTCAAAAATTTTGATTATGGGTATATGATAATGTCCTATAGTGTTACAAAATTTGTTTTGCATTTATGAGCAAAACGCAGTTTCTATGGTTCGCTCCTGAGTCTTTGCAGGGATTATGCATAATGTACATATTTTTCATATTTTCTTCCATGCCTGAAAGTATATGCTTGATTAAGCTATTTTACGTCCCTTCTAAAAAGTGGTAGTGAATTCACTTTGAATAATTACGTAAATAATTGAAATAGTGTATGCCATAATGAAGCACTCTCAGATTGTCCCTCTAAGTTTGCTACAATTAATGTTCTTACTTTTCTAGCAGGCTACAGAAAATATTTAGTAACTTCATACATTTGCTTGCTGCTTGTTAGAAGCATGAACATACTGTCTGAGCAAAAAAAAATTTCTTCATAAATACATTCCATAATTTTTGAAAACAACTATTATATACAAAAACTGTAGAGCAGTTGGTATTCATGAGTATTACTTTTGGTTTACTCATGGAAACACATTATGAAATCCTTTTATTGCATGTATTTAACTGCTGACAATTAACTTACGACCGTATTTATCATGCTTTAAATCGCGCTAAAATTTGATAATAATGTAATACTTTTTGATTATCAAATGAACAAACAGCAGTAAATGTTTAATTTTTCTGAGCTATATTAGACAAATGATTGTGATTTTAAATACTGCATAAAATAATGATAATGTGTTAGTCGCTACTCAAATGTAAAAGTAAAAGTGACATGCTGAATTTAAATATCATTTTATCATAAATTACATAATATAATAAATGTAATAAACATCTTTTCCATCTATAATTTCAGTTGAATATTTACTTTCACATGGAATAGATCCAAATATATCTAATGTTGATGGACTAACAGCTTTGCATCAGGTAAGTGTGCTCGTAATTCTACATTTTTATTGCACTTGAATAAATAATAAATACTCAGTAGAAACAAAGGCTTTATTGCTTATTCGACTTGAACTATTTATGCAAACACCCACAATTAAATGGGTCAAATTTCTAACATGTTTGAATACACAAATTATTACCGAATTTTCCTTACTTTACTCACTACATTTTACATACCCACTGAAAATTAGCAAACATACACTAGCATTTTTCACTGTGAAACAACTTTACCAACAAATGCATGACTTCAACAAGATTAGACGTTTGATTCGTTTTCTGTAAAAGTAAGTAAGATGCTTTGTAAAAATGTCAAGCATTTCGAATCATCAAATAAGTTCCTACAACAAATCTTATTTTTTTAAAAAGTGTTCATCAAACTTCCTTTCAAAGTGAATGATCTAAGTGTTCAGATCTAAGTTTCCCGAATGACTCATCTAACCTAGAATTTGACCATTACACATGCTACAATAAACCTGTCCAGTGTCTAACTTAGTTAACAAACCCCAACTAATCACCGTTGGTTATTGTTACCATTTTATATATTCTTGAGGCATCAAGTACGTTGGAAGAAAAGAAGTGGTTAGTTGAAAGAAACTTAAAATATTGTGTAAAAATATGATGTTAAATGGTCCTAGATTTCCGAGTAGTGAGTCTTTTTGGAGTCATGAGTAAACGCATCAGTGTTAGAATTCTACGTTATACATAAGCAGTGGTTATTCATCGTATCAGACAGAATCTATCTATGCAAAAATAATCTTGGCTTCACCTGGCAGTACCGTGGTTAGTGACTTTTTGTTATATATTCCTTCTCAGTTTGCGCATCCTAGCTTTTTTTTAAATGTGTCAAATATTTTCACATTTGTCTTTATTTGTTTAACTCATAACTTTTATAAACATTTTTCATCTTTGATTGCACCTTCAATTTCCAGTCTTATATGTTTTACGAAATTCGTTGAAGCTTGTGATCCCCTCCCATTTCTAATAAGCTTTCCTTCTCAAATCACCTTTAGTTACTGTCATCATTATTTTATAGTTACCTCGATCATTACTACTTCACATTTAATTTTGATGTTTACTATCTATTTACATCACTTTATCTATTGTAATTGAAACATTCAGCATATACCTCTTATGCTCGATTATGCCATAACCACCAGTTACGTTCATCTGCAACTTCAGCTTATTATTATTACTGTTATTTACTATTACATTTGAGACCATACTTATAGAATGTTTTACTTAGTTTTATGATTTTGTTCGTATGTGGAAGGATTAGCGCAATGAAAATGAAATGAATTCACTTTACTCTACATAGACCGGTTACTATTGCCTTATGTAAATTCTAAGTTAATTACCTAGATACAGAGTTAGGTCAAAAATATGTTCTCGCCAATACAGGTGCGAAGTTAAATTAGAGTGACAAGTTCGAAATAGAATGAAGTATATGTCATGAATCCTACTTATTGTCCCCATTCCAGGTTTTATTTTAGTGATGTCTTATAAAGAGTTACTAAAACTCATAGTCAGTTGTTCATAATCCATTGTTTCCACCTTCAATTAAAACTAACAAACAAACCCTAATGTTTACCTTCTAATTAAATTTTATATTTGACCCTCAAGTAGATTTTTATACTCTTACAGTCAATGCCCAGCATTTATTTGCTTATGGCTTTATTTTCGTTATAAAATGATATCTTCAGTTTTTATGTAAATTAATTAATGAAATAATCTACTTGTGCAAGCTTGAACTGAGATAAGTTTGACGTAATTAGAAAAAATGGGAAAAATATCGCATTCTTCTTATTTGAAATTATCTTGTCAATAAAAAAGAAGAGTGAATAAAAGAAGAAACAAAAAGAGTAACTAAGTGTACTTGATGTTTATAAAAACGTTCATCCTGTCGAACAATAACAAGAATTTTCTTTGGTAGGAAAAACAACGTTAAAGAGTAATTCGATAACATCAATACTCTATGTTACCTGAAATTCGGATATGCTATATCTAATTGAGCTAGAAGGATGAAAAAATGGCTCAAGTCGGCAACGAAGTTCAACCGAAAATTCAATTTTCGAACATTTATAAAACTTTGTATCGAGTAATTTTTATTGGTAAAAATAATTCGTCTTTATTCAATAAACGGTGATGTTTAAATGAATTTGGTAACAGATTCTCGTATAAAGTGACACCATTTGAAGACCTTCTGAGAAACGTGAGACACTGAACATCTGTTTTGCCTAAATTGAGTTTCTTTATCATCGCAAAATTATTTCCATCTTTTTGTGATTCTACAGTCTTAAGTCATTTTGTAAAAACACTACTGAAACATTAAAATCAAGATAAAACACGTTTCCACTGTTTTGGGTAATTATGTTTGTCATTTCCACTATTATTATCTTTCATCATTTCTAGCTGGTTGAAATTCTGTGACAAAAGGCAATAGAACTGTTAAAATAAAATATCTGTTAGACGTTTATCAGTTATTTATAAACAAATCTGTCAAATCATCCATGGATCATACATTTGAAAATAACTGGGTTTTGTAAGAAATAACTTAACATTTGAACTCACTGGAGTTTTTTGCTTTCAGATGCAGGAATAACCCACAAAGAAAACCTTAAAATTTTCATAATTCATGATGTGGCATTCATTTTGCTTCTGTAAGTTGTGAAGTCAGGGTTCCTAACATCAAACAATTTGACTTTCATATGAAAATGTGCTTTAAATTAAAAAATGGTTTTGCAATCTAATGATACGAGATAAGTTAAGGTGACAGTAAAGTTTATAAGCGATTGAAAATATATTTATCTTAGGCACAATACTAAGATTATCTGACAGCAATGTGAGGAGAACGTGTTTTTGAAAATCCCGTTAACAGTCAATGAATTAAGAAGTTTACATTATATTGTAATATGAGAACACAAATTTAGTCAAATTTGTAAATTGGGCGGAGGGTATTCTAAAAAAACCCGAAATTCAAAACTTACTAAAAATTTATTTTTCTGGCACTTACTGGTGTTAAATCTGGAACTCATTGGTAAATTACACTAGATTACATACCCACTGGAACACATGTAATTTTTGCTTTCCTTACACTACTTCATCGGTCAAATGTCGAGCAAAATACTCTGGTGACAAATGTATTTTCTCTCATACACTGAATTAACTTCCGGAGCTTAAAAAAGCTTTGAATGTTGTACTTTTCGTTCTTCGTGTATCTCTGCTGGTCACTAGCTGAAATGAATTAACCTTGAGTCTATTATGTCTTGATACTAAGTGGTTTAAGTTAATCTGAAGAAATTCCTGGATTTAGTTTTCATTTAAATTGATTCTAGTCAGTATGACGTGATTGGAGTTTAAGAAAATACTGATGTTGACGATAGGTTTTGGATCCGCGTCACTTAAGTTTGTAGTCTAGGACAAGTGTTACATCGCATAAAATCTAGGTTTGTTTATTTTTTAACTGCCCCCGACTACTTAACATCGAAACAATGCGTACCACATTAAGTTGTCTAGACTGGTGACCACAGTGTAGCTTTACCGGTAGTATTTACTACGGACAAGAAGTACATGGCTATGATTACTGTTTAGTGATCAATCAATGTATCGTTTGTATAGGTTATTTGAGAATTGATTAGTTTAACTGCTAGGTCTCTGATGGTGGAACCAAGTATCACAGATCTAAATCCTATCGAGGTAATCAGTTTCTTGTAGATTGCAAGTTCGCGTTTCTGTTGAGTACTAAATCACAAAAAAGGTTCGTTCATAATATTCTACTGACTGCCTCTAACTAACTTAGATCATTTAATTTCCATCATTGCAATCGTTTGTAATTGGTAGAAATTGGAATAAATAAACCTGACTTAAGTTAATCAGGAATTTTTAAAGCAGTTCTCCACCAAGTCTATAAGAGTCACATCTACTATTGAATAAAATATCAATTAACAATTTTAGGTGGTAAAATTTTATCAAAAATGTTTTATGCAGACAGCATACTGAGGTTCACTTATAGTTCTGGAGAATCTCTGGTCAACACAGGATTTCAGCCTATAAATCTTTAATATTCAAATAAGACTACCAGATCACTGTTATAATCATAATTACACCTAAGAAATTCGCAAAGTTTACCCTATTACTGTATGCCTTCCCACTTATATAGTCAAAAGAGATCCTAGTGTAGATTATTACTATCTTGTATTTTCCCAATTATTATATCTGCTTAGAGTTAACATATTTAACATATTATTTTTGCTGCACAAAAAATATACATTATTACTGGTAGCAAAAAACGCGGGTGACAACTTAGGATGACACACATCTGTGTTAGGTCCTGATTTACTTATCAGGGACTGACTGATTGACTACATCTAAACAAACGTGGCTTCTTATTTACCAAGAATGTGCTGAAAGTTTTTGAGTAAGATATAAGTTATAATATTGTAGTCATAACTTTATCTCCTATTATTTTTCGACACTACTTGTCATCTGTTATTCATATTAGTGTTTATATTTGTAATTTTTAGGCATGTATAGATAATGACAGTGCCTTATGCAATCTTTTACTTAACTATGGCGCAAACGTGAACGCTCGTGATGCAGATCTTTGGACGCCTTTACATGCCGCTTCAACGTGTGGTTATTTACAAATCTGTCAGCTATTAATCAAGCGGTAAGTGATAATATCTTCCTCAAAATACACTTGACGTTGCTTTATATACAAACAATTCGCTCCATACTAAACAATGCGCAACATGCCAAATATTACTAACATCTGAGAAATATTTACGAATACTACAATAAAGGAGGTAAAAATAATAAAGATGCAACCACAATGACAACCACATTAACAAACTTCAGGTGGATTCTGGAGGATGGTTTTCATGTAATTTTGTATTCACCACAATCAATCAATTCCTGTTATCCCTTGTGGAGCATAGGCCGCCGACCAGCCTTCTTCAACTAACTCTGTCCTAAGCTTTCCCTTCCAGTTTTCCACAAGTGTTTTTCATGACTGTTGCCAATTCCCGACGCAATGTGTTCTTCGGTCTTCCTCTCCTCCCTTGACCTTCAATATTCTAAGTTAGTGCTTGTTATGTGACACATTTTGATGATTTTCTCGATATGTGTCCTATCCACTTCCAGTGTCTTTTCCTAATTTCTTTCTCGCTGGATTTCCTTTGATTAGTTCTCTGCCATAAGAGGTTGTTGTTGATAGTATCTGGTCAACGGATCCGAAGTATCTCTCTCAGACAGTTGTTTATAAATACTTGTATCTTTCAAATGATGCTTTTCGTAGTTCTCAATGCAAGTTTCAGCCCCGTACAACAGAACTGTCTTCACATTTGTATTGAAAATTTTGATGTCAATATTGACTGACAGTTGGTTTGAATTTCTGATTTCCTTCAGTTGTAGAAATGCTGCCCTTGCTTTTCCGATCCGCGCCTTCAGATATGCATCAGAATTTCCTTTTTTTTCGATGGTGCTGCCTAAGTATATAAAGGTTTCCACATCTTCCAGAATTTCTCCGTCAAGTGAAATTGGGTTAGCATTCATTGTTTTGTATCAAAGGATCTTGCTTTTTCCGTTGTGTATGTTGAGGTCTACTGCTGCCAAGGTTACTGCTACATTGTCCGTTTTCATCTGCATTTGATGTTGTGTGTGGGATAAAAGTGCTAGATTATCTGCTAATTCTAAATCATCTAGTTCCATCCATTTTGTTTCTTTGTATTCCGAAATTGTTTTGAGATGTTGCAGTCTTCATGATCCAATCAACCACCAGCAGGAAAAGAAAGGGCGACAGTAAGCAACCTTGTCTAATACCAGTCTTCAATTCGAATAATTCTGTGAGCTTACCTCCATGCACGATTTTACAATGCAGTCCGTTGTGGGAATTTCGTATGATGTTGACAATCTTTTTGGGTAAGCCATAATGTCATAGAAGGCTCCATAATATTCTCCTATCCACTATGTCAAATGCTTTGTCATAGTCGAGGAAGTTGATGTAAAAGGGTGAATTTTATTCGATTGACTGTTCAGCAATTAACCGTAGAGTAGCGATTTGGTTGGTATACGATCAGTCTTTGTGAAATCCAGCCTGTTGATCTCGAAATTTTGTGTCCACTGGGTCTTTCATTTGGTTTAATAACACTCTGTTGAAGACTTTTCCTGGTATTGAAAGAAGAGTGATGTCTCTGTGGTTCTCACAATCTCTAAGATCTCCTTTCTTTCGTATCTTGATGAGGTATCCTTTTTTTCAGTCTGGTGGTACTTGTTCTTCCCCTAAATCTTTCTGAAGAGAATGTGGAGTATCTTTACAGTCGCTTCTATATCTGTCTTCAGTGCCTCAGCTGGTATGTTGTCTAGCCCTGCTGACTTGCCACTTTTGATTTGCCGAATGGCCATTTTGATTTCTTCGACTGTTGATGGATCGGTGTTTGTGGGGAGATCCGTGGCTGCTGCTTCGATGACTGGTGGGTTCAGTGGGGCTGGTCAATTCAAGAATTCTTTGAAGTGTTTTACCTACCTATATCGTTGTTCATTCATTTTAGTGATTGGTTTGCTAGCCTTGCTCTTGATTGGCCGTTCTAGCTTACTGAATTTCCCAGCTACCTTTTTCGTTGTATCGTATAGGTTCCTCATGTTTCCTTCTCTTGCAGCTTTCTCCGCCGTCATTCCCAGGTCCTTCACATATTTTCGTTTATCTGACCTTTCTGTTTCTCTTCACTTGCTTGTTGACTTCTGTGTATTCGACCTGTGCTTTGGCTTTCTCTGTTCTCCTCCTTTTTTGGATCTTGTACGGAGTATCAACGGAAATCCATTCTTTATGGTGGTGCTCCCTGCGACCCAAAACATCCTGACAGGTTGAAGTTATTGTTTTTTAACCTCTTTTCATTTGTTCTCCATAGTAGTTCCATCTTCTTCTAGTAGATCGTAAAATGCTTGGGACAAAAATTGTTGTGAGTTATTTCGAATTTGTTTGCGTTTATTAGCATCCCGGAGAAGGACTTCACTAAACTTTTGTAATGCTGCTGCTTCAGTTGTTCAGTGCTTCTTCGGCTTAAGTTTCACTTTAGCCACCACCAGATGATGATTTGAAGCTATATCAGCTTCTTTTCTTGCTCTTACGTCTTCCATGGTTCTTCTTAACTTCTTATTGACGCAGATGTGGTCGATTTGATTCTCCGTAAAAATGGTTTGGTTAAACCCATTAATTCTTTGTATACGTCCATGTCATTCCGTGATGTTTTCATATCCGGTGTTGTCCATCCAAACCATGACGTTGAAGTCTCCCACCATAAAGGTGAAGCCCTTGCCTAAGTATTTATTGATGGTTGACTGCAGCCTCACATAGAACTAGTCTTTGTCTTCTTCGTGGTTGTCGTTCGTGGATGCATAGCACTGAATGACATTGATTGTAATCTCTTCCTTCGTTGTTTTAAAGAATGTTTTGATGGTCCTAGGTCCATGAGGTTCCCATCCTATAAGTGCATTCCATGCTTCTTGGGACAATATTGATGCTACTCCTTGTGTGTGAGGCGTTTTCTTCTTCGTGACCGGAATATAGAAGCATTTCTCCGGAGTTTAATCTTTGCTGTTTAGCTTGTAATCAATGGGTTTCATTTATTCCAAGTATCTGCAGGTTGTATCTTTCCATTTTTTCAGCTATGTGCATTCTTCTTCCTGTCTCCCAAATCCTGCGGACATTCCATGTACCTATATTAATGGTTGCTCCGGTTATCAGAAAGGACATCCTCTTCGTGGCTACCGAAGAAACTCAGCTTTCACCATAAGGCGTCATAGCAGACCTTCCATCTCCCAGGGCGTAGTTAAAGTGGTTATAAAGGTTTATACTTGTTAGCGATTTTAGCAAAGTTGTTGTTTTACGGGATGGTGTTGCTAACCTCATTTCCAACCCTTCTCCCTTATTCAGGCTTAGGACCGGCAGCAACCCTAGAGCGGCTCCAGGTGGAGTTGTATTCACCGCATATAGGTTGAATTTAGAATCGTGCCAGTAGACCTCGACATGGTGGTGTTAACAGTTAAGTGGTCGCCGATAGATTTTAAGGCTCTGGGTTCATTCTGCGAGTTTGCTAACTAGTGTGCTCTGTATAAAGTCCTATACTAGGACAAAAACTTTATTTAGTGATCCATATCTTCTATAGTGCGTTTCTGTAGCACCAAACGTAAGTAAAGGATAATGAGTAGAATTAATGAAATATTTAATTTCCTAGTTGTATACAAATAATCAATCCTAAGTCAGACATATCTTATCGGATACATAATTTTCAGTACTTCACACACGGTAATTAAAATAAGCTGAAACAATATGCATTTTGAAATGAAGCAATCTGTAGTGTATGCTGCAATAATGAAACATCAATAACAGTAAAGTAGCACGGTTCATAGGAAAGCTAACTCTTTGTGAAACGTAGCTACTGACATTAGCTTTAGAAAAAGATATAATACTTTAGTGAAGATCCCGGAATATAAAACAAATATGTTGCCTAAAGTAGGATTTCATGTTGCGGGAACATTGACAGTAGTCGATAGGTATTCGCTTGTTTTTCAAAGCCGCACCTTTACTCATATAAAGCTATTGTTTCAAGTTTTCACTTTAATCTTTTCATTTTACGACGTATACTGTTTTAATTTTGAGAATCTTTTGAAGTTTTACATCAATTTAAGCAATTATGTTGTAAGATCTTTTGACACAATTGTCAGAGGAATTCTTAAAATTACAAATTAAGTGACTCGGTAACGTATTTTTCCTTTACACAATTCAGCGTATGGAAAAATGTCTTAACTCTATCAGTTTCGTACAAAATTATGACTAGAATTCGGTGAACTATTATTAGTACCTAAAAGTGCTATGTAGTTTTGACATAATATGTCTCTTAATCAACCAGATAAGTGTCGTATGGATGGATGATAATAGTAACAAAATTACTTTTATATTGTTTAAGAAGAGACTGCAAAATAAAGGACTAACATTAAAAGCTTAAGATTATTCGTAGCCCCCAAACCAATAGAGTGTTTAACAATGAACGTATTTTAGTTTACCTTACCCCAGGAAAGTAGGTTCTATTAGTGATGAGTTATTCAGACAACTTTTGTCTATAATTCAAACATGCAAATAGACTAAGCTTAAATATACGCATTGACATCTTTCAAAATGATCTGTCTACTTTGATCATTGACATCAATATCATAGGATTAAAGTGAGGGTTTTCTATAGTTATACTACCACTATGGAATTCTAATGACTGATTCATGTAAACAATTTATAGAGTTAAAATTTTTTTTGGTTTTACCTGCCCGAATGCTTTTCTTCCGATTAGTCTACAGTATAAAAGTTTATTGTTCGAATTAATTTTACTACAAAAGTATATCAATCCACTTTACTCCTAGTCAAAATCAATTTAGATGTGTGGTTTGTGAAAAGCATATTATACATTTATTATTCATGTACACTGAATCAAATGTAAAACAAATATCCAAGAGTATGGTCCAGTAAATATTTACAAAAGGAATTTTTAGGTGTTTTTCAGTGTAATTAATAATTATTTGAGTATGATGTGTTACTGAAACGAAAAATTATTGTGAATCTTATTCTAAAAATTGCTACAGGTAAAAATTATTAAGATATTAAACTTTATTTGTAACACGTGTTAAGAACCATAGAATAAATGTATGTACACCGACGGTTTCAAGTGCTCCAAAAACGGTCTTCAGCTTTACCTCTGTATATAAGGTAGAACCAACTTCACAATTTCATCTGCTGAGGTTCAACCTTTTGCAGTCAACTCATAAAATCCTATCCCTACGAATGTAAACAGCTGTAAATATATCTTAACATATGTTCTAAATTCTTATACCCACCACCTATAATATTCCATATCAATCAGAACAATGTGAGGACAGTGTCGTTGTACACTAGGTACCGATGTACATATGATAAGACTTGTTTACAAAAGAAATCCTTTAACTAGATTTTTGTATGTTATGATTAAATAATTGTTCGTTAAAGAAACTCATTCAAAGTTCTTATTATCTTTATTAATCTTAATGTGTGTTCTCTGAATATAGTAGATACCTGTTTGCGCTCTATTCTCAGTTTTTCTAACAAAAATTGATTTATTTTAATTTGGTTTTCGATAAACGTCATCACATTGATGTTGTTTTTATCCGAAACAATATATAATATAAATTTAAAGTACCATTAACAAAATACGTGCATAAATAAATAAATATACTCAACAACTTGTCAAACCTCAGTCTTATTTTTTGTATAAGGATGTAATAACGTTTACAGTTAATATGCAATTCCGAATGTATGCATTCGCCGGTTAGCTATACAAAGTTTAATTTTATTATAACATTTGCACTCTCAAAGGCTACTCGACAGTAAATTAATTTATATGATTAAATCCATATGACTTCAGCTGCGGAAACGTTGATGAATTCATAATTTTTTCGAGAATTTAATAAGCATGTGTTGTAATTATGCGTTAATCAGTCATAATTAAAATTAAAACTAGTGATTTTCATTGAAACAGTATAATTAAAACTCAGACAGTCAGTCAGTTACAACGTAGAACATGGTACATGTGTACATCGGTTCAAGTTACCATGCCTCAATTAGCAGATAAAGATCAAATTGTCAGACTAAATCCCAGAGTAGGGGAGGTAGTAACAGAGTTAGTACTAAGGGAATGGCATAGAGATCAGAGATAAGATTTGAAACAAGAAAAAGTGATTCAGTAAAGGCAAAATTATGATAAGCTCAAAAACTTAGAATTTTGAGGAAGACAAGGAGTGGATGCACCTGCGCCATTGCGAACGATTTTAAGCCATATCACCCAAAGTCTCTAATCATTTATTACAATCATCGTGTGAGCCCCAACCAGGTAGTCCGCATCTAATAACATAGCTCAGCCCAATTGTCAATGACTTCATGGACTGGTGCCATGTTTTGGTTTGGCCACTCCTAGCTTCCTTCCAGCCTACTCTCACACCAGACGACATTACTCGTCGAGGCAGACGGTGGTTAGGCATACGTAGCACATGTCCTAACCACCTCAGTTGGTGAAGTTTCACTACTTCATCAATAGACTTACTGTATTTACCTAGTACTCTATTCCTAACCCATGCATTGCTTACTTGGTGGTCCCAGCAAACACGAGCAATGTTTCGGAGACATATATGATCAAATACTAGAAGCCTACGAATATCCTGTGTCCTTAATGGCCATGTTTCACATCCATAAAGTAAAACGGATCTAACTGCTGCGCAGTAAACGCGTCGTTTCGTCAATAAACGAATGTCTCGCCTACGCCACAAGTGACGCAAGTTGGCAAAAGCCAATCAGGCCTTGTGTACACGAGCCGAGGTTTCATCCGACACCAGACCGTCAGGACTAATGAGGCTCCCAAGATAAGTAAAGTGGTTAACACATTCAATAGCTTCGCTCCCTATCACTAACTTCGGTGCCGAATTAAGCCAGTCCTGAAGAAGCATTTCGCATTTGGATGGAGGAGGGGGGTATTGCAGCCAAAACATGCTTACATTCATGTTTAAGGTTGTCAAAAAATCCTTCATTTTGTCAGCATCTTCACTCAGGAGAACTATATCATCGGCATATTCTAAGTCAGTAAGTTTATCTCCTGGAAGGAGGTCAACCCCAGAGAAATCAGACGATAACAATGTTAACTCTAAAAGTATGTCAATGATAAAATTAAGTAAAAATGGGGGAAGCAGACAACTTTGACGAACACCACTATAGATGATCAATTCCGACGACAATCCGCCATAAGCTGTAACACGACATGTGGTGTTTGAGTAGAGAGCTTGTATAAGGTTAATGTACTTCTTCGCTACGTCTTTCAGTGACAGACATTGCCACATAACCTTACGATCAATAGAGTCAAGCGTCACCTTAAGGTCAAGAAATACAACTATTGTTGGGCGTCTGAAAGTGTGCCTATGTTCCAGAACCTGCCTAATTGTGAATATTTGGTCTATACAACTACGTCTGGGTCTGAAACCACCTTGGTTTATCCGAGTTTGCTCTTCACGAGCTTCAGTTAGACGTCGAAGTATTATTAAAGCCAATATTTTAGACACTATATTTGTTAAACTAATTCTTCAGTAATTGTCACACGAGGACTTCTGTCCTTTCTTATAGATTGGGACGATTAGTGATTGATACCAGTCAGATGGGATTACGTCCAGTTTCCAAATTCTAGCTGAAATCTTAGTTAATCTCGCTGTTACAGCTGGACCACCGTCCCTAAATATCTCAGGGGTTATTCCATCAGGTCCTGCTGGTTTCCCTTGCTTTAAGTTCCCTATAGCCTTCTCAACTTTACTGAGTCTTTGGGGGGGGACCAATGTTAATTTGCCATTCAGATTGTGTGGAGATGGTTGGCAGGTGGAATGAGGCCAAAGGCCAGTTGAACTGTCCTCTATAATGTTCTGCCCATTGGTCTGATCTTCTGGATTGACAGTGAATAGTGGAACCATCTTTTTCTAAGATAGTTTCACTTACAGTTGGGTTTCTGATATCCGTTTCAGTAATAAGTCTGAAGAGTTGCTTACTGTAACCTATTGCCGCTGCCTTTTTCATCTCTTTGGCTTTCACCACCCACCACTGCTTACGATCATTTGGTAGGCTTTTAACCAGCTTGTGTTTAAGTTGCCTTCGTTCCTTATTATATTCAGAACCAGACGGGATTTGTTGCCGAGCATGTACCAGTTCAGTCGATAAATCTCAGACAGCACAGTTTGTTTACAGACTTTACCCTTGTATCCGATGTGTGAAGTAAGTCAAAAAAACCTCCATTTTATAAAATAGTTACGACAGGAAAACACCCATATTTACAAAGTTAAAACGTATTTTTAATGAAAACAACAAAAAGAAAATTTAATTTTAGCACATTAAAGTCAATAACATAATGAGCATTGCAAAACAACATGATGCATAAAAACATCGTTTCTGAATATTAATTTTATATCAATAATAATAATAATCATGGTCGAAAATAGTTTTACGAAGGTTGTGGCAACTATCGTCGGAATCTATGGTGAGAACAAATATATTGATGATTAGAATTCTTAGTTGATGAGTCACTTGAGACATTTTTTCAATTACTGTAGCTATGTATATGCATAATTAATAAATGCTTTTTGAAATCTCTAATTGACACAGTAAAGTTGGATCATATTGTTTAGTCATTATTTGAGTACAGAATTTAAGATATATATCTAAATACGATTAGTGGAAATATCAACCTACTTTTTTGATTGATAGTCCTGCATATATGTGTGTTTCATTCATACATAAAAATGTGTTCACTTATTTTGCGTTTCTAAATTTAGAATTTTTAAATGTGGCCTTAACAAACATATTTTACTATAAGTTAACTGTATATTTCTAAAAGCCTCTATTTTAATGTTAATGTGAACAACAAATAATTGTTGAAAGCAATTGGACGTAATGTTTATAATTTTAATCATTTGACTGACTTTTTCACTACTGTTTCTAGTTTATAATTTTAAATATGTAGCATATAGATTGACAAGTCCAACAGTATTCATCAGTTTAAAAAGCTGAATGTTCTGACAGCAAAAACAAAAGAAATCATCGTTGAAAATTTCATTAACATATGAAGTATACAATTTGACAAAAAGTCAACAAACATAGACAATTTAAGTGTATGTGACATCAAAATGTACATTGAGATGCACATTACAGATCGGATTTTTTGAATTTTACTGTTTCATGGACTTTACTGAGCAATTGAGATCAGTAGTTGGTAGCCTTTTATTTGGTTTTAACAACTGAGTTACAGGGGAAATGCAAGTAATCACTATTTAAGTTACTCATCCAAAATATAAAAGTAAAACTTTTCATCAGTATGACCATCTGACAAGAAATATATAAGCTTTATTGAAGTTAATAGATTGATAGTTCCTATGTTTGCATAAACTTTATTTTTTCATCTACTTGATTTTTATGTGGTCCTGATTTAGGTTTTCTTGACATATGTTGGCATAAACGAAAACGTTCCCAACACCTTTTATCATACATAGCTGTTGATCTTTTACACGTTCATCTGCACGAAAACAGATGATGCTTTAACTTTAAATTGTCTTCGTGCAAGATTTCTTAAAACTGAATTCCTGTTGTTCTATTAACTAGAACTAAACTTAATTTCATCTAGCTATGTTATCTACTAAGCTATCAAATTACCACCTTCCATTACTCCGTATAAATAGCTGACACAAAATTAAGTTCACAAACGCATTTGGTCAAATGCCGACATCATCATACAAATTAGAACAGCTAAATTTTGAAGCTTATGCAAAAGGTTATCCAAGAAACCCACATAAAACGATAAGTTAGATATAAAAATAGTAACTCCTCAATTTACTTTTTCCTAACGATTTCAAGCAAACTCAGTATGAATTCTATGTGATATTTTATAATGCATTTCCTGTCTACAGTTCCATGTAATTTTTACAATAAAGTGTTGTCTAAAAAAAATTCGGTATTGAAGTGTGAATAAAAGAATTTAACCCCCCCCCTCCACTTCCACAAAGTCTCATCTGACTTTCAAATTAATTAAAAATAGCAGGGCAGACTCAATATCCCTATCTTTCCCAGTTATTGACAAATTCGGTGTAATGAGTGTTACTGGACTAATATCGGCATTATTAATAATTAGGAACTCTTGTAAACCATAATCGTGATTATTTATTTGTATTATGTGCTGTTTTAATATGATTTACTATGCCTACTCCTTCTCATAGATAGTTTAATGATTGAGGTTTCAAGAATACTCCTTCATTTAAAAACTGTACTAACGTTTACAATTAAAATAGCATAACATTAGATCTGATAAATGGCTGACTATCTTGCATAAAATTTGATAGAGAAATATGTTATTTTGAATTCTACGCTGACATTCATGACTCACTAAATCAGTATTGGTAATCGAATCGCTTATAAACCAACACAACATCTGTTTACTATAGTCAGATATTGCTCCTTTTATAAACTTAGTTTCGCAAGATTTATTTTTTTTTTATTGACTTGCCTGCCCTCCTTAAAGTTTTTTGCTTTTGCTTATCAGTAAACTTACAATTTCACTTACAAGCAAATAAATAGTCCATTCTAGATCAAATTTTATTTTAGAAGTAATGTTCAGAATATCCTTCTTCATTTGATTTCCATCGCAGTTAAGCTCAGACTAAACATTGTATTAAGCATTTTTTTTATAAGGATCTCAATTTGTTTAGTACTGCTGACTCAAATAAACGAAGTAGATATTTGTTTTATCAAACTTCGTTTGCATTGAGGGAGAACAACCAAGCTTACTAAACAAATTCCATTATGGATAAAATCGAGATTGAATGTGAATAAAATCACTAACTACTCTATTTTAATCAGATTAAATTTTTTTGGTGAATATTTGCGGCTTATAGTGTCTTGTAAACCACTTGAAATTCAAAACGTATAAGCAAGTCATTTAATCGTTTATACATAAATATTTCTATATAATCATCATCTTGAATACTTCTGAAATTTTTTTTATTTTAAAGGTATTTTTAAATAAACCAAACATTTGTCACGGTAATGTTGATTTCTATTTTCAATTTCTTTTGTCGTATTTTAGAGAGAGTAGTTTACAATAAAAAACGTTTTAACGACTAATCATATTTTAAAAAATAGTATTTTCTAACTTTTCTGAGTAAAAATATTTATATTGTGGTAAAGATTCACGAGATCGTACATAGGACCATTTGTTTGATCCACATTATTCAAAATATGACATTCTAATCATAAGTGAGTAAATGTTTTGGCATTGTGTGATTTGAGTCTACATTTCGCGCAATCGATGGAAGTTATCATGACTTAAGTCTTTTAAGTGGATTAGATAATACCAATCTTAGCTTGTAGTGTTTCCTTCAGTCGGAATAATACTGGTAAACTGCTTTAGCATGTGAATTTGTGGCTTGAATTATAAAAGGTTATAATCTTACTGACAACATTCCAGATTCTGCGAAAAATATGGTTAGTCGCCTTATTTATTCGTCGCTTTCTTGACATTGAGTCCGTACATATATATCTTTCCGTATGAATGTTATTTTATAAATAAATCATGATGTTTTTACTTCGTATTCAATTAAAATTACTGGCTATATCAGAAATTAAGACATTCTGAACTAAGCTTGAATCAAACTTTCCATTCATTTTGTGTTGACTCTTATTGTAACTGGTGTTCAAGAATTTAAGAATGAATTTAGTTAATCATATTTTACCGTTTTCGAAAAATAAGAATTAGCTACTCGGCATACTCTTATTCTTCGCCCTTATGTTCCACATGGTACTTGTACGTATTGCGAAACACAGCTACAGCTGTATTCACATAACCATTGCTGACAATTAATAGTCTTTTGAACTATGTTAAATATATAGCCTTCCTCTACCACTAACTATTAGGGTGCATATTATTGTTATACGTTGCAGGTACCTGTAAAATAGTCAGCTCCGAATTAAGATTATATTACTGAAGCATAAATCCAAAGGAAATATTATTTTACTCATGAAATTCAAGCACTTTACCTTAATCTATTGCACTAGATAATTGTGACTATTTTCTTTTCTTATTTCAAATTTTTCTGTATGACATGTTAATTATTCAGTGGTGCAGATTTGAAGGCTTGCAATGCCGATGGCTTAATTCCTTATGATATATGTGATGATGAGAAAACTTCGGATTTTCTTCAAAGTCAAATGCATAAATTGGGTAAGTGTGTATTCACAAATATTTTTTGGAATATTATTCATCATTCAATGACATTTACTTGCTGCGCAGATGGTAGCATATAGAAACGCCTTCTGTTATGCTTATAGCATTTGAGAATAAGATGACACTTTCAGGAACATAAGTATTACAAAAATGTGGTAAAATCCGAAAGGCGTTCTTTAGCAGTACTTGTACATTGAATTTCAAAAGATGGATAAAGTACAACTGAGTGATTGTGTTCACGAGCTATCGAAAATTTTAGTAACCAGGTATAAATACAAACATAATAAATCACCGTATATATATATATATATATATATATATATATATATATAACATTGTGCCGGATGATTAATAGTACGACTATAGTAATCTACTAAATCACCAAATATCTGTATCATAGTTTATCTGATTAATGTATATAATCATATCAACTGATAACAACTTTATGTAAATAAGATTAAACCATCTAATCAGATATTTGGAAAACAAATTTACTCAACCATTTTACAACTTGTGATTTATGCTGCTGATTAGGGGATTCTTTCTGACTATGCTGTTATAGTAATATTTTTCGGCTTCTGATAAACTAAGTTTTTGTTAAGAATCGTAGAAGTAAACAATTCAAACAGTGATCGAAGTTTGATAAATTCATTAACATGAGTTGAAGGGAGATGCATTTTTAAATCGAAGGGTGAGGTCAACTTAACAATATGCATTAGTAACCGTTCCCATACGTTTTTATCTAAATATTGATTTTAATTTACTTTAAAAGAGGAGCCACTTTTCAAAGTTTACTATAACCCTAATTAGTTAGCACAACTTACTAACTGTTAATAACAAAAGTAACGCTATCATTTGCTGAGTTACCATGATAGAACTTGTTGCGGTCGAGTATGAATATAGTTATGTTGCATTTACGTATGTTGTTTTAGTCTAAGGGTTATATAAAAAATGTAATGATACAGCTGTTAACTATTCTCTAGCAAACATACAGAAAAAAGAATTAGCACTCACCTTAGACGGACTTATGATTTTACAATAAAATGCTTTTTCATTTAATCCAGTTAACAAATATAAGTTCCTTTAAATAAACGTTTAAAAAGAAGGACGATATAAGGCTGTTTACAAAACAGGGTTGAACATCTCAATACGTATCACTTTTCATAAACTGGGATTTATTACTTATCAATTGCACAGACCATTTAAATTTTCTATTATTTTTTCTTACATTAATCGAAAAGTCAAACCTTTAATTATTTTATATTGAATTTATTCTCAGTTAAACAGAAAAATGAATTAGAAATACTGATATTTATCAATCACCAGTCATTATATTTATTGACATGATATTCTAAACTAATTATAATAGTCAGAAATGTAGGTTTGTGTACAATAATTGTGGCGGTTAAAGTAAGTCAATGTATGGATATGTCAACACCTTCACTTATACTATTTATATATGAAGTTCATTATATAGCTTCATCCTCTCTTCAATTTCACAAAAGTTACTTGTTTATATATGCATCACTTATTAAAATAATAAACGTCTAAATAGTGGTTGATTAGTTGTAAAAAGTGCCATACGTTTAGTCGAGACCTTACAAAACAAGTCAACTATTTTTATTTATTAATTATGACCTATTATGTACTTTGAAAACTTTTTATCAAAATATTCTTATTCTCATCAAATAATCGGTTTTTGCCTAAGGCATTATTAATACACAATGAAATTTTACATATTCATCAATTAGAAGTTAAAACCTAACGGTAATTTAATGAGCTCATTCATTATCTTCAGATTAAAATATCTATGCCATAAATGCATTACAATGAATTTATTCAAAGTTAAAAGAATCTGAAATTATGTATGTATTATTCTTATCATTTTGGTTAATTATTTTAGAATAGCCATCAGAAATTTGAATAAAATCGATGAGAACATCTGGGAAAATTTTGTGACTACTTTACGCAGGGAACGACCATTTAGCATCGTTTCTATAATTAGGTGACATTGTTTTAGGACAGCGGATATAACCGAAATTTCATTTTATCATACAGATAACATATTTCACTTTCTGGCTAGTCCAACAAGGTGCATGACAATCACCGGTTGATTAGTTACGGTTTACTGTTTTCTCATTATAAGAAACATACATAAGAGCAGGTTACATTATCGTTCTACTTGCAAATCAAATGAAAAGTATATCTTGATTAATATCCTTATTTTAAAACATAGATGAACAATTGTTTTTGTATTCATCGAAGCTAGAATATCAACACCATGTCTATCTAAATAGTCTGTGAAGATTGATCAATAGTTAGGTTTGTAGGGTTTTTCTTTCACTACAATGAATAGTTTCTTAGTTGTGTTAATTCAAAATATCAGCTTATCCTACTATTAGAGCAATTAAACTACTAACCAAACCTTATTAAAATGCTATGATAACATGTAAAATTAAGAACATATGTCCGGTATAGAGGTTGACTTAAACTTCCCAAAATTTCAAATTTATTCATCATCTTAATAACGGTATATAATAGTAAGAAATGCAAATAGAACTACTTACTACATTTACCTCAATAATCAATAATAAACAAAAGATTAGTGACTTAGTTGTAAAGACCAAATATTCACAATTAGGCAGGTTCTGGAACATAGGCACACTTTCAGACGCCCAACAATAGTTGTATTTCTTGACCTTAAGGTGACGCTTGACTCTATTGATCGTAAGGTTATGTGGCAATGTCTGTCACTGAAAGACGTAGCGAAGAAGTACATTAACCTTATACAAGCTCTCTACTCAAACACCACATGTCGTGTTACAGCTTATGGCGGATTGTCGTCGGAATTGATCATCTATAGTGGTGTTCGTCAAAGTTGTCTGCTTCCCCCATTTTTACTTAATTTTATCATTGACATACTTTTAGAGTTAACATTGTCATCGTCTGATTTCTCTGGGGTTGACCTCCTTCCAGGAGATAAACTTACTGACTTAGAATATGCCGATGATATAGTTCTCCTGAGTGAAGATGCTGACAAAATGAAGGATTTTTTGACAACCTTAAACATGAATGTAAGCATGTTTTGGCTGCAATACCCCCCTCCTCCATCCAAATGCGAAATGCTTCTTCAGGACTGGCTTAATTCGGCACCGAAGATAGTGATAGGGAGCGAAGCTATTGAATGTGTTAACCACTTTACTTATCTTGGGAGCCTCATTAGTCCTGACGGTCTGGTGTCGGATGAAACCTCGGCTCGTGTACACAAGGCCTGATTGGCTTTTGCCAACTTGCGTCACTTGTGGCGTAGGCGAGACATTCGTTTATTGACGAAACGACGCGTTTACTGCGCAGCAGTTAGATCCGTTTTACTTTATGGATGTGAAACATGGCCATTAAGGACACAGGATATTCGTAGGCTTCTAGTATTTGATCATATATGTCTCCGAAACATTGCTCGTGTTTGCTGGGACCACCAAGTAAGCAATGCATGGGTTAGGAATAGAGTACTAGGTAAATACAGTAAGTCTATTGATGAAGTAGTGAAACTTCACCAACTGAGGTGGTTAGGACATGTGCTACGTATGCCTAACCACCGTCTGCCTCGACGAGTAATGTCGTCTGGTGTGAGAGTAGGCTGGAAGGAAGCTAGGAGTGGCCAAACCAAAACATGGCACCAGTCCATGAAGTCATTGACAATTGGGCTGAGCTATGTTATTAGATGCGGACTACCTGGTTGGGGCTCACACGATGATTGTAATAAATGATTAGAGACTTTGGGTGATATGGCTTAAAATCGTTCGCAATGGCGCAGGTGCATCCACTCCTTGTCTTCCTCAAAATTCTAAGTTTTTGAGCTTATCATAATTTTGCCTTTACTGAATCACTTTTTCTTGTTTCAAATCTTATCTCTGATCTCTATGCCATTCCCTTAGTACTAACTCTGTTACTACCTCCCCTACTCTGGGATTTAGTCTGACAATTTGATCTTTATCTGCTAATTGAGGCATGGTAACTTGAACCGATGTACACATGTACCATGTTCTACGTTGTAACTGACTGACTGCCTGAGATTAATGATCTTTTAAATGGACCTTTTAATGTTAATTAATAGCATTATACCATTTAATCTTTCTTTTATTCATCGAATTATGTTACTGATTACATTCCTTGGATGAAGTACCTAGTTGTTTTATTAGAAAACGTAAACAGAAAGTTGTATGTTTTATGGTGTAAAATCATGATTTTTTTAATTAACATATTCCGTGAACTGAATGTTGTTGCACCCTCATGCTTTAGTGAAAACCACTTCACCTCGACTCACTGAAACAAAGACATTTCATGATTATTATTTTATTGCATTTTGTTCACAATACGCTACTAAAATTAGAGCAGCTGAATGCTTTATTCACTAAATATAATGGCTTCGAGTTTTATTTGGCATTTATAAGATCAATCACAAAACACTAGTTTGGTTAAAATATCAAAGGTGACCGCATACTTAGTTCTGTGAAAATGTAAAATAATTAAAAGTGGTTACTGAAGTGATCAGTAACAATAGTCAATTTTTTACTAGAAAATCTTTCTGCAGGACCTCTGTAAAACAGCTTTAACAATAGACAATTATCCAGAGTATATTCAATAATAAGTAATTGTCACCCAACCTACTAAATTTAAATTCTAGTGAAACAAATAGTTGAAAGAACTACAAAAAATGAATTAAAGGGGCAATAAACCTTTAATTGTTACCAATTTTATGTGATACGCTATAGAATGATCAACCTGATTTAATGCTAGATAAGACAGTAATAATCGTAAATGTTTATTTCACCTACTGATAAATTTAGAAAGACTCAAAACATCATTATTTGTTAACGTCACAAAGTAGAAAAATCAATCATGTGATATGATATTCATAGACTTTTAACTAAAAAGTAAATGCAAGCAAGTAGTGATGATGTCAAAATTTTGGCTGTAAATATTTTATTATGTATTCTGTAAGCTATTTTATAAGGCTGCGTCATTGTTAACCAGATTACCAGCTCTTACTACGTTTTGTTAAGGAGCGTATTAGTTGGCTGAGTGAAAACATTTTTATACAACAGTCTTTGATATGCATTTCCTGTCATTATTGTCTGACTACTCTTCCAAATTAAAATTGAGTTAATAAAACTATTGATTACTTGTGGATATGAATGTTTTTACGTGTAATCTCATACATTGTATTATTATACTATTGCTCAACACAAGTTTCACTGAAAATAAGCTTCCTAAAAGTGACAGTTTTGACTATCAAACGATTTGTAATAAGAATATATTCTTTCTAATTGTGTTTACGTCCATCAGACGTTTTCTCTCATGAATAATTATTTATTCTACTCGACAGTAAACTTATAAATGAACGAAAATGTCACGCTAAATCTAAACTTAAACTATGGTACTCCACTGCTGTTAAAATTCTAAATAACTGCATTTCTGTACAGAAATATTTTAGTTTACCGAGTGAACTAAACCTTTACGGATATCATCATAAGTGAACGAATTTTTCTAAATACCTAAACGTACAATAATAGCGTGTGAAATTAGTTTTTGAGATATTATGGTCACTGTTACGCAGGTATACTTACCTTATCTAAGTGTAATAAGAGACGTGTCAACTGTAGTTAAGTGATTTGAATGATGCTTTCAACAGTTTTCTCTCTTTGAACAGCTGTTTCGTCTGAGTATTGGACTTGTTAAAAGTAGTCATTCACGATCCCTCTAAAGAATCAAAACCAGGAAATTCAAGTTTCGAAACGAGCGCTTAACTGTTAAACCACTTCATGGGAATCCGATGGTTAATATATCTGACTTCAATAAACTTACGATATATTTACTTGATGTTATTCATTGCCACTGTTAGATAACTATCACACTCGATATGATTGGACTCCATTGGCCACGTCATTACATTAGAGCAAATTCAACAGCGGAAATATATAATGTTCATTAACTAGAACATAATCCATTTTTATGTGACATATTTCACTAATGTATAATTGTTACAGGCAGAAGCATTTGCGTATTGGATTGAAAATATTTACACCGACTCTTGTATTTAAACAATATTTTTACAACGGCTTTCGGAAGTTTTCAGGAATTTACATTAATTGCGTTATTTTGATAAAATAATTGTGGACATTAACTAATTTTTATCTTCTAGTGACAAACATATTTGGAATATCAAGATAATCTACATGAATCTGTTGTCGTGTTGTATAATATTCTTTCAATATTTTTCACTTAGTATCAACTTATCCTCTGCTTAGTGAATCCTTCTATACTGCGTTCACCATTTTGCTAGCTCACTTACCTATAGTGAAGATTTAAGTTATTTGAAATATTTCTGTATTCAGTATACACCTGAATACGTTTGAAATAATGTTATTTATTCTCTGACAGAATGACTTGGTGACTTTCAATAGCTATAGCCATTTTTGATGCCATTTGTTTTTATCTGTGATATCCTACAACTTCATTACTTACATACTATTACTTTTGCTTACTATGTTTAGATGCTCTTATGTACCAATGATCATTCAAATTGTAGATAATAGATTTTCATGAGTAATATATCTGTATATCTTTAAAATATTGTGAAAACTAATTTCACTTGCTAACACTACAGAAATAATACGGTGGAATGCATTCACTAATAGCTTTCATTAATTTTGATATTATAGCAGACGAGCGAATAATTTATTTTCAAGTGTTTTAGTAAATCCCACTATGACATCTATTCAATAACTATATTACTAAAGATTTAGAAAATATTGCTTTATGTTTGTTTTAGTATTAGATTTAAGACATTAATTTCAATTGCCTCTTTTAATAGTCTGGAACTGATTTATCCCGAAATTCCAAAGGTTATTTCATTTTTGATTGGTTCTGTCATTCAGTCCAACGCTACACATAAAAGGTCTAGGATACGTTTGTAATGTATGTTCAAGTATGTGCAGCATAAAACAAAATAAAGCATCGATACTAGAAAAAACTATGTTATTAGTTTTCATATTTTTGTCACCTAAGGCTGTTCTTGGATTCAGAAAATTCAGTTGCTTTATATGACTATAATACAAGTATCCTGCAGTAAAAAACAGTCTGATACCAAAAAGTTGATATTCAAAATTATCCTCCTAACATATTCATCTGGAAATGATTCATATTACTATCAATAACCTAAATTTTTTTGTTACTCGATAACTAGCTTAGTCCTTCTTGAACAGTTTGTGGAATACTATTTTGTTATCATTCTGAATACAGGAAGCATGTTTTGTTTACGAATACTTGCGCCTAACCACTCTTGATCAAACTGTCTTATATTTATTCCATCACTCATAAAATACTTTAACGATGCTGCATAAGCCCAATCTCGTGGATGAAATTTATCTTCCAGCCACAGTGGCATAAAATTAAGTGAAATTGAGTGACTGATTACTGGCTACCGTTTGTGTTAGTTGACTTAGTCACTGTGGGCTTCAAATGCAAACTAAAGTTTGATAAAAAACTATTTGAACTAAAAGTAATTCTGCAAAATAATAATAATGAAGAAAGTAGTATTTAATTAAATTGACACGGTTATATTTTTGTAAATATTGATAATTTAGTTGATTGAATATGTCACAGATTAATTAACTGAAAGCCTACATGGTGAAAATTACTTTGTAGGTCTATATTTAAGCCTTTGAAAATAAATTAGGCCATGTCCTAATTTAGAATCAATCAGCTAGTTACTTATTGTTCACTGGTGTTTTATTATATATGCGTATTAAGCTCACTTAGAGAGTTAAATGATGCTACAGGTAAATAATCCAAATTTAAGAACCATTTTCATGTCCGCTTAAATTGTACTGACATTTTACGCCAGTTAACTTGTTAATTACTTCTCCATAACTGAGTGTACAGATTGTCAACTAACCCTTTTTCCTCAGTAAATTTCAAGAAAAGCCTTCCGATATTATGCAACTGTATTTTTCATTTAATGACATATTGAATCCAAACATAATAAATGTAATAAAGTGATTATCTGGTTTATTCACTTAGATGCTTTTGTAACCATGAGTCCCAGATAATTCGATTAGTCAGACACCATTGCGACCCTCCGCAATCCTTTTTTATAACTTGATTGTTCAAAAAATCATTCATCACTTGACTTGCTAAAAGTCTTATTTTAGTATAGAGGTTGTGACAAAATTCAGCTAATGTCATTGTTGATACTCACAGATCATCCGAGTAGTCATTGAAAATTTTTTGAGAACCGGGTAAATGATTTATCACAGAATAATATTCTCTGATCATATTCATGCATTACTACACTTATGATCGACCTTTAGAAGCGCGAATCGAAATTTGTTGGTTAGTATATCTAGTTTTTTTTTCAAATTCTAAATCGCATAGATGTTTTTTTCAGTTGTTATAACTTCATATGTTTTATTCATTTAAGTGTAATTATACACTACTTAATGTTATCCAGATGGCCTTGTAATGTAGTAGATAATTACTAAATTTAAAACAACATTTTCATTTGTTGCCCAGAGGCGTTTTCACGGAGAAACATATCGATTTTTTTTATTATAAAATAAAAATTTAAATCCTTTTGGGAATTTCAGCATTTTTGTACACGAAAGCGAATCAACCAAACCGTAATATGATGATTCCTGTTGCATACAGTGAATTAATGCATATTTCATTAACAATATAAATATAACAATATGTATTTTAATTACAAAACGAATGAATTTGCTGAACTGCAATGCTATTTTTCACAGTACGACTAGTATTTTGACAAAAATTGCATTAATTGTAAAGTATCTTAGAAAACTCAATGCTAAGGAGTCGACGAAGAATAACTCGGTAATTAAAATAAAAAACTAATATCTCGTAGATGTGCGTTCATCACATAACTTTTATACCTTAAAATACGTTTTCTAGGCAATTAGAAAGGAAACTATGAAAAACACGAGAAAAAGGTGATGACTACTTTGTGACGCTCATAGAATTGGGCAATACACAGTTATCTATAATAATTATCAGGATAGAACTGACATCCACAAGAAACTAATTCAGAAAATACTTTTCAAAATTTAGATATATAAATCTTTGGGAATTTCGTAATAACGTCTAAATTCCTGTATCCCTGGCCCAGTAGAGACCAGGTATCCAATTGATTGACGATATTTAGTGTCTAGCGAAACTAGTTTTTTTGGATCTATCTACAATTATTGACCGAAAGTTCATAAATAATTAATGCCAATTTTTTAATTTGTTTTAATTATAATGCAGAGATCGAGGGTTGTGGGTCTACAAAATCTGAAGGCTTCACCTTTTGTTGAAGGACAGAACCAACAAGTTTATTCACATGATTATTAGTTTGTAGTCATGTGTACTGCTCAGATATAAAGTCAATTTGCAAATACTCACTTTATTTCATTCAAATACAAGCGATTTACTTAACTGTTCTTCAGAATGAGGAGGAAACAATGTGATGGAATCTAATAGATTTGTTGCTGGAAAGGAGAAAGTTATGCTGTTTAAGTAAATAATTTAACAATCAAAGCTACAAACTATGTGAAACACTACAATTTTCATCAGTCACTACGGAAAAGTTGCGTGTTTGGTGTTGATTATTTTATGTGTAAAAAATGCAATGATGAAGAATTAAAGCTGCAATTATCATACATTTGATTATGTTTTCGGTTAAGCGAAACTTAAAATGTTAAAGCGGATGAAATTTTGCTTTAATAATATTTGTAATAACAAGCCGTTGAGCATATCTGTAAGGTGAACAAGTAAAACGTGATTTTACGGTTATTTCAATTGATGCTTTGTTATCACTTTGAGTGATAATTCTAACGCGATTGACTATCCAAAAATATTAGAAATAACAGAAGAAATTAATTTGTAAAATATTGACTTGATGTCTGTAAAACTTCGCGAATTATAACAGCTTTTGTAAGAAATAAATGGTAATACGATGTGGATTCTCATATTGTTTTGATCTTTGTTGATCCTCAATCTGTTAACTGACATATCATGGTACTGAACTATTACACAAACAACTGATAATTTGCATACAAATCATTTGATTTTTTGTTTAGAATTCATTGATGAAATGTAACGTACCCAAGCAAACATTACCATTAGATACATATTTTTCTTTTGTTCATTCAGGTATTTCACCTTTAGAGATTGAAGAAGCTCGTTCTGAGCCAGAAATGAAAATGCTTTCAGATCTGAAAACAGCACATGCTAAAAGATACGATTTAAATATACTAGATTCACAAGGTGCTGCTCCGGTAAGCTTGTCCATCGTATACCATGTTTCACATTTCCCCCCCCCCTCTTGCAAACGCTGATCATAGTAATGCAAACACTATTATTCAATTTACTTTATTTGCATTGCAGAAGCGAAATTAACGCAATCAGTAATTTATAGGTACAACATGTTTGATGAAATCGCTAATGGCAATACCATACAATGATTAATTAATAAACCCTTATCATATCTTTCATCACAATGGCATATCCGCAGTGAACGTCATTTAGTTTGATTTTTTTTATATTACCCTTCTGCTTCTATTTAAGTGATATTTATTTAACTTAGTATTTTAGCCCAGAGTGCCAATTATTTCTTGGAAATGTTTTTTTAATAATTATTCTCTAAAACTTTAGTAAAACCTTTACGCCCAGAATAAGTTTTAAATTCTTCCCTAATCAAACCTTATTGTATTGTGGAACCAGTAGAATTACAGTACCTAATAAAATATTCTGAAATTTGCCATTGAGGATTGCAAACTCGAAAGGTATAATAACTATAACAACCCAACTTTCTGTTCTCTTCATCGTCAGCATTTGGTTTTCTTGCCATAAAGTAAAAGGTTAATTTTTAGTTATCACATGTGTAACCATAAAACAATCAACTTAATATTACAATTATTAATTTTAAATTCAGTCGATTTGTTTACTGAAAGATATAAACGATTATAATCACTATTGATTATTACAGATCAAACAGGTTGGAGCTTGTGGTGCTTTTATTCTGTTTACACGTTTTATTGTACTTGTTTAGTTCTTTAAAGTTAATATGTAATTGGTATAGGTTACTCGTTAGTACAATGGTTTATGGACACCCAGTTTATATCTGCTGTGATCATAAGAAAAATGAATAGAAGTATAAAGTAGTCAGTCGTTTACTTATTTCAGCTATAAATCACATTTTTGATTGCAATAACGTACTTCAATTGTTACTTCGTCAAATTATTGGTTGAATGTGTTACTCTTGTTTACTAATGATTTTACATCTACGGATGCACCAATAAAGTTCTCAGTTTAAACCATTTGTGCGTTTGTAAACGAAAGCCCCACTTAAGTGAAGCGGCTACTTAAGCCTTTTGTTACCGTTACTATCAAAAAATCTCAACCTATCTTATGTATTCAGCATGCGTACAGGTTAAATATTAATTGAAATAAAGAAAAGGTTAACAATGTTACATTTTTATTTACATGTTTCTCTACGATTTATCAAAATAACGACAGACAACTAGGAAATTTTAATTTCAGTCAAGATATTACAAACTGGGTCAAGTATCCACCCTTATGCTTCACGCAGCTTTAACATCTCCGAATTTCCACTAGTACCTCACTATTTACCGTTTTCTTAATGTAACAAACACAGTACCCTTAAACACTTTCGTTGCGTGAGAACTTTTTTTATGATGCATGCTTGTTTTGGCTGCCAATTGTTTTCTTTCGACTTTCTTATGTACATTCAGTAGAGACGTTTCAGCCGGATTTACCAAACTTTTGTAAGCTATTTAATTGTAACATAATAAATACTTTTTTAAGCAGTCTACCGTACACAATTCCATCACCGACGCTCAATCAGCCTACTAGCTTAACGTATGTGTTAATTGCAACCATATATGATTAACAGGAGATTGACTAGTTAAATTTTATGAATTCTTAGTTACCCTTTTCCAGCATACAAATTAAGGTTTAAAACGAATGGCCGGGCTAAATAGACTGTATTTTTGTAAACGTTCTGAATAACTGCATGTTAACATTACATATTCACATAACGTGGCATATTGACAAAACCACTAACTAGAAAGAATCAAATAAATAATAATGATAGTATTTATTTCAGTGCCCATTACTTTCCACATCTAAGTAACAAACTTCATATCAATACCAGAAGCTTTTAGTAACTTTTGAACTTTTCTATATAATACTACTTTTATGAAAAACTTGTCATGCAGTTGTTATTTTTCAATATCATACAACAGATGAAACAGTAAACTCCTCAAAACTAAAATAATGACAGTGCAGTAAATAATTAAGCAAATAGGTTTAACACAATTTTTTTCAAAACCGAAATTTAAATAAGTTCAATTGTGACTGGTGAGCGGAATCTAGGACGCGCGTTTCGTCCTGTTTGGGACTCGTCGGGTGGGGGCAAAAACGCGCGTACTGGACGCTGCGTTTGACAGTCACAATCCAATTTAAATAATACTCGTGATTAACAGCTATATCAAGGCGATCCGCTTAGGATGCATGAATAGCAACAGAGACCGATCATCTTCAGTCCATAATAAATCACCACAAAGATACAAGTTCATCCCAATTACTGAAATTTATACTTCAAAGAAAAGTATCTTTAGTTCCTCATGCTTTACCCGCAAGCTGTTAAAGTAAGAGAACAATTTTTTGTCATTTGCTAGTCGCTGACACTAGAATAATCATCTCAGATTATTTCTAGTCTTCTCTCATAATTTATCTTTAAAGTCTCTTTTCGTCGCTGTAGTAGTAGGAAGTTTATCACAGATTTCAATTTTATGAATAATTCACTTTAAGTTTCTCTAAATTGTTATCTTTGCTTAACAAGTCTGGCCTTACACAAAAAAAGAAAAATAACAAACTGAGGACATGAAATGTTAAGGAAAAATTTCCGCTTTAGTGAAATTTAAAAAAATTGAATTTTTGTTTGACAAATCTACCAATACCAGTGTAAATTTATGTTATGTAAACTTTCTACAAGTGAATTAACAAACTATGGACCTGTATTCACTATATGAATAAAAGGATAATGGCCATTAACGTAAGGAGTAAGATTTTAAAGTCATTTAAGAAGAAATTGAAAAGGAAGATCAGTGTACAGGATATATTTTTTCAACGTTAATTGAATAAATGCATGTGGCAGCTTCTAGTAATAAGTGTTTGTTGGATGTGTTAGATTTAGCCTTGAAGACTATTAATCTAACAGTAATACAGTTGCATATCTTTTTGGCAAAACGCATGAATCATATGTTTTTGATCAAACAACATAACACACATTTATTCTAAATTACCAACTATTTTCACTCACTATTCATATATTACATGCTATTGTCAAATAAATAAAAACTGTACATTTTTAGATTCATGTTGCTGCTGCTTGTGGATATTGTGAGGTTGGCCTATATTTACTACAGTCTGGTGTAAACCCCAATAGTTTGGACGCAGATGGATGGACCCCTTCTCACATTGCAGCTTGCTGGGGGGAAGTAGGTTTAATTGTTTTGATCATAAACCTTCCTGACGAAATCGCACTTGTATCCAATGTAGTTTTCATTTAGTTGTTTCTTTTCAAAGTTTATTTTAATAGACAAAGATTCTGAAAACACTCAGTACAAAATTTTCAGTGTAGCCTCTCAAGATATTGCACGTAAAAAATTCTTATTTTGTATGAAATCAGCAGCTGAAAATAAATGAATCACAGTTATTAAAAAAATTACTCAACAGTTTGCGTGAAATGAAATGAAGTCTTCAGTAGCACTGGTTTATAACTCAAAGCATACGAATCACTTTAGGCGACAAACTTTCCCTTTTCTTTTTGAATGAATTAGTAATAACAACCTGAAAGATTGTTCTTGAAAGATGTCAATAAATTGCAGATGCCGATTAACTTGATAACGTAACTTGGACACAAAACTCTATTGTCCCGATATGGAGGTGATTACTAAAGCCTTTAGTATTCGTAAAATATGTAGTAAGCTTGGCTATCCAAAAAAGAAACCATAAATCGGTTTTCACTAAATGTTTCGAAACTGTATGGAAAATTTTTGGCTGTTATTTTCTGAAATCGTTGTTATTTACACATTTTACTATAGTTAGCTAAATGATAATAGGTGTATAGGGTTTGTAATAAGTTTTAGTCACCTTTCAAATGCTTCTGTGTAAATTATGTTTTGAAAGTGGGCTTTCAAATATATATTTAAATATTGAGCATAGGATGTTATCATTGATAAAATAAAGTATCTTTCCCCTACGTATAGGTACAAAATTTATCTGTTCTTATTAATTCTGAATAGTTATCTCCCAAAATGCTTCCTAATAATTAAGTGAAATTTCCGTTTCACTTGTATATCAGATGGCATTTGTTTTTCTATCAATCTACCGTAGACCATGGTCACAAAGGTACCACTAACGTGCTTTGATAACTTAGCCAGTGCTATGATAGATTTACAAACTATGTGAGTAACTAACTAACCGAACTGCCAAAGAAAAATGATTTGTTATTTAATAAACTATAAACAAATCATGTGGTTTAATTTTCAAGTTTCTAGCTATATTTGCTGTGTAAATTTATAAGCACATTAAACAACTGTCTAAATAGTACAATATTTATACCTCGTCAGTTGTGAACAACAGAGAACATGACGCTTATGCACATTGGTTCAAACCCCCATATCACATTAGCACGATTGGATCAAGCTTACGAGATTAACTTAACAGGTCAATCTAGCAGGAATAAGTGATACAAGCGTAAGTACGAAAGAACAATGGAGCTTAGGATCTAGAAGAACATAAAAACTGAACGCACTGGCTCCATTGTAACCAATTCTCAACTACATCACCTAGTGTCTTCAGCCACTGATTACGATTATCACATCGACCCCAACCAGGTAATCCGCATCTACTAACATGACTTAGAACAACAGTCAGGGGCTCCATGGAATGATACTATGTTTTGGTCAAGTGCTCAACGCTAAAGTTGCATGCTCACTTGTGAATACTGAATTTTGAAGTTGTGCTAACAGTTATGTATAGTGATGTGCTAAACAGAAATCTCCATTCATACTAAAATATTGAGTTGGTTCTGTTGTTTGAATTCATGTACAACTTTGTCTTCAGAGGTGTGCAACTTATCTGCTAGTATCTGAATGTTGATGATATTGTAACTAACAGATAGCAACTAGAGATTCTTATGATTGCCGTGTCATAATTTAAAATACAGCTCAAATCACTCCTACATACTCAGTAGCAAGGAATAATCTGTTTGCATTTTATCATTTTAATTCTGTTCATAACTCACTGATAGCCGTAATTTTGAAACAGATCTAGCTTATTTCAGGCCTGTCATCAAATCATCTGACGAATTTTTTGGTACCCTCTAGATCTCTGTAGTTATATTGTTCAAGACAATAGCATTAAACATAAAGGAAAAATGTAATTTATTATTTCTAGTATCAGCTTTATTTTACCTATTCATTTATTCATGAGGACATTTTAATCCAATCTTTCCATACTGACCAAGACTACTGGATCCGATAGACTGAAGACAGTTTGAATACTTGCAATACTAATAACTTTATAATGCTATGTCAGTTTATCAACGAGTACTATAGATCACAGTTTATCATGTACTCTTGCCTCATTAAAAGTAAGTTCTTTTGAATGATCATTTCTGCCTCCTTAAGAATTGAAACAACTAAATAGATTCTTTTGCCTATGATTTATCTTACATGAAATCCTTCATCTTTATTTCTTTCTATCTTGATCTAATACTTTACTCTTATGGGGTATTAACTATGCAAATAATTAAGTTGGAAATTTTTAACAGAGTCGCTGAGATAGTCTTTTGTCACCAGTTTAAAGACAATGAAATCTTTAATATTATCTTATAAGGAGTTGGGAAATAAGCTGTCATTACTGAAACTTAATACGTCACATATTTGCAGGTTTTCCTACCATCTAACATGATTAAGGCTTCATATAATTAAGGTAAATGCTACTTTCATGTTTTATTATATGCATAAATTCCAGTTTACAAACTATCAACTTTCGTTGCATTTGCAATAATACATATTTTTATTCATTGTTTTGATTTGCTCGTAAGGAGCGTATTTTCTAGCGTGGGAACTTAATAGGGTTAAAAGCTGATCAGTTAACTTACCTTGCTAGCTTAATGTTCTATGTTTACTACGCGTATTGTAAAGTAAGAGATTTCACAGTATTCAATTGAAGTCTCCAAGTTATGAACTATAAGAAGACTGTAATATTTTTGAGTACTTTGATATACCAAATAAGCATGGTATATACCAAGTTTTGTCACCTACCAACCAACTGTAATTGATAATGTGTAGAATAATAAATATATAAAAATTTAGAAAAATGATTGCTTTTTTTCTAATTTTCAATTTCCATGATCCAAATGTTTATTCCTGGTAAACGTGTACTCAGAGTTTTATTACACTAAAACTTAAACAGAACACAAAGTTGATTGTTAATATCACTGTATATCTGGTTTAAAAATTGTTTTGAAGTGTGTGGCTCTCCATGATGCGGAATATATCAAGAAGCTATATTGCTTTTCTTTTGCAGTATACATGCTTATTTTAATTTGCCTATATTTATAGCTGGAAATGATCAAGTTACTTGTATCCCATGGAGGTGACCTTACTATACCAACACCGGATGGAAGAACAGCATTCAGTGAGTTTACCGATTGTTCCTACTTGTTAAACACGCTGATTTCCCAATATATCGATCAAACAGTTAAACTTTTTATTTTGTTTGTAAAATAGTCTATGAATTTAATCTGCTTAATATTACGTAAACACTAATAAGCAATACGTTAAATTTGTAGGTGGAAAATTCTTCCTATTATTAAATTAGATAAATGGAAAAATTTCTGGAGAATATTTGATAAAAGTCTTGTGTCTTACTTGTGAAACCAACAGTGAGAACAATTAGTTTAGCGAAATTGTCTCTGGGGATTATTTAAAACTATCTGTTATGACCTTTAATAAATGCCTTTATATTGTCATACTTTACAGCATAATAAAATTACCATAGATCTAACTATTGTTTTTTATTACTAAGTTACTAGTGAGGTTTCTTAGAAAAGGCATGAATCGTTCTAGAGATAGTTACCTTGTCATTCATTTTAGTATAAACCAAACCTCTCGTATTTCATCATTTGTAATGAGATTTTTTAGACAGATAAAATATCTATCTATTTTCATTATGCTGTTTCTGCCAGTTACCTTAAGACAGTTTGATACTATCTTTAGGGATCGTGTGCTATCGAATTTGTGTCATGTTGATTGATGTCTACAGTATCTACACATTTGTGAGGCTTACTTGTGAGTTTCTATGCAACTCAGTTATCCTCTAAAACGAATGATGAATATAATGGTGAAGTACTTAAATAGTGTGCTGACAATAAATCGTGAAATGGCGGGGTAGATAAACAGCCTGACTACTGAAAACTTTCATGTTTGTAGATTAAAGTATCATACAACAGCTATATTGACAAAAATGCGGAATATTTTCAAGGCTTTAAGTTTTGTGTATCCTATATTTCCTGAAACAAACATTTTGTGAACCAGCTACCGTACTTATTGAACAGATTAGGCATATAAAACATTTTTTCTATAACATCACGTTAATATATTTCACACAGTATTAAACCTTTGTCGTTTTTGTAGAGTAAGCACAAATGATTTTTATCTTTTCAACAAGTTATGCTTGAAATATGCAACAAGTTAGTTGAAGTGTAATACGTGCTCCTCGTTGAGTTGAATAAATAAAATTTTATAGCGTAAACCACCTAAATGAATATTAAGTGGTCAAAATTAATAGAACAGAAAGTTATCTGTTTAGAAATATTTTAAAATTTCAGTAAAAATACAAAACAACGACAACAGTTTTATCACTAACAACATAAAGATGACTGATGGGTACTTTGCTGAACTATTCAAACAGAAAATGGTTACATTCACTTTACATCAAAAAGTTGAAAAAATAAAAGTACACAATTCATACATTTCGCTCCGTTTTTTATAAATTTCAGCAAAGAAAAATCAACGGGATGAAACAAATTCATTATATCTCGTGGTTCCTTACCAACTGCAAACAGTAGCGAATTGCAATGAACGTTATGAATTGAATCAAAAGTTTGACGTAATTTAGTGAATTTGAACTTAGATGTTCTAAACAGGATTAAAAACCATAATAATTAGGATTGACGAAGCGATATGTTGATAAACTCGACTAAGAGTGATTTTTATTTATATATTGAAAATATAGTCGTCGGAAGTCAAAGAGGTCAGGTTTTATTTATAGAAAGTCAGTCATAGACCGACACTATGGGCCAAGTTCTGATTAATATTTTATTTAAAGCTATCACAGAAAGTACTGATAATAATAAGGCATATTTAAGCTGTTGCCTCTTCTTCTGCAGACTGTTATTCTGCTTTTACTTCATTATCTATCATTAACAAACATTAGGCCACTATCACAAAGGTCTCACATATTCCTCAGTACTAACGAATTAACTTCAGAGTTATCTTACTTTTATGTACAAACTGTGTAGAATTGATAAAAATTTAAAAGTGTGTATCAGGATGGCTAAAGGAACTGAGTTAGCTTTTGAAAATTTTATACACTGTGTTTCATAGTAACCATTATTTTAAATCAAAAATTCATGACTATGCTATAGAACAAACCATTGTCTTTAAATATAGGTGTCTGGTATTTTACATGTTACTAACTTATAACTTCTTTATAGAGTGTTAAAAATGTATTTATTAGTAACGGTTTTTGTTATGATTCTTTCGTAACATTCAATGCTTATTATTCACTGCATTTTAGCAATATGTGATAACAATGAGACTCATGATGAAGTCTGCGCTATATGGAATATGAGGGAAAAATTGAGATCAAGTGTCAAATTAGTGGATTCAAATTGTTCAATTAAACCTTTTCGACGTAGGAGAAGGTATGTATTTTGCTACTAGTCTTCTGACTAATCATAATGATAATTTTACGGTTTTGTCAGTAAGCTAATTACAGTTCAGTGTACAAAGTCTTAGAGCACACCATAAACTTGTGTTAGTTTCATTATCAAACAAACCACACAAGTTAACCAATGAATGCATATTGATTTTTCTGTAATATTTTATCATTAGACTGCAGAAATGTTCATCTGTCAGCTTAGTGGAGGTCATTCTGTAAGACATGACTAGGTTTAAAATGGATTAAGTATTACACAATGTAATAAATCCCCGCATACCGTTGAATACTTTATAAACAGTAAATTAAATTTAATGTAATCATCTCATATATTTACCTCGCTTAGCTTAAAATACACTTAGATGTTTTTTTATAGCTAGTATATCCACAAATCACTAGCGAATTGATTGCACAGAATAAAACCAAGTTTAAACTTTTTATTTACTGTCCAAAGGTTTTAGCATTTCAGTAAACAAAATCAATAATGAAAAAATGTTCATTAACATGTACTGAAAGAGGCATAAATTGTTAGAAAAGTTTGTGTATATATCTTTAAGAAATATGATCACTTAGTTGAAAAAAACTAATCAGTTAGTCTCTAAAGGTACTGTAAATATTCCACATTTAAGCATTGTATTGTATTTTTTGGATCTTGGTTTTTGCAAGGACATGATTTAGCCTTTATAAAATTATACTGGTAATAAGATGCTCGAGATTTATAATACAAGACATCGATTTTCCTGTATCATAATAATGGTTTCCGTTCAGTGACCTTTAAAATGTATCATTTTCTTCTACTTTGTTTTAATCATGAACTAGTCCTGTAAAGTAATTCATGACTCAGAAGATTATTATTTTGAAGCATTTAATTCATAACTAAGAAAATGATTATTCTCCCAAACTTTAGGTTCATGATAAAAACAGAAGGCATTAGTTCTTGTAAATTAAGGAATAGAAATACTCAAATGTGTGCTTACGTTAATAACAAAGTAAATAGAAATGTTTGCAGATAAGCTCATTCAGTATTTTAGTTAACGAGAAAAAGATGCTTGTTGTGGAATACTTATTGTAAATACATTTTAGATGTTTTATATTACATTACACATTCACAACCAATGAATAATATTTATATGGGCCACAAAATGACAGGGCTTACATATATAGTGATAGTACATTTAACAAGTTAGTAAAAACAATTAGCTAATTAAAATATTCATTATCTTTTCTCTCTAACTTTATTTCTTTATAATTCATCAGATTCACTACTAAACTGAAGTTCTTATGTTTCTTCTTAGTGGATCTTTAATTCATCGAAGCTCGCTGAGAGATAAATCAAATTTGTCACGTCGTGAAGCTAAAGAGGAAGCTCAGTTCGCTCATTTGTCCCCAATTTCCCTAACAGATGTGCCATCTGTTTACGAAAAATATGATCAAACTCAAAATGAAAATCATGACTTTATTGTTGGTGACAGACATACGTTTCATACGTTATACGGTGTCAAAAACAGTACTTCATCTGTTTCACCAAAATCACGGAAACAAAAGTCACATATACCTAATCAGATTAATGACATAAAACGTGATTCCCGTTTACCCATTCTATTGAACTCCGACGATTGTGAATACAAACGAGATTTTACACATACTGTTGACAATACTTTTGTAAGTTTACTGATGAATTTTTAGTGTCTATATCCCATTTGCACGAAAATGTAAGAGTTAAAATATATCTAATAAGTTAAATTTAGTACAAAAAAAAAACAACTTAATGAAGTCTAAATCATTACTGTGGCTAACGGAAATACTTTTAAATGGTGCTCTTGGTCTACGTTATTTTTCATGTGCTTTAATCAACTTGTTTTACCGTTCCCTTTACTCTTCTATAAAAATTCAAACTTTACTCCATGATCTCGATATGATTAACATCAGACACGGAAATTCTTAGTGTAAACTGCAGCTAGGAAGAAATTTACAGACTATTATTCAGATTTAATAAGCCATTTTCTTTTAGTTGTCTAGGTGTGTAAGTTTGGAATCAATAAGCCAGAAGTTTGTAATCGGTTATCAAACGTTGGTTTCATAATAACGTTTTTTTATAACGCATTAAGCTACTTTTTACGATAGTTGATGTAAAATAAAATTTCAGATAGCTGGTATCTACGCATAAGGAAATTATGCATTTCGACAACTAGTTTCCTTTCACAAATGAATTAGAAAACATGTTGCTTATGAATGTTTACTCCATATTTCACAATTTTCTGTTACAATGACCTTTATCTTTAAAATTTATCCGACTTTTTATGGTCTACAAAATCAACTATATTTGCATCCAACTGTTACATGTAACATTGTATTTTAAAATTAACCTTAACAAAAGTTAACTTGCCAATACAATTTACAGATAAGAAAGAATAAACATATCACTAAGTACTATTTTTTAAATATACTCAGTAATTATTTGAGTTTCAGATCACAAAATATAGGGATGAAGAAATAAGTCCTAGTGTGATATTTATTTATGTAATACAACAGTTTATAGTTGGAATGTCAACATCTGTTTGACAAGCAATTAAGTCTTGGTTAGTTTACTATAATATTGCTGATTGTTAGTAATTTTATCTGTTGGATAAAATATGAACGCAAGTTTGGCATACAGAGCGTATTATTGCTCTTATATTTTACCAATGGGATTCAATAATGTTAAAAATGATTACTAACATCATTATTATAAAGTCAGAGCTCTATGGATAATACTATCCTAATAAGTTGGTGTTAAGCACCCGCTGGTTTGTACGTAAAGAAAAATATGTGACTAAGATATCAAAGTAGTTTTTCAAATAAGTGACATAAAGCAGTAAATATTTATAATTCTGGTTACGTCATCTTAATGTAAAGACCTGTTAATGGCCAAAAGTAAATAGCTCTTCATTTTTGATATTTCGGATTACATGCACGCGATTAAGCATTACTTTATTTCGCTGCTTAAAACGGATTTAATATGAACTGAGTATAATCACCTGGTAACTCCAACTCAAGCACATATGATCTTCGAAGGCATTTGTTTCTAATTGTCACTTCTTTTCAAAACACAGCTGGAGACTTTTAAAAAAGCGATAATAGTAAATTTTAAACATCCATTAAATGTCGAAGTATTCATTCTAAACTCTAATTACTAACTATTGATCAAGCATCTGATATTGTGTTTATGAGTAAATTTGTCATGAGATTACTGTTTTTAATCAATTTTTGTATCTCCAACTAAAATTTAGCATCATTCTGAACAAGGTCATCCTAAAACTCAAAATAACTTCTTTAATCAAAGAGAAATTACAATCTTATCAGCTGATGAGACCAACTCTAAGACCAAATATTCTAATGGACGGACAACAATCATTGATAAACGTGCTAATATTCGGTCAGTTTGCTCTTCAAATGATTCTAACTCAACTACTCAGTCCAATAATCTTAAGTATCCTACAAACACGGAAGTTCATCTTAATAATAAAAACCATCCATATCAAAATCCTTCTTTTAATGACTTATCGCTACCACAATATATTGATCAAGAAAGAATAACTGATTACTCCCAGCATACTTTAATTCGTCAAGAATGTTGTCGGAAATGCACAATACTGTAGTTAAACCGCTATCTCTTATTCCTGTCTGAAAGAAGTGTGTGTTTTTTTAAGTTGCCTTTATTCTTCATTATATTTTCATTTACCCAGGCTTGTTTTATAAGTCTACATTTTTTGAAAACTAAAGGTCTTTTCTATCTTCGAACGCATTCGAAGTGAAACGGTAGATCAAAGCAGAACGTAGACATAACGTAGACATTTCAGCAGTTTCTTTTTATTTCATAAATTCACTATCTGATACACTATAATATATAAATCCTTTCTCTTTTAACTTCAGTTACTTAATTATTATTAATTCAAGGTGCTTTATATAAAATAAAATCCGATTATTTTAAATTTTTTGTCATGATAGCAACTTTTTCAAACGGTTGAAAATGTTCATAACACCAACCAGTTCCATGAATTAATTAATCTTGCTATTTCAGATTGCTTTCTTCCTGATTTTTAAAGCGTTTTTTGTAAACAGTAACAATTATGTAATTTTTATAATTGACTTATAACTATAAGAATACACATTTAACAATAATTTGACTAGAATACTGAACACAAAAACGATCCAAGTTTAAAGAAAATTTGGTCGACTGAACCTTTTTTTATTTTTTCACAACACAATAATGTGACATAATGATTTACTTGATGAGATCTACTCAACTTCTTTCTTGAAAACAGAATTTAATATTTATTTGTTCTCCTAAGTTTACTCTAGCACCTTTTCAGCACTATAATTTTTATCACCTACAAAATTATGAGCGTTAACATGATTAATTTATGTATACATTCATGTACGAATACGTTCAAAATTACTACAAGTTGTCCTATATTTCAAACATCATTTTTAATCATATACAGATATACATTTTGTGTCGTTCCAAACGACTGACATTCCTGCCTAAAGTATACCTCCTTGTATGTAAACTGTTAAACATAAAATTTGTCATGTAATATGTTTAACAAACTTTTGTTTATAGAAAACTCATTTGCTAACACAAGTTCTCATTATCATTTTTTAAAAGTAAAATATAACTTTCCAGCTACTTCTAATTATGCCTTTTGAATGAGGTGACATTAACTGGTCAAAGACAACCTTCTGCTGCTATTTACCTAACCAACTATCCAAGCATTTAGATTTACTTTTTATTGTTATAATAATATACTGATGAGTTTGAGGATAACTTTACATGACTTCCAGTCATTCTGTCAAAAGTTCCACAAATCTACCTTTGTTTCGTTTTGCTGGAAACCTTTACTGCATATTGTCAAAAATGAAATGAAAGCTATCGGCGGTTTAAATTAGATAATAGAGCAGCAAGTGCATCTTAGTATATTTAAAAAATTAAGTTATATAGACTGTATATGTCTTTGGCTACTGCTCCAGTGAAATAAAAAGGTAGCTTAATAATAAATATCTGGTGCAGGATTATTCAACTCCGCCCGCAGCTCTTCTAGGGTTGTCGCCGGTCCCAAGCCCGGGTAAAGAAGGAGGGTTGGGCATAGGGCTAGCACCCCTATCCCGTAAAACATAAGTTTGCTAAAAAAATGCTAACCAGAATAAACAAACTTAACCATTTAAACTCTGCCTTGGAAGTGGAAGGAATCTATATGACGCTTCATGATGAAAGCCGAGATTCTTCGGAAGTCATGAGGCCGATGCCACCCCTTCTAACGACCAGAGCAAAATTTTTATAGGTACATGGAATGTTCGGACAATGTGGGAGACAGGGAAGATCAGCCAGATAGCAGCAGAAATGAAGAGATACAATTTAACTATGCTCGGGATCAGCGAAACGCATTGGACTCAAACTGGACAGAAAACATTAGCCACGGGAGAGGTGCTATTATATTCCGGGCACGAAGAGGAAAAGGCCCCACTCACCCGAGGAGTTGCTCTGATGCTGTACGAGAAAGCGCGCAATGCACTTGTAGGATGGGAACCACATGGACCCAGGATCATCAAAGCATCTTTCAAGACAATGAAGAAGGGGATTACAACGAACATCATCCAATGTTATGCACCCACCAACGACGGCAACGACGAGGACAAAGATCAGTTTTATGATGGGCTTCAGTCAATTATAGCGAAATGTCCAGGAAAGGATCTGACAATCCTAATGGGGGACCTAAACGCCAAAGTCGGAATGGACAACACCGGTTACGAAGACATCATGGGACTACAAGGACAGGGAGAAAGAAATGAAAATGGTGAAAGATTTACAAATCTTTGCGCTTTCAACAAAATGGTCATAGGTGGTACAATATTCTACTACAAACGCATACACAAGGCTACATGGATCTCACCGGATCATACCACGGAGAATCAAATTGATCATATATGCATCAATAAAAAAATTAGAAGATCAATTAAAGATGTGAGAACCAGGAGAGGAGCTAATGTAGCTTCAGACCACCACCTAGTAGTTGCCAAAATGAAGCTAAAGCTAAAGAAGCAATGGATAACTGGAGCAACAGCATTTAAACGGTTCAATATAGCCTCTCTTCGGGATACTGACAAACTCAAGGAATTTAAAATAACTCTCAACAACAGGTTTCAAGCCTTACAAGATCTGCTGAACGAGAAAGAAACCACTATGGAGGACAACTAGAAAGGAATCAAAGAGGCACTAACTTCAACTTGTCAAGAGGCTCTGGGCTGCAAGAACCACCATTATAAGGAATGGATTTCCACAGAGACCCTGAGCAAAATTCAACAAAGGAGGAACAAGAAGGCAGAAATCAACAACAGCCGAACTAGAGCAGAAAAAATCAAGGCACAAAATGAATACACAGAAGCAAATAAACAAGTAAAGTAAAGCATTAGAGCCGACAAACGTAAGTATATCGAAGGCCTTGCAACGACAGCGGAGAAAGCTGCAAGAGAAGGAAATATGAAACAGCTATACGACACAACGAAGAAACTGTTAGGGAAATATAGTAAACCAGAGCGACCGGTCAGCAACAAAGAAGGCAAGCTAATCACCGAGATTCAAGAACAAAGAGACAGATAGGTAGAACATTTCGAGGAACTCTTGAATAGACCAGCTCCACCGAACCCACCACACATCGAAGCAGCATCTACAGACCTCCCGATTGATGTCAATCCACCAACGATGGAAGAAATCGAGATAGCTATCAGACAGATCAAAAGTGGGAAAGCAGCAGGACCTGACAATATACCAGCCGAAACACTCAACTTAGACATAGACATAACGGCAAGGATGCTTCACGCTTTATTCAAGAGGATCTGGGAGGAAGGACAAGTGCCGACAGACTGGACAGAAGGATACCTTATCAAGATACCAAAGAAAGAGGATTTGAGCAAATGCGAGAACTACAAAGGAATCACACTATTGTCAGTACCAGGGAAAGTCTTCAACAGAGTGTTGTTGAACAGAATGAAAGATTCAGTGGATGCTCAACTTCGAGATCAACAGGCTGGTTTCCGTAAGGATCGGTCATGCACAGACCGAATTGCAACACTACGCATCATCGTTAAACAATCAATTGAATGGAACTCGTCACTGTACATCAACTTCATCGACTATGAGAAGGCGTTTGACAGCGTAGACAGGAGATCACTATGGAAACTTCTTCGACACTACGGTATACCAGAGAAACTCGTCAACATCATAGGGAATTCTTACGACGGACTTCAGTGCAAAATCGTGCATGGAGGACAGCTGACAAATGCATTCTCAGTAAGAACCGGTGTCAGACAAGGCTGTCTGCTCTCGCGTTTCCTCTTCCTCCTAGTGGTCGATTGGATCATGAAAACCTCTACATCTGGGGAGAAGCACGGGATTCAATGGACAAGTAGGATGCAACTTGATGATCTGGACTTCGCGGATAATCTAGCACTTCTATCCCATACACAACAGCAAATGCAAGTGAAGACAACCAAAGTAGCAGCAACCTCAGCATCAATAGGCCTGAACATACATAAGGGAAAGAGCAAGATCCTCAAATTCAACACAGAGAGCGCCGACCCAATTGAACTTGATGGTGAATCTCTGGAAGAAGTGGATACCTTTACATACCTGGGGAGCATCATCGATGAACAAGGAGGATCCGATGCAGATGTAAGGGCAAGGATCGGCAAAGCAAGAGCAGCATTCCTACAGTTGAAAAATGTATGGGACTCCAAACAACTGTCTACCAATCTCAAAGTTAGACTCTTCAACTCGAACGTCAAGTCAGTTCTTCTGTATGGAGCTGAAACGTGGAGAACTACTGCAAACATCCTCAGGAGAGTACAGGTATTTATCAACAACTGTCTACGTAGAATATTGAATGTCCGTTGGCCGGAAACCATCAGCAACAGCCTACTTTGGGAGAGAACAAACCAACTTCCAGCTGAAGAGGAAATCAGGAAACGACGTTGGAAATGGATAGGACATACATTGCGGAAATCATCAGACTGTATCACGAGACAAGCACTAACTTGGAACCCTGTTGGAAAACGGAAAAGAGGAAGGCCAAAGAACACCCTGCGTCGAGAACTGGAAGCAGACATAAAAAGGATGAACAGTAACTGGAGACAGCTGGAAAGGATTGCTCAGGACAGAGTTGAATGGAGAAGACTGGTGAGCGGCCTATGCTCCTCCGAGAGGGGTAACAGGCGTAAGTCAAGTAAGTCAAGCAGGATTATTCAAATCACAGCACCTAAATAAAAACATTTATATTGTGTTACGAGTCAAAAATATCATAATGACAACAACAAGAAATGCCCTATTGAGTATAAAGCAGAATGATCTCTACTTAATTATTGAAAACATATCAACAGAGCCTAAATTTAAACAACCACAAAGACGATAGTAGCAAAAAAGTGAATTATACAAGGTTGATCACTTGTCTGTAGCCTGGCCTAGTATTTCAATACTAGTATATTTGGGTAATTTCAGTATCTGCAAATTTAGAAAAGGTTTAAAACTAGGCATATTGTGTTATCTCGTGCTGTAAAGTTTAATTTGCTTGGGGTTAAAGGAATTTTTCGCTTCTGTAGTGACTAACCAGTTGTAGTTCAAACATCGATTAATCACCTCTAATCTAGTCTCTCATTGCCCTTACTGATAAAATTCAACTGACCGTCGGTAAGATAAAAGAAGTTTTTCCTTAAAGGACCTTCTAGTCTAGTTACAATGGATCTCCGTTGCCTCCAGTAAAATAGGTAGTATAGGTCGATGTAACTCTGGACATAGTAATTTACGAATTGTACTGTCAGCTGTTGTATGTGTAGCGACAAAAAATTACCCTAAAAAAATATTTGCATAGACTTAAGTCATTGATGCTGATCATGTTTGTTTTAGTAGACATGCGGTCATGTATCACCACCAAATCACGAAACGACTTAACGTGGGAAACAACTAACCCTTTAGCTATCCAGCTTATAAGTTGCTATTACATTGACGCTCTATTCACGATCAAACATAACTTCTCCTACATCCTTCACCCTCTTCTGATTTGTTTTCATTTTTACGTATCAGTTAAATCATCAGAAGTTTCTCTGGTTGTACGGCAAACGTGACTTGGTTATATATAGAGTATACTTCATATGTGTGTTCAATGAATGATCGGATTCAGTTTGAAGGATACTTCTTGAGGTTATATCAATCTTATGTTCGTTGGATTTACGTCCTGTTTAAATATGGTCCTCAAAAATCTGTAGTCTCTGATTTCTTATATAAAATTACTCGACTGTAATTAATTATTAGCAGCTCAAGGCTTATCCACTCCAAATTATTGGTATTTTCCAAGAGTAAACACTTTTGTTTGTCTCAGCACTGGACGATTTTCGGTTATCTCAGATAAGTATGCATTCAAAACTTTTAACTTTGAAATCCTAAACTTCTTGAAACCTCTGTCTTAAACAGTGAATGTCACTGAAATAAAATATATTAAAGAAAATTACGAACGTTGGTTGATTCGCGTCTTAAAACTAGGCCTGAGTAATCACTTATGAGAAGCACTGTACTTAATGTGGCATCATCATACTTAAAACCTCTACGGAATTAAGTCTTTTGTGTTTGCGGTTACGAAAACTTACAGGTAATGTATTCGACCTAATCACAGCTACTTCGGCATGAATTGCACTGATTAAACATGCATAAAATTTATTAAGTATGAGTAAATACCGATGCTTAGTTTAAAAAGTTTAATTAGAACTAATTCTTGATGACATACATTAACCACCACCTCACTTCTATCTCTTCCCTCATAGGGACTATAAGAAGCAAAATAAATTATTAAATGCATACGATAAAAATGTGAGGGCCTCATTGGAAGTTTTTGAGCTCGAACGCTTGCTTGCTTAAGTAATCTAGAGACTTTAGTTACAGATGAAATTTAAATTTCTACTGTTACTACAGACTGTTATTGAGAGACGAGAGTCACAGTGCCGGAAATGAGATATTAGTACATATTATTGATTGCCTGAAAGGTTCTACACCCAGAACTCTAAAAATCAAATTAGTGTTACTTCAGAGAAAACAACACTATGTATTTGTAAGGAGAGATGTACCATAAGCTAGGATGTAGTCACTAAAGAAAAAGATGATTTTTCTAGCCATTCTTAAAATTGCTCAACATGAAGTTTGACCAGTTACTTATTACTGGTGATTTTATTATGCCATCCCTAAGACTCACTCAAGTTATCGTCATAGTAAATTGGTTTTCAAAAATCTAGTAAATACTATCCGATTCATAAGCTTGTACGAATAAGCAGAATATGATACGATGGGGCAGAGATGTGGAGCTACCCAAATTAGACGGTTTATCATCTGGTGACTCACTTCTAGTCAAGAATGTTCAACTGTTGACGCTCATACGTTGTAGTGGCAAATCCGTGGTCATATTTAATGTAGTTATTAGGAAGACATCTACTGTGAAGCTACAAACTCTACATGGATAAAAAACATTTGTCTCCTTCCGAATATTTATGAAAGACGATAGAAAGGGTTATACACTATACAGACCAGTAACATTGGTTATTATACGATCCCAGGTCATATTGAGCTTATTCAATTATCTAATGAGTGAGCAAGTAAACGATTACAAAACATGCGTGAGGCTTAGCATAGGTTTGTAAAGTTCAGATCTTGCACCTCTAACATTCTCCTAGCATTGGAAGGTTGAATAGTCTATTAAAAACAAAAAGTCTCATTACATGTCATATTTTTCTGAACAACTTGTGAATCTTCAACATCGTACCATCGTTGAAGAAATAATGTATAAGTAATTCACTAAACCATTCGCCTCCCTCTCAATTCGAAAAGTATCTAGTAGGTCGAATGTTTCTCGCCTAGATCATTCAGGTTTGAGGAAATCAGACAGCTTCCAAAACATGAGAATCGCTAAGTCCAATTATTTTACATCTTTTGTCTAACATTTTCAAAGACGATACCGTATACAAACATTTCTCACAAACAATATGCACAATGACAGAGCTAAAATATAGAGAGGCATAGAAAGTGACGAGACTCTAAAGCTCTACAAAACGACAGAATTATATTTGGTAAATACAAAGCTAAAGAGGAATGTAGACGTTCTAAAAAATGCTTGGCCCACAGCAACCAGGTACTTGATTTACCTAAATCATATCACAGCCTAATGAAAGGATAAATACTGGTTTTAACAATTTCACTGTCCAAGAAAATTGAAAAAAACCAACATAATGAAAACAATCAGTCGTTAGGAAAAAAAACCACATTAGAATTTTCGCTAATCGTATGAATTCAAAATACGACTTAAAATTCAGTGTTTTGCATTGATATGAGATATATATGATAATACCTTTTGGTCTTTTATATCTATAAAATATACTACTTTATTTATCCACTTAAAGACATTTTTTTAGAATCAACTAAGCACTTTGAACAAGTACTGAATATCACAAAGCAAATGTCAAGAAACCAACCGTCTTGTGGTTGTTTATATACAGTTACGTGATTTTGTTTATCCGCATGATTTGTAGGTTATAACCTCAAGGTTTCTTATGTTGAAGTCTCAAGTAACCAGGTTTCAACAATATTCATATTCTACAAGTGCTCTCTGCTACATTAGCAATGAGCTCTTTCATCCTGACCATATGCATGTCAAGGCGATTACAAATTTACTTCTCGGTATTCATGATCACTTAAAATTTCCATGGGGAATAACTATTGCTACTACGGCTGTACTAGTGCGAACAGCTATAGCCGTGCCGTTGTATATTTACGCTGAAAAAAATAATGCTAAAGTCTCGCATATTGCCATCGACTGCCAAAAAAATCGACATCTGGTAAAAACGAAACTTTTAAATTCTGAATATTATCGTAAATGCACTCCAAACGGACAAATAATACTGGAAAATCGACTGGTAAGGTGCTGTTAATGAATAATGCTTCAAGTTCAGACGTGTATTTATCAAAAAATGTGAGGAAAATGGATGCCACCCACTGAAATCATCAACTGTAGGAATAATTCAGTTGCCATTGTGGCTCACATTTACGTTCTCTCTCAGATATTTGAGCGGATTCCAGTTATCTACACATGATTTTAGTCATCGTGAGTTGTGTAACTTGATTGTTCTATATCGAGCTAACGTTTGTTTGTCTACCGCACCCTTAGGATATTTCGCTGTGTTTTCATTATCTCGTATCTGTATGACGAGGTATTGTAAATTGACTTATTTATTTATGCTCGCATCTTGAGTATTGCGGTCTCGGTTTCGGGTCTCCGGTTTCTTTTAATAGTCGTCTGACTGCACGGCAGCTTTAGCTTCGGCAGTTTCGGCTGGCTATTTTTATCTCCGTTTTCTATTTGGATTTTCCCTTTTTCCTCCTTTTTAAGTCTTCTTAATACCCTTATGGCTTTATGCACTAGTCCCCATCCCTTCATTCCGTCTTAGGCAGTCTACTTCGTAAGGCGCGAAAGAATGCCGTGAAATAGATAACGGTTGAAAGTGCTAATGTTCAAGGTTAGGAGCAAATACCAAGTTTTCAGCTCCTGTTCCATTAGACTTAAGGTATACCGTAGTGGTACACATAGTCGTCTAGCTATCCTCTGAAACAAGCCAAAGTAAAGATTGCAGTTACTACCTCAGGTAGTGCGTTCCAGGTGGAGTAAACTCTTAATGATAAGAAATTCGCCGTCTTCTGTGTCCGTGTTTCTTGATGGGCAGTAGTTTGTGGGTATCTAGATATATGAGCATGTATAGCAGCCAGTATGCTATCAAAATTGTTAAGAAAGTGAAAGTCCCACAACTACTGTCTTACAAAAGATAAATCCTCAGATTTGTTATTCACACTTAGTACTGGACAATTTACTGAATGACTATACTGTTCATATCTTACGGTATCTGGAAACAATGTATTGTTTCTTTGTGTATATTTATCTAGTAAGTCCCCCTCATAAAAGAAACATTTTATCGATCGTGAACTACCGAACGTACTTGCCACCTCCAAATTAAACTATGTTGCGGAGCTTATTTGGTAGCACACTACAAGGTGAACAGTTTTTTATCGACTAATAGTCCTTTAGTTTAAATACTTTATTACTAAGTCCTATCAAAGTAGGGAGACCTATTTGTTGCGTTACAATCCTAATTTTACGGTCATTGTTAGTGAAAGAAGGGTCCAGTACGCATTGCGATATTCTAGCAGGTTGTATTCTGTCAATAAAACGAAATCCATACCAGGACTTTCCAATCCCTGGATGCAATTGTTACTTTAATGTCCACCAACGAACATTTGTAACTCAGTAAAGTACGAAAAAGATAAGACCGTTAACGAAACTTTACATCCGTGGACAAACACCAAAAAGATGTCTATGCGCAAATAAGTGGTTGTTATCCTTAATTGTCTGCATAGCCTAATTTTCTTACCGAAATTGTGTATAATTTGTAATCACTTTCATTTGCTTTCCTATTAATGTCATAAGCTTAATGTATAAAGTGGATTCCAAACACCTTTCTTGTCTATTTCTTTTTCAATTTCACTTATTAGTGATTGACAATCCATCCTTCAACGTTCCTTGTTCAAGTTTGCTGCTTCCCTTCCTATGTACGTTGGCTGGATTGGTAAATGTAGAACTGGCTTTTTTAAGGAGGCCTCTGTTTATTGATCCGAAGTCTAATTCTGTGATTCCAGATCCTATGTTTAACAAGCTTGTGCGGTTTGCTGGTTGGTTTGGAAACGTCGTTCTTCTTGCATGTTCCACTTTTGTTCCCAAAGTAGGTTAACTTTTACTATTTTCTACCGTTGTAGGCGCTTGTAATTTATTGGTGCACATCATCGATTCACCAACTGTGCTTACATCTACTGGTAATGCATCCTCGTTTACGAAAAATGTTTGGTCTATGGACTATGCCTCATGAAGAACTTTATCCATATAAAGCACTATTTAACTCGATGTATCATCGCTACAACATATTGCGATGGTTACATAATAAAAAATTATAAATAACGATGTCACAAGTTTTTTTTTGCTCACGTTTCAAGTATCTAACTTTACGCTGCTTGTCAAGTTGTTTTTCATTTCTGTAGATTGTTCACTAACCCTGTCGAATATTGAAAATGCTCAGGTTAGATAAAGAGTCTAGGTAAAATGGCGAGAAGTTAGAAGTAAACTAAAACGTCAGTGGGTCATGTGGGTAGGTGTAGACTACTCGGCAGCTGTGACTAGTGGCTGGGGATGGGTGACATGGCCTATTCGTAATGGATCAAATACCTACACATTTTGTTTTCTCTTCCTGAGATTTAAATGCCTATACCCTTCCGGTAAATTAATTATCCTCGAATTACATTGTGTCTAGTCATTTCGCCACCATTTCCATTACTTTGGTGTTCATCCTTCTGTTCTTATGTGATATAGTAACTTGAACCGAAGCATATATATGACGATTTCTCTGTTGTTGTTACTGACTACTTAGAGAGAAAAAATACGTCGATCAGAAAAGAAATATAAAAATGAGATGCTATATCTTTCTATTTACGGAACAGCATACACGAACATGAAATTCCAAATATATTTACAAGTAAATAATAACTAGTGCATATTGCCAATAATAACGTACAGTAGTAGCGAGCTCAAATTTACAGAATAATCAAATTGTAAGGGCGTTCGACTCGTAACAATGATCACCTCAATAAAAGTATGAAGACGTGTTTTAAAAGATATTGGAATGGTTATGATGAAATATCTACATGAGAAATGCGATACCAAATGACGTGTTGTTGGAAAAGTCTCGAACAAACAAACAAAAACCTATATGTACGTTTCTTTAGAGCAAGTCCATACATCCTTTGAACTACGAAAATTTTTCGAAGTTAGACATTACTAGGATGATTTTGATATCGTGAATTACGAACGAGTCTGTTTAAATGGCAAGTTCTGTTAAATGAATAGGAAGTAGAGTAATTTACAAGTTGTTAACTTAAATCGAACTGCCCATTAATCTATTAAGGTAGACTTTAGCTTTGATAAAGTTACAAAACTAACGTCAGTTATTTTAGTGTTGTATTGTTGCGAAACAAACTGTACATTTCTCTTTTCATTTTACAATATAAACATGTTAAATTAATTCTCCACACCGAGAAATAGTAACAGGTTCTTTGACTTTACCAGATTTTGATCCAACGGACTGCAAAAATAAAAATGTATTAAGTCAGGATTCCAACATGAAAAATATAATGGACGCTGTAATTCTAAAAAAAAATATCTTTAGGAAAATGTATATTATCAAACAGATGAATCATATACAAAGGTGGCGATTAATTCTGACTAAATCACAAAAAAGTCCTTGGTAAATTAGTTGTTGATACAAACCAGCTATTCCATATAACATAAATGTAATGGAGTAAACATCTAGTGGGCAGTAATTGGAATTCCGTGTAAATAGCAAATACACCTAACGCCATACGAACTAATTTGAGCGTAAAGTCCAAATTTCTTATTTTATATAAATGGTATAAATAATAATTTTAATACTTGCAATTCAAGGAAGATTACATATTTGATATCATTAATTGGAGAAAAAACAATAAGTGACTAACCTCCATCTTTTTCACAACATTTTGTCCATCCACTACTCGACCAAAAACAACATGCTTGCCATCAAGCCTTTAAAAAATATTAAGAAGAATTCAGTGATACGTATTAGCTACGAATAATTACACACGAATAGTTAATTTTGAGTTACTTCATTATGAAAGTTGGTTTGAAACCGAGAAAATACTAAGGCAGTTTAGAGGAACAACTTGTAGTTTGCCATCAGGGTATTTAAAATATAAGTATTTTTAGACCTGAAATTCATGAGTCGAAAGAAATTGGACGTAGAGTGTATGGCGTCATTCGTGAAAATAAATTTCTGTTACATGAAGCAATAGTTATTTCGATATAGTAACCTCACATGGTGGTTCAGCACTTGTAGGATATTCATGGAGAGAGCCATAAATCTATTTTAAAGCACTCAGACACATCATTCACATGTGTTATACTGTTAACGCTTCACCGATATAGAAGTTGTAACTGACAGAAAACAGTCTGACGTTAGTGGACTATCGAAGGGGCTGATGGAACACGTATTAACATACAGATACAGAAGGCGTTAAAGTGGAAGTAGAAACATGGTTTAAGTAAGTTGACAGTATCAGATTATTAATTTCTTCTTTTGCCAATACTGAATACCTACTTGATGAAGCCATTTTTCTAAAAACCATTTTCGGAGAATAAGATGGGCATCAATTAAGTCTAAAATATATTTTAAAAAAAGTCGTGCGACACACTATACAAAGTCAATCATCATTAAAGTAGAGCTTGACATAAATCTGCGCTAGTTCAGGTTGTCATACTACATCAACAAGATAAGATGAATTGGGAAGGAGTCGCCATAGTTTAATAGCAACGCTAATGAGAGTGGATAAATATCGAGTTATGTATGAAAAAATACTGGGACTTAGGATCTACAGGGAGGACGAAGAGTGAATCCACCTGTGGCAGTGTTATCAATTTTAAGCTGTCACCTAACATTTGGAACCACACATCATATGAAATGCCTAAATAAGTAACTTGTAAGGAATAATAGCGTTCTGCCTGATAGAAATAAATTTAAACTCACCAGTCACATTTTGTTGTACAAATGAAGAATTGTGATCCGTTTGTATTCGGCCCAGAATTTGCCATTGATAGTACACCTAGAAAAAGCAATTCAATTGGTGTAAACAAAAAAGTCAATCTAAACTGAAAATATGAGTTTAATGATAATGAACTTAATTGTTAGGTTGCTTCGCATTATCGGCTTGATATTACAATTAGAAATAATTGTACTTTGCAGTTAGTAAAGCTAAACTTGGTGGAATACGCATTTTACTTACAATTCAATAACTGATGATCAAGTGCCTCAATTATGAAGGGAAGCTGCACAATCGGCACTTGAATGGTAAACTTACGATATCGACCCTTACTGCTCTTGATTACTGTGCTTTTACTCTCTGTTATTAACAATAATTGATTGTTTATTTAATATTAACACATCATGCAAATAATATTTAAGAATTAACTATTTTGCATTTTTAAATTTAATGAAAAGTTAAGAAATTATTTTCATGAAACCAATAGATAACAACTTACCGAAACCTTCATGTCGGAGTTGGAAGTTCTCATCATCGAATTTACGTCCATATATTGATTTACCACCAGTTCCATCTCCTTTGACAAAATCTCCACCTTGACACATCTAATAAGATACATCGTCAAGGTTGTAGCATAAAAACAAAAATATTTCATTCGTCAAGACGGAACAGTTGGCTAATAAACCCTGATATTAAATAGAGAAGAGTACTAATGATAAAAATCAACCTTAGGTGGAGCCAAACGTTCGAAATGGAGACTGCCAGATTAACATATAAATGTTGAGTTAGCTGAACTAGGAGATCCTACGATCAGCTAGGAATTAATTTTATGTTAGCTTTTTAACTCTATATGTTAGTAGAGGTAATATGTGGGACATCTGTAGCCATTCCACAACTGTCCAGTTAAGTCTTCTAGATGGACGTTTTACACAAACATCTGTTAAGGTGTTCTAAAAATGTGAAAATTATTTAAAAGCATTAAAATGCATTTAGTAATGGATACAAATTGAGGTATAACTCGATGGAAACAACAGTTATGATAACCAAATCCACGTTCTCCTGTACACAAAGCACGGAAATTCTCAGCAGTTCTTGGGACAATATCTGACCGTAGCTCCATCACAATACGACCAGCATCCGCATTTCCAATACGGATATCGAAGAATACCCGTGGGAGATTTCGTTTTTGTTTTTTCGTTCGCATTTCATCATCACTCTGTCAGTTATAAGAATATACACAAATGTAACATTTCAAGTCAGTGTACAATTTAAACTGTAAAGAATATACGCAATCAATTATAGTTATAATAATAATTCAAAAGTACAACAGTGCATACAGCTTATAAAATATCTAAGTGTTATTTCTGGTTCGCTACATCAAAAGTCATCACCAATTAGAATAAGTGATTAGAATAGCGCAAAGCTGAATTTATTCGGAACATAAGCAATTACTTGCGTAGAAATGAGCATGAGATTGCCGAAACTATTTAGAGTAATACTATTTAATGGAAGCCAACTTCGGAACTATGAAGGATTTAGGAAATTCTTTGAGTTGTTAAATTAGTTCAGCACCTTTACTGGCAAGCTTATACATGTTAAGACCGCTTAATGTAAACAGTAACTGTCCATGATTGTTGACAGTATTAATACGAGGAGTAAGAATTAAGCCTAACAATCAGGTTTTATTTCATTAAAAAGTGAGAGATCTACAAAATTGGTATTGTCATTTCGGTGTAAATATTTTTTTTAGAATCATTCACTCGCAGACAATAGCTAAGTAGTATTTCAAATTCTGGAAAATACGGAAAGGTCAATTACTTACTGAGTAACTAGTGGAAAACAAGGTCGGTCTTATATAGAACGTCTTCAGAATCCGCTGTAGTAGTAAAACGTGACATTTTGAGGGAATATGGACATGGATCCAGACGGTTCACATATGACGAGATAGCCAACTGTCTATACAACCGAGTATACTGGGAAGTATTAGGATTTAATATTTCTCTGCAGCTGTTAGTTATGACCATTAAGAGTGGGCGACAGATTTAGTTTACAGGTCCTAACTTACAGGTCTATTGTTACTAATCTCAATTGGTGGATTTGAAGAGTTAGTTACTATTATGTTTGGTATACATGCTAAAACAAAGTGAGAAACTCAGTGAAAAGACCGGAAACCTGCAACCTACTGAAATGGCTGAGTAATCTGTTATGCACAAGGTTATAGTCTAGTCCAAAATACGATGCTGCCTAAAGCATAAATAAGTTTATGAATAATGTCCAAATAAATATGTGACGCTAGTCAGTGAAGTCGATTAGTGTTAAACTGAATCATAGAAGGTTTATATATTTCGGGGGGAGGGAGGTAGATGATATAATGGAAATGAGTGATTCGAAGCCTAAAGTTGTGTAGTCTGAGACTTATCACAACTTTGCAGCTGTATTTCCCTAATCTTTGTTACACACCATTTATTTCATATCAATCCAGTACATGATTGGTTTCAATAAATATTATTATGTTCATCTTTCTCTGTACTGTAATAAGCAATGAGAATTTAAATAAATCGACTTCCGAGTAGTCTTATATGAACGTCTACCTTGCCTATCATACGGGACTCACAATTTTTTGTGGTTAAACGGTTTTAATACTAACTTACCACATCTTCAACATTTTCCACAGAATCTGATGGGTTGACAATATCAGGTTCTTCCAATTTTCTGACTTCTAAAGGTGCACTGCCATATTTTTTGAGCCAATTTTCATCAGACCAAACTTGAAATGTAAAGTATAGGATGATTATGTACATATATGGGATATTTTAAACATACACAGAGGCTTAATTCAAATGAGAATCTATAGGATTGCCTACATCCGAATTTCACTAATTATGAGACAAGTTTACCACATACAATAAAGGCGTACACACTAAGTTTGAGACGTTTAGTAGTGATTACACTAAAACAACGTTGAATAGCGTTTGATAAATTAAAATGAATGAACAAGTCACTGATTGAAGATAAGTTAGTAATATCAGGAGGAATCGGCACATGCATGAAGGGGTAGTGAATATTACATACATGTAAACATATTTCACAAAGACGACAATTATATATAAAATAAAAGTGGATGTACATGGGAGGTTTATAGCTATTTTCGTTAATGTACCAATGAACTTTTTCTAGGATTTTATGTTTCTGTGGTCTTCTATCTTGTAATCTACTTCAAATTCGCTTGCGATATTGTATAAAAGACATGATAACTAGAGATAACAAACTGCAGATAAATAAAGTTAGAAAAAGCTGACAAAACAGGCTGCAAAAATATGGAGATATGGTATTAATATGCTTCACTAAGATTACACTGTGGAATATTTTGCCCAATTTTTAAACTCGATAGAAAAATAATCCTCACAATCGAGCTTTTCAAAAATAATAAAGTAGTTTACATCACTTCCTGACCAGCTAGATAATCATTACACTATTAATGTGCCACATTCATCATTTGTTACATTAAAATGTTATCAGTTACAGTTCGAAGTTCAAAACTATGACCCAGTGATTTAAAGATGAGAGGTAAGTCTGAAGGTTTTGAGCTAGAATTCCGATACTTTATTCCCGATGGTTGTCTAACTGAAATCAATCAGTGATGTAAACTATTTTTAAACTGAACTACCTCAAACCCCCCCCCTCATCCTAAAAAGGCGAAGTAATACAAAGAACATTACCTGGTCGACTCCAACCCTCTCTTATGCGTACTGGTCTTGCTACGTTAACCCGAATAGTACGGCCAAATATTTCACTTTCATTCTAAATAAAAGATAGTGAAATATTGGGATAATTTCGACATACAGTACTTTATTTCTGTGATAGAAAATGTATACTTTATTAACCCACATAAATTTATAAATGGTATATTAGTATCCGACCCGATAAGCTGTCAGAATAACACTATAAATGCAAAAATCTCGTTGGTATTTTAAAAATAGAAGCTGAAAGGATTTGTGAGTATCTTACAAGAGACTAAGTAGTTTGATTTGTCTTATCCTATTGCCATGACACATTCACACTAAATGGTAGATAATCGCATGTGACTCGAGAGTACTACATATGTCTGGAACAGGAACACAATGTTGCATTTAAAACTGATCAACGAACCTCACTCGACTGAAGTGACTAAAGCGTCGCACCCTTATTTGCCGTTATGATGTCCAGTATGAAGCATGTTCAAACCACTAAAAATATATCTTCCTGAGCAATCCCTTTATTGAAATGTTGCTCTCATCCTTAAAAGGAGCCTAAATTACCCTACCAGGTAATGGGTTCTCGAGACATTCGAGAAACCACGTCACATAACTTGCAATTTATATATCTTCGAAAAAAATATCCTTCTTCCCCATAATCTACTCACTTTCTTGTCTATTTCAATATCTCCCTTCCTCTTGAGCGTTTGCGGGACAATTATCATATGGTGAATGACCCTTGGTAAAATAGGTCAACCACCAGTCAATCTTAGAAAAAGGTTTTGAGCTTGTGGTTACTTATGTATGATATGTTGAGGTGATTGATTCTGATGTGAAGTTTTCCGTTGATCCTTACTGAATGATATTTAACTTTAATTGAGGACTGGTTGGAAGAAGGGTTTATAACGAACATATATATCACAAGCGCTTTAATATCTCTCCAGTTTAACATGAGTGAACGTCTCCGATAACCAGACGAAGTGATGTACTGAGTGAGTTAGCCATCAATTATACGAACACTTCTATGATAATATTATTAATCGACACACAAATAATGTACTTGTATATGGGTATATTAGCCAAAAGTAGGTTTCACAGTAGTTTAGGTTTGTTTAACTACATTTACCTCACGGATAATATCTGTAAATACGGTAATTCCGTTCGGAGTTAGACAACGTTAGATGTTCACAGAGTCAGTGATAACTAATCATAGATAACATGACAAAACGTTTTAAATAAGTGTATTAATTTTAATCATAGGATATAAACAATAGGAAGAGCTCAAAAATATGATCACCTATGACTATGAAGCATTGCTGAACTACAAATCTAGTTATAGACACGAGGTTTAGGTTGGAAGAATTAAGTTGTTTTAGACGAAAATTACTATTATTTTATTTATTAATTGAAACAGTTTCGTACCAAACAGCACCAAAAATATATACGCCACGCAAGATTAATTTGGTAAAGAAAACGGAGAAGTCAACCAAGGGAAGTGTAAAATTTAATAGGGAAACAAGAGAATTACAAGGTAATAGATATAGTTTGGAAAGAAATACAAGCAAGAAAATTCAATTTCTATTGAGAAAAATTACCACACCTTTATGAAGCTTTAAATAGGGAACTGTAGCAGGATCTCCATTGACTTCTATTCTACGACACAACTGATAGGGTCTCAGCCCACTGATTTCTATCATCTCTAGGATCCCAGCCAGAAAGTCGGGATGAACCGACAAATGCCAGTCCTATGCAGCTTTCTTTCATTCCACAGCACCGTATGATAAACTGACCACTGAATTTTTCCAATAAGTCACGGAGTCAGCAAATAATGCACGATATAGAAGCCCGTGGGATGGTATTCACAAAACATGACCAAACCACCGAAACCATGGTTCCAAGATGGTGATACTAAATGAGTCGTCATCACTGCGCCCGAATATGATGCCGAACCTCTGCATTTCTAACATGGTGTTTCTACTGGATGTCAGTAATTCTTCGGAGGCAACGGTAATCGAACACAGAGATGCCGAACATCCTCAGTTCCGATACAAGATTTAGCAAGCATACAGCAGAACCGCCTTTACTGAAGCAGTGTAAACCCTACCTTTTACAGCCAGGCTTACATCATGACGGCGCCAAAGATAGCCGTTTTCGGCATAAGCCGACCTGACATTTTTTTATGCGGAAATTGATGTCATCTGACACCACCACCAGTACTCACATAACTACCCAGATTTATGAACTTATCGACTACTTCTAGTGGTTCACTACAAAGAGTGATAGCAGATACGAACTCCTCCAAGTCTTGAGGAAGTATTTTGCACTTAGAAGGTGAAAAGTATATGCCATACTTACGTATACCACAACTATTATCTACTTAATAACTTAGTGATACTTTTAAGTGACAGAGAAATACTTAGAGTAATAAGTCTAAGTTAATAGTAATAGTCTAAACTAATAAGTCAGTAAATTTTAATTTGAGTTATGCTGGGAATGTGAACACAACGTAGATTTCGATAATAAATATGTACTCTTTGTTTTCTATGAAACCTAGCACCATATCATTTTATAAATTCCCTAGAATATTACTCTAAATTAACGCTGTATAGAAAAGTATAATAACCACACTCGTCTCAAATTTAAAGCTAACCAGACTGAAAATGTAAAATTGAGTTGTAGAGTCATTGCGATGCATAAAAGCATTACTTACCATATTATCAATAGCACTCATTGCATCTTCCACTTCTTCAAATTCAACAAAAGCGAAACCTCTGTGCTTTTCTGAGAGGAATTTAAAAAATATATAATTTACCAGTTTGATAGTCCATAGGCATATTAATACTAACTATATCCCCAAATGGGATGAAAGCTGCACGAACAAGAGGTACGTCAACTTGTTCTGATAATCCCCCTAAAAACGTTAAAATCATCAACCAATTAAATGAAACCCTACCAACATAAATAACACGTTTATTCACTGGATTGTACGAACCCGCAGGGAGCTGAAGGGGTGGCAATTCAGCCTAAAATAGTGGAAATGGTTATTATAAACAGTGAGTAAATCCAAAATGTAATATTCAGAAGACAAAGTACAACCAATTTATATTTTGGAATTTACAAGATTCACATTAAAGTCACCATGGAAGATGCATAGGTTGTGGATTGTGCATATAACATATTATTAGTGCACTAATAGACAACCTAAAAATGCCGCCTATCAGTAATAAAAAATAACTTATTTACATGAAACCACTGATCAGCTGTTTTGTATCTTCACCTGTTCGTGAGTTGGCATAAGTTATGAAAGCACAAACAACAGCTAACCAAGCAGCAAACTTCATCTACTAAAATAAAAGGTGCTTTATGTTAACAACGTACCTCGAATAGCAATCCACACATGCTTAAAACTATGCCGAAAAAATTAAGATAATCTATGGTTTGATCTAAAGGAGCAGCATCCTGTGATAATGGAATAAATCTTTATTGTTTTGAATATGGTTTCGTATAAACAAACCTTCGAAGTTTATTAGGTCTCCGAGGATCAGATGAAGCCAGCATATCTGAATCTTGAAGCAGAAATACACCGTCTTTAAAACAACATAGTGGTAATAATAAATAATAAATTGCAAATATAGTACTAAAATAAACAAACGGGGCCGTTGATGGCCTAAATAACTACACATGGACATTTTGTGTTTATTTTAAATAGCACTGATAGTACTGAGAGTAAAGAAGGGACAACTAGTTATGAGTTCAAAAAGTTTTATGGCCTGGTCACTCAGCTAAAAAAGATTACGCGTTAGCACTCACTTCAACTCTCCCAAACAATGTTAGTTTAATTAGCACAAGTGAGGCACAAAGTAAATTGAAAATGTGTTCAAAAGAGCTAAGTAAGCGTTAATATTGGAAAACACTACTACAAAAGTCAACTTGTACATACACACAAGCAACTTTATAATCCTAGAAAGTTAAAATCCCTTGACTAGCCAGTAATGATTAGTTTGACCGATGAAAGATGCTGGAAAAAGATAGTAAATGCCAGCTAGCATATCAGAGATTAAAATAATGTCCAATAACTAATGATTAAAAGGCAGAAAGAAAAGTCGTGAAACCTTGCTGTTACGTCGACTGGATGTAAATGGGATATCTATATATAAACATATAAAACGGATGTTCGGAACATGCAAACGAGTTTTGTTCGACAAAGACACTGAGAATATGTCACTCTAACAATACAATCATATTTAGAATGCGTTTCTCTCCACTAAGGACTGCTCTATAGCATTGCTCAGATTGGTGACAGGAAGTGAAGTAGTTAAGTACACTCACCACTTCACATGTGAAAATCCCACTAATTTAAATGGGTCGTTGACGAACGAAGTCTTGAACCAGATTGAACAAGTGCACCTGGCCTTCGCCAACTTACCGAACTTATGACGCAAACGAGATATTCGTTTCTTAACGAAAGGATGCTCCACAACAATCCGCTTAGTAGTAAACTATGGATTTAAAAGATGGTTTACTAAAATAAAAGATGCGCATACATTAGGGGTTTCTACAGTACCCATCTTCAAAACATCGCTCACATATCATGAGGTGACCGAGTAAGTAATATTGATGTTTGGCACAGAGTGTTAGGGAAAGATGGTAAATCAGCGGGTGTGGTTTAAACCCTTATCGATTGAGGTGGTTGAGTTATGTATTACGTATATCCGAGCACCGCCTGGTTCGTCTGATGATGTTGGCTGGGGTAGGTGTAGAGTGAAATAAAGCTAGGGGCTGCCAAATCAAAACATGGTAACAATTCCTGGTGTCACTGATTGTTGATCTCAGCCCTGTAGGTAGACGTAGACTACTTGACTGAAGTCCACACGACTGTTGTAGCCAGTAGTTGGAGACTGTGTGATGTGCCTCCGAATCGGTCATGGTGGTGTAAGTGTATTCACTCCTTATCTTCTTCCAGATCTTAAGTTTCAATATTTTTTCATATATACATTTGTTCCTGTTGAAACGTACATAATCCTGAGCTAATGTAGTATGGCCACTTGGACCTATGTGGATATGTGCCACGTTCTGTGTTGTATGTGACTGGCTCAAGCAGATGGTGTATAGCCATTGAAAATTGATACGAACCTAACCAATTGCAAATACTGGAACCACTTAGTCAAAGTCTTGAAAATACTCCTGATGTCAAAATGGATACATGTATCAGGAATTGTATGGTCCAAATTAAGAATTGTGGCTAATACCTTTAACTCGTAGAAGCTGTTCATCATTTCCATATCTACACCATTTGCTATATTACACTTAATGATGACAGTCATATGCTCTTCCACTCAAAAAACTTAGGAACGGTCCTCCATACGAAGTGCCAAATAAATTCCTAAAAGGGGAGAAAACTAGAATACGCTTTTAACCCTAATTCCTGTATACTGTGATGCACGCACTTACCACGTTTTACGTTGACTCACCAACTGTACATATATATATATCAATAGCAGTCAACTTGTCTATAATTGACGATAAGAAAATACGTTTTTTGGTGGTTGTTACATATATATATTAGGTTTCCAGTATCTCTTTAAAACAAATTTCGCTATGCTACTTTAGAAAATATCAGCTAGGTTACAATTCATCTATATCTATATAAATATACGGATAAACAACAACAAATGCCAAGAAGTTATTGTTATAACCTATTGTAGAATTAAGATATAAGGTTATCTACATGTTCTACCATAGAATATACAACCTAACCGTGAGGTACTTATGTAACGAACCCTTTCTAACAGATTGCCACTTTTTCAGTATCCAATGTCGTCGTTTTGGGGTACTGAGAATGGTATAGACAGTTATCATGACATTTACAATTCGCTTATATCTTAGTGAAAAAAGCTCAAGCTCCCAAGCCCACCTTCACGTGATTTTCCAATGTTAACCTGCAGCCCACCTGATTGTCTATCTCTAGACTTCTTATAACATGCCATTATCTCTACAAAGAAGGAGAAACGTAGTGGTGTTGCAAATCTTTAAGTGGCTCTAATAAATGGCGAAAATAATTGCGGCATACTCTTTCAAAATCACCCGTAGTTTCAGTAGAAAAAAACAGAGGCCTTCGTGGTAGCCCCCGAGCGGTCATGGCTGGTGTCAAAGATCTATTCTAGAAGAAGCACCAATTTGAGTTAGGTCTAGCTGCTGGGTATTATTTGCTCAGAAATTCGGCATACAGAGTGGTTTTCCGCAAAGGTACGTAAATACATAATATTGTGTTTTTAAAAATTATACCTAAGCGCATCGTTTTTGTTCAGTCTTCCAGGGATTAGATATCTCTCTACACATCTGAAATGTACCTGAAATATGACCAAGTAACGTTTGTTGTACAAATAGAGCAACTTATAACGATTATACCCACGCGTATAAATAAGAAAAAATCAAAAGGCAGTGAGGGATTTAGGAGAAACTATGTTTTTACCGTGAAAGCAACATTTAGTTTATCTAACTACGGGGTGAGTTGCTTCCCAAGTCGTGTCGTGTCGTGGTTTGATGGTAATGAGTGACCGAGAGCCTTCACCTAGTCGTTTTTTAAAACAAACATTGCTAGCCTTTATGTCAAGAGCTTATGCAACTATTTATATAAGGATTATTTCGCTACGCTTGCAGTGGTTCACCGTAATTCTACATCATTGTCACAAATGAATTTGGATGAGCCTGTGTCTTCTGAAAGGTTAATTATAGAAATAGTGGGCAACAGGCGACAGAGTACTAAATCTTTCAAAGCGCCAAATTACAGTATCCTCCATGTAGAATTAACTCTGTTCACTTCGAAGCTGAACTCTTCCTATGAAAGATGGTACTTCAACCAAGACGGTAGGGGTTCTGTCACTCCCGAAAAGAATATTTTTTAAAGGAGAATTCTCTGTGAGGCAGTATTGAACTCCTTATTTAGGTCTAAAAGAACAACGTGCATATAGGTGTTCTGGTTTTCAACTTGAAGTCCAATTTTTCTATGCCAGTAGCGCGTTAGTATAGCAAGACTTGCCCTTCCCTGAATCAAGGAATGAGTTGTACTGGTTGATGTGCTCACTGAAAGTTGCTTTGAGAGATGGCATCATGCACGACCCTTCTAGTTCGACCACTGCTCATCTTCAGACAAGTGCAAGTGCAATTGAGCTTAGTGCAAGTATGTCCAGTGCGTGACAGTTAGTTCTGGAGTAATCAAAATGCATGGTGTGATCATTTCCGGGTTAAGTTTATCTGATTATTGTGCAGAATGTAGTTACGACATGGTCGTTGCAGCAAATAGGGTAGTGGACATTGACACCTTCGACAAAAAGCGTTAGTTAGGCAGCGGTTAACGCAGCTTTGGGGACTCGTTATCTGAAACCCATTGTGTACACTACCTCACAAATTCAATCAACTCCCGTTAGTGATATAGAGTTTAGTAGCCGTTTGGAAAAGTGCCTTATTAATGTGACACCTGCAATTGCAAAGTCTAGAGTTGGGCCGTTGAATTCGCAAGTTACTGGTAGTTAATCGAGTCTAACACCTGAAAGTGATGATACTTCTTGGATTACAATATGGTGTACTTACTTGTAGGCAGGCAACACTCTCCTCCTGAAGGTATTTAACATTGAGAATTAAGAAGTTTTTCACCAAGAGGATTCTTTTAGCTTGGTCAATCTGGTGTAGATACCGTGATTACGGAAGATTAATTTGAAGAGGCTGCTTATGTGGATGGCATTCTCAACCCCCGACTTTGTTTCCTATTTTGTTTAAACACCGCTAAGCCCTGTCTATCTGGTTTTATCGAAAAGGAGGAGTTCGTGAAAATGCAGGTGGATTTTTAACGCGACGTACTGTAATTATTCCTGAAACAACGAATGTTACTGCTTTATATCATGCTAATCACTATACGAGGAAAGAAGGGTCATGTTTCGATCGTTCATGTTTCCAAACCTAACAGCCGATTGAGAGATTAAAATCATTTGTCCAGGATGGGGTAGTCGTCGGACATTTGTCACGGTGGGATAATAGTCCCTTCTATCGCTGTCGGTTACGAAAAGAGCATTTAACCAGGTCTCTTTTAAGTAGTACTAGAATGTCGTGAACCACTGTAGTTGGTAAATTTAGTGGTCTGCAGCTTTAGGATCTGTTTAATTGCCTCCCAGCCCATAGTTTAATGTGCCTGGCTTTGATCCGTAGAGGTTTTTAAACTATAGGTTTCTGGGTTGGGGGAAAAGAACTGAAGAATTATTTTCGCCATTTCGGCTAGGCGCGGTAGCACTCTAAGTAGAAAAGTGTTTTTATACTTAGTATGAAGGCCACAATAGAGGCATTGAACTGGCTCATAGTGTGCTTCAGTAGTCATTCACTGATGTTTGTGGAAGATGCCTCAACATTCTAGTAAACACCTTAGAAACACTCAAACCTCAGGGTGGATTAATGACTGGTGACCGCGACCTATCACGTAGCCTGTAAAGTACAGCTACCTATGTCCGGAACGTTCGTAACTCAACTCCCAGATTCCGCTGCAACGATCAGTTACAGAATAAATGCCTTATCACTGCATGCGGTGTTGAGGTTTTCCGAATGGCTAAAAAATAGACAGCAACTAAAATTAGGTCGCTGCCCATTGACACCACAGCAAGAATTCTAGCCTCAGTTTTGCTGAATTCGCGGATTCTTGGGTGTTTGGGGAAAGTTTAACACCTTGGTACATCCCGTTCTATTGACAGAAGGGACCAAATTATATGTGAATAGGGCTTTATTATTTTATCGTGGGCAGAGGACACTGTAGTGCGATACTAGTCATTCAAACATACAAAACTTCTTAACATTCAGTATAAGATGATAGGAAATACAATCCCTGTGCAGAATGAGGAAGTAAGTGAATACTTGGGCTTTGATGTTTTGGTGTATGCCTAAGTTTTTAAGTCAACTCATAACTAGTCAACTTAAGTTGCTACCTTAGCTTCTTTGAAGAATCTACTTCAGTAGAAACATCGGTTCAAACAGGATACCAAACAAATGATCTTAGTTCTTCCTCATTACCTCAGTGAAGAATAACTAGTTCATCCAACACCTGACATTCGATTAATGGTAAATCGTCTGTTAACATTCGACGATACTACGTAGATGACATTAACTTTAATAACTTAATATTTAATCTTGTAGCGTTTACGTTCTTCCACAAATGATGATATGATACTTTGTGTACTTAAACTTCTAACGGTGACCGGATCTTGAAAAATAACAGAGGGTAAGAAAATAAAACAAGAATATCTAAAGAAGCACAGCAAGCAGGCTACTCAACAACATGTTGGCGAGGTGCGATTTTTACATGCTCAGTCCGACTATCAGATGTTTACTCACCTGCCTCTTGAGTCCACATCGAGTTAAAATGAAACTCAATCCCACCTAAAGAACTGCTTCGCTGTTAGTACAAAAGGTTAAAATACGAAAAGAAAATATACAATTTTAGTTTATAAGTGCTCGGTTACCAGAATGGTTTGACAATCTGAAAAGAAACTGACATGATATGGATATTATTTGCATGCAAACACATTAGAAAAATCCCTTTCATAAAAATATATACATCAGTGTATGAACTTGCTGAAGTAAGATCAAACAGGCGAACCTGAACATCTGACGACCGCCTTTTATGACTTGGTTCGTAACGGTGGGTACTGATAACATCCATCAGGACGGAAAATTATAATATATGCTTAGGAAAGAAAATGAACTATCGAGAACATAAGAGTGCTTAGGCTTGTTAGGATCAAAGCTCTAATCTGCGTCTTGTAGACTGCTTACCTGGTAAGTGGTAGGTATGCAAGTCATAGTCAAGCCGTGACTTCTTAGTTAACTGGGAAATAAGTCGATTCTAATCTTACAAGTGTGTGAGTTCTATCAGTCATGCGTGTCGGCAATAATCGACCAATGTAAAAGTATAGTGTTGTGGTTCGAATCCGTGTGGGTGTAGTGTTTTTGTAGTTGTCAGCAATAAATCAAACCAAGCGATAAATCAATGAAATCCATATAGCCAATGTAGTGAGCTTACTGGTAAAGTACTGGACAATATCTTTAGTTAATTAAGTGTTCGATTGTCGATAAAGTGAATGTAAACTATGTGGTTATCCAAGACAGCATAGGTTTTAGCTATGTAATACTCCTAACCCATATCTTTGATTATGTTATGGACTTATAATAATTGTTTGTATAAAGCTAAATGCGGAGAAATTACACTATTTATTGACAATTTCGAGTTGGTTTATCGACCCGGTTTGCTAATGGTCTTATTAATTTTGTCAATCATATTGCGTGATTACAAAGTCATGATAATACTTTATGATGATATCCTGAAACTATTATGTGAAACTGGTTTTAGTGTTGATTTATGATAAGCTAGTGGAAAATGAGTCGGTTTTTTATTTCTTTATCGGATATTCAGGGATATTAGATGCATTTAGCGATTAACAGACTCAATCTGCCAGATTATATTGGAATTTCCGGTCCAGAAGTATTCGTTTATTCAGCTCCAAAATTTATTCGCATATTTGTTTGATAAATAAATACATGATAGCTCAATTGTTACACTAGTGAAGTACGATAGTACCTAAATGCTATAACTTTATTACCTCGACTATGGTAATCGTCTTTTAAGACAACTGACATAATCGCCCGATTCATAAGAACAAATACACCCAGTAGTAACTATTAAGTTGAGTTAAGTGACATATTCAAGGATGAGTCAAGAAAGTTGTTAAATTTAAATAGCACTGAGACAATACGACGTTTGTGTTAGTTCGTCGTGTAAGTTCATATGAAATATAAAAGATTGGAAAATCTAACAACAGAATTGGAAATCCTAAACATGATTAATGTCACTACAGTTAGAAAGATGCCAGAGATAATATCGACATTTCAAAAGTCACTGTAAGTAGCCTAGTGATGTTTATATCCTGTGGCAAAAGTAACTAGAAGTCTACTGATAGTGAAGAAATCTAGAAAAATGAATGGTTCCGCAGGTGAAGCGTGTTCGAAGCACTCACCTTAATCAAAGATTCTTCGTTCTTTAGTGATTCACTTCCGTCGATAGGTTTGCAACTCATATTACTAGACGGATTGTTTAGGAACACATTGTTTAATTACTCCAGAATCACAAAAATTGACTATACAGTTCATATATCAGAAGATAAGGTCCGAGGAGAGGTGGGTAGAATAATACTTAGAACCACTACCATTTCGATAACAAGTTGTAGGCATGAAACAAAGAGCAAAATATTGTTTTACTATTGTTTTTACTTTTTTATTTACTACCTTGAAATTTTAAAAGTCACATGATTGCATTTTAGGCTCAAACTAAATCTGTGGACATCCCTGTCTGAATAGTCGGTTGTGTTTAAGTAACGCTTTTAGTCTCTTTTGCAGCGTTCACATTTTTTTGGTGATTCCGTAGTTGTTTGGTCAGGCAAACGATCAAACAACACGCTTAGTTTTTCATTATCTATAAAGGGCTAAGTGGTGCTTCTATTTTGTCACATTTTACCCAGACGTGCAATTAGTTGCTTAGATTCTTAGGTGAAACGGTCACTCGTGATTGTTCATAAGTGTTTAATTGCTTAAGCTTCGACATTTAGTCTTGTAGTTGGTCTACGTAAGTTTAAGTACTCCTTCTCAGGTATTCTGTGGAAGCGCAGGACTATAAGGTACAGTATTTTGCATAGTGAACTCTAGCTAGTTGTTTTGGGTCCAATCTTCTAGGACTTGAATATCTCTTTGCAGCTAGTGCACATCGGAATCGCAATCGAAGGAATTCCATAGTTTTACAAGTCGGTGTAGTTGAGTCTAAATAAACCTATATTTCCTGAAAGATCACTGATGTAGATGAGAAACAGTAGAGGGCCTAGTATTGCTCTTTGTGACAACCTAAACAAATATGCTGTTCCTTATTCCCAATCAAGTAACCTATGTCGCTGATCTGTATGTGACACTATTCGGATTCTTACAGCTCTGTCAGTCTGGTGTATATACTGTGTTAAGGTGGCTACTTACGTTGATTCAAAACTCACTCTATTTACACTGCTTTCCTACTCTTCCGAAAACTACGATTCCCTGTAAACGTATTGGGATCCAATCATATTTAAACTAGTATAACTATTATCAACTTGATGCTAGAGCATTGTACACGAGGCTCAGATATTTGGTCTTCCGACTCCCTGGTGTTACTGCAGAAATTTGACTGCTTTCAGCGGTATCGTTGTTTGAAAGGTTAGGTAAATCGAGATCACTATGCATTCAGATGGGACTGTATCTAAATAGATGCCAGTTTCAAGGAAAGGGGGCTGATAGCTTACTTCAGATTTTCCCCTTAATTGTTTCGTCGATGTTTGGAGCAGTTGCCTGCCTGTACAACCTTATGTGAACGGGTGTATAGGTGAAGTATTTAGTAAATTTTTAAGATAGAGGTCAAGGTCTGTTTTTGCAACACTGAATGAAGCCTCTTATCTAATGCTTGGCGCCCTACATAGGTTGTCCTATGTTCTGGAGAACGTGGTAGCCACTGCGATTACTCTACATTTAGGTGAACTGGAAACCATTTTGATTGTTTAGGCAACAGGTAAATCCATTGGAAGCAAAAGTTACGCTCGAACTCTCGGCATTTATTGTCCACTGACGTAAGTTGAGTTACGCAAATTTACCCGGTAGTCTATAGTGTGGTGATACTTCCCGTGGCAGCAAAATTGTTTTTAACTTTGCCTGTGAGCATTGGTGTTACTAGTGGACATCGAACGGAGAATCATTCCTGTATTTGAACTACCCACCTCTACTGGAGCTGGGCTTTGGGTCAGCCCTCTAACAGATGTGTGGCTACTTCTTGAGGTGTTGTTCCGGTAATTTACACTATATGTGAGTCAGTGCTATCTATGAACGTTGACGTGGCTTCTGATCTCAGATGATTATATACAACGAGTTTTGGAGCAGTATCGTTACCAGGTGATTATAGTAATAAACAGGATGAAATATAATAATATGAAGCGCTAACGAGTTGAAATGGGAAGAGACAAATAAATTAATCGTGTGATTCCAGCGTAAATAATGTGTTTGTGGGACAAGCTCTGCTAATGAAACATAGTCAGCCGTTGTTCTAAGCGGAACCTTGGACTTGTAGAGGCCAGGATTGCCTCCCAAGTAACTTTTACATTACACATTTCCCTGACTGGTTTAGTAGATTTAATGGGTTTTAAATATACTACTATATAATTCGTTGTATCATCTAGTTTTAGGTGCATTATATTAAGTGTATATGTACTTGAAACTAGTGGATTTAGCAAAATTAAATGCAATGATATTTTATGTTTAACTGAGCCCAACGCAACTACGATCAGACAGTAACAGTTCTTTAAACTGAGCATCTCTAGTGGATTTAGTCACGCACGTGCTTTCCAACAAACTCTACAAGTGCTTACATAATCGTTTAACCTCTTGATATTTAGCGACAGTTCCAGCTGTTTTGTTCGCTTTCAGTTAGGCAGGCTTAACATATGATTAGCTATTCGGGTAAGCTTGATAGGTTGCGATAGTAAGTTTTCAGAATGCTAGTTATTATTATCTCAGAAGGCAAACCAATCAATCATAATACTTTGAAATACAACGTTCACAACAGCGACACAAGTTCACTGGCTTTGATAATTCATGAGTAAGTCTGAAACAGTAAGTAACGATATATATTCTGTACTTCTAAACGTATGTTAGCTATCACTTTGTCCCACAAACGTCACGACCGACCCTACTGTGGAATTATGGATGTGTAAAAATAAATGACAATTAGACCGAACAGCATTAAGTATTGTCAATAGGCCAGTTTACATGCAGTATTTCTCACGATGATTTTTATTATTCCATCCGCAATGAATCTTTCGAAATTTTTAACTCTGAACTCCCAATGCATTTTTGATATTCGCCCAATTATAAGTGAAATCCGTAATCAGGCCTTACTTTTGAAGGACTGGATTCTAGTTGAAAAAAGTCCAGATATAAGCCACATATGAAGCAATGGCCATTCAATTGTCGCTTTTCCGAACTAGCATGCTTACACGAAACGTATCATTGACATATTAAAGCAATACTAACAATATATGACAACTGAACACTGGTTACCTAGGGTTCAGCATAAAAACAATGTTAGTAAGCTTTTTAACCGAAATTAACATTTCTGTGTGATCATGTACAGTATGTCTTATCGCGCTACACCAAAAGTTATCTGGAATAAAGGGGGAAGGTTGAGCACCTTTTACTAGTCCCAACAACTTTAATGACTCATTACCTGGCACTACAGTGGTTTATTACTTACCTTATCACACCGCCTCTCATTTCCTGAATTTATCACCTTTCCTCATCAGATTATCAGAATTTTTAAACATAAACCTGAGTGTCTCGAACGGAGATTGGACGGATTTTCTAATGTACATAAATCAAAACAAATAATAAAAATATAATAATAATATTGATAATATTCTTGTAACAGATTGATTAAAGTAGCTAAAATAAGAAGAGAGGTCAACTGTTTACTTCGCATTTATCTCTTTTTGTCAAACTTGTTAAAACTAGCATAATCTTGTAGCTAAATCTCTATCGCTAAACATCACTACAGAGCTTAAAGTGGACCCAAAACAACCAAAACGCATAAGCGACGGAATTATTTGTTTTATACTAAGTCATCATCTAGATATTGTAATTCGAGTACTGACCTTGACCTGAGCCCAAAAATATGTAATGTCTCTGAAACTGATTATTAGTTCTGTTAGACTTAAGCATCTATGGATATTAGTCCTAGCATATGTTTTATCATTCATCATAGTAGATCATCACAGCCATTCACTAATACCTATTTGGGCTTTGCACTTGAAAACTAACAGGCAAGTTCCATTCGAATCGGATGAAAGTTCTTATTACCTGGTAAACACAGTCATTGAATATTCACAATGTAATTTGAGCATCTGTTTGTCGCTTGTTGTTTCACAGTCACTTAACAGTTCTACATCTGATTTGATCGTTTTCCAGTTTCCAGTATTGAAGTCACTTGAGTTTTCTGTTATGGATTCGCATAACAAAAAAACCAGGTTCCTGAGCTTCCGAACAATGCATTCAAAAACTTTTGACAAGCGCATTCTACGACTGAAGTCTGTGACGTATAGGGGGAGTTTGGTATGTTGTTATCTTGGAGTCACTTCAGCTTTATTGCATTTAGTTTCATGTGGCTATAGAATATCGCCAAATTAATTCTCAGATGAACACAACTGTTGCCTTTGAGGTTGCTGTGTATGACAGCCATCTCGGTGAATTGTGGAGAAGAGGTCTACACCAAATCCAAATGAGTGGTGATCCACTAAATTTCAAAACAGTCCCCATCTCCCTATCACTTGATTTAACATGCGGTCTAGTGTATCCTAAATTGTGCGGAGTGGTTTTTGTCGGATTTTTAATAAATAAGTAAGTCTAAGTTATTAGTTTGTGCCCAGAAGGGTAATAAAAATGATCCGTGATGACACGGATTCTCCTAATCAGTTTGTCGACTCCACAAGATAATCGTTGAAATTAGCACTTTTAGTTTAGCATAACTCTTTTAAGGACAATTTAATCACTGATGGCTGGACTAACTTTTGGTTTTTGAATAATGCTACTTTTGCCTTGGTTTCATAACTCATGTTTTATGATTTTACACATACTTCCCAAAATAAAAGTAGATTTTAGTCACTGACAATTTCGGTCGTTTAGGAGAAAAATTGTTATGTTGGTGTTTGAATCTAGTTGTCTGCTATGTACCGTCTGAAAGCCTCAGTAGTTCTACAGCTAATGTTGATACAATTTCTTGACACCTGTCGGTATCAAGGATATTGCGTTAGTGAGACTTATCCGCAATGTCTAATGAGCCCGATGCTTATATAATGTTAGGTATCTGACTCCTTGCATGGAGTATACCCGTATAACTTAGCAACTCTCTACAACCGTTTCTCGGGCACTTAATTAGGTCCCATGCGTAATACGAAAAGCAGCAGATTTCATTTTAGTGGTCTAAAACTAAACAAACAAAATCCGAAAGGCGCGGCTAAATGCAATTCCTATGTTTAATCATGCTGTAACGCTCATGCCAGTTTAATAATGTGCAATAAGTGGAATATTATATCCAATGTTACTAGTCGCCTTTACACTTCTCGCACTAGTTTATTGTTCAAATTAATTTCACAAATTCCTCTCACTAATTATGCAGCGGTTAGCTTTTTTGTGTGACTGATGATAATAAGTGATTATTTAGTTTCTGAATTTGTGAATCTGTTGTTTGGAGTCATGTATTTGTCTCACTGCAGCCTCTTTAGGTGTGCGTATATCAAGGCTACTTTGAAACACCTTTGTCTCTCATTCCTTTAGACTTTTAATATAGTATCACGTAATGACGGTTAGGTGGATATACAATTTAGCTCTAAGTGATATAAATACCAAAAATAACGAAAAATTCTAAAGAACGCAAGAACTTATATTTTTTGTTTGTTTTACAAAGCACCTTTTAGTTCAACGCTGTAAATTGCACACAGTATATAAATGTCAGTCACGACTAAATGATGTGATGTTTGTTTACGTAATGTATATGAGATGTTTCAAGTAGTCTATTAATCTACTTATTTGAAATTGCAAATTTAGCTTGGCGTAAACATTGGACGTTTGTGATATTGTCCAAGTAAAGACAAGTGTAATTTAAAGACCTTCGATCATATATGTCTTCGAAACATCGCTCACATATCATGAGGTGACCGAGTAAGTAATATTGATGTTTGGCACAGAGTGTTAGGGAAAGATGGTAAATCAGCGGGTGTGGTTTAAACCCTTATCGATTGAGGTGGTTGAGTTATGTATTACGTATATCCGAGCCCCGCCTGGTTCGTCTGATGATGTTGGCTGGGGTAGGTGTAGAGTGAAATAAAGCTAGGGGCTGCCAAATCAGAACATGGTATCAGTTCTTGGTGTCACTGATTGTTGATCTCAGCCCTGTAGGTAGACGTAGACTACTTGACTGAAGTCCACACGACTGTTGTAGCCAGTAGTTGGAGACTGTGTGATGTGCCTCCGAATCGGTCATGGTGGTGTAAGTGTATTCACTCCTTATCTTCTTCCAGATCTTAAGTTTCAATATTTTTTCATATATACATTTGTTCCTGTTGAAACGTACATAATCCTGAGCTAATGTAGTATGGCCACTTGGACCTATGTGGATATATTGCCAAGCTCTACGTTGTAGATTTTTGATTGATTAGGTGTATGCGTTGTTCTTTTTACTTATACTACATTCTTTGATATATTAAGATGCTTCCTTATTTGTTATCAGCAATTTATATTATTCAATGTAAGCTATATTATAAAGACTGTGATTTTAGGATCCTGTTTCATTTTGTAAAATAATTCGTTCCATATTTCCAGTGTCAACGTAACACATTACTCTACCATATCTTTCTCGTTGGAAGATGGAAAAATACTTTGGCATCATTTAGCCGGTGATTTTGAAGACACAACTAAAAGAGTACGATAATTCTTGTTGTAATGCGTAGCGGAAAATAATATTTTTAATGTTTTTTTTCGGATTATGAATTGTCTTTAGATATTCATGAGTATTTTTCAGTCTACTTTTACAATTTTATGTATGACTTCTTAATTAAATTTAGACCATATTATATCCCATGAAAGCAGAAAAATATTCCATATTAAAAGATTATATTATATTTCCTCTTTAAAGTTAGTTATCTTTATGTCTTATTGATTAGATTACTGATGTAAGTTTTATTGATCAATTTAATTTGTTAACGAGAATATAACTATTGTTATATCTTAAAATAACGGAACTAATAACATTGAACTTCTGCCTAAATTTTCTAGTAGTAAAATAGCATGAAATTGCTTTCTCAGTAGGCTCTTAACCAGCGATAATTACATGCAGCTTTAAACGGTGTCCTTTATTTACATAGTGTTTGATTATACAGCGGTATATGAGAACCCTTTTATATAATTTAGAAGTAAAGATATCTCCACAGCTCGAAATTAATCATTTGTCTACACTCAGGGAAGTCAAAGACGAAGTCCAAAACCTCCTTATAGGTTTAATAGTAACTTTATTACAGAGTTTGGTATAGTTCATTTGAATATTCTTTTTTAGTTTTGGTCGCAGTAAGAAGTAAATATCATTATACGATTCTTGTACAGGTTTGTTTATTAAACTATAAACCTTAATATAATCCCTAAGCACTTAAACTGGATTATGTAGAATGAGTTTGAACTTGTAGTCATGTGATTAGAAATGAATCTCTTCGAATACTAGACTACAGACTGAATATCACTTACAATGAGTACGAAGTAACAAGAGTAGATCTTTAAACCCATTATGTATGTCACCTTTTGATTTAATATAATTTTTCTGTTAATCATGCGGTGAATGGATAACTTTAATGTATAAATATCACCCCAATATGAAATACATCATTGCATTTCAATATAGGCTTATGAAAGTGATCTAGCTTTGAAGAACTGGAAATTACAGATATCAAAGCAATACCAGTTCCGTACACATATTGACGAATCTCCATGGACTGAATTTACAGAAAGTCTTTCACAAATTTTAGTAAGTTTTATTGCCGCGCTTCGAATGGTATAGTTTGTTATGTGGTATTGTTTGCTAAGTGTTTTGTATTTTAGTTGTTAATGGTGAGGAAAATGCTATTGAAAAACTGCCACGAAGAACTAAGATCTTTAAATATTGTGTGCATGTCATGTTTTATCACTTATGAATACGTTAAAACTACTTTACTGATCGATGTACAGTTCCTCTCATGTATTAGTTTAGCAGAATAACAAACGCAAATAATCATTTGAAAAAATGAATAAAACACCCAACTTATTAAAATAAAATGTTGTCCAAATTATTTTATTTTTACAGTGGCCTAACCCTAAGTCAATCATAAGCAACGTAGAACCTAATATATTTACAACTTTTGAAGTCAGTGTAAAAGTTTTTCTAGACACTTACTCTCTATTGTCGAGGAGATTTTCAAGATATATGGAGTTTTTGACGCTTTTAACTACTTCACTTTCTACCTAGCGTTGACGCAGACCCATCCTAAAGCAACAGCTTGCACTTAGAGAGGTAGAAACATTCCAGACACTCCTACATGGCTGCACAATTTACTATAAGGACTCTACATTCAGATCAGTATGATCTGTTTTGAATCTTATAAAAATATTTCCCATACTTCCTTTCTCAAACACTACACCCATGCTTATATACAACTGAGACCAGTATTTAGTAACTCCATGGATTAATATTATTTGCTTGTTCTTAACATGTTAAAGTTCGTTGCTTCATAGTCTGTGCAACTTCTTATTCCCAAACCCATTCCAACTTATTTTTAAGTTTCATAAATTTGATACTCCTCACTTAGTGGTTCCACTGATCTGTATTCATAATTAGCAATTACTTACCACAGTTTATATTGTTATATATTCTATTCTTAGGTGAAATATATTTTGCGTTAATGACTTAAAGTATTGTTGTGGTTTGGATATTAGACGTGGTTAGATCTATGGTGATTTGGTCAATTGTGGAGTCAACGATACTCGATACAGTTGGAACGATCGATTATCACTGATACTATTCTTCATACTAGATGCCTCAATTCCGTCTACTTTCTAACTCTAACTACCCCCAAAAGACGAATCTTATTAACAGGTCTCAAGAAGATCATATATTTAAGTGCGTTCACTTATATATCATTTAAATTACAGTGATAGATAAATTATCAATCGAATAATCTTCACAAACATTTACATAAGTCATTGTTTTTTAAATGAGTGAGATATCATACTGAATTAGTACAATTAAATGTCATAAAACTTATACAGGAGTATTTCTTAATTTAGGTAAATATTACTGATGCTTAATTGTGTTAATATGATTAACGTTTAACATATCAAGCTTGCATAAAATCGTTTTAACGTCTTACACTTGATTTTTGAGCAATTGTATTTTGGGAATTTGGAATGTATTATAATTAAATTGAGCTGTCTTATAAATTTTCACCGTTTCGCACTTCAAAGGTATATGAATTCGTAATTGAAACTTGGTACTGGTACATTAATAGATTGGCAAATATTTTTATTAAATCAAGTCGGTAAATTAGTCATTCGCTATTCTGCGCGAGTAGTAGTATCTTCTCAGAATTTATAACTAATATGATCCTAAATAACTTTTGTTCGTGATATTATAATAATACTGTTGAGTTTTTCATATCTGTATAGTTTGTTTAATTAAAATGTAAAAAAGTTTACAAGAAAATTTATTTGTGAATGTTCTATAAAAAGTATGTTACTACTTTGAATATATTGCAACAGCATCTTACGGTTGCAAAAAGGTAAACAAATGAACATTTTCGGCCCCTTTTATTTATTATGTAGAATACTGTGATGTTTAGTCCATGTAATATGTTCTTATTGAGCTGTGAAAATGAAGAGAATACTTTCCCGAAATTGTCATTGTATTTACGAACTAACAAGATTTCGAAAACTATTCCTAAGTAATTTTTACGACACTACAGTATTCGGTGTTCAGAGTCTTATTGTTTTTTGGTTGCATTGCTCCACAGCTCACATGAATCGCGATTAACGAGTCCGACCATTTTTAGATAAGATAGTTTGGCTAACTGTCGTAAAGTATGGACGGAGTATGTTGACATCCAGCGCATTACTAAGCTATTCGATTGTCCTGAACCGAGTGTCTGAGTTCCGGTTCAAGTGAATCGTAGTTATGTTTAAACTAATCAACAATATACCGGATAACCGAAACATGAGTGGTTTGATTTTTTCGAGGATATTATTCTATTATATGCGGAATTCTTGAGGTCTGTTGGAACTTCTGGTACGTCACATATATCAACGTACTTATTACTTATTACAGTATCCAGACTATTTATTAAGAACCAAGTACGAAATATAAAGTATATTAACACCAAATTAACATCAGTCTCATGCAAATGTATTGAAATCAGTCACACATCAAAAGGACAGAAAAATATAGGAGTTGCAACTTTCTATTCAGGTAATTGTGATACGGCACTCTGTATACTCTCTCATTAATTAATCACAGCTCATAGGCCTGACTCATCATTACTACTTTTGTGTAAGCGATGAGGGGGGGGGTATTGAAGTTCTATGAAAAACTTCATTTAGATCAGTAACATTAACTGATGTTTTAACGTTTTAATGAGCTTGTTAGTAAATAGAGAAATTTGTTTAATCTATCATCCGCTTCTAAAGAATCTATGTAACCGATGTAATATATTTATATTTAATTAATATCACATTTATTTAACGTTGTACGCTGAGTATTTATCTGGTTTCACTTTCCTTGTTATTTGCAGCCTATTCGTTGGTATGGTATAGATAGCTGTGAGATCCGCCTTGTACATGTTACAAAAAACTCGGAACATGTCTTAGACGACACTTTGCGTACTCCAAATGCAATCGTTGTGGTCCACCCGTCAGGTCTAGATCTCTTAGACTTGAAATCTGGACACCCAATAACGACTATTTCTTTAAGATGGAGTGAGTAAAGAACCTACTAGTTTTTACTTGATAGAACTATTTTCACACACTAATACAATCATGTATGCTTATTTCTACGTTTTATACTTGGTGGAGATTAAAGATCCTTGAACCTAGATGTCGTACTTGCTGTCACTTTCCATCAGTGCTTATTTTATATTGTAAACATCATTGAGAAGCAGCATTGATGGTATATCGTGATAAGTCAACCTAATTATTTTAAAAATAAGTCACCAAATAGTTAAATGCTAGCATTTTTGTTTAACTTTGAGTATATAAAATCCCAAATTGTTGTGGAGAACGCATCTCAATTTCTGTCGATGCGCTTCTGATGAATGGGAACTAGCCTAGAACATAGCATTACTTACCTTCACTAACCACTCAACATCTCATTCAGTTTATACACTGTCTACTTGCGTAAAAATTCGATTGAATTGCAAATCTGACTTGTAATTTTTGATCAACACTGGTGAAATGACCTCATAACGTATATCGCTACTATTCGGTTACAGTAGCTTCAGCTGTGTAATCCAAAGTGAAACAAATAAATATATCATATTTTCAGAATTTAAGAACGATATTTAACTTAGTATTGAAGGTGCTTATTTAGAAAACTGTTCTTTATCTTTCTTTATTCACTTAGTAATATATCTTGCGTGAAAATGAAACTTTATGTTATACTGAATTAATTTCTACGCATCGTGTTCTAAAAACAATGCAATTTTAGTTTATAAAACTGAAGTTTGACTAAACGTTTTAATCCATTCGTCATATTATTTGATGGTCGTTGTCAGTGGGCTGTGTCAAGAATTCACAATTTGCTGAAGTCAGTCAGTAACAACGTAGAAGTTGGTACGTGCGTACACCAGTTCAAGTTGCCACGCCCAAACTAGCAGATATAGATGAAATTGTTGGACAAAATCTTAATCTGAGCATATACTCCAGAATGAGCGGCGGTCTTCTATCGAGTCTCCAACGATGGCTGATGGCAATGTGGTCTATTTGAGTCCAGCATTGAGTTGACTGTGGAGGTCGCCATGTCAACTGATATCTTTCCTTATGTTTACAATCGGTGCTTGTTGGAAAAAGAAGGTTATCTGAACATAGTTGTAACAGACAGTCGCCACTATCTATTCGTTGAGTTGTGATACCATAGGATCCACCTAGGTGCCTTTCGGTTTCAATTAGTCTATCTACTTGATTATTAAACTCACTAGCCACTATTACTACATCAGTGCGCTTAGCTTTTCGAAGAAGGTCAGGAAGCTTCCTGTGAAATTCATCTTTTACTTCATCTGGGTTGAAATCAGTGGGAGTGTAGGCCTAGACAACAAACAGGCAATGGCGTGCGTCCCTATCTTTCCAAGTCTTTACTGTTCCATTTAGACGGACAGCGCACAAGCAACTGTCTATTTGAATCCAGTCAAGGAAAGCATGTTCCGTTTTTGAACCTAGTGCTATACCTACACTACCAAGGCCTCAAGTGGTAGGGGTAGGGACTCGGAAAACACAGGGTGATACGGACCGGTTCATTATTTTGACAAGGTAAGGTCAAGCAAATGATTGTACTTAGATCCTGTATACCCGTTTTAGAGACTCAACAGACATCAATGGAGAGGGATTTTAGAGTCATAGTTAAAGAGGCTTGTTGTTCAATTTGGTATAAGGTTCGAACGTTAAAAGCTCCGATACATAGTTTAGTGCGAGGTTTCATGACACCAGAAATAACATTTTGTGAACTCGAGCCATTAGCATTAAAGGCGTGAGGTGATAAAGTTATGCAAGAAGGGTTAGTCGCAGAGACAAAAGAGTTATTAAGAATTGAGGGTGGGATTCGACCTCGAACAAGATGATCTCATGTGCTGTTAGAGGTATGAGAGCGGTCTCACTTCCTGGCTGCCCACACCATGGAAGGATATTACCTCTTGAAGTGCCTGATAAGGAAATTGGGTTAGTGTTGGTTATAGTGATCTGGGAGCGCGATCGCTGAGCTCAATGGACAAGTGCTTGAGGTCGATCACACCCGACCTTGTTATGGGAAGCTTTTTAAGCGTTAGCTCCGTTCTTTAAAGAGGCCTTACTACCGGAGACGGAAATCCGTGGAGTAAGGTGAGGTGTGACATTTTTAGGATCGATCTTTTGCAACCCCTTCCTTTGTAAGAAAGCAGCATCGCCGCAGATACTGGTTATCCGAGGGAAATACCTCGCTGCAGTCGGCAGTACGACTTCGCCCTAAGATCTTAGGTTGCTGCCTTTAGTTTTATCGCTCTCCAACAGACCTGCTTGGCATGGTAGAACCTAGAGGAACATACGTTCCAGCCAATATAGCTCGGTTGAGTCATCTCTATAGGCAAGCCCGACCACCACGTCAATGTAGCGGTACGGTCGGGAAAGTCGTAAGTGACTCTACTTTAATGATTTTTATGACTGAAAGATTCAGTATTAAACTTTTCAGTCATTTATTTCGATCTGCAAACTTTACATTTGTAAATTGAGGAAATAAGGTGCCAATAGTTCGGAAATGGTAAGAGAATGGTACTTCACAATATCCAATAATTTGAAAGCAAGCAGGCCAACAGAAAACTGCACATAATTGCTAAAAAAAATTGAGTCTTTAAGTCTATCACACTTTCGACAAGCATTTTCTCGCCGATGTTGTGCATTTTACCTTTGGAATGATTAACTAGCACAACACGGGTGACATTTATTTTGCGGTAGTCACAATATTTTAGTTTAGAAGAAGTATTATAGAATGTCCTACTTACGTACGCTTAATTTTCTTTTTAGAGATTGGGTCAACGTATATTATTCTGTCTACTCCAATATCTGATAGTTCGATTAATCCTCAGCTTGGATCGCCTACGATTTATGAATTACGAATCGATTCAGAAATTACGGATTCACCATTAACCGGTTTGCAAATAAAAGTGCATTCCATTTCTGACCAAGTTAATTCATCTCTTGAAAGTGATTTTTCTCATACTATTGACTGTCTGGGTCTTTTTATCCGTCATGAATATGTACCTGGTAGCTGGAAGGTAGTCAAATCGCCATATTCAGACTCAATGATTGCAATTCACTCATCTACTTATCATGGTTTATGTCGTCCTTTTAGAATGTGGGAGTACTCCAGGTTAGGTAGATCGAATTGGCAAGAAGATTCAAGAAAATCAACCCCACCAGTAGTTGTTAAGAAAAGGTAGTTCTGAAAATTTATTTTGTATATTCTTTTTCAAATGCCAACACTTAAACAAACTAACTGGGTTATTGCTTTGGAAGCTTGATGCTTTGGTCATGAAAAGGTCATATCACTGTGAAATTTTGAACTGTCTCAACCTTGGATTTGTAATCCAAATGCTGTTTTACTTTAGCTAGTACTTTGTACACGTGGTTGTTGAGTTTCATACTGTTTGTGTTCTAACTATTCGATGCATTGATTTCGAATATAATTAATATGAAGACTGATAAACTTGACACTAGTTCGGTGGCTCGTTAACCAGACGTTATGGAGACGCACTCGGTTTTATTAAATGAATTTATTTCATCACCAACCTGTTATTGTTTCTTCTAATTTCTGATCCCATTAGAACATTTTGTTTGATGGTGCAAACCTGATTCATTTGATACAGTTTCGATAAGGGATTGTTCCATGTTTAAGCGATTTGATGATCATTTAAGTAAAATTTACCTACACTCGATTTAAAATTTGATTTTCGAAAGTATTTATTACCACACAGTCCCAAATTTATTCGTTTCCCTATTTGGCCGACATTAGTTGTGACCACTCAACTGAGCGATTTAGTCACTTTAGTTTTCCTTGTGCAATAATGCGGTTTATATTGTTTAGTTTAGTTGTCATTAGAATTTAGGTGATAGATTCCAGGGTGCGGGTGTTACTAACGTAGTATTTGTGTTTTCTCCGTATACTTGCTTTTTTATTGAGTTAAATACGAAGTAGCGTCATTTCGCATATTTAGAAACCATTTGGTTGGTTCAGCTAAGTTTAAGTGATAATTGTTTTAGTTTATTATTGGACTACCAAATATTTTGTTCACTACCAAGCTTAGCAAATTTTCTTCATTCATATTTCTGAGTATTATATTAATTAAAAATTTATATTATAATTCGTGTATGTTACTTGATCTCCTGATTTTCAAATGTTTTTGATGCATAGACATTCTCCATCATCAGGCTTGGCTATATTATGGCATTCATTGATGAATGATAAAGGTGACGAATTTAATTCTCATGAGATGAATCAACATTCAAGTCATGGGCATTATGATATCTTCTTTTTAACTTCAGACGGAATCATTACTTCTGTGTCGAATCACGGTTATGAAAACTGGCGTGTAAGTTAGTGTATTATCTGACGGTGTCTTTTCAGTGTAGCAATTTCTTTCACTTGATCGTTATTAAAGTAGAAATGCTGATAAAATTGAAACACTCACGTGTAACTTAGATGAGTATAGTGACCACTCACTATTCACCACAGAATAACGCTTTCAGTGCGAATTAACAGGAATTCATGTGTAACAAGCTACAAGTATGATGAAGACTCATTGATGATCTTAGTCTGAAATTATCCTAAATATTTGTTTATTATATGTTGTCTGTGAACATTCTGCACGTTTTCTATTTATGTTTCTTGAAGTTGTGTAATTTTTAAATTAATTATCTACTATTAATTTGCTAGTAATCATAATTTATGGAAATTAACAAGGAAATGGAAATGAATAACAGTACGTGTGTAATTCTTAATGAGAGTTAGAAATGCAACTGAATCCTCGTTTTTCTTATGGGATATGTAGTCTTTGGCTTTTATTCACGGATCCATAAATTCAGATCCTTTACCATCTGCCAATGGTCTGTTACGAGGTGGCTCAGGATTAGCGCACGAAACTAAATGAACTTACTACACTTGATTATTATTTTGCTTATCTGAGTCTATTGTTTAATATCTCAATACTTTTATCTTTTCCTTCATGTCTTTCGGCGATGAAATTTCATTATTTATGCTTCTCCATGCATTGCGAAATATCATAGTCATCGGAATAAGTTGTTTCTACGCTGAAAAGGTTATATTTAGGGGAAATAATGCATAAACTAAGAGATCGCAAATATTTAAATCTAAAGATTACCTCAAAAGACAGTAGATATACTTTTCACAAACGGGACTTCATATGTAATAAGCGTTGCTGGTTATATTGTGAAATGTTTAAGGTCCTTTACAATCTATTTATTCTAGTGTTATAAATATACACTGAGGACTAATTGCAGTTCGTAATCAGTTTCAAGTAACAAGTTTTAATCAGTTGAACAAGTTTTAGCATGTTATTGATATTATTTAGTAAATAGTGATTTAGGTCAGTTATTAACATTGTTCAGTAATTTTTTTATTTACTTATTTGCAAGTGCTTTCATTGCGATAGTAGCTGAAAGAATAAAACAAATGAATTTCTCTCTTCATTGTTGACGTCCTTGGTTGTCCAGTTTTACTGCGCATTGTGGTATGATTTATTTGTCATCAGCTTTCATTTAGCAAAGGCATTGTATTTCTTAAAAGAAGTGTGTCCTTAGCTTTCATTATCAAGACTATTTTTCCCTTGGAAATTGACAGTCTATTCTTGTCATATTTATTGTTCGTAGGTAAGTTCCGAAGTCTCTTGGTTGCAAGTTTCGCGGACATTAGGAGCATTGGAGACTCATGAAGATGGAAGATCTATTGATAAACATTTGAATGATCTTTATATTGAACAGTTTCATCCCTCATTAACTGCCGTCAATCTTGCGTCATTAGGATCAGATTTTATGCGTGATTTCAGTTTATTTCCTGGGACAAAGGTGGGTTCTTATGATTTTTTTTAAAAAAACATCAAATTTGTGTAAGTTGGATTGTGACTGGCAAGCGGAATCCGTGATGCACGTTTCGTCTTATTTGGGGCTCATCGGCTGCTTGTACCTGCATCCTAGTGTTGATGTTTACACCGGGACTTGAACCCAGTTCGCTTTATACCAAACACCACCGCGTTCACCACTAGGCTTACCAGTGACAATCCACCTTAAACAATACTTGTTATCTATCGTCGAATCGAGGCAATTCACGCAGGATGCACATATAGCAACAAAGACTGACCAGTTTCAGTCCATGATAAATCAGTGGGAAGATCCAAATACATCCCAATTATAAAACACTAAAGTGTTTTTTGACTAAGTAATTGACTATACTTTCAACGTGATTTCACTGACTAATTGATTAACAATATGCCCAATCCTCTTCTTATCACCAGCCAACGAGGAAGTCCATTTTGACTATCATTCAAACTTACATTAATATTACGTTGATATACAATGACATAAGAAAATATACTGTCTGGATGAAGCGTTGTTTATGCACTGCATACAGTTAGTCACTCACAATCAAAATAGAGCTTGGCATATATCTACACCTATCTTAGTTTCCATAACACATCAATACAGAAAGACGAATTCTAATATAGTAAAAGTGGTAGTAGTATCATCGGTAGTTAACATGATTAGGTATTGTAAATATAAATTGTGGAAGGATCTGATGGACGACAAAGTGAATGGACCTGTGGAATTCCATCAAATCCTGAGCCATGTTACCTAAGGTCTTTATCCAAAAGTTACGATAATCGCACAAACTATAACCAATACTCTGAATCTACGAACTTGAGTCTGATCAACATTCATTTAACAGTTTCAGTGACTTTTGCTGCATTTTGTTTTATCGGGTCATAACTTCTTCCCAATTTGCTATTTTTTTCTGGTCAGCACCATACGTAGAGGCTATGGGTGGTTAGATATATAGAATGCATGTCGTGACCACATCAGTCGATGAGGATCTACAATTGTATCAATTGGTTTGCCACTCTAGATCTTCTGCTTGGTGCTTGAAAATGAAGTTATGTTACGTCTTCAGAAATGGACTGATATGATTGATATGTATGACCAAGTGGTTGATGCGACCTTTCGCGCAAAAAGTCACAATGAGCGCCAATGAGAGTTTTTAGCTAGTCACTGCACGTCTTCCCGATGCTTACTTTATCCCAAGCCGCAAATGAAAGAACACAAGATTGATGAACCAACCAGACAGAATCGTATTGTATTTCAAACATTCCTTTATATATACGCAAAACCAGACTACACCATCAACCAATTAGAAAACTATCATTTATATAAAATAGGTTTAGTGGTGAATGTGAACTGGAGCAACGTATACACAACCAATTAACCGTAGTTCACAATGAGTAATGACACACTAACAGTTAATACATTAAACTGGAGGATAGGGCAAGGGGAACGTAATAATAATAGGAATAAAATGTTCACTCTGTATGCAATCAAAAGCTATGAAATAGTCTATAGAAAAACAGTTCTCGAAGATCATCAATACTTTGATGCCCGGTATATCAATTTACTAAATCTCTAATCCACAGCTTCACTGTTTTTTTCTTATTTAATTGATTTCAGTCACTAGTAAGCGTCTTCATTTATGTGATACTTATAAATTTACTGTCTTCTTTCAATCTATATATTCTTGCAGCGCATTATGCAGACTATTCCATTACTCGTTTCAACCGGATGGGATTCTGTTAGTGTCGTTGACCGAAGTAGTGGTAAATTTTTGGCTGCACACGGACTCCCAACTCAACCAACTGGTCAACCTACAGTTATTCCACTTGTGCTCTCAAACATAACTAGACTATCAGAAGTTGTCAACGTCCCCAGTATTTTGTTAGTTCCATGTAACGATATGTAAGCGTTTTTTATAATTATAAATCCATTATGGTTATCCATTTTGATTTAGCAGGCAACTCTTGATTCAATCATTTTTTGTCGAGCTGCTATTTCTCTAACACATGAGTTTCGATTGTTTCTACTCCTTTCTTAATGTAGTGTTACTTTAAAAAAACATTTACAACCTATCTTTGTCATGTTATCAGAGTGAAATAGAAGTGTTATCTTTAGAATCATTATATACTATAATCAAGATATTATCATTCCAGAGACTATTCTTGATGATGCTCACTAATAAAGCTTATATTGATTGCTTAGTGTATTGAATTTTTATTTTCAAGTTTGAAATTTTATGACCCAATACCAAATCCCAGATTTTTTATATCAGTAATACCTAAAAGAGTTAAATACGTATGATGGACCAATAGTCCAGCAGATGCTCTATGCAAAGAAAATATACTTTAACTTGTGATGTGACGATAGGGTACCTCAATCGATTTTAAGCCACACCCCAGTTAGCGCATGAATCTAAAACAAACCTACATTCACATACGTTTGCCATACCAACTGCAGTCACATTTTTGAAAACCAAGACGAAGAAGCAGTGACATTACAGAGTAGACAATAAGTTAATAAGTTGCCATACAATACTATAAAAATCATGTCAATCAATTGGTTATGTGAAATTAGTCGCTTCTTTGGGATCGAATAAGCGACAGTATTCTGTCTACCTAATTAATTATGCCGTTATTTAGCCATATTAAGTTGACAATTACACATTCTTGTTGTATAGGAGTGATTTAACTGAAATGACTATCTCTACTTGTTTTTATTCTCCCAATTTTAGACTTGTTGGTTTCGTTTTGGTGCAAGCTCTGCGCTTATGGCTCTTGATACCATTAATAATTAGTTTGACTGTATCATTTTTCGTGCTTACATGGTGTTGTGATTTAGACGCACAAACTTCTTCAAACTCCCAAATCAATTAATATTTTGACTGGTTTTAAATACACTTATTAACATTTCGCACATATGAATCTTGTTACTTTCACAATTATTTTTTAGTTTTATGCATAGGCTAATTTCAATGATTACTATTTGCTTCAGTTACGTTCACTTTGACTAAGTTGACCACCACTTACTTACATTGTTTATTGTTTCAATCTGTTGTATTTCGTTCAGGTTTTCTTAGGTTTTATTTCTCTTTGACTTGTGTTTTTCTTAACCTTGACAATAGATTTTATAACTTGAGACAATAAGTGTAAAATTTGATTACATCTTCGTTGTTCATTATTTACATATTTGCAGTTCGTATGACTCATAGTTATCAAAACGTAGATAATAATAGACTAAGGGAGAGGGTAAGAATTCTGCGGGTTCTGTGCAAGTGCGATCGACTATCACGTTTCATGTTGATCGCAGGATCATGTAGAAATATATGAGCCGATTTGAAATTATTTTGGGAAAACGTAGCACTTTATGCTAAAATCAAACTTAGTCTGCTCTCTGTTTAAGCAACATGCAAAACATAAGTACTTTCATTTGCCAACACTAAACACACAAATGGTATCGTTAGAATCTGTTCAGGAATATAGTCAGCAGATTCCAGTTCTCAAAAATGACGTTCCACAACATTTCAAAGTGACAAACTCACAGTTTAACTTATTGACTGTTTCATTTTCTTCTAAAATAGAGTTAGCTTATAACGATCCTTATGAGAAACCAGTAAACCTACGGCTTACCACGGCTTAAATGAACGCTCTAAACATACAACGTTAATTGAATTCTGTCCGTCTTCGATGAAGAATAGAACTTACAGTCTAAAAATTCCAGTATGCAAAATGTTTATTTTTTATTTCTTAACAATCATCTTGTATATGAATTTAGTTAAGTTTTAATGTCAATTTACGTAAGTAAACATAATTTCAGCATTTGGCATTATGACAAACAGAATAATCCCTAAACATAACGCACAATTGAAAAATGGCACATGAATAACACGTTTACATGACACTCATGAGACGAACCTATAGTTTTTAGATATATCAAAATAGAACTACTGAGCACTATCATTTTTAATGGCCTACTAAAGTGGTTTCGTCTTCGTACTTGGCGCTAGTTCCATCGTCCTTCAAACTTAGCCCTACATGTCTGAGTAAGTGATAACCTGCCATGTTTGACACAACCCATTCAGTTTTGGGGCACTGGTATGTTAACTGACTCACTTCAATGTTTCACACCCTATCATATAAATACGTAATAAAGCAAACCAACGAATGTAGTTAGTTGATAGCCTTAAAAGTCGGACGCGTCTGTTTACTTCTTGAATCAAGTTCTTACAATAATTGTACTATTGTGTAATAATTATTCAAGAAAAATTATCGAATGCGAACAGAAAAAACTAATAGATGACAATATCATAGTGAAGGTGACTGGGATTTAACCCAAACTATATATATACATAGTAACACTAAGAAGTTTAGCGTAGACACAACGAATTATGCTAGCGTAACGTTGATTTTTCTAGAGATCATCGTTTTTTGTAGTTAGGGTTAGTTTGTTACCATGCATACGAGCGGTTGGAAATTATGTTAACACTGATGCATTATGTCTTGTAAATTTGTGTAGTAAAAAGCGCTACATTAGAGAAATAAAAGAGATGAACAAGAAGTGTACCAAGTGATCACATATAAGAAACAGCGAATGAAGATAACAAACGAGCGTTATGCATAAAAGTGAGCGATTCTTATTTATATTTTAGTTAAGTAAACATTACCCAACAAATATCGAGCTTAGATATGAAGTCAGTAAAGTAATAAAGCTAAATTATTTCCATATTTGCTAGATGTCCTTCTATTATCATTTGCTTAGATCCTTATATTTAAGAAAATTTAGTGCTTCTCCTGAAGGTGCCCTGTAGATATCCAGTAAGTGGTTGAAAGCCTCTTATCTTTGCATTGATGCTCCGTGGTCGTGTTATATACACGTTTATCTTCATCATACTGTTTGATGCAACATCTGTATGAGACTTCTTATATGAATTTATAAGGTGATATACTGAAAATAATCCTGTGAGATGCTAGACCTTGCTATTTTTTCTATGAAAATAAACTTAATTTCAATTTTCCTTCAACCACAGGATGGCTAAAAACGAGTAACTTTATTGAAAATATATTTTTTGTACTTTATTTGAGTCAGATCATTTTTGTACTAAATTCATTTAAATTTCATCATTTAACTCATCGTCCAGAAAAGATTAAAATCATTCATTTTCAAATAGAAGGAACCACACTGTTCACATACATCAATTTGTAATTATGTAGCACATCAAAATAGAATAAGCTTTGCTTATTTAGGATCACTGTCGCTTACCCAGCCTCTGATACAATTTTTATTTAGTCTATATGATCAAATTAAACTCACATATCACACAATACCTTCCATCATCTTAGTCAATCAATATTTGGCCATATTTTTATAATACACACATCTGCTGAGTAGCCATAACACACCAGTGTTTAGGCATACGTTTTTGATACTACTTTTATATGAATTCAGTAGTATGAAATATAACTAAAATAATTTTTAGCTCAAATGTTTTTCTCAAGTAGGTTGGAATAAATGCCATCTGGCACGTTTATCTTAATGATGCAACAAGCCATGGAAAGCGAAAATGTGGATAATACATGCTGACTGGTTGTACTACTTGCGACAGCATCCATTTTCAATACACGCTCAAGTAGTGAAAACGCATGAAATAAATACTTCATGCTCATCAAACCTGTTACCAATTGATTATTCAAAACGCCAGGTAGTCAAAAATATTTCACATGACCACTAATCAAAACTGTTACAATTACTCAGTAACCTATAATTTATCATATATATGTATATATGGATAGATAGATATATCCGATTGTATAGCTTGATAATGAATTCGTTGAAAAGAGTTCCCTTCACTGAATCAACTTGTTTCGTAATAAGAAACCTCCATTCGTTAGTGTGAGATATAAGAGTTACACATTCAAAGTTTTACTTTTAGTACTAAGCTGTAGCATTCTTGGACTGCTGATCAATAAAATACTGGACTAACTAATAATTCAATGATCACCGTGGTGTTTTCAAACAAATATGGACTAACAGTCTCAAACCCCGACTGAATAAATATAAGCAGGTATCGTATCTGATACGCTTTGGAGAAAAAGACTGTCATGTGTCCGTTAAATATACAACAAAGGTGAAGGTTACTACTAAGACTGAAGTTCTTTCATAACGGATAAGATTGCATGTTACGTAAGCTCCAGTGCAGCAGTGGTTACATCACAAATTTGTCGACAGTATTCAATTATCAACGTTCAACAGTGGTTACTACCCAGTGTTCAAACTATGTATACATTTCAATCAGTTGAATACGGATAGTAGACTATAAAACTGAACGATTTTGAATCTAGTCCACTGGGGAGGGGCTGGCATCAATTTCTTCAAGACTGCAAGTATGTCTTGCTGACTACTGTCTGCTACCATTAAAACCACTTTATAAACTGTAGTATTTAATAAAAGTGTCCGTTCTTTGCATGTATAATGATAATTAAGTTTAATCATGATTTTTTTTAGTAGGTAGACAAAAGTACTTATAAATGATAGTAACCTTGATTAGATTCTACCTAAAATCTGTATAGATAATCAGTTTACACTAGTTATCATTCTTGGTTTACTGAAGCATAATACAATTTCATCATTAAAAATATAATTTAACACGCAAGAGTGTTTTTCAACAAAACGGTAGTTCATGATCTCCTAAAACACTAGATATTTTTCTATTACACCGATGCTAGATTGGGATAGCCCGACTGGAAATTAGTAGACATGCATTCATTAAATCTGATTACACAATATGGGTCTGCAAACTCGACTGTGAGTCACGCATTCTGTGTGGACTAATGGTATTGTCCAGCTATCCAAGCCTTACTAGTTGAAAGCCTGATTCGAGAGAACAACTCACTGGTTTAAAAGTTAGATGTTTCAGACTCTAAGAAATTTCTTCACTAATGTAGTTAATACTCCGTAAAGTTAGTAAAAACATTTTAATTCTGGAAAGCTCACAAAAGTCTTAGCTAAGTACTGATTGTACAGTATTAAGATTACAAAATCCCATGATGGAAACTCATTTAAAATCAGTCCAATTTTTTGTCATATATGAGAAATTGAGTTATCATTTTCATTTAAAGTGTTTATTTAAGAATAAAGGGATAATGCTTTCTTATTAACACAATGAAAAACTCCGAGAATCAACAACAAACGTCCATAAAATGCATAGTATCTTGTTACTAAGCATAAAAGTAAACTTATGGAACTTTAAATGCTTCAGATTAGCCGCACTTGGTTAAATATAAAATATTTTGACATTAACCTGGTTTATTCTAAGAGAAGAAAATATATGTAAGATTTTCGACTAGATCTACAGGTACGTACTGCGATGTCTAATAGATAATAAAGCCCCTCAGTGGATAAACAAATCAGACGAAAACTAGTAAATAATACATCTACCTCTTACTCAAAGCGAATCATAATTAATTGCATCTGTTAAACCAAAAAGACTTCATGCTTCATATATTGACAACGTTTATTTCTATATTTTAAACATTTTTGTTTAAACCTGAAGAAGGAAGGATTCTGTTTGCATCGTAGTGTTAACGTCCAATCAACAGCATGTTCAATAATTAATTTGATTCAGGCGTTTACTTCTTGCTGATATTTCTTACCATAGATACTCATAATACTTGTTCATGATCACTTTCATTCCGATCGCTTATCATAACAGTAAGAAACTCACTTCATTTGAGTAAAAGTGATAAGCGATGAATTTATTAATCAAAGAATGACGACAAGGACTCATAAAATTGTGCAAAAGGATTCAAAAACGAAATGCAGTCTTAAACTTGGCATAGATACTAATTAATTCAAAAAATAAGTTAATTAAATAAGTAGTATTATGCATATACTTTATTTGTATGAAACTTACATTCATTTTTTTTTCAATATTTCTAATGAGATATCATTTAATTTGTATTGTGACTGGCAAGTGGAATCCAGGACGCGCGTTTCGTCCTATTTGGGACTCATCGGCTGGATGTACCTGCATCCCAATGTTGATGTTCACAGTGGGATTCGAACTCAGTCCGGTTCGTGTCATACGCCACCGCGTACACCACTAGACTACTGAGTCCAGACAGTCACGTTTGTGCAATGGGCCAGCTTCAGTCTATAACAAATCAATGGGAATATACAAATTCATTCTACTATTTCTAATGAGTATTTCAAATATAAATTAAGTTTCATCTTTCTATGAAGGTCAGTTATTTATTCAACAGAAGAACTGTATACAAATCGTGTGTATGTATACAACATTGAAGACAACATTCAATTCTACTTCTGCATACTTTATTATGTTTATTATATCTTTTCGCTTGTATCATCTTTTATCTTAAAGTGATGACCTTATTTTCTTTAGAAACACATTGCTGAAGTTTTTGTGTCTATCTTCAACCATAAATTTATCAGGTCAACAAAATAAAAATCAGCCAGGTATTAGGAAATTCCTTATCTCATTCACTATCACGTTTACGGGGATGAAAATCAAGCAAAAATTTTGAAAAGATTTTTCTCATAGTTTCCACTAATATTGTCGAGATAATCTACATAGTGTATTGAGGCATAAATGAAGAACGGTTAGAATGTTTCATGCTTTCAGCTAGTTTTCAATAGCCTAAATGTATTTACTACTCTAAGTGATAGTTTAATGAGTTCAGGAATGTGAAAATGTTTCATTGGTTTATGCTTACGAAATAATAAATATTTCAATTTTGATTACATCATTTGATGTCAAGTAGATACTAAGTTAAATATGCAGGACACTAAAATTATTTAGAATAGAGATAAAAGGGTAGGTGTAATTTGACTCGAGATCGTATTTACGAGTTTTATTTCAAGTTCGTCTACATAAGCTTATATCACTTTTCAGCTAAGCAAAAATAATTTCTAGTAAAATCAGTAACAAATCAATCAACAATTCTTATCTTCTGTTTAATTTGGATTGTGACTGGCAAGCGGAATTCAGGACGCACGTTTCTCCCTATGTGGGACTCGTTGGTTGGATGTACGTGCATACCAATGTTGATATTTCGATCTCAGTCCGTTTCGTGTTAAACACCACTGCGTTCACCACTAGACTACTGAGTACAAACAGTCAAACTTGTGCAACGGGCGCTTATGTGCAAATTCATTCTAATTCTTATCTTCATTTTGGTGGTTAATAGAAATAAAATTTATTTAACTTGAGCACATTTATACACAATACCATCTTGTGATTGCGTTTAAACTTTCTAAGAAGTAATAATTTGCATGCATCCATGAGGACACAGCCGGATATGTTGCAATCATGTAAAGATTTAAGTCATAAGAAGGAGCATTGAACAATAGAAATGCAAGTAGTTTTGTTTTATTATCTTAGTATTGTTTTTCATGATAACAACAATAAGTTTTACCTGTTGAGAATTAATTGCTTGAAATAAATCAGATAATGAGGAAAACCGACAATGAAGTACCAACAATGAACAGGATGTTTCACTGTGAGTTGTTCTTATCAATTTGTGAAGAAAACGCAAATCACTTCATTATAAGATTATTGTTTTTGATAGTCCGGAAGTTAAGGATAGTAAGCCATTAGTCATGTTAATAAAAGTAAATTCAGTGCATTTATAGGTAACGCTTTATTGGAGTATTTTCACCAATTAGGATATCAAATCCTACCACTCTTAACAAAGAGTAAAATGAAACTCAATTGAAAGTCGTAGATTGGAGAGGGTTTATTGCATATAGCTGCATGCACATAATATGGAGATAATTCACGATTCGATCCCATATTTTTTTTATACAGATGATTAAAAAAAATAGCCAAACCAATGATTTTACTCTGGAAAGTCCTTATTACCAAAGTTTATTTCAATTTTATATATGGATACTAGATACTAAAGAAAAACAAATGCCACTGAGCGAAGTCCATCATAAATAAAAACGTCATAATGAGTAAAACAACGAAATGAATTATATGACCACTACATTTATTCGTGTTGTCCAGTGTTTCAAATCTGAAAAATGTAGACTTTTATTCTGATAACAAGATCTAGTGTTGAAGAATAATTCAGGTCGAAGTGTCAAGTTGAAATAAACTGCGTTCTTGTGAATATAAACAGTAATCATATTCATAAAAACATGCTACTTAAAAATAAAATTTAACGTAACACGTAGACCCTAATGTGGTAAGAATCATTTTAAGAATGTAACCTTTCGAATATTTTTTCAATGAATCTTTGATTAACCGGTTAGTTAATGAGAGTAGAAACAACAATACAGTCAACTTGGATTACTGATATATTTCATACAATTTTGTAAGAATATGACATTTCTAAGAGTACACTAATGAGATAATTCTAGTATGTGTAACACTATGGCTTAAAAATAGTGTACTGAAAAATCGAGTAAAATTCTGTGGTACTATTGAACTAAATGGTTGTTCACTATTATGTCCAACCTTATTATAATGTGAAAACATCTTAAACGGTATGCATTAGTTCTAATTGTGTTTAATTTGCTATAAAAGAAACAGTCATTATAGGTTATACGTCCCAGTTGGCTTATTTCTCGTTCTATAAGGAAATATTTATGGCTGGTACATTTAGCGCACATACAGATTTATTGTTAGTTTGGTTTAATATTATTGTATAATCAATTCTGTTTTAACGAAGGACAATTGTACCTTAATATTTACACAATTGTTTTCTAGGCTTACTTACTTCTTTAACGGCTGACTAAATACATCAGCTTTAGGGACTTAAATAAGGCTAATTCGGTTAGAGTACATCATAGGGTTGAGAAACTCGCTACTTACATGACCACGCAAATTTCCTAATTACTCAATGAGACTCACCGCTGAAGTGAGGGTTGTTGCCATCATTTATATGTAATAGCTAGGATTAGTATTTACTCTAAATATTAAACTTTAGTGTTAAAAATATGATTTTATGTTAGGGTACTTGGTAAAAAATAGGTTTCATAGTAAAATAGTCGATAAGTGGAACTTATAATCTCAACACGTAGCTGCAGCTCTCTCTACCGTCATATTCGGCGAGAAGTTAAATCAGCTGAGAGAACCCTACCGCCAGGACTAATAAATAAAGTCCGGTCTTTTACCTTACATAGTGAAATTGAAACTAATCCGATGAACCAAAATGTTGGTGCCTAATCACACAAGATTGGTGAAAACTGTATGTAAAACAATGGGAAAATGCATAAAAAGTTCAGGAATTTGTAACACTATACTCACATGTTTAACACGAACCTAAATTAGGCTTTGTCTAAAATTACCCTATGTTTATTCCGGTCTTACACCACTGTTGAGCTTAAGTTCAGGAATACGATTGGGACTGAAGACTGGAAACAGTATTTATTGTATGGATTAATGTTAGTTACCGGATTTACGAATTCCAGTTATAGCTAGGATTTATTGCGACATCTTATTGCTAATATTAATTCGTAGAATAAATAATGTTTCCAGCCTTAAGTCCCGATAGAATTACTGAACTTAAATGCAACGGTGCTGTAAGACTTAACAAAATACAATGTAAAGTGAATCAAAACTTAAGGTAACGTTAGACAAAACACAATACGATTTCAGAATAAGTATTTAGGGTTATGAATCTGTTGTAAAGCTAAAATTAAAACTTATGCCTGACACAGTAAGTAGTGTTAACGAATAGTTGTATTATTATTTGTTTATAGTTGTGCATCGTCAATGAAATAAAGCTCATCGTATTGTACCTTCCTTATAAAAACCGTAAGAAAAGTGGCGTTATATGTATCGATCAATCAGTGCCTGTTACCCCTTGTGGTGTATAGGCCACCGACCAGTTTTCCCCAACCAACTCTGCCCTGAGCTTTCCTTTCCAGCTCTTCCCAAGTACTCTTCATGTCTGTTGCCAATTCCCGACGCAATTTGTTCTTGGGTCTTCCTCTTTTTCTTTGGCCTTAGGAATTCCATGTTAATGCATCTCTTGTGACACAGTTTGATGATTTCCTCAATTTGTGTCCTATCCACCTCTCCTCCAGCGTCTTTTGCTAATTTCTTCCTCGGCCAGATTTCGGTTAATTTGTTCTCTGCTACAGATGAGGGTTATTGATGGTATCTAACCAACTGATCCGAAGTATCTTATACAGATAGTTGTTTATAAATACTTTCGACTTTTGGATGATGCTTTTCGTAGTTCTCCAAGTTTTAGCTCTATACAACAGAACTATCTTCATATCTGTATTAAAAATTCTAACTTTAGTGTTGTCTGACAGTTGATTCAAGTTTCTGATATCCTTCAGTTGTAGAAATGCTGCTCTTGCCTTTCCAATCCGTGCCTTCACACCTGCATCAGAATCTCCTTGTTTATCGATGATGCTGCCCAAGTATATAAGAGTTTTCGCACCTTCCAGAATTTCTCCGTCAAGTGAAATTGGGTCAGTGTTTCTTGTTTTGCATCAAAGGATCTTGCTTTTTTTGTTGTGTATGTTGAGGCCTACTTCTGCCGTTTGTGAAGAAATACGGTGCTACCTATAATCATTTTGTTGAAGGTACATAGGTTTGCAAACCTCTCACAGTTTTTGTTCCTTTCTCCCAGTCAATGTCGTCCCATGATATCTTCATATCCAGTGTTATCCATTCTAACCTTGGAGTTGAAGTCTTCCGTCAGAATAGTCAGGTCCTTGGCTAAGCATTTATCGATAATTGACTGCAGCCTCGCATAGAACTGGTCCTTGTCGTCTTCGTATTTGTCGTTGGTGGATGCATGGCACTGAATGACATTGATTGTAATCCCTTCCTTCGTTGCCTTGAAGGATGCTTTGATGGTCCTAGGTTCATGAGGTTCTCATCCTATAAGTGTATTCAATGCTTCTACGGACAACATTAGTGCTACTCCTTTTGCGTGTGAGGCATTTCCTTCTTCGTGACCGGAGTATAAAAGCACTTCTCCTGAGAATAATCTTTGCTGTCCAGCTTGTAATCAATGGGTTCCACTTATTCCAAGTATCTGCAGGTTGTATCTTTTCATTTCTTCAGCTATGTGCATTCTTCTCCCTGTCTCCCACATCCTGCGGACATTCCATGTACCTATATTAATGGTTGCTCTGGTTGTCAAAAGGGGCATCGGTTCCGTGGCTTCCAAAGAAACTCGGTTCTTACCATGAGGCGTAATAGCAGACCTTCTGTCTCCCAGGGCGTAGTTAAAGTGGTTATAATGGTTTATACTGGTTAGTGTTTTTTTTTAGCAAAGTTGCTGTTTTACTGGATGGTATTGCTAACCCCATGCTCAACCCTCCTGCTTCATCCAGGCTTGGGACTGGCAGCATCCCTAGAGGGCTCCAGGCGGAGTTGACAATATATATATATATATATATATATATATATATATATATATATATGAACATATATATATATTCGGTTCATTATCGTAACCATTGTGATGTACATACAATTGTGGATAAATTTTTACCTTTTAGTAAAAATTTTTTCTTAAGAGAAGTATATTGAAGTGTAGGCTCAAATTCTTTAAAAAGTAACTTGTTAGATTTCCTGCCACATAAACTGACTTCTTTACCGTCGTTTCTGTGACTTACTAGCGAAAACACCGTCAGAAAACTATGATTTACACATTCGCCATGGAAATATTTATGTGTTCTCTAACATAACTTATTTTTCTTGATAAATTACTTAGTTATGAATGCTCTATTCTCGTTTGTTTTAAGTTGTCAGTGAATCGGATCAATGACTGGCTTAATCGTAAGCTGAACAAGGGGACTTCAAGTATGACGTTTCGTCGTTCCTTTACTGTATTCTACCCGTGAATTCGATGTCGTAACAGTTTTGTTACTGAAAGAATGTTCCGTTGAGTGTAAATTTCATTTGCAATTGAAAACTAGACGATATCTATTAATTACACCTAGATTTACTAGACTAATTACATCTGTGGTTCACTTAACTAAATGAAAAAAGTGAAATTCCAAACCTATTCATTCCATTCCGACAGTTATTGTCGGAAGACTGCTGCACTTACAAAGTAAATTATTTAGGAAAATTACTGTGATAATGAACTGGTATATTTCTAAAGAATTTATAGATATCGAATTATAAGATGAATCTATACTTCAGTCGACAACCAAACTATATATTGGTGTCACTCAGTGGCTTTTAGTTTAACAGTTTAAGAAGTAAAGTTTCTTATTCTAATTCTTTTACTCAGCTTGCTTGACAAAAGCCAAGAGTCTGTATTGTCGTCAAATATATTTCGTTTTAGTTCCAACTATTCATTATGACTAGTAGAAAAAGTAGTGGGTTTACGATTTATTTTATTTGTCCAAGCTTGCGCAGTGTTTGTCTTATATTATTCTTATTCAAAATAGATACGGTATTTAACTTATTACGTAAAGCTTTAATTCGTGATGAGTTGTACGCGATTCCGTCCGATAAACAGGTGGACTAGTTCTAGTGTTTATTCTCAGCTTGCTTTCAACTTAATTAGTAAATGACATGAAGTTGTTCTATCTATCTATCTATCTATCTATCTATCAATAGACAACACTTTCTATTTGTTCTAACCGTTCTTATAGCGATTCCATAATCATTTCAGTCATCACAGACTTCTCGATTTACCCAAAATGAAATATGAAATATAGTTGTATACCAGTATCTAAAGAAATAAAAAACAGGACTGATGAAGTTTCACTAGTGAATGAGATAAATGAGTATGACTTATTTCAGTAGCATATTGTTTGCTGCCATTGCACCTGATATTCACTATCGTTAAGTAACAACAATAGATAATATGGCCCACATTTACAATTGTTTAAGCGAACAAAAATATTTTTTTATAGATCCCAACCTACATTATACCACATGGGAGAGAAAAGGAAATTTGAAAAGACACGTCTGAATGTAGCAATTGATTAACACAAGTCAGCCAGTCGAAAGCAATATCATCAGAATGTATTGAATTCATACTTCTGGAATAATCAAAAGCTTACTTCTATTTACAGTAGACGATGAAAAGGTTATTAAAAACGATAACGAAAGTTTCACAACTAAACTATCTATATTAAGTGATGTAATAACACTAAATACATTCATCTAGGCTACTAATCACCGTCATGGTTTCGTGATATTAAATCAAATGATTAATAGAGCACTACTTCAATGGTTTTCAACTATCTGTTGTACTCAGAGTAAAGTCAGAGATTTCTGCTTCTAAAAAATGCCTAATTTATGGAATTTGTTTTCGATGGATGATAATGAGATAGATTGAGTTTCATATTGAGTTTAATTATGTGATTTCTAAATTTTTATTAACCATATGTATTTCAAAATAACAGTTAATAACTTGTTACCATGATTCCTCAATCGTACCTAAAATCTTAACTTGTAACCTGGAGTCAATAGTTAGTAATATGCTTGTTAGAACAAAACAATTATCTAATATTTCAGTTTTATTTCAAAATTCTATGGCTATAGTGGAAATTAAATTCACAATAAACAAACTCCACAATTGTCTTGACATAACTCCTAATGAATCAAGCATACGAAATCGAAAATAATGAAAGATTTATACAGAGTTATTGGGATTTGGAAGAAGTCTATGTGATAAAAGAAGTCACGATAACTCAGTTAGTAGAAAAAAATGTAATAGCTCGTTGTTTTCTGTCTCAAGGCTTTAACTAAAGGTTCATTAATAACAGAAACTAGTAAACAAACCTAACTAAACTTTTTACAATGGTAATCAATACTGTGGTTCGTTTCCTTTGAATTCTTACAAAGGATACAAGTTATTACTGTTTACTTTTTGCTAAATTCTTACATTCTACATTTTGTAACCATGTTATTAGTAATTAAAGAAATTTGCGTGTAACAACAATATTGAACATAACTAACTTATGAGTGAATTAAATAAATATTGAAAACAGTTATGCAATTCATGATTACCATTTTATAAAGTAACAAAATTAGATAATAGAAAAAATAAATGTGATGAGGTAAGTGAGAGTTTTGGTTTTCCATTGAAAAAATGTTACTTATCTTCATGGTTCCACTCACATGTTCCTTTTTATATTTTTACTGCATAAAGACAATTGACCAGTAACAAAATGTTACTTATAAGAGAAATATTTCTAGACAATATCTTTTTGTTACTGTTTTTCCCTAAAATAAATAAATAAATGTACCGTCAGTAACGATGCTTATAATGTTATTGTATGCAAACAAGATAGAAGCCTATTTGAAAAAAACAAACTTCGATAATATAATGAGTCAGTTGACAGATAGAATGTTTCTTAGTTCTTTTTTATAACTAGACTTCTTCAAATTACCATGCAGTGAGGAATTAAATAGCATGGTTTTGATGGTGGGCTAAAAACAACTATGAAGAAACAATCTAATAGCATCAAATGGAAAGCTATTTAGGGAACTTAATCCTTCTGAGGCCTCAATATCTCGTAAATACATGGCATTTACAAATCCACATGTTTGTGAATGTTTGTACATAGGTATTATATCGGGAGATTTAAGAAAAATAACTAACTTTCTGAATTGTTTTTCAGAAGACTAATTCATTTATTTTGAGTATGTGTAAATCGATTATTTTACTTCAATCATCGTCATGTTTCCATTGACCTAACCCCTCATTAGACTCATGAACTGTTGTCATATCATTTGTTGTTCAGGAACCATGACCAATTAGTCATGTATCTGTGCCCTCAGTCCTCGACCATTATTATTCTCGTTTTGTATAGATGTTATTCTTCCTATTGGTGTGTTGTGTGGTCTGACTTTGTGTATATATAAAGGAGTGTTTGAAACACAATATGATTTCCGTCAGGTTAGTTCATTCATCTTGTGTTCTTCATTCTGGATTAGGGACTGGTAGTTTTGAGTTAGACGTATGTATGGACTGATCGGTAATTATGGTCACATGAACTATTACATACGTTATGGTTTTAGCTGAATATATTTTAAATATAACAACTGGCGACGTAGCCGGATAATATTAAAAATATAACAGTAGGAAGCAATAATCTAATGGTAATGTCGACAATGGTGCAGCATGTTCTCAATCAGCTTTGAAAGCACTTAATTCAGATTATAGAGATCAAGGTCCAAGACTGCCTGAATCAAACGTAGAGCTAGCCACAAGGTTGATTGTGCAATAGATTCTAAAGCATTTTGAGGTTTATGGTAACACTATCCAAAAGAAAGTTCAAAGATCTCTCGTGTATACAGAAATAATTTGTGTCAGCCTTGAATCTGTGCTATTAAGCGCATGTGGATTTTAAGCTAGTTTTACCGACATCTAACGCAGTCTAGTAGTGTTGGTTTAATTTTTGTGTTCATAATGATGTAATTCACGTTGTTTTATTCTCACTTTCTTAATTTTGCTCTAGATTGATATTTATTTCTCACATATAAATATCTTAACAAGGTAACCTCATCTGATTTCTTGAAATCTATTAAGTCAATAAACCACATGGTTTTGACAAACTCGATTAACTTTTTTAAAGAAATATTACTCAGTAAGTAAAATAAACAGAATTGTTCAGTTTACTTTTCTTTACAAATCTTTTAAATAAGTCTTTATTAGACCCCGCAGTTATGTGTCCAAATCAATCGACTAAATGAAGAGTCAAGTTTAGGAGTGCTACATTTATTCAAAACTATGTTTTGAATTACAGTATTGACCTATTGAAGTTTATATTACGGGTATACCTGGATTAATATGTTTCCCATTTAAACTTTTATTCGCCCTTAACAAAGCATTTCCACTGAACATTAATTTGATTATTAAGCTGCTAAATCTGACGAAAATATATTTGGACGAAATATTCTTCCACCATGTAACTGTATCTTGATTTATAGAAAACCTATAAATAGTTCAGAAAATACATTTAATACTGAGACAATTTCACTGTTTTGTTTTTATCGTATAACTCTCTTGGAACGTTAACAGTGTTGATTAATGAAATGATTTCCTCATATGCATGCTTCGTATCTAGCAAAAATACCAACCTACATTTAAAATTTAATAAGTTTAATGTGGTTATCTGACTTTATTAGTTTTGACACAATGTAGTGACCAGGTATTCAACTGTCAAGCAAACTAAATAGATGATGAAAAACTGTTAAAAACCTCCAATAATCAAAGAATATTACCGATTTAAACAATGTTCATACCGCCAATTGGCAAGGTAATTAATTTGATATAAATTACAACTTACTCAAATCGAAAGTATAGAATAGAATTAATGATTGACTTCAATAGTATGTCGATTTCCAGCTTCGCTCACGATAATGTATATACTACTAAAATGTATCACATGGGCATCATGATTACAGTATATTTACCATATTTGATTAAAGGAGATAATACAAGTAAACGAAAATAGAGAAGTGACGATGTTAAAAAAACCACCTGCTTCTTCCTATGGTAAGTGCAAGCCGAGGGAAGTGATTATCTCAAACTGAATTCGTCAGCTTTAGGAAATCTTTTCACTCACTATAAAGGAATCGTTTATTAAAAAAATTGATATTAAAAACACTATTTCAATCTGTTCATCTATATACCTGCAACATCTTTTATCATATAACTAAATTTTCCTTGAAGTGGAAAACTCCCACTCACTTGAAGTACTAATGGTGAAAGAACCTAATGGAACCCTATTTACAAAAACACCGTTTTGGAATGGTCATTTATGAAGTTTAAACAGCTTGGTCCTGATTAGTAGGATGGAAAATCTAACTACATCCTTCTACAACTGAGTTCGAGTAATTTGTAGTTCTGATATCATTAATGAAGATTTAGACATCTTAAGAAAATTATTTATTGAATGCGGAAATTCGCTTAGGTTTATTGGTGAGTACTTGAAGACGAAAAATCCAAAAATACCAGAAGGCTCAATGCAGCTAAAAGAATACCTTACAGATATATTAATTTTAACAGGGAAATATCTGTAAACGTCCCAAAGAGGAGGATTTCTAATTTACTTTAAAGAACGTTCTTTGCAGTGAACGCAAGATTACTGTACTCTTTTCGACTCATTTTCTAAAGTTGTACAATCGTAAATGAACTGTACGAATTATTGATCATCTGAACAATAGGAAGAGATTACATCATAAGATATTCGGAAATTTTATGAATCTAGGTAACCATAAGCAAGTTATGTAATGGTCTAAATAAAGAAAACAGAAATAATTTACAGATACAAAAAGCGAGAAATAATTGTAAGCTTGACAGATATGAAGGAGAAACGCAGTAATTACAGGAAGTTAAAAGAGCCTTTCAAAATCTATTTCTAAGTTAAAGAATTTAAATAAAACAACGAATAGATCAGAAAACTAATTGAGTGTCAGTGCCAGGGCGAAGTTAGGGATTGCACGTGGCGATTTTGCACTCAAAAATCAGCTTTGAACTTTCAGATTGCAAGCTTGTAACAGTAAATAAGTCATTTATTCATGCTTACTTTCAGCTCAATCGTTTTACAACACAGTTGGTATTTGAAGGACGGTTCTGGTAAGCCTGCAATATGATCATGTACTTTTGGAACCATCTCAGAAAAATCAATACGTATACAAATGTACAGCATTAGAAAATGACATCGCCAGAAGGAAAACTTTCTTCACTGAGTTCTCTTAATAAATTTTAAAATACTTGGGTTAGTCGTTAATGTATGAAATCGTATCTAGATGAAATACCGCGACACGAATTCATATATATATACATTAAAAAGCTAATTTGTATTGTATATTTTGTCTTAAACGAGGTTATTCTTACAAAAACAAATGTAAGATTTTAACGAACACTATAAATCCTTTTTGAAACTAAATAAAAGAAAGTCACTTTTATTGATTTTGTCAATTCTCACATAAATAAAATTTTTAATGTTGGATACATCTAAATTTCATTGATCAAAGATAACAAAACGGAAACAACTCACCAAATTTGATCTGTAATCTGCAAAAACTGTCTATCATTTTTCATTATTCATAGATACTTCTTACACAGCCAAACGGGAGTTGTGATTAAGGTATTTACAAAGACTGTGTTAATGAGACTGTGAAATGAAATATTCACGTAGATATACGCCGATTCCGACTGTGAGTATATTCGTATTTTGAAATTGTAAAAGAATATACCAATATAAACACATCGTAATAACTTCTTGAATAGACAAACGAAACATTAGCTTATAATAGGAAAGAAAAACACGACTAAGTGAGTAACTCTGTGTCTGATTTACTGACAACCCTTAAGGAATTATTTTTGGCACTATGTTTAGAAAGGTAGTCGCAATTAAATAAAAAATAAGAAAAGCCTATCAACCAGCAGTCGTCATAAGCCAAATCTAAATAATACTTGAAACATTCAATTTAGGTTTTTAATTCAACGAGAGAAATGATTTATGAGGATAATAAAAATCAGAAAACGGAAAACAAAATTCTATTTAAAGGCTCCTAGTATTAATTTTATTATTGTATAAGTACAGATTTACTATTATCGAATTGGAACTTGTAAACATGTCTTCGTTAACTGTCCCTGTAGGCATCTAAAACAAAAGTTAGGTTATTGTAACAAGTATGCGTAACTTTCAAGTACTGCTGCTTTTCAGAACAATCTGAAGTGAAAGACACCTTGAAAACATGTAATTATATAGTGGAGATTCATATTAAACGTTCAATATTATGGATGATAATTCAATTTCCAGATTATTAATGTGTATTTATGTTCTATCCCACTTGAGCCAGACCATGAGTTGATATCTCATTAAATTAGAATATCTTTTCAAGTTCATTATCTATATGTTTAAATGTGTATAACAAAATAATGTTGCATTTCAAAACTTTCATCCTATGTACGACCTTTTTCACAAATTCATCTTTGTGTAACTAACATTTGTACATAACGTTTATGCTGTCTAATTTTTTTACAGTAGATTAGACGAGATTGCTGCTATTTCATTAAAGTAAATGTATTAGACCAAGTTAATGCAAGTATAGAGGTGGAATGCTTTAAAAACATCTACATCCAGTTATCACCATCAACTAAGGAATCATAAACTCATCTAAACTGATTTAAAGGTAACATTATAAGTGACTTAAAAACTTTAAATTATGTTTTGCACAGTATATTGAAATTATAATTCGACAAAATTGTGAAATCAACTTAACGGGTGCATCTTTTGATGTCATGTACTATGACTTGATGTCTAAAGAAAATAGATTTGACTAAACTGTTCAAATGATATTTGCCGAGTTGAAAGCCGTTTACTACTATGTCAGTTAATGCAATTTTGAATGATCTGGTATAGGCGGTCTGTTATTGCTAAGGTAAAATTATGCCACTAATTCACCAAAATTATTTTAAACCTGTAGTTCTATTTTAATTTTTAATATACGTGTGGCATACTTATATACCCATCTATTTTGCTAATGAAACAAAGTCTGATAATCCCCTTAGTTATATTTTTTATTACCGCGGGGTTTTTGTTGTATTATACAACAGTTACCCAGAGTAATAACTAAACTATTTGTGCCCCTTAACTAACAAGTCAAAAGACCAGAACTTTTTTCTTCCTATCCAGGTCTTACTAAAAAGGTTCTACTAATGGAAAGTTTTTAAAGAAACTCTGTAATTAAGATAATGTGCTTTAATGCATTTCAAACAAATTACTAAGTGCTCGAAAAACCACAAAGTGAAGGCGATTTAGTTCGTTCTTCTGATTAACATTCTGAATGTGTTGTTTTTTAAAGCATCCTAGTAACTTCTGAAAACACTAAATTATGTGTAAAAAAACTAGCTTCCAAGGTAACCTGAAAGTTTTAATATTATCACGTTTCAGTTCTTCTTATCATACAGTACGATGCTTTGCGATGACTAGTCATTCGACTTTAAACAGTACTTGCACAATTCTTGATGCATCAGATGGTTGGATGCATCATTTAGACCATGTAACAATTATAAAAGAAGATAAAATCTCTGAGCATACTACAACTACTAATGCGTAGTACAAGTTTTCCTAACAAACTATCCAATGTTCATTATCATTGTTGTGTTTTTCCCCTTAAATAATCTTCGAGAATATACATATATGGTTACACCTGTATGCACATTGCCAAGTATTTGGCATTTTAAATTGTCACAGAATGGATTAACAAACAGACAGAGTAATAAACTGCCATCTTTCGTAGACATATAGCTAACCTGACCGTAAGAGTGGGACTAACATAATCAGTCTCTTTTATTAAATTGTATTTACTTTATGCTTATGTAGGAGAAATCTACACGTTTTCTTTACAAATACTCAAGTTTTATTAACACTCGCCAAATAAAAAAACAGACTTAAACTATTTGTTTTTCTCTGCATGTAGCGAGACAGCCCTGAGGGATAGAAAGGAAATTGCTCACGAAAGTTAGATAAACGAAGGGATACAAAAGTCATCAATATCTCAATCAATAACTACGTCAACTTTCTGCAAATTTTAGTTTATATAATCGAACAACAGACTAAGCTGTATGACATTAAACTCTAGTCGAAAATTTTCAACATACTCTACGTATTTGTAATGAATGCGACATGGGAATACTTAAGAATACTTTCGTTTTAATGAAAACTTTAGTTACTCAAATGTTGTTATACACACGAATAAGAAATATTGTTTCAATAAATGTCTTATACAGAAAGCAGTTTGGATAACACAAAGACATAAGACATTCAATTAAAGTATACCTTTTCATACTCATACTTCAATATCTGCACTCAAAAGAAACTAGCTATACTTTTAAGTTCTGTGTACTTTATACACAAGATAATAATAACTGTATCTTGTTCATGGTCGTTTACATGTCAGATTGCAAGTAAACGAGTAACAGAGAATTCAATGAACTACTCAACAGCTTCTCGTATCACCATGCTAAAAGTATTAAAAAGTCAATCTATTAGTTAGGTATATTAGTCTCCATGAAAAAGAATTGAGTGAGTTTTGTAAGCCGTTACTAAGTGCTGGTGTTTAGAGAAATGCTACTTCCAATTTCGAATTAGTAATTCTTGTGTATTACTTTATTGTGATAGATGATTTTGGTGGTTGATGTCAGCTGAATTTATTCGTAGCGTTTTACTTAGAATATTTACACCGTAATTTACATCGTAAATTTCATTTTTACAGTCTGTAGTCACCTATATCTAACCTTTGTGAATATGAAAATCAAATATAGTAAGTAATAGGGAGGGGAATCACCCGCAAACATAAAATCTCTCCAACAAGCAGTGTCACTTAACTAAATAAATGAAAAAATGACTAGAAATGCTAGATTCGAGACGTACGTTGAACGCCGATAACTTTACACTCCGATTTTATATTGCTTGTCTGGAAGTGTGCCTTTTTATCTTCATGGTTAATTATTACTGTACTTACCATTGTACATATCATAGGAAGAGGTGTTGTTCTTCCAAGTTAGAATTTAACGAGTTTTATTAGTTCCTTGATGTAGGGCATTTAGAACAGTAAATAAAATTATAAAGTACTTCTGTATAACACATCTATCATAAAGTAAATAAACCGATTGTTTGGAAGAATATATTAATTTTGAAACCTATCAGTACTAGATACTAGTCTGATAAACCTTTTGCCTTTTCTGTATTTTCATTCCAAATTAGTGATGAAAATTGAGTTCTGAGTTTTAGGTAGTAGTATTCAATTTGTGACAAAACTTATCCTTAGTGAATCTTTATGTAGTATTAAACATTTAAATGTGTAGAGCAATTTGTATTACAATCAAACTAGTGATTTCTGAAAATAGTTTCGGATTATTTCTTAGTACTAGTTATTTTGTCCTACTGTAGGATATAGGCACAAGACAGCACTGTAGAGTTCCAGAAATTAAGTAATAGAGTATCGAATCTATTTATAGTCGCTGTTTCTTAGTCACTATTGTCTTGATTAGTAGTTATCAATATAAGCTTTTGAGTCTAATTTGATACAGCTCATGTTATCTACACATTGTCATCTCCCATTCAATAATCCCTATACTAAATGTTTAAAGTAGATGTATTGAAATAAAAACATGTTTAATGAACAGTAGCACCATTTAGGTTTGTTAAGCAATAAGTATCAACTTATTTAACCTTTTATAATCGAAGGTTCTTTTTGTTCAGTAACCAGAAATAGGACAGAGAAGCTTGTAACTAAGTACTGTTTAACAGTTGATCACCATAAGTTGTGGTAAGTATTTTAGAATACAAATTTAATTTGTTTATCGGTAACTAACCTTATAGGTTTAAGTAAATAATCATGTGTCAGTCCAGACGTTTAATAAAACATGTAAATGTATAATAATACTACTGAATACGTAAATAATTGATAAAGTACTGGCGTACCATAGACTAGTTTTTCTACATAGTGCAAGGTTATTCAAAGCCCCAAGATATTTTTTTATCTAATTAAAGTACTTTTATAAATAATAAACCTTACTGAACGATTGCATGTAACATAGATTAATCATTTCAAACACTGTTCTCAGTTAATGCCTAAAGGAATGAAATGAGAAAGTATTTCAGGATTACCTATGGAACATAAAGAAAAATTAGCACATTTTAGGAGGGTCTAATGATCAATAATCACTGCATATCTGCAACTCGTCCTCATTCTGAATCTACATGATTTTATTAAGAAGTGACTAAAGTGCATCAAATTGAAGTTATGAATGTGGACGAAAATGTTTTAAAACATTCAGTAGTTTAAGTAAGTCTTTCGGTAGATGTGCTTTTGTTAGAAAGTCTGACGTTACGTTAAGACATTGATTGCACTCATAATGGTTTGTTAGACTCAATCAAAGTAATTAATTAACGTCAATTGATGCTTAAAACTGAACTTTAGTGATGCGATAGTTGTCAACATTGATAAGCTCATTATAGCAGTTGGTGTTAACTGCTTATTTAAGGAACTAGTATTAAAAATTCGACTAATGAATTCATTGGCATTAGAATAAAGATCCAAAAAAAAATGAAAAATAACAACTTTATGACGTAAAAATGTTGAAACATATCTGATTTATTACCTAACTTGTACATATAAGCTTCTATAGAAGTAAGCATGAAAATAAAACGATTGCTGCCACTGCCACTACTTATCGCAATGAATTTTCAAACAACAATAAAGAAAGGTCAATGAATGACTGATGATCATTTTATTTAAATAAATAACACCAGTGATAAATAAGTGAACAGTTATTTGAATAACATGATAGGAGTAACTTGTGCATGTTATTGAATACAAGTATCGAATGGTGATCATGAAGGAAAGTAATAAAATCCAATTAATCTACTATTTTCGACTTCTGGAATCTGATTTCACAATCTTGATCACTTTATAGTAATATAGAAATGGAATAATTAAGGACTTTGGATATGAATAGGAAAATTATAAATCACTGAATATAAAATGAACATTTAAACACTTATTCATTCTCAACACATTTAACTCAACACTATTCATTTAATTAATAACATCTGAAATGCACATAATGACAATTTTGAACTAGATCTAGTAGATATAATAAATGAAACCAAGAGGTAGTTTGTTTATTTGTTGATAACAACAGCATCACTTTCAAGAACATCATTCTGTCTGTGGAATATAATGAATTTCAGCTGAAATACTAAGCGATAAATAAAAGGACTAGTGTACAGAAAATAAATACAAAGTATAAATGTTAGTGAATTTAGCAAGTACAACCAACACAAGTGAGAATGAAACAAACAGCTGCTGGTTAACATAGCCGGAAAAAGAATTGCATTTACAGTGACAGTTAATCTTCAATAAAAATTACAAATGACGAAGAATGGACAATGAAAAAAAGTGAAAAAAGCAAAAGTAAAAAAGTTTTTTCCGTTTCATTTCTCCTATTAGAATAAAACACGGGTGAACATTTCAAAGATCCAATCATAACTTGCTAATGATATGCATTTGTATTTCCTTGTTTCATAAATAAAGAACATCCATTACTGCGTAACAATACCCAAACGTAATTGTGATACAGTTCATTATTTATCCTATTTAATATGTATATTTACATTCGATTTTACGACAGCAACTGCTAAATACCTAAAATTAGTCATAATTGCATAATTAGCAAAAATGTATAGTATAAAAGGATAAATTAAACATAAAATGTAACATTATTGTACGAATAATCTATTATTCTACTTGATAAACTGTTGTCTAATGAACTGGCATATGTTTCCATATGAAAAGTTGTTGAACTTAAATGATGAACTTATTACGTTTGAAAGTGTTCCATGAAATGTGAATGCATAATAGTATGTAAATTTACTGCAATAGTTAAAATATTATTAGTTATGTATAAGTGTTTATCTATATGGTGTCAAAATGCCAATAATAGGACAGTGGTTACATACGTCACATTCATCTAAAGCAAAAATGTAGTGTAGAAATGTTGAATAACTACTTTCCTACTAAACGAACATTACACTTTAAGATTTATCAACAAAATGGTTCACTTTATAGTCACATCTGTTGCTAATGGGATTTCAGAAATTAAGCTTAAATTGTCAACCATCGTAGGATAATCATTATTCAATAAACCAGAATGATTATTATTGGTACTTACAGTTCTGCTAACTAAGGATTAGTTGTAGTGGTGTTATTTGAACCAACACCAATTCTTGTATTTCTCGTGTGTTCATTAGATGAATACGATAATGGTGAAATGGGTGACGATTGCAAACCAGCGTATTCATAATTATCTACAATTGTAGTTGTTGTTATAATTTTCTCGTTTAAAAGTTCTAAAAATTCTTTAGATTTATTTGAAGATTTAAGAGATGATGGAGTTATAGAAAGAAATTGAGGTAACTGTAATGTTCTTTGTGGTACAGAAACACTAGACTGGGATGAAACACATGTTGATGTGACGACCGTAAAGCATAATTCAGGATCTGAGTACAAATATGCATCTGATCCACTATCTGAATGGTTTGTATGCTGTGAAGAATGATTCGATGACAGTCTGTTGACATTTACTGAATTATGGCTAAAAAGCTCGGTTTTATCATCAGCTGACAATGTCTATCAAAAAATAAAGAATAAAAATCAGAAAAATATCAAGAGTTTACTTAAATACTACGAGGTCAACGACTAATCCCTGATTACGTTTTACGAAACTTTTGCTACTTTTAAAATATTTCTGGATACTAAACTGATGATCTTTCGGTTGGTAATTGGTTGGAGCCATACACTCAATAATTTGAATGTATTTGTCAAAATGATTCATGTAAGTAACATACTAACAAAGTGTCGATCAATTCAACAATACTAATCACGAGATTCTAAATATGATTCTTCTTGATGCATCCTAAACTTTTCAACACATATATCTTGTTAGATTATGAAAACTATATTTGGATATTATGAGTACTAGTATCAACATTCGTTTTGATAATGTTAAGTAAACTGGGTTTAGGACAAACTATATTGTAATAAAAACGATACATTTATGATGTACAAAGCTGAACTTATTGTCTTTATTTAATTAGGAAATAATTAATTTCTTTTTCGAAGAGACAGATTTCTGTGTTATGAGATATAAATCAGATCAAAAAAGATATCTTTAATGTCATCGGAATGCCTATTAGTTCTAAGATCGTGTGGAGTTATATTTGCATTGAACATACAGTCGACAGGTGTTGAAAATATTGCATTAGCATCTCAATGTATCCTTTGCTATACACAAACATTTGCTGATTTACTTTTGTGTGCTTCCTAAATTTTATACTTTATATCAAATATAATAGTAAACGACTAGTGGATGGATATTTTTGTTTCCGACACCTAGTAAATAAATAAAATGCAGCTAGAAATAACTTTTTGGATGTTTATGAAAGATTTTGATTTAAATTGATACTATAATCAGGTAATTAACGTTTAACTTACTCCTACATATGGTCGTCGACTGCCAAAATGTACTCTTAACGACTTGAATGCTCCAATTTGTGTATTTGTTCCTTTATATAACAAATCTTTATATTTTTCAACTAGAGTATCTGATGAACGTTGGTGGCCTAATTCAGGGGAATGTCTGCAGATTGAAAAATGAAAGCGTAAACAATGCGATGAGAGCGTAATAATAATGCTGCATGAATTTAATTTGTCATTAATTGTAATATTTTCAGCTGTGAAAGTTAAACATACAGAGTATCTGATTGTCTAACTTCACGTTTATCTATTTAGTCGCTACAAATAGTGATTGTAGAACTAACTACAGTGATGATTCCAGGTGGGAGATTAAGAAAACTCATAACTCAGTGATGGTTTTTGAAGAAAATGCTTATCTCAAGTTTGAATTTTATCAACTTTCCAGATTAAATGTTTGGCTTCTATAGAAAAAAAAACTACATAGGAAGCTTGTAGTCGCTAAGAGCAGAATGGTAAGAATAATTCAAACTACAGTTTTAGTTTCAGTAGCTTATAATTTGAATATTGAACTCTGAATTTTCTTATTATCTATTAAACGGAAGAATGTGAAAATGTTCTGTCTTTTGATTGTTTGTATTTTTAACAGTGTAGTTTCTTTAAAAGACTCATAACAGTTGGAAAAGGTGCTATATAACTTCAGTGACTTTCGTATGACACACAATTGTCATTCCCAAACTAAAATCATTTAAGATAATGGTCAACATATAGTATGCACATAAAAAGTGTTTTGATGTGATAAATGTGCTTTGCATATTTTATTACCAAGCACATTCATCAATGTTTCATTTTCAAGCTAGATACACATCTAATGATGTCGCTTAGAGTTTACAAAGAGTGGCAACAATTCACTTTACACTACCTATTCACTATGTTGTTACTACAAATTTATTGCAGTATATCAAACGATGTAAACAATCGGATTTTAAAATGACTGCTAGAGATTAAGTGAAAAATGTCAATGAGATGTTAGTTAGGTAGCGTCAAGCAAAAATAACCCTAACTCCTAAATACTGAATTACTTTTTCAATGTTTTCATGACCAACTACTTTATAATTTTACAGATTAACGTACTCATCAGTCCGTTAGTTAGAGGTTGGTATACAAAGTTAAGTTCATATTAAAAATGATATCAAAATCCAATCTAGCAGATGAAGAGTTGACTGACATTGACTAAAAGGCAATAATTTTTTCGATATCTTTTGTGATGTCTGCCAGTTGTGTCACGAAATCCGACGTATAAAATCACCAAAAAGCTTTTGTATGGAAACTTTCATTAGGTGCATCAGTCGAGTAATTTTCTTACTGAATGTTCTACTATAACTCATCATCTACTAATGTTAGTTTTATTAATAATTTGGAATTCAAAGATCAGAAATATTTAAATTCTACTGTTGAATGATGCTGAAGGATGAAACATAAAAAATTTTATGGAAATCTTTTTAGCAATACCTGTAAGAAATTGATGAAGGTGAATGTAATTCATGCTTTTTGTCGTCGGGAAATTTAAAATTCCATTGCCCACCTCTTTCTTCGACAGTTATAGTCTTTAAAGGAGAGAATATTTTACCTACATTATCGGACGAACTGGGTTTTTGATGAATACCGTTTGCTCCATCATACTTACTATCCTGTAATGAAAAATGTTTGATATATATTTAGACAAAACAGCAAGTTTGCAACCTAAAACAGTTTGATGTCTGACATGATTAAAATTACTTTGCACCGTGTTCACAGTTAAAAGTATGTGGTCTGTTTGGTCACTTAAGAGTAAGAACACAAGTTTGCTCTAGTAACTCATGTTAATGTATGAGGATGCTGTTTTTGGCAATAAATCGATGTGTCAATGGAAAGAGTTAATTGTCTAGTTAAAGCGTCATATCATAGTTTGACCTCAATAAAACAACTGTTGAAAGTCAAGAAGCGCTGTATAACTGCTTTATCTTAGTTTAAAACTGTTCAGTTCGTATTCATAACCTTAACACTAATCAAACCCAGGGATTCAAGACTTAGAGGTAAACACCTTGTCATCAGTTCATTGAGTCAGTATCTTTAGTCAATTGACTACTTAATACGCGACTTCATTCATTATCATTTCAATGAAGAAATTGTTATGCTCTCATCGTACTACAGAAAACGTTCCAAACTCTGACTATTTGTTAAATTTTGTTTTAAGGACTTAAGCCTGTGTGATGTGTCTAGACTTTGTCAAAATAGCTACATTGCCTAAGGCCATTTTTTAAATCTATTTATCATTATAAAATAATGAAAATTTTCGAAGTAGTGGAAATGTTAGATAAGCAACAAGGTGTATTCTTTGCATTCACAAACATTCATTTTGCTGCAGCATATTGAACAATGCATTTTAAAAAATAGGTCACTATATGATAAGGGATATTTCTGGAATTTTTATTGTTTGTTGGGGAAAACATTAAATTACTGAAACATGAGTATCATTTTCTAATAAACACAGTTGTTATTTGTAAATGTTCCAGCATAATGACTACTAAAACGACCAAAATTACATTTAATTTAAGAAACTAAAATCTAGTCAAAGCAAATTATCAACTTACTGAATAGAAGTTATCTTGATAACTTCTTCCACCTGATGGATGACATAAACTTGTACTTCGTCTTGGTGGATAATCAGGGTTTTTTTGATCAAGTCGAGAATTATGGCCTGTTCGACGAATGTCATTTGAATCAAATAGTGCTGAAGAATTGTTATCACGCGTATAAGTAACTCCTGTACTGACAGATAAAAGTCTTACCAAGGCTTCCAGTTGTAGCATTAAATCTGTTCGACTACGCTAAATGCGCGAAGTGAGGAAAAACGTAAATGATACACATCAATATAACTTGAACATTTATAAGCTCTAATGCTCATCGAAACGTATGAAACGAGTTTAAGAAACTCAATAAAGATATTTATTTATGAGATTTACTATGATGACTGATGCAGCTTAAATAATTGTTAGATTCGGGTGTGAGACAGTTTTAACCCGCTTGTTTGCAGTAATATGTCAAATTCATGAAACTTGATGGATATTAACTATAGATTCATATTCTGATCAGGTACTTAGATATGACTGTCCTTTTTAGACTGACAGTGAAATCCCATCCTAAACAGATTAATATAATATTTCTAAATTTTGGGAGGGGGAAAAGAATTTCCACCTACTTACGTTAGCGAAAGCCAAATAATTGTCTCTGCCTATAGCCGATTTACTATTGACAGCTAAAAACTATCCGACTGGTAAGAAACAGTAGTATCAAATATCTGATTGTGCAAGCTAAATTTAATCATTAATTACTTGAGATGATACATTAGGTTTTAATTTTCTGCAGTTGACCATCGAGTGACAACTGCCAGATAGATATTAACTAACCATGTTGCTGGACACGCTATTCAGTAATAACTGGATATCTATGGTAAACCAATGAGTAACTAAGCGTGCAGTGTTACTTGTAATTTCTTTGTCTCTTACAGTCAGCATGATGATGTAAATAGTCAACAGAGTAAAAATCTAAAGGAATGCATTTAAAATGATTATGTAATCTGAAGAAGATAGTGAAGCAAAGATTTGTACTATGAAGTGATGTTCTCACCCTTCGCATATAATATATATATATATCATTTCTTTCGCAAATTTTAAATAAGTGAAGCTCTTTTTGCAACAGTTTTTATCAAAGAATGGTTTTAGTTATACAATGATAAAACGGAACGGCTGTTTACTTATGCTTTGGTGTAACGTAGCATTGCACCCTCATCACGCCATTGTAGCAAGAATCTAGAATTTTGTACATGATTCAATTTTGAGTTAAAGTATTTCGTGAAGTCATGATAAAGGAGGATAAGCTACAGTCTCTTTAGATCGATATTAAATTCTGTTTAAGAATATTATTGAAGATACATATGACGAGACTTTTCACTAATACGCTTTAAATAGTTTACTCACCTGAAGGTTATTCATTCTTGATTCCAGTTCATCTTTCCGTTGACGTAGTGCCTGCAGATCGGCAACTAATCTGGGATTTTCTGGATTCATTAAGCTACCAACTCCAGAGGACACCAGATTATCTGATTTTGGAAGTTGCTTCAAATTTGCTGGACTAAACGTACTAGTACTGTCGTCACATACTTCTTGTAAATCAGAGGAGTCATTTTTCAAAGAACCGGCTGCCGCTATGTAAGCTGCCTGTTTTTGTTGCTCAACTCGTAAACGTTCAATCTCTTTAAGAATTTTTCTAATATAATAGAAAAAGAGAATAAACGTCACTATAACACAACCAACTAATATTATGCAAAACGATTTGTAGTTGAAAATACATGTGTATGCATTCCATTATTCCATTATTTATTTAAACTGCTAAGAAATATCTACCATCTCTGACTGACGGATCATTAACATAAATAACTTACTGTGTTAGACAGGATTTCAGTAGACAGTGATTTGTGTCTGTCTGTTCGTATTTACATTTCCATCCATTTATTCCAAAATCCCGTGGAAGAATTCACATCTAAGTCTCTCTTACTGATTGCGTTAGTACAACTGTACATTATATATATATATATATATATATATATATATATATATATATATTCTAAGATTGGTTAGTTAGACACGATTTTCTGTAAGCTCATGAAGAAATACAACCTACTAGATTCATGGATACTTTTTTCTGAATACTTTTCATCAAATAATGACGACGTCACACTTGAGTTGGCTATTCAAGGATCGCTAGTTCCAATAATATTTCAGGTTAGATTATGTTATGGTGTATTTATTGGATATATTAAGTCATATTCGAAGTACTGTAACTGAGAATGTTGACAGAAAAATCCATGATCCTTAACGGATGGAAATAATTGACAGATTGAGAATTTCGATTACGTAATTAAAAGTCAAAGTTTACCAAACGTTATCATAGGGATAACTTGTTTTAGATTGAGAATTGTTGTTTAAAGTAAAAAATCCCGATGTGATATTTTCTTTAATGTTCACAAAATAATTTATTGTTGTTAATGTCACAGACTGAAATGTTTAAATAATCAGTAATAAGTCATGATGTGATTGACCACAAATTTATCGTTTGTTATCTTCTTTCTCTTGCCATCGCTCACAACAAAACACATATCAGTTTCTCTATTTGATTAATTAATTGAAACAATAGTTTGCGTAACATTTGGAATGTTATACTACCGTTGCGAATTCACTTTCTACTCGAGTTTTGATTCATGAAATAAAAATTAATTAAAATACAACTTGGTAACATTATCAAACCATAATATTTTTTCGGAACATAATCCCTGTCATTTGATAACCATAATATTATATCATGTATTTACTTACCCTTAGTTATTATAATCTCACTAAATCAAACACTTCAGTATTACAGTGGAACCAGAAGGTAGTATTCCCTTATCATATTGAATTAGCAATATATATATATGGAACTCGTCAGTTAGTTATACTTTTACCTTACTTTTAGTCTTTATACTGAGATTCCATCTCAACCTATATAAGTTCAAATACTGACGAGTAATCCAGTGAGTTAATCAAATCAATTATATAGAAGTTTATCTAACCGGATTGAACTCACTGTTTGCATAAATATCAATATGAATGCAAAAATTATGTTTGCATTATATTGCTTGAATTTTAAATACAAAGCAAATTTACAGGAAACAAATCTACATCATTGTGAACAGTGAGTATTTTGTACTCGGTACTTTCGGTTATTTTCCCGTTCGTTTATCAAGTGGGTGTTATGCGGTGTGCGGGATTGTTTAACGGAAACTTCACTTCAGTTCTTAACGCTTACAATATTTGTGTTATTTTTCAATATGTCAGTAAACAGAGAGAAGCAGATAGCATCAGCTTCCACAGAAGTTAATAAACTGTCCATAGTTTGAAAATATTAATAGCATATTATTTCAGTTGTGTAACCGACCATTATTTTGCTGCATAATGATCCAGTGTTAGATGTTTTAAATTAATCAAAGAACTTTTTATATGATTTGCCTTCACATCACTTGGGACCTAAAAGACCAAACAAACTACGTCGAAAATGGAAGAAGTTTGTTGAAGGACAAGAAAATGTTTTTGTCTAAACTATCCGTATGAGAGTTATTTTATGAATATTACAGTAGTAACGAAAATACGTCTCTGGATACAATGAAATAAATGCGGTAATTTTAGAATGTTTATTCAGTTAACATTAGAACATAAAACAAGATTAAAACATGAAGTGCTGGCGATACACTGCAGATGACCAGGATTATTCAAACGATTTCGTCTGAAAAATACCAGATAACTCATTAAATTAACAAGCTTTGTAGTAATTAAATGTAATTAGAGTAACATCACTTTGGTGTACATTTATGTATTCTTTGAACACTAATGTGTATTTATTTTGATGATGATTATAACTACTCTGACAACAGTTTTAACTATTCATTTTGACAATAACAACCTCAGATTCATTGACTATAATCTAACTTAGTAGATATATCCGTCATAAACTTGACTATTCAACTAGGATTATTCATTAAAGCGGATTTATAAATGTTAAACCTGAACAGAATTTATCGAAAAGAATATTCTTCAATCACAATTGCTTTATCTTAATATAAATAGGAATTTTTAAACAATTAAAAGTTACTTTCTTCGGATTCAAGAATATTTTAAGATCCGAAAGAAAAATCCCAGAATAATTTTATAGTTTAATTTTATGTAACTCACCTATTTTTCTCTTGTAGTTGAGCAATTAATTGTTTTTGCGTTTGAGTTGACTCAACAAAATTACCTAATTTCTGAAACAAAGTAAAAATAACACTAAGTCAATTAACATTTTAGAGCATGTACAGATATTTGTTCTTGTTTAAAGTTAGTTACTTCTGTGAAATAAATCTTCTTACTTTAAGTAGTAAATGAAGATATTTGACGATAAATACCTTTTGTTTAATCCATTAAAGTTTCTTTAAAATGCATATTAGTTAACCAAATGCGTTTAGTCGCAACACTGAAGTAATTCCTTTTTCTTAACTTCCTAAACATCATCTAATGAACATTAGTTGGTCACTTTATAGTAATCAGTTTGACGTTTATCAAGTCCTCTATTGTGTTAACTAAATTGCATCGATCTAGTTGCAATGTCGCCACTAGTCTAAGTGACAGAACATCACTGACACTATGTAGAGATCGAAGTTGACTTGATGGAAGGAGGGTAGTCGGCAGGAAAGGTTGCACCTAGGTTACATGTTATTTGGTATTCATCAGCAAGTTGTACTTGAAATTTTGAAGTGGCTTAATTCCCCACCGCGAATTCCAACCTGGGTCATCAAGTTTCACACGATATAATGTACATCAAACTAGTCACTACGCAGTGGTCAACCAACGCATATATTTGAGATGCATTGGAGGTCAGTTGCTGGTATGAAAACGCAGTTGCTACCAATGATGACTGTAAAACTTGGGGAACTGGTATCCACTGAGATGGAGATCATAAGTTTCTTCAAAGATTGAAACTACATCTTGATATTGAGTGCCAGATAATATGAAATCAAGGTCCAGAGTTTTCTGCCAATTTCCCCGAAACTACCTTCCAACATCTAATGAAATTACAATTTCGAAAATAAAAAAAAACGTTGCTGATAGATGAATATTATTTCAATTACTAGTATTGTTAAATGTAGTTTATTTTAAACTACTGAAAGTTCCCGAATGTGTTTCTTTCCATACTGACTACTTATGTTTCAAAACTTGAGTTCATATAACAACCTCTAAATTATCTTGCATAATACGAGCAGAAGATTGTTTTTTCTACTCAGAAACATAGCAGTCAATTAGATATGGATTGAATGGGTAACTTAAAGTTTCAGCCTTGGATGACTGTCATGATTATGGTAAGACATGCGATATTAATATACTGCGAAATACTGCTGTAGGAAAATTTAATGTTATCCATTGGAACGAGGAGGATTATTTTTATGCCGTTGTAAAGTAGAATAAATATGTTATGAAGAATGTTTGCTTTTCTCACCACTTACATCAAATTCTTGATTCAATGCTGAAGCAGCAGCTAATTGAGCAGCATACCTGGCAATTAAATTGTGTTCCTCATTAGACTTTTGATCAACATTGTGAGTTTTTAGTGAAAAACTAGTTCCCATACTTGAGCCAATTAAATTGTCATTATTATCTACAGATGTTGCCGAAGTAAACTGTGCAGTTGACTGTGATGTCATTGTTGTCGCTAACTGTTGTTGTTGTTGTTGTTGACAGTGTTGGTTACTTCCCATTAAATAAGCGTCTGTGGTAGGGTTTGAATAACATGACCTAGATAAAAGAAAGTTATCTGAAAGAATTCACATCGCATACACAATATGTATGAATTCACAACATGATTTAATTATGTTAATAATCACTAAGCTCCTTCGAAGTAAACATATATGCATTGGCTAAATTGAGTCTGGGAAGTTAAGTATAAAGCCGCATTCCGTCTTATTTGAGATTTATCAACTTGATGAGTTTGTACCCTAGTCTTAATGTACACGCTATGAGAGGGCCTCACCCCACTAGTGTAAAAAGCCATTTCATCTAACACTGAGCTACTGAGTTCAAACAAACGGTACATAAATATAATTTAAATGCGTTTGTGTCTTCCAGTGGATGTTACTAAATGCTAAAATTGATCCATCTTTGTTGCCCCGGATGTAGAATAAGCGAAATGTCTTGATGCAACGTTAATTCATGAGTACGAGTAAAGACAACTGACAAGTGGTATCCATAGTGCTTGATTGTTTTCCTTTTAAAAATCTTCAGAAAGCTATACTGTATCACAGTACTGATGTCAATACTGGGGCTGCAACTCAATCCATTCGTACCAAATTCTCTTGCATTATCCGCCGAGCTGCTGGGTCATTTACAATCCTTAACAATATTAATGGAAAGATGCAGTCACTTCCAAATCGCATAATTATGTCCGTTAAACATCTGTGACTGTCTTGAATTTAGTGGCTCAGTGAATAATGTGGAGGCACTCACTACAAAAGAGTCGAGTACGAGTCCTGGTGCGAAAAGTAATATTAGAATGAAAGTACACCTAACTGATGAGTTGTAAATAAAACAAAACGCGCTTCTTGGACTCTATTTAATGGCCATTATTTAAGTTGAATCATGCTTATCAAGTGACACTGTATCAAGGTACTCTGCCCAAAACAAAAAGTTTAACAAGGTCTTAAAACAGCTAGTAAAAAAATATCTGATGCCACCATACTCATCTCATTACGTACGACATAATGTTCAATAACTCAAACAAGAGTGGACAAATATCCATTACATATCCTCTCCAATTCCGCATACTACTTAACATGCACTAGCCAAAGCAGGTACATTAAAAGAACAAAGAGAATGTGCACTTAATAATATACTGAATGTATTCAAGAATACCGACGTCTAAAATAAGGGAACAATTTGAAAATTTGATTTCTACTATAAACGGGACATGTTGTAGACAGAATGAATATATTTGAAATGATCAATAAACAACACAAATTGATGTTGTTTAGATTCTCTGAGGAAATGAAATTCGAAGTGTAAAACTTGACTTCTCTATCGAAAGTGTATCAGTACTTAAATCTCATTGGCCGTAGTAACAAGAATAAACGTATGATCCTATCTTTTTTTTTTTATTTTCATTTCTTCATAACCATATTTTAGTCTATAGTATTGCTACATTTGTATCGTGATTCTTATCTTCATGTATTAGTAATCGATCAGGGTCATTACTACATTATGGAATATTTTTCGCAATTCGCCAGAACTGTCTTTCCTATCTGATCCGTTAGTTTTACTGTCTTCATAATTGGTATTTATTATATTGCATAATCAAGTTTTTTTTTAACAATTTCTAAAATTATCGTTTAATTTATTTATAAATTCCCAATTTACATGTATAGTAATATTTTGAGAGATCTACAATCATTAGCTTCGGTATATCTGATGAGAATACAGCGAAACTCCTCGAATACAAGGTATTCTAAAAATTATATTGTTCATGCATTATTTACGTAATTAATTTCCTTCACTTTACATTCACCTACTTGAAACCATCATCACTTAAGAATGAATTGACCACAGTGTAGGAAAAGAAATGATAAATACTGTATAAGTGTGGCATATAAATATTTATTAGTTAGAAAGTATATAAATAAATGTTCGATTCCTAATCGTAAACAAGAATAAAAGTTGTCATCAACATATTTATCAAGATACATTTTATAAATACGCTTGAGACTGATTCTGTTCAATATGACCAACATTCTGATCTTCTATTCATGATTGGTATAAAAGTTTGGTTTATGGCTAAACAATCCTACCAGCAATATGTCCTGAACTAACAGCAAAATATGGGAGGAATCATATCTGACAGACTAGCTATGTATAATCAGATCAGGAATAGTTTAATTGTGAACTATCTCTAGTATGAAATGTCTATTTCAGTCAATGTATAGTGGATCAATTTCCACCTGGGATAAATTCAGCTTCACCTTTCATCGTGTATTACTAAATGTTAAGATTATAGTATACTAATTTAACTGCTAACATTAAGTTTACAATCATGGAGTTATATTTATAATACATTTAAGTCATTTAACATGTTTCAGCCTAGCTACTTAGATAAAATTTGTTTTCATTTATCGTTTATCCACCTACAATTAGAGAAACGAATTATTTAAAACAATTTAGCTTTTCCACTTGTAGAAATGTCTAACGTTGACTTGGTTTCTTATAAACCTGTTCATTGGCTGTAACACGGGATTAGGTGGTTTACCTACTGACTGATTAGTACAAAGAATACAAGGATGTGATTAAAGCAGAGGTTAGTATTTCAGGAAAAATGGCCGAGTTCAGACCTAATTTATCAATGGTTTATATGAACCGACTTCAATCCTATTTATGTCTACTTAATTTTAAAGGACGATATTAATAAACACATTTTGCAACATCTGTAAAGGAAATTAAAAGACATAAAAAAGAAGAAAATATCATAACAGTGATTTGTACCTACATTGGCAATGGTTGATGATTTGCACCTGGTAGACTAGATATATTTGAACCAGTAGATATCTCAGAATACTGTACACCATGTCCTTGAACAAATCAATAGAAAACGAAATTGTATCTTGTTAGCAGTTGTAAAGATTGATTATGAGTATTCTTGAATTTTTCTATACTATAATGTTGTTCATCGTGGTTCTAGTGAGATCGACAAGTAGCGTGTCTTAAAAATTAACATCTCTTGCAAATAACTGTCTTATTCTTACATGAAGCACATCAAATTTGTGTGCTGCTAGTTTATCTGGCGTTCTAAATAGTAAGTCACCATTCCGTCACTGGAATAAAATAAAAATTAATATCCCTAAAATAAACTGTGTATAATCTATTTTACTTCAAATTACTTTGTTCCAGAATCAAATTTATGTGCTCAACGTGATAAATCTTACAACGGTCAAAATGAATATGAGCGTTCATTTTCACCAAGCTAGAATTTCGACTGATTAGTTTCAGCTAGCTGAGTTTATACTACCCAACTAATAAGCGCAAAAGCAATTAAAATTTGGAAAAGCAACGCGAAATGCTTTTTCTCAGGTAATGACAAAATCCAGGGGTGTAAAGTATGTGATAAAGTAGCTTACCTGGTCTCGTATAATTTGCAGTCGTTGTATCATGCTGCATTGTATTTGTGTAGCCTGTAGCAGCCACTAAATTTTGTGAAACACCTTTCGGGGCTTGACTCAATTCATTCATTCTTTTAAATACGGGTTGTACTTGTATAGGTTGAGGGGGTAAATATGTAAGACTAGACATGTTAGTATTTGGTCGAGTTGCCATTAATAAGGGATTAAGTTGTTGTAGACGCCGATTCGGTAATGGACTACATATAGTATTCACTGGTGCCATGAATCTCTGATTTGAAACAGGTTGCCCTGGGTGACATACATTTGAAATGCTTGTTGTAATGTCTATAGGTATAGCCGTTGGTTGTACAGCAGAAGTAATACCGTTTATACCAGAAATAATGCCAGTTGGTGCAGCAGGGTCTGAATTCCACTCGAATATAGAGCCAACATGAGGGCGACGAGCGGCATTTACACCAGAAAATTGTTGACGTTCACTGAAGCTACTTGTGAAAGATAACGCAGTAGTAGTGTTTGATGATGATGATGAGTTGGTAATAGTGCGTCCAAATTGAAATGATTTTCTCAAAGAGTGTCCGAATTGACGAGAATGGGATTTCTAAAATGAAATGCGAGCAAATGAAAAATAGTGTTCTCCAGAATACAACGGTAGCTACAGAGTTTGATCAATCTCACTTAAACGGAAAGCGATGCAATCAATTACTTCAGTACATACTAAGCTATCTTCCTGGATAATTTTCTTAAAATGCCCTATGTAAAACAACTTGTAATTAGGAGGTTGAAAATTTGTCCACTATGGCACAAATCATCTTTACTTTAGGTTGTTGATTAATCAAAATTGTTTATAAAACTGCAAGGCTTCAGGATCACTATTGAAAGGTTACAGTCTGAGTTATTTTTATATAATGATTGCAACAAGCCCCGCATACCAGTTTTGAAACTCTAGGTACTTCTGCTAGGAAAATCAGTAGACCGCCTGGCCTAGTAAATTCCAAATTATTTGTGACGGAATTTTAAATTTTAGTGAAATGGTAATTCATTTTCTTATATCACGAATTGGTTTAAGTTGAACAACTATTAATAACCAGGAAGCCCTGAACAGATGGTTCACCTTGGTACAGAACTCTTCAACAGTATACACCCACAACCCCACCAGGGATCGAACCCATGACCTTCAGGCTTTGTTGCAAACACTTAACTACCAGACTAATGAGTCGGCCCCGAAGCTTTCTCCGCGAAGTCCTAAGGTCTCGAACTGGTTTCTTTAAATCTTATTGTAAATATTTGATACGTAAACTAATATGTAAATAACGGTACTTACAGATGCAGCACTGTATTCTTTTACGTCGTGTGCATTTGTATGCTGATCAGTGGTTACACCAATCCAAAAACAATCCTGACACAAATTATAATGAGGACATCGAGTACATTTGTATCGTAAACCACAAATTTGTTCACGTTTACAACCTTCACATCGCACATTATGTCGAACTGTAAAAAAGTAGCACCAAATTCAACGAGTAAATCAAATGAGTATCATAGTTATATCCTAGTTTTATACTGAATAATAATTCATTTCATTATCAAAGATTTCTTAGTTTGAAAGCAAAAATATTCACTAAGCCATGGTTCGAGCTCAAATTCGCTGTAAGTATGCTATAACTGAAATAATCACAGTGATAATTAGATGACATACAAGTGAAGCAAAATTGCTATCACTATGCAACTGAGTAAAAACAGTGAAGTCGAATCAATATTTTAGGTGTAAAAGCCTCAAATTCTCATGTCTTATGAATATCCATGAATTGTATTACAGTTGAACCTTGTAATCACTTATCTTCTCATAGACTGAATAAAACAGTTCACTGTAGACAGACTTAAATGCAGAAACCATAGTTACAAATCTATTCGTATTGTAACATCTGGTTTACGGATTCGTATATAAACGAGATCTACTGTTTTTTTTTTCATTTTTATACACAATTTAAATAAAGAAGCACTAATTTATTCATATAATAGTTACAAGGTAATTTTGAAAAGTCAATAAAGCCCAGTTTGTAGACATTTTTTCACTAGAGAAAAACGATAAGAACAGTTCTAGCAGAATTGAGAAAATATAACTCATTAGAAAAAAGCATGAGAATAAGATATGAAAGGAAGCAGAAATTCTATATACAGTGATATAGCAAGTCTTCTAGATAGTTCGTATAACAAGCCAGAAGAACTCTTGAATATAATAGAGCATTCGAGGGCTATTTCGTCATATACGTATGCTTATCGTTCCAACAGGACTTCTGTGTGAAGTGGTGTAAGCAAATGCCTTTTGAATATACCTCATGTACACACAATATAACTATGTGTTTTAGAAAATTCTAAACTACATTTAATTCATCATCTTGATAAAAGTAAGCAAATAGTGAATGAAAAATCATCAATTCAATCTTTAAGGTCTGTTGATTCCAACTTCTATTAAACACAAATAATCAAATGTACGTTAAAACTAATGTGAATTTTTTAAGAGACGATGTAGAAAGCTGGTTTTATTTTAAGTGAAAAAATTATAAAATTAAATTATGGTAGAATAATGTGAATTATATACTGTAGTTGTATAACCGTTTGTCCAGTTATGTTGCATTGCATAATAACACATGGTTTGAATTGGGTGTTGTAAGGATTGTTACATTTGAATGAAGTTGCAAGTATCTTACGAGGATACCAGCTAAGTGGTTCGATAGCTAGTCGAATAATACAAAACTTGAAGATCATAGGCGAGCGATTCTGAAGAGTCCCACTTTTAGGACGAGACAGCCGTCCAGTGCATCCTAGATTTTAGTGGTTACCTAACTCCAGCCAGTTCGTGATATCGTATTTGAAGATATTTGCTTTGTCAATAAAAAGCCATGCTGTTATTATTCGCATAGGAAGTCTGGTTTGCACACCAACATAATTTTTATACCGAGCTCAAGTAAATTCGTAAAATAGATTTGTTCTTACGGGAGCATTCAGATAAGTAAAATATTGTAACACACTATGTATAGATTTATATACGAATTTACCAAAGGTCCCAATAAAGCTTCGAAACTCCATTTTTGTTAAGAGTAATAAATCAGACCAACAGAACTGTTTTGGATAACAAACAGAACAGTACTTATTGCATGTAATACTAACGTCAACCAAATGCATTTGGTTTTACTTTCATATCTGTTATGAATCGGTTTATCAATACAATCTGACCATGTAGACTATCCGATAAATTCCCGAAATTTCAAAGCGTCATTTTGCAATTAATTCAATATGAACTGATTTTTATGATAAAAAAGATGTTGTTAGAATTGAGCATGTTACATTTTGTGTAATGAACGCATTGTTAAGAAGTTACCTATTCCGTTTAATGTCTTAGAATCCCTGAATCCAAGAAGTAAGAAAGAAATAATAATACGATGAATAACTTGGTTTCAAGAAACTGGTTCGTATTTTTGCCACTACTATTTAAACAAATCGCTGCTCACAGGATATGATACATGGTAGTCCCATTCGAAGTTATAATGATGATAAATGTATAGTTTTAGAAATGTTACAACTTTTATCTAGTGTTATTCCTATAAAAAATCTGGAAATATTTTAACCCTACCTCATAGATCGTAACAACTTTAACTTATTTTGCTAAAACCACTCAACTCCTATTGGATGCTTACATTTAGCAAGTAGATGCTTATTATTAAAATTTGAATAAAGGATGGGCGGATTCTTTTTTCTAAATATTTTTTTAACAATTGTCCATATCATTCAAACTAGTGTAGTATACACAAATAATTTGACTATTCAAGTTGAATATATATTACAACTGAATGTTGACTTTACTTATCATATACACATTTGCTGCACAAGTTTGGACGTCTGAACTCAGTAGCTTTGTGATGAACATCGCGGCGTTTGACACGACACGCAGTGAGTTTGAGTTTCAATGTGAATATCAACACATATAAGTGCATCCATCCGATGAATCCAAAATAGGAAGAAACTCAGGTTCTTGATTTCACTTGCCAGTCACAATCAAACTTAACTCATAATTAATTTGTATTGTGACTGGCAAGTGGAATTCAGGACACGCGTTTCGTCCTATTTGGGACTCATCGGCTGGATGTACCTGCATCCCAATGTTGATGTTCACAGTGGGAATATACAAATTTCATCCTACTACCAATTCGCCCATTGCACAAACGTGACTGTCTGGACTCAGTAGTCTAGTGGTGTACGCGGTGGCGTATGACACGAACCGGACTGAGTTCGAATCCCACTGTGAACATCAACATTGGGATGCAGGTACATCCAGCCGATGAGTCCCAAATAGGACGAAACGCGCGTCCTGGATTCCATTGCCAGTCACAATACAAATTAAATAATACTTGTGAATAATTGCTATATCGAGGCAATCCGCTCAGGATGCACATATAGCAACAGTGACTGACCAGCTTCAGTCTATAACAAATCAATGGGAATATACAAAATTCATCCTATTAACTCATACTTGTGAACTACTACTGTATCGAGATATTTCGCTCAGGACGTACATACGGCAGCAGAGATTGATCATTTTTAGTTAGCAATAACATCAACATGAAGTTATAAATATTGACAAACCATACATCAAATACGGTCTAGAAAATCCAGTCACAATGTTGGTCAAACATTACAATCAATATTTGTAGTGAATATTCGTTTAATCTTCTTAATTTCTTTAAATGATAAGAAGCTGTATCTAATGGGAAAAATACCTACTGTATACTATTTTTGTGATTTACCCACTAAAGTATAAAGCAACGATCTATAGATTCAATTAATGAGCAAAGTAGATAAACAAACCAAAATTTATGACATGTAATAGAATGTAACCTGGATTAATAATAAGATTGTTCATACCTCTAGTTAGATGGATTCAGTGCATAGCTTAGTATGTTTTCTTGATGAAAACTCGCGTCTATTGAAAAAGTCTCATCATTACCGAGTAGATGTGTACCTTTTCACTAGTACCACATTCTTCTTCGTTAACAACGATAAAACTAGCCAATCCATTTCTTTATGCAGTAGAAGACTAATTCCTAATTTATGCATTTTTTCCATTTGGTCAATGCGTATTTACAATGAATTACTAATTACTTAGCGGATCCGTGAAAAAGTGTACTTATTTACAGATGAATCAAACAGATTTATGAAAAACGCTACATTTGTTTAATGTTATTGAATCAATTTTGCTTCTCTGAATAACAGAAACTACAATTAGGTACATGTTAGTGAGGTGTTCAAAAAAAAAACCTTGAATATGACTAACATAAGAAACTTAAAACATCTGAAACGTACTAAACCTGGGCAAATGTTTCCATCTGTTTGGTGGGTGTATGTAGTGGTTACAATCATAGAATCAAGTAAACCTGGACAAACGTTAAAGTAATTGATTTGCCAGTAGTTCATTACCAATATGGTTCGATATATGTCGACTTTTCATTCAGTGCATATGGTAACGTGCCTACTACAAAGACTTCTGTGTGAATGGTCATTAAGTATTAAATAAAACTAACGAATTTCAAATGTATATGTTGTCAGCTAATGGATAGTTAGTTTAATTGATAAGAAACACATTTACTAATTTACTTCCACTGTTATGCAGCACTTACCATTCGCCACACTAATTAACCGATGAAAAATTGTAAGCCATACTAATACTTGTGGTCCTTGGTCAGACAGCATTCGATCCAAAAACTCTTCAACGACAACGCTTTTTGAACGCTTTTCAAGACGAAAATTAGAAATCATGCAATAAATTCAGAATTTTGCTTTTAAACTATACTTTTTTTATAGCTGTTAACAAGGAAAACACTCAGGGGAATTGAAAACATATTTCGTAGTGAGTTTAAATTCTGGAAAAATTGTTAGACAGTAAAGTTGCTTCATAGATTTTGTATAGTTTGTTCAAACTTTTGTCAAGAAATGAATACTGCAGGTATGAAAACGCTTTGTATTCATAAGGTTGTTTTTTGATAGGTGCAAGTAAAATCATACTAAACACTAAACACTCTGTGCTTAATATGTAAATAAGGTAATATAAGCTTACTAACTTGTAGTGTTTGAGATGCATGTTGCTCTGTGAGGACATCTCTTTTAATTTTACATTTTTGCGATTTTCGCTAGTACGTTGGTTAATTGTTTTGTAGTGATCAAATTAGTGTTTGCCAATTCCTTTGTAGTAATAAATGAATTTTATCGATCTAGTTGTAACGTAGCCGCTACCGTAAGTGACTCGAGATTACTGATACTAACAGCGATAGGAGATAGTTTGGTAATGGAGAGTAATCAACATGAAACTCTTTACCTAGGTTTCTTGTTATTTGACACTCATCAACAAAGCATGCCAGCAAACTTTGAGGGATATTACGCTCCTCGAACCAGCGGATACCAGGTCGCCAGGTTTTACAATCTACTACAGTTACCATAAAACTACTTCGGCCGGACTAATTCTCTGTAGAACTTATTTGTATACATTGGTTGACCACTGCATAGTGACCAATTTGATGTTTGTCTAGTCGAGTGAAACTGAGTAGTCTAAGATGGAATCTGCCACTGGAAAATAGGTCTCCTCAAAGATTTCATCTTCATCTATCTGACGAGTCTCAAAGTGATGTGGGGTTTTCTATCGCCTAACTTCAAACGACCTTCCGATTTTTACATTTCATAATCGTCAAGACAGAACCAAATACACTTTTTTATTTAGCAAATGTATCGACGGTGAGTGAATAAAATTTATGGAATCTGGTGATCTAAGAACTTGACTTTCATAAACAACAGCCTATTTTCATCTTCTAAATCTTGACAACTTTCAAGTCAAGAAAGGCAAAGACTTATGTCATCACTCTTTGTGAACACTATAAAATTGTGGTCAAATCAGCTTGAAACAAAACGTAAGATTTCAAATTTTTGTTCATTTTATTCAACTGTGTAATAAGAACGAAATGATAGACAATTGTTTGGCAAGTTTTACAAATAACTCTACCCCAGCCTCACCTTATATTACAGCTACGATAATTAACATTTCATTCATATCTCTTCAGTAGTAAAATACATGAAATATAGATTTGGAATAGATTAATAAGAAAATTATTTTGCCGTTTTTTTGTTATTGATACATTAAACTGAACATCATCGTCATCGCCATCATCGATCTTCGTCATGTATCAATACGTCAATTTTCAGGATAATCCAATTTTTGCTATACAATGGAGCATGTCACTGTATGACGAAATCAGTCTGCTAGTATATTTTACTTCGTTGTCTAAAGCCTAATCTCCAATCTTACAAATTATTTTATGTAAATAGAATTGTTGCAATTAACACGCAATCGAAAATGTTTTCACACCAAAACCGCGTAGAAATCTCATCATAAAGATTAACGAGTACAACTATTTAGTTGAATGTGTTCGTCACAGATTAATATCGGTTGGGTACCACCAACAACCAAGGAGAACTGGACAGCTGTTTTTTCCCAGTTTGAGATTTATCAGTAGTGCACACCTCCGATTCCGCCAGGTAACTGGGCCAAGAGCATCCAGGTTTTGCGACGAACGCTTGAACAACTGCACCACTAAGCCAACCGACATCTAATGGTAGAATTTTCACTTCTATTTATTTGTGATATAGCTTGAAGATCATTTAAGCCACTGGTGATAACTGTTTCACTCTCAGCATATCTGATTACAACTACTGATAAGGAGGGTTTAAATTATTAACGAGTATGGACTTGAGAAAAGAATTTCATAAATACAAAAGATGTACAAAGCTTTAAAAATGAGCTTATTAGTGAGAAGTTTATAAAGTTAACCGTCAAATACTTAAAGAAGCAAACTCTGAAGAATGGTGGTGAAAAAACCAATGATTTTCGCAGACTTTAGCCAGGTAAGCTAGTAGAGTGTAACTTTTACGATAAGTAAATAAGTTCGTAAATCCAGGATGAAATAACTACTTTTTATAATATGAAAGTGAAACATTTGTAGTCTAATCAATGTACCACCTGCTGTACGTATAAGACTAACAATTACTTGGCATATCGTTTATGTCACTGATCAAATTAAGATCAATAAATAAATGAAAATCAAAGCGCATTATCCTATTGTAGTGCTATTTGTGGATGCCGATTGTTTTAAAGATCGAACGGAAAATAATCAGATGTTGTAGTAAGGATTTTGCCGTTAAATCGCCTAGTTAGAATCTACTTATATACAAAATAGCCAACCAATGATAATATGATACATCGATTTATTGATAGAATTCAGCACACACTTTGTCTAGAAAGTCTAAACTTAATTTACTTCATTCCTTTGAGGTAATAAGCAAATAACGATTAATGTTTATTAGATACTGCAAAATTACTGACTAAAGTTTCAAGTGAAACTTACCCCAGTGAACATGGTTTGCGCTGCCTGTGGAGTGTAATAGAAATTCGTACCCTCGAAAACACTTATAGGCAATTTCAGTAGATCTTGTAGATAGGCTTCGAATTTCGAAAATATCAATGCACCAGATGGGTCTGATAGAAGAGTGAAATGATCTAAAATGGAATACAGTTATCATAAATTCTTATATAAATATTGTTATGAATAATCACAATACTTAAAGTACCTTGTGACAAGTGCGAAAATCGGTTTTATGGCATAAGACTTCGATAAAAATGATAGCACAAAGTTGATAATGTCTAGATATGAATAAACACACGTTGTTTTATAAATTGTTTTCATATATGCATGCACATATGTATACAAGTAGTTTATTCTGCTCTCTTCAGTCTCTTGTCGGAGTATACAAAATAAAACGTAGAGGCTTAATAACACATTTCGAACTTATAACGGTACGATGTGAAACGTTACCCCTTCAAAGGTCTTAGATTTCCCTAAATAATGGCAAAAACCAAGTGAAAACTTACCACAGGACTTACTACTGAAAGCAATCATCGTCTAAACAACTTAAACAAATGTTTACACATGTTATCATCGATGAAAACAAAACAAAATTCATTACATTATCTAACGTCAGTAAATTTTCTTATATATATATCTGTGAATTACATAACAGAAAGATGTACATAGTTATATAAACGACATAAGTAAGGGAATTATATATTAATATCTGTCAAATGTACGTTTAGACTGCAACTCTATCGTACAAGGTAATAAAAATGAATCCCAGTGTTCTAGACGAATTCAAACACCATTAGAGAACATCTTATCTGACAGATATATCCATCGGTTATCAATTTTACCAACTGATATTCTGAAGATGATTTTGTAAAATAAAGCCACATTTGTTAGTTGTATGACAAAATTCATGTTTCTAAATGTTGTAGTTATTTCGTGCAAAATAATGCATCTTAGTATTGGAATTCCTAGGAATATGATTTTTAAACCAAAGTGAGGATTATTAACGCTAATCACATACATAGTCAGCCAAACACATTAGATTAGAGTTGTTTCAGTTTAACCTGTTATCAGTCGGTTTGCTAGTTCTAACCATGTTCATTGCTGACATATTTTAATCCGTTATAAGAGATAAATTAATATTTCAGTATTAAAGATGAAAATATACCAAGACTTGATTAGCATATTTTTACATTTAATATAGGTGTCAGTCAATACATCTGCAACTATATAGGAAGCAAGTGATTTAATGCATATTTAAAACGTAGTATCTAGTATCCAGTTAATAGAGGTACAGAGTTTATTGTCGATGATCTGTAACTGTTAGACAATGAACATTTTACGCTGTATTATTTAACCCCCTGTTTTCTCTAAAATACTAATCAATCGCACAGATAGGCTTATTACTTAATTACTAATACACGTCGTAGAATCTATTCTAACGCATCGTTTTCAGATAACGAAGTGAACCGATTGTTTTAATGAAAAATAAATAAGATATTTCAATTGAGAACGTCGTTATTTTAGACTTCCTACGTAGACTCAGAATAGAAGCCAATCGTGACTCTTCTGGAGTTTTTTCATTTAACTGTTCATATAAGTGTGATAGTTTTCTCCGGTGGAATGTAGTCTTTACTAAGTGTATTTCTATGCCAACCTTATGACTTTTTTCTTTTATTGAATTTTATCCTTTTGTGTACAATCACATTCTGTCCTTCATTCTTGATAATATTACGTTACGAATTTTGTGCGAATTTCGGTGCTAGTTTGTACCAAATTTTATGTGTTTAAATAAATAACGTATTTTTAATGACTTATTTTCTGCATACTGCTTGAGACTACTGATTTACACATCGAAATAAGAAAGGAGCACGAGGTTAGATTGTTGTGCATGTGAATACATATCATTTATTGTTTTGTGTGATCAACGCGTGAATTGAATACGTTATAGTTGAATATACTGAGATTTATCTAGTCAGTGAAATAGGTGTGCTCGATGAATGACTGCAATAAGTGCATTTTTTTTGGTACAAAGCTATGTAGGATAAAGTTAAAAAAAGATTTCAAGTTAGAAAAATGTTTCTACTGCGAAGATACAAACAAATTACACACATCTCTGGTGCCTGCAGTTTAGGTTCTGATTCCTAACAATCAGCACCTTAGCTACTGCAAATACTTTGGAATTATATAATAATAAGAACTTAGTTTTGTCTTATTGAAATAACCTATCAAACAATAAATAGTAAGTAAATAAGGTTTATATTTTAATATTGTTATGATACTTTTGCAAAAGCCGTTAACTTACACCGAAATTTATCAGCTGGTCTTGCATTAGTTAACGTCGACAAAGCGATTTTCAGTCCAGTTACACTAAGTCGACCAGTTGCACATAAGTCTAAAGCATATCCGAGCCAACCAAGTAGAATTTCTGCAGCTACAATAAGCACAGATCTATTGAATGCATTATTTGACGATGTTTCATCGGCTGTACTATTGGCGTTTAGATTTGTTGTAGGTATATGTGAGTAAATACGTGAAAGTAAACGAAATGTACTTGCATAATCCAAAGTTGCTTGGGGATCATTCAGTTGATGTAAGCCAAACTCTCTGAACGTTTCTACTACTCGCCATAAATCCATTATGTTAACTGTTTATTAAAAATAATGAAACCAAAGAAACGTTGACGGTAAGATTATTACCTTTTTGTTTACATGAACATGAAGCAGTGTATGTATTTTGATCAGTTTCATTTGATTATTAAACTGAATTGTAACATCGTTAGTAATCGAATAAGTAATTACAAGTATTCAGTGTTATTAGTAGTATTTCAGAGGACCATCTACTAGGCAGTAAGTTTATGATATCAAACTCAAGCTCAGAATCATGTAAAAATACTAAATACACAACGGAATATTTATTGATGAAATCCAGGATTTTATTACAGAAAGTGAACCTAACCATTTGACAAACAAGATAATCATCAATCTGTTTTATTCATGATAATACATTGATTATCAAACTAAACAAAGGTGTTTGAAAAATTTTATTTGTGTCGAAGTTATTGTTATGCTGGACCACAAAAGAAGAGTGACAAACTCTCAGAACTGTGTTTTAAGAACACTATTTCAATTATTCTAACTGTGTGGAAAGTAAACATTGTGTTTCTATTATTCTTACGTTTCTCTTACCCTATCCTCCCGTTTAGCGTATTTACGATTATTATATTGTCTCTTATTATGAATTACAGTTAGTTATTTGTCTACAAGTCGTGCCTATCCACCATCACTATTTCCTTACTTCTGTATTAATGTTAATTTCCTAATTTGATTTGCTGTGCAGTCTCATTCTATGTATATATAAAGGAATGCTTGAAACATAATAGGATTCTGTCTGGTTGGCTTTTTGGCTTGGGACTCAGGGGCATAGGGCGGACGCACAATCACCTAATTTGGCATCCGGCCACCCACCCGCAAATTTCACGCATCACATCAGTTCTTTTTTTCATGTTGTTTATAGATTCCAAACCATCTGTGATTTCATCCTTCCTTAGAATTTAAAAAATTAATGACCGATTGTTGTAGCAGATGATCGGTAGGTTACATAACATTTCAGGACCCAACCCACGTATCCATCCATCAATACTGCCTAAAGTTTAACCTATGTATCAGATGAAATTAATAAAAATAATAGTAGGAGACTCAAAGGCTTAGCTATATAAGGGAAATCAGCATTGTGGGTTATTATTAAGACTGTATATTAAAAACCCAAAGGTTGAATAGATATGCAGCATCAAAATTTAATCATATCGTTTAAGGTTAACAACCAAGAGTTATAATCAGGAAACTGTTACAGACAAAGAAGTCATCGTCACGCGATTCATCTTAGTGTAATAATCAATGTCTTCGTGTACTTACGTCGAGTCTTTAATCACCACTCTATCATGCTGTTTTTAAACGAAAAATATGTCGCAAAACTTTTTAATCGAATTGACAATACCAAAACCTCAATCTTGGTGACCGTCGAATTATGGTAATGAAAGCCTGTCGTCTTTTCTTACTTTCAGTTGCTTATAGCCATTGATACTATGCAGAGAGTTAAAGGCACATTATAATCTTCAGCTTTGATAATTTAATCAACTCTCTTGAAATCTATTTCAAACACTTTTATGGCAGAGTACAGTTTACATCTGGTTATTATAAGATTAAGATTTTACTCCAGCTCTATCAAGTTTCTAGTTAATTTTTAACAAATACATCTGTTATACCTTTAAATTCAAGTGCAGCGTATCTAGTAAAAACAGGTAAACAAGTACCCAGGTCATATTATTTAATTAAGCTGATTTGAAGTTAAAGTCATTAGCCGTAATCACGGTGTCTAAATCCCTAACTTTCCAGAAAAATCTAAAAGACTTTCATCGAAACCAAAATTTAATTGCAGTGAAAAGTATGCAGAGACAATGATCAGTCAATAATGTGTAATACCCTACCCACCTACACTTTTTCTACTTCAAAAGAACAGAGAACAAGTGACTGGTATTTAGTTCATGAATACCGGTTCCGATTTTGAATTTTATGTTATGAATACACTAGTGTGATAATACCGCAAGTGAATATTTGCACTTGAACATTTGTTTCGATTGAAATTTCCTTTATATAAAAATACTATAAACGTATCAAGAACATTCCTAAAATAAGGATTAACAACAAATCATCTCAACAAACTCTATAAACTATCTGTTTCATGTTGCCGAAATATGATTCAAATAAGCCTTTACGAATATTGTCTAGTATAAAAGGATATCTTAATTGTCGTATAAAATAGGGCATAAACACTGGGAAAATAAATTTCTAAAAGTACTTTGTCGATGTATATCATTATAGTGCCTTGATAACTTACAATAAGAACCACTTCATTATATCAGTGGAATAGAATATTTTACTTTATTTTGAAGTGACCTATTCAACCATCCCAAATTATTTTCAGCGAACGCTCCACGAAGCAGTTTACTAAATCTGCTGCATGATATATTCTCTGCAAATGCGTTAAATATCCATATATAAGAAAAGATGAAGAATCTTTTGTATACAAAACTACCGTGTGTTTCTATCTCTAATTCACCTTAGTCCTAAACAAAAAACAAATCTATCCCATACTTTCAAAGTAAATTATGCTTTCTATTGATATATATATATATATATATATATATATATATATATATATATATATATATGGCGAACTGTCATCGGAATTCCTCACTTCAAGTGGTGTCCGTCAAGGATGTCCACTTTCCCCATTCTTGTTTAATTTTGTCATAGACATGCTCCTAGATATAACCATGTCTTCGTCTGACTTTTCAGGAGTTGACTTACTACCAGGAGCCTCGCTTACTGACTTAGAGTATGCTGATGACATAGTCCTATTTGGTGAAGACGCTGACAAAATGCAGAGTCTTCTGACTACCCTGAGCCACAATGCAAGCATGTTCGGGATGCGGTTTTCCCCCTCGAAATGCAAAATGTTGCTTCAGGATTGGGTTGCATCGGCACCTGAACTAGTGATAGGGAGTGAAGTAGTCGAGCGTGTAGATCGCTTCACGTATCTGGGGAGTCTCATCAGTGCTGATGGCCTGGTGACGGACGAAATCTCAGCACGGATACAGAAAGCTCGATTGGCTTTTGCCAAGTTGCGTCACTTATGGCGCAGGCGAGATATCCGCTTGCTAACCAAAGGACGAGTGTACCGTGCAGCAGTTCGCTCTGTCCTACTATACGGTAGCGAAACATGGCCGTTAAGAGTAGAGGACATTCGTAGGTTACTGGTCTTCGATCATAGGTGTCTCCGAAGCATTGCTCGTGTATCGTGGGACAACCGAGTGAGCAATGCTGTCGTTAGGAAACGGGTTCTAGGAAAGGAGGGCAAATCAATAGATGAGGTATTGAAACTTCATCAGTTGAGGTGGTTGGGACATGTGTTACGCATGTCTAACTACCGTCTGCCTCGACGTGCTATGTTTAGCGGTGTAGGAATAGGTTGGAAGAAAGCTAGGGGCGGCCAAACCAAAACATGGCAGAAATCGATGAAGTCACTGACAAGTGGACTGAGTCATGTTGGTAGATGTAGGCTGCGTGGTTGGGGTCCGCGAGACGAAAGTCACCAATGGTTAGAGACCTTGAACGACATGGCTCAGAATCGTTCGCAATGGCGCAGGTGCATCCACTCTTTGTGTTCTCTCAAAATCTAACCTTCCGAATTCTCTATCTTTCTCCTTTCAAATTTATCTCACTGAATTATACTTTTCGAATCATATCTTCGCTCCCTAATTTTCTGCATTACTGCTAATACTTCTATTATCGTTATCACTCTTGGATTTGAACTGACAGTTGCGTCTCTGTGCTGATGTGGTATGGCGACCTGAACTGATGTACGTACGTACGAAGTTCTGCGTTGTATCTGTCTATATATATATATATATATATAATCTAATTTACCACACAGTTGGACGATTATTGTAAAATTCTTGCAAGTTAAGAATATAGTGAGTTGCCGATATCAAATATGAACTCTACCTATCCATTTGTATGACTACATATCAAACTAATGTATTGCTATATTTCATGATAAAATTGTTGGCAGCATATCTCCATTTAAATAGAGTAATAACATATTTAAAACGATACATACTCAAAGAAAACGATTAATTTTCTTGAATAATGAGAAACGATCAAAGTAAATAAAAACATTAGACAATTAGATTTGTAAAATTTGGAATATTCAATAGTCTTTTCTAAAGAAACATGGAGGACGTCAGGTAAAAACGATGAATATCAACGAAGTTTTCAAGTAGTTAAAATTTAATTCTGAAATTTATATAAATAAAAGCTGCACAAAATATCTAGATCCTGCATATATACACATCGCGACAAATGATAAAGTAACCAAGCCATATTAGTAGAATGACAGATGTGCAAACTTGTACGCGCTGAATTACTCATTATTGTAAATTCAAATCGTCAAATCTTCTAAATAAAATTAGTCTGCAATAATAGTTGGAAGAAATCAGTACAAAGCTTTTGTTTTCTACCACCTATCAACGAAGCTAGTAGTCTGATGGTTTTCACTACAAACGTTTGAAAGCTCAGGACCATTGTAGTTGTGCACTAAATGACAACGGTAATGAGACACTAGTTTAATGAATGTTATCAATTAATTTATCTGGTTGCTTAACTGAGCTCGAGAAATTCTTGAAGAAACAAATCAAAAATTACTCCTAGATTTTTGCCGATATATAATGGGTACTTGCATACTTTGTCTCACTGTTTGTTATAATTTATTTACCGAATTGTAAATAATTGCCCATATCGTTGTCCAGTGAATTCGCTATGTTATTTGTTTTACTTTGCAATGTTTACAGTGCTTAAATTTGTTAAATAAACATCCGTTATTTCATGTTGAATCAAATTGTTTCTACGTACACCCCAACATCAAATGATAGTAAATACCTACGTAGGTTTTTTTCACCAGTGAAACTCCTTAAAATCCAACAGTAAAAACTATTAACTGAATTATTCATATTTCTGTTTCACATTAAACTTCACTGAAAGATTTTTGTAGTCTTCAGTCATCAAAATACTTTGTTAGTACATCGGTTTATTTATAAACTACAGTATATTACACATTCCGTCTTAAAAGCTTAAAGTGCACGGTGTAATTTGGAAATTGAGTCCAGTGTGTTTGAGAACACATAATACCAACAATAAACAGTTCTTGACAAACGTAAACCTCGAGAAGATATTTTAAACATATAGAGCGGAAAAACCGAATGAAATGAAATAACAATTCGAAATAAGGAGATTGTTAAATACTGAAGAAAAACTATGAATTCATTATGGTTATAAGAGATATGTCAAAGAAGGTAGAATATTCAAACTACTGTCAATGTCCTTTTAATTTGAAAAATACTGAACACATGAAGAGAAGCATTATTTTGGAATAGTTCAACAGATAACTCATAACATAAAAATCGTATCAGCAAGGCCTAAAAGCCGAATGTAAGAAACTGGATAAAAGCCTGAAGTTGTTGGTAATAATTCGAAATTACGAGATTATGGCAAACAGAGAATTATCTTCCTTCACATGCATATTTATGCACTATGATTCATTTAAAAGAATATAATAAAAGTATGGAGGTCTTATAATGCATCAAAAGGACAGTATATATCTTTTGTTTTAATGCTGCTTTCAGACAACATTTGAACCCTTACAATTTTTTCAACAAACAGAAAGCAAGGAAATTAAAATTATATAATCATCTTAATATTGGTATCCTGTTCAAATAGAGAAAATTTTAATTTGTTTAGAAAGATTATTTATCTACTTGGCATACATCATATAATTGATGATTCGCTCCTAACTGTAACACAGCTTATGCTAAAACCTAAACAGATTGCACTGTTTGATAATTAAAAATAGTATCCACTATGTGATAGATAATTTACTTGACTACCTAGGTAACATTATGCAGTTATCTTTAATTAAGAACTAACAGTATGTTACCTGAATAGAATGTGCTGCAGTAACAAGATATCAGAAAACATATTACATCCTTACGTGTGATTTGGCGCAGCAAAAGAATTCAGTAATATATTAAAGGTTACTTTCTAATTTCACTTCATTTCAGTGATCTACGTGTAATTACATAATTTAGCCATTTTGTTTCATTTTCCCCCTAGGACATATATATAGTCAGTGCTATAAATTTTTAACTTTGAATTTGACCGTTCACCGCGAGACCTGAAGGTCCTGGGCTAGACTCTATGTTGAGATTTAGCGTGCACATAGTAAAGAAGTCCAATACAATGGTGAAACAGCTGCTCAGTGTGTCCTAGTTTACATTGGCTCCCAACTGAAATCAATCTCTGACGAACATAAACAACGAATTAAACATTTTTAGAATCCACATAGGGCTATCATACTAGTTAAAATTATTTTGGTCCTCACTACTTAATTAAAATTGAAAAAAAATTATTTCCACAACAAATGGTATCCCAAATCAATTTACTGAAAAGTAGTGTCTGCATTGATTCTCTGCATAGTAATCAACATCAGTCATCTGAATGATTTTTGGAGTTTGGTATATAGAAAATTAGTACCGTTTATATTATGTGAATGCCGAATTCCTACCCAGATGTCTAATCTTCATAGTAGCTCTTACACTAAAATTCATCATTTACAACAATAAAATGACCACAGTTGTTGATTTCCAAAGACAACTACAGTGTTTATACGCTATTCTATTGCAGATTCAGAACTGCTGATCTAATGTAAGCATACATTTTCCAGTGATGTTTACATAATTACAAGTAACTATGTCATTTGAAATATTTGGTCGTACGAATAACTCAATTTCTGTTTTTCTGTAATCGGCATGCTTTCATTTTAATCACTAGTACTTTTTTGGAATGAGTTATGTGGAAACCATTTGTTCCTTTGCAGGCTGATTTCCATGTTTACTACATACCTTTATATTACTTAACAAAATCAGGAGTGGTATTTTCTTAGAAGTATTCGGCGTAGCTACCAAAATCTGTATACATAGTACATGACTAAATATGATCAGATGAAGATTAAATTATATAAGGAAATTGTATGTAGGCTATTTTCGGTTGACTTATTAGTCATCAAGTCTAAAAATAAATACTAAATGGATAAACAAGTGACCTCATTTTAACATTCAGCATCTTTTCCTTTAGTAAGAGTTCACCATCAATATACAAAATGATGTTTACGTCACTCTCTGTTGCTTTTTCAATGTTATAACTGGCTTCTAGAGACTAACGTATGATAAATATGGTTCCATAGTTTCTGAAAACCAATTAATTTTGGGGTTTAATTACTACTTAGGAGAATAAATCTGTGTACTCGGGGAGGAAATTAACCTGTAAAGAATGAATTACCTCAGCTGTTACAATCAGATATTTGATTTGGTGCTGCACAGTTGAACGCGATCACGATGAAAGACTGAATCTAAGATTGGTCTTCCTTGCCATCTGTCAATCAGGCATTTTTCAAAACTCATGAAATCGAAGGACGAAGTCAAGAGTTTCTTGCTGATTAGTCCCAGCTATTCAAATGTAAGATTAGCGCACAGTGATGTCTAGGCACTCATCTTAGTAGTGACGTTGCATGGTTTTTTGATAAAATTCAATCACCAATAAGAACTAGGTGTTGTAATTCAGATTACTATACCGCGAACAGTTGATCTATTTCATAGTTTATAATGCTTACCAGCTATTTTAAAGATTATGAAACAGATAAAGACTCACGCACTTAATTGATTCGGATTATCACAGTTGCGTAGTTATAACATTTTGCTCATAATCAGACAGAAATGATTACTAAGTAGACGAACAACCTGATACAAAACAGAACAAAATATCATACAACATATTACTGTGACTAGCTGTAGAATATATATTTCTAATTAAGAAATACCGTAAGATCAAAGAAAGAAAGAGAGAAGGAACATTTGGGTAATGTAATTTCTCATATTGTTCAGTCTCCAAAACAAGGCAACTCTATCCGGCAACTAGTTAAGATAAGAGTTAATTTTATGTGGCAAATAATGAGTTTCTTAAGTAAATAAATTAATAGACTGAGGTTCATGACACTGGTCAGTAAATGAATTAAATATTCCTTTCCAGAACTTTTGATTATTGTATGTTTTCTCTGTAGTTTAACCAAATAGAATACTTCAGTTCTTAATAATAAATCCAAACATGAAATTAAAGTTATGTAAGTATTAATATATGTTAGAACTAATAAGTTAATTATAGACTATACTATTTCATTCTTAATATAAAATCCAGTTAGCCTATTTTGTTGTGAGGAATACTCAAGTCTTATCAAATATACTCATATCCTTTATGAGTAAAAGCATATCTATGAATCACTCCAGTGTACTACACTATGCAAATACTCTGACAGTTTTCGAGATTAGCTCCAAGTTTTAATCAGTCTTATCACATGGATGTTTCAAAATTTAAACCCATGAAATTTACAAGACAAAAATTACAAGGAGTACAATTGTAAAGATATTTTTGGCTTTTGTGTATTCTGTTTTGCTTGAAAAAATTGTTGCATTCATGACCACAAACTAAAGTGAGTTACGTATTCAATAAATGTTGTTCACTTTCCTGTGTACTATAATCGAATAGGGACTTTCTTCCCGACTACCAACTAAAATACATTTATGATGTAGTTTATTTAGATACAATAGATTCATCATTTTTCTTATGGTTATAATTTTTCAATAATCTACGTTTGGTTTTCTTGCTTTGAATAAACTGAAACACGAATATGATTTTCGAATAGACGAGGAACATATTCATTTGGGGATATGCATTGTTGGATAGATATAGGCTTATTGATAAAATTACCTAAACCAACGCAACATCTGACATACATACTCACTTTTACATGCACACCATCATTTATTGAGCATGTGAACTTTCAAAGGGACAGCCAAACATACAGAGTGATGAACTAACATTTAATTCAAAGACATAAGGCAGAAATTACCGTGAAGATGTATAGCTAGCTAAAATCCATCTTCCTATCATACAGACCATCATTTCTCATATAAATATGTGTTTTATTAAAAACTCTATATTCCTCTTACACTTCTAATACTGATCAGGTTTATATTTATGCTTGCCAAAAGAGAAAAACTGTTTGATTTCCTCTCCTAGATAGAAACATCATGATGGGAAGAAATTTTCCCTATAAAGATAAGTTAGGGTTAAATATTCAGAGTTAGTTATCTCTAAATCGATAATCATATCAACTTCCTGTAACTTTTGGTAACTTTAGTCACGTCGAACTTCAATAGTTTAACAAAATTACTAACGATGCAGGAGGTAATATATGTAGTTTAACTAAGTCCATTGCGGTCGGTGTCGCTTTTATATATGATCTTGATCCCATCAATTATGCTTGCTGTATGGCTAATAAGCAAAATAACTTTACTGTAAAGTGAGCGGCAGTGATTTTAAATAAGTCAGTATTTAGTCTAATGGTAATACTGAAAATGAATCAACTGACAGAATTATTAACTGGTAAAGAGGACATATATGAATAATTAGTATACTCAATGTAGTTCTGACTTTGTAGTCTATGTGTCATAGAAACTACTGTATAATGCTTTTGACTATTTGCTGAAATTAAACTGAAAATTTTACAAAAGCAACTATTTCTCATCTAATATAAACCTTTTTGTCTGACTATTAGCATGTAAACAGTTACCTGAAGATACATTCTTTAACAAAAAAATATGTTGGCGGGATATTAATTGTTTGCTTGAAGGAAAAGTTTCAAAAAACAGAAAGTTAAATTATAATTAATACGAATCACTATAAGTCACATTCGACGTAAATCAGGCTAAAACTGTAACAAAACAGTGGAATAGAATGCAACGATAAAGCATATTCATATGTTGTGTAATATTGTCACTTTTGTAGTATCAGTGAATTAAATATTTGTAAGCATCATTTCCATTTGTTTGAAGTCATAATTGATAGACATTACACATTTATGGAACTTGACGTTTATATGAAATCCCAAAATCTAGGAACTTCCCAGACCCCTCTCCTAAGTATCCTATTTACTAGATATATGGTACTTTTAAATAAGTGGTAATATGTGCGTTGTTTAGATATATTTTACGATTACGAGTCAAGTTAAATAGAAAGTGTAATAGGTAAATGAACTTACACTGAGTAGGTCATTTTCGAAAAGTTAGATATTAAATGCACTGACAAGAAATTTAAGTAAGTAGTATATTTACACTATAACTACATTTACAAGTATTAAAGTAATTAAATATATTAAGAGTGAACTATTACCTAACAAGATTTATTTATGTTATTAGGTCCAGTAAACAATAACCTTTTAATTTCTCAAAAATAAATAACGAATTCATCATAAAACGAGTTTCACCTTTTTTTTTATTGAGTTACTTCTTTGCGAAATAAAGTTTCTGTTTGGAATATGCCTGCGTATCACTTCAGTTGTATATGTAAAAGCCTTTAGAATATGTTGACCTTAACTACTCTTTTAAACAGTTTGTATAGTTTTCTGTATTCAGGAAAATATCACATTTTCTTATTAACCATTGATTGTCTGGATTATCCAACCTTATTAAAACTGAATGTGATGCAAACCTTGTTGTGCTTACACTGTTTACAATTTCAGAGAAAATCAGAAGCTAAGCATTTGTTGAGAATTCATCCTAAATTAACTCACATGTACACTAAGCATTTAGGACTAAATTCAAAATATTCGCTTTTGTGGTATTCGCATTCTAGTGTAAATGAATCGTTTGACCTTGGTGAGAACTTTTACACGAAGCCTAACTTTTAATTCGTCAAGATATTACCATACAACTGAGAAACACTTTGAAATTCGAGTCTAAAGACTGATAATTTAGTCTGCACAACAAATATTTTGTGTTCTTTCAACCAGTAGAATTTGAATTTACCGGTTTCTGAATAAACATGGTGAATTTATGAGATGCTTCAAATATGAGAGGAAAACGAACTACCCACTAGAATTAATCAAATTAATTTTGATGACGCCTATATGTAGGAGGTAACTGTTTTAAAATAACCAACTACCAGGGAATTTGTCTTCTGAATTAATTCACTAATTAAAACGACAAAATCTTTAAAGTACTGAATTACAGGAGGATGTCTAATTAGGAAATATAAACGAATATTGATAATGAGTAGGTAATGAAGGCAAGAACATAAAAGTACGTAAACATCAAGACATTCTCATTTAAGCTTTACGATAAACTCAGGATAAATCTTATGAGGTAGCCATGATACTGGAGTTGATATTTTATCTTATAAACTAAAATCCTTCAAGATTATTCTACCTTAAGATATAGAATAACGCATTTAGTCTAGGTTATATACAAATCGTTTGCTTGTCATGAAGTTTAAAGTTCATTGATTCTCTGCTGTCTAAAATTTGGTCATTTTCTCCAAGAGATTTAAAATGATTATCCCTAGTTGCTTGAAAAATCTCCTTGAGGTATTTTAGATAACTAAATTTATGTTTTATTTTATCGTTAGTTGGTAATTGTAAACTTGTGGCATTACCTAGATACATTACAGATAATAAATCAATAGTCATTGAAATATATCAAAACTTTTCCTTCTTTCAAGTAACAAGACACAAAACCACTCCTCACAAACAAAATGGATTTATGCCAACGAAGGAGTTTATAAGTTTTTTTGGTAGCTATTATAAGTTGCATTAACACCGTTATTCAATGTGAATTAAACACTTCAAAGTTTCGTAGTTCATTTATTGTGTTTCAGAAAAACTATTTCATCTATAAATTTTACTGATTTATTAGTCTAAATCATGAATGACGCTTAGATAGAGACAATAGGTGTTTTGATTCATTTCAACAAAATAGCTGGTGTAATTAAACTTACACAATGTTCTCTGTTGAATAAACCTGAGCTTGCTTGCAGTACGATAAGCAGCAAAGCGTATAGAATCAAACTGCCTGGTACCTGAAAAATAGAAATAAAAATTTGCACCACTAGTAGTCAGTAAGCGAATACTTTTACAGATTTCAACTAGGCTAATAAGCAAACAATTGTATGTAAAGTGAACGTTCTTATTTATGTTCTATCATCGCCTTAATTTGACTGGTTTCATAGTGAACCGTGAATAGGATTCACTAAAATATTTTAGCGATTGCTATTAACAATCCATGAATATCGTTTGTTGTGCTGACGTAACTCTGTCGACCTTTGGCTACTGAACTGTTCATGAATTTTACTTTGTAAAGGGAACATGTGAAGAATTAATTCAGCAGAATGATAAAAATACTATGCATAATTTCTGCGCTAACGAATCTACCTCAAAATGACTAAATTTAGAAACATCAACCCTTGGATCAGTGGTCTAACAGCTAGGCGTTCTCAGTGCAACCAGTAGGTCCTGAGCTGTGTTTCTTGGTATGGTAGTAGATAAGTAATGTTAAGGAATCCCATACTATTACGTGACAACTGTCCAGTGTTGTGTAACCCGGATTGGCTCGTCACATCAAATTCTGAAATCAGAGAAATCTAGATCCAAATAGTAGGATAGAATTTAAATTGACCGGAGAGATAAAATTTAACTTTCTTCACATCTTGTTACTGTTTATAATAAACTATAATGAAGAGATCAGAAATCTAGAAATCCTAGTACCACTTCATATATCTCTTCTCATTTACTTTTCTTATCAAATTGCAAAACCGATTACCTTAACAGTTTTTAGAACGCTCTGAAGTTTAAGGGAATGGGTATATCATGTACCCATAACTTTGTTAGAAGACTGAACATGCCATTCGAAATAAATAAATAAAACTTTTTATGGAAGCAGACGATTGATTTCGCGTTTTGAGTGGAAGGACATAGTTTTATTACACCTATTCGAACTAATTAATATTAGGATTTATCGATCTTGAATGTCTAATAAGACGTAATTTAATACAACATGAGTTGTTGTAGACTCCTTCATTAGTATTAGTCTAATCCTCAGCACTTCATAGTGTATCTTGACCATCATTTTCTACCGTAGGCAAAAGATATTCCTTTGCCTTTGTTTTTGTTGACTTCTACAATTTCGTAAAAATCAGTCCCCCTTAACTGGTACACATTTCAAACATTTTCGATGTCATGCACTCTGCAATGGGCTTGTAGTTTTACAATAAGCATATCTCTGGGAAACTTTATGAAAGCTGGTTACTGCCAGAATCACGTAACTTAAAACCTTATTTATCTATGTGGATTACACTTAGATCAACTACCACAAATGAGACTAAATTTTTTGAAAGAACAGAAATAAGAAAAAAGTTTTGACAGTAACTATACATGAAAGCGAGGTAAGTATTTTAACGCAGTAACTTCACAATTTAATCGACTTATGTACACACCAATTTAAAATCAGTATATCAACAGTCTTCTATTTAAAATGTTTTCGTCTAGAGATACAGTTCGCTGAAATATATAGACTTTATTTAATTTGTAAACCTGTGTCAGTAAGAAGGAGTTTGATAGAGTGAAGATCGAACAAAAAGTTTTTATCCTGTTGTAAAGCTTAAATGAAACATGGTGTTATAAGAATCATAAATTCATTTGCTGAAGTAGGCTTGCATTCATGCGATGCTGTCTAGTACTACTCACTCACCAGCCTACGCAGGCTTGAAACCAGTACCTAAACGGTTCAGCAAAACACTATGATTCATCGAATATACAATTAGGAAGTTGACGAATTCTTTACTACTTAGGGATATAACAACTTTGTTAAATAAAAATAATTGTTTGGCTGTTTCACTGTTATTATTTTATAAAATTTAAACTTAGTTCATTATAAATATTGACTGCCTCAGTGAAACCTACATAATTTTTATAATACCATGTGTAGAAATATTAAAATATACTGTTCTAATCCTAAACATTTGTTGTATGTCACTGGATATAAATATGTAGAGAGAGAGAATTATGTAATATTTAGGGTTTAGATATAACACATTTTCTTGTGAAATAAACACAAACACACTCATGTCTATTTATATCAGATGAACATCATAGATGGTTTGAAAATGCAACAGACAAAGGGGACTGGAAGTGAATAATGAGCAAGGAGGTATTTGAAACAATGCATCTAGATCTACTAATAAGATGTGAATTCCAACTGAACGCTGTGCTTCGCGGGATTCAGTGTATTATGTCAACTGCCTTTAAATGTACGACATCATATACTGTTCATGGAGACATTGCAGCATTACAAGCTTTTGATGGCTAGACAGTGAGAACATTCATTTGAGATTTATTAATCGCGAACACTTACAGATAATATTTCCGATTCAGTAATCGCTTTATCTCATTTGGGATATGCATTAAGTATACATATTGCTAGGCAGGTCACCTAAGTGAAAAAACATCTTTCTAGTCTGTCTGATAAGTAACCGTCTTTTAGTGATAGTGATTCTCAAACTAATAATTCTCACCTGATACTAACTAGACAGCGTTTAGGAATACAACAGAGTGTTACAGGTTTCACTATAGTGTTTGACTTTTAAGGGCTTTTTTTAAAATGTAAATTATTATTAAAAAATACTAATGTAGAAGGTTATATTATTGTACTTAAATGATGACTTACGCATCTCAGCCAATAGTCGTCTGAATCCTAACGACGCTGGGTTCGGTGATATGATATTTGGATTTTGTAATCCCGTTCTGATTGGTCCAGTTTGCATAAAACTTAAAGGACTATGGAAAATAGGAACAGAGCATCTCTGTTGCTGCTGCTGTAACATAATTTGCTGTGAATGACTGGGATCTATTAACTGTGAAGGAGTAGTATTATGATCCATAGGCGCTGGTGGTCCACTTAAATTTGGTCTGTTCCACGACGTTGCTTGGCTATCAATCTGAAGTGGTCTCATTGTAAAACATCAGGTTCCGTAATGTTTGTTTCAAAATACTCCATTTCTATACATAAGTATAGTTTACAATGAATGAGAAAGTGGCACTATTAAATTGAATATTTGTAGAACATAAATAGTAAATAGCTCAAAACCCATCAGCATAACGCCATAAAGAGCGTACAACAGGCTCAAGTTTATAGGTATCTTTAATGTGTATTTATGTGATCGTAATTTATTTTTTTCAGTACTATTATTGCTTTGGCTACAAATTAACAAGCTGTTCCAGCATTTACTTCCTATAATCTCTGATTTAAATTTCAAACTTATAAATAATTGTCTTCCAGCAAGCTCACTAACTAAAATTTAGAGTTTTCAGTTATTTTCGTTTAGATCAGTTATAAGGAGTGAAGTAGTTGAATGTGTTGACCACTTCACTTATCTAGGAAGTCTCATCACTTTTAGTGGGTCAATGTCTAACAAAATCTCAGCACGAATTCAGAAGGTCTGACTGGTATTTGTCAATTTACGCCACTTGTAGCGCAGGCAAAATATCTATCTCTTAACGAAAGGACTGGAAAACTGCGCAGCAGTCCGCTCCGTTTTAACATATGACTATGAAACGTGGGCAATAAAAACACAATATATGCGTCGACTTCAGGTGTTTGATCATAGGAATCTTTGTAGGATCGCTCGTATATCATGGAACAGTCGGATAAAGAATATTGCGGTAAGACAAAGGGTTCTTGAGAAATATGATAAGTCAATCAAAGGGGTAACTATCATCGATTGAGATGGTTGGAAAGTGTTGCTCATTGCTTTACCACCGCCTGTTTCTTTGCGCGATGTTTGCTAGGGTTGATGTAGGATGGAAGAAGAGTAAGGGCGGCCAATCCAAAACATGGCGTTAGTCCACGAAGTTTTTAACTGTTGTTCGAAGCCATGTTGGTAGATACATATTACCTGGTTGGGGTCTGCGTGATAATCGGAATGAATGGCTGGAGACACTGGGCGACATGGCTTAGAATCGGTCACAATGACGAAAGCGTATTTACTCCTTACCTTCCTCTAGATCTTAAATTCTATCATTTTTTTCTGCACACCTTCACTTTACTCTCCTCTCTTGTATTCTGTTATTGTGTTACCCCAGTATAGTTAATCACGTAGTGCTAACGTGGTATGACAACTTGAACCTATGGGCGTATCTGCCCAGTTCTACGTTATTGATGAATGAATGAATTTCGTTATTTGTGAACTTTAACTAAAACAACGAGCTAATCTTTCATTAATTGTCAAAGTTGCCTTGTTAGATAAAGTACAAAAAGCAAATTTTATTAGGTCTAAGCACATAAAAATATTAATACAAGAAGTCTGCCTACAGAAATTCTTAATAAAAGAGTTTTGACATCATTTTTCTTAAAGAGGCTCATACATAGTAGAGTAGAACTGAACAATGGGTGTGGATTTTGCAAAGATTTTCATGCCTTAAGCATTTATTAACTTACCAAGATTTAATGGTGGTATAAGCGTGGTTGATAAAGGGTTTTTGTATATCTGTATGCCAAGCAATTATATACCATCACTGATAAACTACTCTAATTAAACGCTCACATTTGGTATGCACTGGGGATACTTAAACAGTAGACTACCTAAATAGCATGACTACAAATCGTTTGAAATATTAAAAAATTATCATAAAAGTCTTTGGTTTGGTAGTTTTGACTACTTATGCACTATTACAGGTATCTTGCATTCTACCTCTAAACACAGATATGGTTATGTATTTGTGGACATTAGTTAACAATCAAAAGGCACAAATTCAAATATTATTGGAAAGCGCTTTCTTTTTATACGATGGTCGTAAATGAATCAAGTATAAGACCTAACAACTTCCCTAGGTGTAACAAGAATAAATGTACAGGTATACTCGTCAGTCAATCGGTCAGTCAGTCATAGAAAATGAAGTAAGTGGCATATGAATTTATTAGTTCAAACCACTATATGTCATAACAAGATAAAGTCGGGTGAGTCATAACAATAGTACGCACAAAATTAGATAACCAAACGTAAACACAAAGTTAAAAAAGACGAAATATACCAACGAATAAAATATATGAAATGACGTTTAAAATTGCAGACGACTGAAAGCCGTTTGATCCCCTCCTAAAAATTTCCAATCCAAAAACATTGATTGCTGTTCTAAATTGAAACTAAAAACTGCATCAATTAATTGAAAAATTGATATTCCATTTTTATTTAACAGACCGTAGCTTCATAAGAACCCACTCTTATAGTATATGATATCGCCTAATTGTTGTCTGGGTATACGCAACACATTTGTAAGTCAAGGACCTATTGAAATATAATTGTCTATAATCCCGCGTTAGGGGATTTATGTAAGCATAAGGTCCTTGGGTAATTTATCTTCATAGACAACAGTTCAAGTAGAAACACGAAACTGAACTATCGTTCATTATGCCAAACAACACCTCTTGAATTACTGGCGAATAAATATTTATCCTCACCAAACCGATAAAACAGTAGTTTAAATTTTTTTTAATTTAATAAAATTAAGCAAATAGTACTAAGCAATCTGTCAGTAAGACTGTAAAGATTAATTTGATTAGAGATTAATGTGAGATATAATCTGCACTCAGCCAAAATAAACCACTATATAGAATAAGATATTTCAAAGTAAGAGTTGTCAGGATATTGTTGTTAAGTTCTAAAAATAAAGACCCTATAACAATGTAAAATTCACTTCGCTAATTCTTTTTCTCATGTAATGATAGACACTTTTTAAAAAGCCAATATACTATTACACTGACACATAAAAAGGAGTGAAATTGAAAGCTAAAAACAGACGTTATATCGACTAAATTCAGGTTAAAATATAATGTGCCAAACTCCGAAAGCCTGATTACGGCTTTTAATAAAGCAGCTATTTTAATTGCCACTTCACTGGAGAATCTCCTAAGTCGGAATTCTTATTGAACTCAATATTACAGTATTATTTAGATAAATATCTATTACTTGTTAGAATTTTTTTACCAGGACTACCCTGAATTTCGTCAACCATTGCCTATAGAATCGTTAGATTCCGGTGACAACGCATATTATATCGAAACTTCTTCAGATACATATGCATATTGTCTTTCAGGAATATATATTATTGAACACGATTATCCAAGTAAACTAACTTGATATAAGCTCTTATTTTGAGCAGTGTGTTTACCATAACTAATTATATATAAATATACACACATATATTGTGTGCTTAATTGTTAGTTGTTTATGTTTCTGTCTTACTGATCGAGTTCCACGATAGCAACACTTATGAATGTTCATTAAAAGTTGTATTATAAGCAAACAATGGACTGTACTGCAGACAAAAAGCAGAGCACTTATCCGTAAATGGTAAAGGTTAAAAGCTGAATATATATAACTTCTAAGAGCCCAACTACATTAACATCAAAATCTTTAACTGTAAGTATGGAAAATCACTCATGAAGCAAGTGTTTTCCAACATAACAAAAACATATACCTGAAGGATATATACCCAATAAACCAATTGCCTTTAAAGACTCTGAACGAAAGTTTTACTGCTGTTAAATACACTTTATTCATGTGATAGTGTTTCAAAAAGTGTTTTTTCTAAATATTAAGAAAAATAGAGTATTATTATAAAACGAGATTATTAGGAAAAATTCATTATCGATGGAACACATGTGAAAAAGTCATAAACAAATAGTATTTGGTCTTTTAATACCTTATTATGCAATGGATATTAGTCTCATAACTTTGGTTCATCTGGTATATATGAAAAGACGACAGTTACACTATGTGCATAGGGTGTATGCAAAATGATGCGAACAAACAAAAGCGCTTGAAGCATACTTCGATATTCAGTATGTATTATGTAAGATACCTGTTGTTAAAATTTAAGTATTTTTGTAATTTTTTGTCAGCTATGCTTGGCTTATAGTGATACAAGCATGTCAATTTTGTCAGGCATTACAAATATTTGCTGTAGGCTGTTTTTTACTGCGATCATTTCAAGTGATTGTGAAAATAAATAAAATACTTTTTTATTTCACTTCAGCCACGTTTTGTTGTAATGTAACATGTACTCACACAGTGTTATTTTACACAGCTACTCAAAAAATAAAAACATGAGGAATGTAACGACGAGATAATGTTTAATTTTAACGACATGGAAATGAACAGTCGGACAACTCAACGCATAGCAAACACCCAGAGAATCGCATGCAGACATCAAGTCTGTTTAGTTTGTATCGGTTAATAATCTCCAAAATAAATAGTTGCATAGGCTCTTGACATTGATACTCACCATGTTTGTTTCAGCGGACACGACTAGTTGAAGGCGCTCGGTCAGGCATCACAACCATATCACGACACGACTCGGCGAGAGTAAAAACTCGCTCTCTAGTTTGCCAGTCTGGACGTTGTTATCTCATTAGTGCTCCTACACCTACGATCAGATATAACTTCCCCTCCATTCCCCATTACCTTCTAATTTATTCTTATTCGTACAAGTGTGTTAAATCGTTAGAAGTGGCTCTGACTATACGACAAACGTAACTTGGTCACATACCGGGTGCACTTCAAGTTTTATCTAGTACTTAGTAGAGTCTTATGGTCATCGCGAAATAACTACTGGTGGAGCGAACTGTAGCATTAAATAAACCTCTCAAATAAATTGCCATGTATTCACCATTCGTTTAGTCCTGACTTTGTCATTTATGATGGACACTACTAAATGAAGGCTACTGTCAGTGTGTTACTATGAGATCATGAGGCAATAACGATATAAGGATTTCCTTATCTTGAAAGCCAGTATAGGCTTTGTGAAGCCATCTATATCCTGTCTGCGATCACAAATAAATCTATTCAATTCACTGATTTCTTCAGTACGCCTATCGAATAAGATTTATTCATGAGAAGTACTTTGGGTATAAACTAAGTGAGAGTTAACTTCATCAACAGTCTTTGTTCTAACAAATCTGAAAAGAAGGAAGGTTCAGTAAAATTATGGATAATCATATAAATAATATCAGGAGATGAAAACCCACTTCTATAATGAAATTTTTACTTATTTCTAATCACTATATGTTTTTGTTTATTTTGTCATCGAAACTTTCTGGTTTCGTGACTTACCTTTACCCACCTCCCTCCTTGTGGTTGTTTTTTAACTCAAATTTTGTCAAAGCAGACCCTTATACATTGATTAGATTCTTTGAGCTAGATTACTATGTAATCACGAGCCCTCGTGTGATTACGCACAATTCAATTACCCGTAACCGTCCCAGTTTGATTCTTCATGCAACCTTGATGCTAGTATAAATTACTTAATCGTTGTAACACACTTATATTTGTACAAAAATTGCAAATATCAGCAACTTGCTGTGTAACAGCAAAGTCTAATAAAATAAAATTACAAGTAAATTATAGGGTACTTTTAATGGTATTTCTCTTGGACTTACCACATGGAATGGCTAATAACACCCAATATGGTTTCCGTCACATATAGTGATAAATCGAGCCAAGTAGTACAAATGATCAATGATGCCAGTAGGCAACCTACAATGACAGAGTTTTTGTTGAGCTGCATCTTTGTACAAGTGGGTTTAGTGGTCGTGTAGAGGCCCAGATTATTTCCTGAACACAGCAAATTTTACAATGTGTGTTTCTTTCTATATACTTGTTACGTGCATGGTTAAAATGCTATGCTCTCTCCGGTTTCGCTTGAACTTATTTTGTTCGGGATATAGAATCACTGATCTGACGAAACAACTTCGTGTTTTAAGTTTATCTGATCATAAACATATGAACATGTTATGTTATAGACATGTTATGATAGAAGTGGATAGTAAAACATGACTGGTTTGTTATTGCTTGATATGCGGATAAAGATATTAAAAATGCACAGTACATTGGAAATATTTGAATTACAAACATACTCAACAAGATGTTCCAACTATTCTGTACAGTGAAATGTATAACCCAAAAAATAGATATTTCTAATCTATATATATCACTTGTTTTGAAACAGTCAAATAAATTAATAACATATAAGTATTAAATCTACAAGAACGGTTTAAAAGTATGTAAGCTGTTTTTAGCAATCACTGAAGTTAAAATGAAAGAACGAATCATATGTTAGTCAAACAACTCGCAGAATGAGTCTTACGAGTACGAAGTGTAACTTGAGAACAAAGACTACACTTTTAACCAATCGTATTGCAGAAATATTTCCTTGACATGTCTTCTGATTAGTCCTTGGTCTCTGCGACATTATCCATTAATCCAATCATTCTACGCCGATGGCCTAAAAATAAGAGTAGGAAAATTTGATTTCCATTTATAGCACGCTAAAATGTATTTACTGTAGACTACAAGCACACTAGTAGGAGCTCTACCTAAGATGACCCTGAAAATATAAGCAAACAGTTGTGATGAGGCATCACTGAGTGTATGTACTACAAGAGATAAACTAATCATACCCGTTCATGTTTGTCTCTTTTCGACTAATCTAAATTTGGCTTATTTCCTTGACTTTATTTTCATTCATCAGTTAAATCATTATTCTCATTCTATTTATGCTTTCTACTATATTTTAGTCTACTTATCTAAGTATTGAACTAATTGTCATGTTCAACTCTTTGAATTTTTAACTTATGTAAGGAATGGGCTGTTATGGTTTTCTAAAAAGATTTCAACTTTTCCTGCTAGCCAGGATGCCTGACGGATTGTCCTAGGTTTTAGCAACGATATTATTTTACCAAACAGAAACGTATTTAAAAAGACGTTAGAACAGAACCATGAATAGAGATAAAGCAGCTCTTTGATGGCAAATGTTCCGGGTTAAATAACAAAACGATCTTGTTCTCGTACATACCTTCCTTATTGTTTCACATCAAACTCACATATTTTCGTCTCCAGTTAACTGATCATTTAACGTCAAAAGAATCGTTGCGCTAGAATAAATCGTATAGCCCCACTACTGTTTTAATTAAAATGTAAACTCAGTCAATCTAGGTAATTACGCGGATGTTGAATACAATAGATTCTCAGTAAAAATTTTAATTTAACTAAGCATTGGTAAACCGAGACCTAACTCCTTGTTACAGATGAATTCATTCAGCCACTATTACGAGCCGAGAAACTCCACTAGTATTTTTATTTTCTATTATCGTGACCTTTGATCAATTACCAGTTCTTCGTTGCCTGAACTTCCACCTAAAACTAAGATAATCCCCTGAAAAACTTTTCCAAAAGTTGATATTTCCTTTTGAGTCGCCGGTTTTACCACTTTTTGTTATGACGCGAGAAATTGGGTGATTGGATGGCCGATTGCCAATGACTGGTGCCTAGTTGGTTATTGCGCGTCTGCCCTGCGCCCAGTTAGTCTCAATCCGAAATAAGAAGAATGTGAGCCAATAGATCAGCCAGACAGAATCCTATTATATTTCAAGCATTCTTTTATATATACATAAATTCAGACCACACAACAAACCAATTAGAAAATTAGCACGAACACGAAACGAGGAGAATAGTGGTAGTGAATAGGAACAACTTGTACACATCTAATTAACTGTAGTCCATAATAAGAAACAGTTTAATAACAGCGATTAAGCTAAACGGGAGGATAGGGCAAGCGGAGCGTAACAATAATAGAAACAAAATGTTTACATTACACATAGTTAGAATAAATGAAATAGTGTTCTCAAACACAGTTCTGAAAGTTTGTTACGCTTCCTTGTCGTCCGACCTAACACTTTTACATGGAATTTAATGTAAATTTGGGTTAGTATGTTTTATTGAAATTAGCTACCTTAAGAACCTACTAACTCTCATTTACATTGATTATTCTGCTTATTGGTCTTTGTCTTCATTTATAACAAACAGTGTCAGACTGTGCTTACTGGCGTTAACAGAAGCAAGTTGAATCTGAAATCCAGGTGGATTGATATCAGACTTGATGTCCCAGAAGTCTCCAATCAAATTTGAAAGATATTCATCGTTTAATTTTTCGCTTACTTTTTGTTCTAATTTATCATTGTCCAGTCAGTCGGGATGTTTGTTCTATTGAACGTTGTCTAGTAAAAGTGAGTTTTATTATCGGCCGACATTGGTTCTAGAATTGACTGAGCGAAGCGTTTGTGTTGCTGATGGGAGTCAGTATCGTCTAGAAGTGTAACTTTGTCTATTGTATATTTAATATACTGTACTGCATTATACTTTGTATGATCCTGTTGTCAGTAGTGAAATTATAAATTGTATTGTAACGGCGTGTCTTTTATTCCAACTAGCTGATTGAGATTAATACGGTTATGGTCAATTGAGATTTGGGACTAATCCCTGGCATAGAGTAGGATTTGCATAGTGTCCAGAGGTTAAACTGTTGACTCAGTTATAACAAATTGGCTTAGGCGATTTGACAGTCACCTTTATATGGTTCAGCACCTACGATAATCTTTGATATATATATATATATATATATATATATATATATATATATATCAAATATAGCAGACTGTCAGCCCAAATATGAGAAATTTCTATCTAAACATTGCAAACAGTGTATTTATGGTGGTAAGACTTCTTCCATTGAAGTTTATGTTATATGATAAATTTTATTAAAACATTCTGATTACTGTAGTTTGTATAGGGTGTCTTTAACTTGACATTGCAGGCTAAGACTCGGTGTTATATGGTACTTACCAAGAATTTTATGTGCTTATCTTCTTTCCTCATATATGCTTATGATGGGAGGTGCCTAAGTAGATGATTCAACACTGATGATTATTTTCTTCTCAACCTGTATAGGTCACTCCTTACTTTACTCCTTCAGACATGAAACATCAGTCTATGTTTCATCTAATAGGATCACTATTTATATCTAGATTCCCTGGCTGAATTTTTACGTCACCCACTGACTTAGAGAATTACAGTGTTAAGTCTCTGAGCAAATAGCTATCAAAGAATTAGTACATGAAGAATTGTCATATCTAAATGTTAAAAATCCTTTACTTTGAGAACAGACTGCCCAGTTTATTAGCATGAAACGGAATGCGAATAAAATCTCTTATTTTTATTCCGAGGAATTTAAATAAACTCGATAATCGGATTTGGTTTTGAAATACAAGTAGCAAACTGACTATCGACTTGAAATGAATATCGTCACTAATGATTAACAAATCGTTTTTTATAAACTAAGAACTCAGTATTACCGTACCACCAGTGTTTTTTCGTATCCTATTATTTTGGATGACGGTAACAGCTGAAACAGTATATCATCAGTACGTTAACGATCAGTTAGAACTTTAGTCGTTTTTCTCTAGAAGACCGGATGATACACAAAGACTTGCAGCACAATTAGTTGCCAGCTGTATATCTTTCTATCAAATACTTCTGGTATATGTTCAAAAGCCCGCTATTTTCTGTTTCTATTAATTACAAGTTACTAATGAAATCGCTTAAGCTGGACCTTTACAGGTATATCCTGAAGGGTAATTAGACACCTGGAATTCATCCCACAGTTTACATCAAACACTATATAAAATAACAAAGACGAGGCTTCTGAAGCTCTTTCAATATTTCTATAATTACTTTCACACCTGCAGTTATTGATCACATGAGATCGTCTCATTTACAACAGTGTTTTCCAGTACAACCGCCGTAGTATCTGAGTAATTAAAATCGGCTGCACAAAAGCAATCTGTGATATTTCAACTGGCAGATGCAAACCTTAACTCGCAAAATGCAACACTTCTGGCAGTATCCACAGCATGTCGCACTCTTAAACCGAAGCCATGACAAAGGTAGTCAAAGAACGTTTTACCCGACCTCATCATCTTGATGTACGTCAGTGGACACAATTATGCAATACTTGCTAAATAGTTAAAATTAAATACCACGCCACTTCAGCACTAAGTCCTTTTCATCACCCTGATTACCGATTTAATCACATACGCAATAACGTAGTCGGCTCATCACCCCAACCCCTTCAGAAGGTACATTCATTTCTTTACATGCACCAACAGATTCACCAGTTGCCAGTAACGGCACCATTGAAAGATATTCCGCTGAGATAGTAACCAACGCAATTGTGGAAAACTGAACGCTCGATTTTGGCATACCAACGGTCGCCAGTACTCATCGGTGAGTCTATTTTGAAAGTTTACTTCTTCTGCAGCCGACGAAGATTCCTATTGTAATAATAATACGAACTCCTGCTTTTCTCCCAGTTTTTAGCTGAATGAGAGAACAATTACACCACCAGCTAACGACTGACATCGAAGTTGCGGGTAATAACATCAACTTGACTATGAAGTTTTCTATGGTTATGTTCGGTGTGCATTCCACTGTAAGGTGGGTATTGAGTGTTGAGCACCACATTTGATTTATGAGACCGAAATACGATTATAGGGAAACTTCCTTATTGGGGATAATACTGCCTCACATGAACAAGCCAATTGTGTGAAAGGCCCCAGTCAACTTACTAGAGATTTGAAGGCATCGTTACCTAAAAAGCATAATAGGCAGGTATATATTCCAAAATATCTGCTTGAAATCACACATGCATTTATCAAATGATAAATGGCAGGACGACACCTACTGCTAGTTTATCAAAGTCTGTATAGGCTGTAAGGAGAAAATATTAAGTTTTGTGGCCGACAAGTTTGGTAAAACGGATACCATTAGCATCCGCCGAGTAAAACCGGCATTTACTGACAATGATAACATCGTAACAACACGTAATACACCAATCACACATTTTGCTACGGCAACCAAGTTTACCATATATATATATATATATATATATATATATATATATATATATATATATCATTTTACATTTTACTTTAAGGCATGTCAAAGCTCTACAATCATAAGAAGTACGTACTTAGAGACACATTTAAATGTAAGCTGACATATCTTTAGCACCCACTGTTTGTTTTTTTTTCTATGACTATGGTTTAATTTGTTCCTTTTTTTCTTATTATTGGTACGTGCTTTATCAAGCAAGTTATTCGGATTATTAGTATCCCAGAATCCACAACGTCGGTTACAAAAATTGTGATTTCAAGCTACCAAAATACATGATAATGCTAGGTTTATCACTGAAATACAAAATCACTGACTTTGATATAGGCTAAACAAATCTAAATCAGTAAGTTAACAAACAGTTTACCATACTTCTGAGCATATCTTGGTTATTGCTTCGTCCCCCAAACATTATGATAAGATCTACTGTGGGAGAGGGCTTGTGGACATCTAACAACAGATAATGATCTGATCAGACAATATTCAGTGTTGTGAATGTCCCAGACCCAAACAAGCCTCTGTGGTATAAAGCATTTTTTCACTGCTTGTACTGTATTTATTCTCATAATAATTTTATAGACAACTGATCATTTTGTTTTACTCTAGCGTTTATTCTTATTGCAGTAACATATCGTAATATGCGTATTAAAAAAGTTTTGACTATTACAAAGTTATCATATTCGGCGTTCATCATTCTTTCTTTACATTTAAAACACGAATGCTATATATATATATATATATATCTGTATTCTAGAAGGAGGGGCTACTTTAGCATCAGTGCTTGCATGTTCTATTCCTATGGAACGGTAACAAATATCTAATAAACTACTTTTTAAGGAAAAGCGCTTAACATTTGTTGAAATATTAGACATTATTTAGTTGTTGTAATATGTATCTATACCCTGTACTTGTAACCTTTCGACTTTCAAATACACGATCGTTAATTGTTACATTAATATACTCTTCATTTGTTCTTCGTTCTGACCACTTATATACTCTGACTTCTAACTGTATTCTGGTAGTTTTAGTCAACCGGACAATTAAACGAATGGTGCCCAGATTACACAGCCTAGGCATTTACTCTTAGCTTATAATCTATCCTCGCTCCCCACTAAATTACCGCTATCAATTATAAATAATTAAAATGAAGTAATTTAATTATAATCAGAAATAGCTAATGATACAGCACAAACCAAACTAAAAATGACAGAAGAATTCAAAGCCAGTAATACTATGCCGTATCATATGTTACATACCCAGATAAGCAGATAAGTTCCCTGGATGAAGCAGTGATGGGTTAACATCCAAGATTGGATGACTATATAATCAAAGAAACGACAGCAAAGTAATTCAATTGTAATATTAAACAGAAACTGTACAACGAAAGCCACACAGAAAACAGTAACAGAATTAAAAATTCTCAATTTAAAGAATATGAATATTTTATTAATAAAACCCCATGCAAACATACATTATTAGTAAAATCTACGGAGTTGTTAACTGGTTTACATGTAACCTAACAATGACAACAAGTATTCAGAAGCAATCGTCAAGAAAACACGGACTTAATTTTTGTAATATCTGATACTCATCCCCAAGACGTGCCTGCATTATTGAGGGGAGTGATTGTCGCTGTGGGATTGGAGTTTTTAAAATATGGTTATAAAATCTAAGAATTTCTTATTTAGGTACCTGGTTGGTGACTGATCGTCTGTAAGATTGAGTCATTTTTAAATAATGTTGCATGAAGCATGAGATGCTGAATCATTTAGCCTGATCGTCACACTGTAACTTAATTTTTTGAATTTGATCAGTATTAAAGGATTTAACAAACGTAAAATCAGCAATTACTTAATGATAGATCGGTTGTAATCTATCAGTGATTTTAGATTAAGAGTTGTAGGTTGACTACTTTGATTTACTAATAATCTTCGATTTTTAGACTGTCGTTCTAAATTTAATAGTTAGAGTAATTTACAACTCTCACTCATTCATTTCATTACATAAACGGCACTTGTTAAAGTGAACTCTAAATGTCAGTGTCTAACTTAATTTTAAAATTATTTACATTAGTATATTTGTGACTACAACCGGTGGTTATATGGTTCATAAGCTGTTATACGATGCTGTTCTTGATGTTGTTCTATTGAATAAGAAGAAAAAAAAAGAAATTTACAACACCACTTATACAACATTAGAACAAACATGTGTTTAACAAGCAGCTAAATTGTGTTTAAGCAAAAATATGCTTTGTAAACTTCCCTGTTATACAACTCATCTTCAGTCCTAAAAGTCTTTAAAATTTAATCGGCATTAGTCCATGTTATGATTATAGAAAATTTAAATACGTAGGCTACATGTTTGATTATAAGTTTTAAATATAAGTCTATAATGGTTGTTGGTACTGGATCTCGATAGCAGACACTACAGTAACAAAACAATTCCGAATCGTTTGTAATTACTGTATATTAAATTAACTAATATACATAATCAATCAACAGAATAAGTATATGTAAGTCACTAATGCTAAATTTATTACAATTCTATGTGAGTGGAATGTAAATCTAGCAAACAAAGAATCACGACAAGCGCAAGAAGTCTTCAACCTTCCAGTTGAGCTCAGTCACACGTTGATCATATATACAACAGAGAAAAGTACATAATGTCAAACACTATATTCAAGGCTATCATCATATTCTTCAATTTCGCCAACAATTTACCTGCTAAATTATTTCTTTGTTTCATCAGAGAAAAGATTCATGAACTAAAATGTATACTTCTATCTTTTTATTTAATGGATAAATAAGAACAAAAATATGCCAGAAACTCTGCATTTTGTCTTCGAGTTTTTCAGTGGTTAGGATAGTAACTAATTTAAAGTCATTTAAAATAGCTAATAAGTACATAGAGTTGGTATATTTATTTGTAATTATTTAGTTCAAATAATCTATAATAAACTAAGTAATTGTAATTTTTCACAGTTGTAAAGTAGCTAACAAAATTTAAAACAGGCTGTTGATTTAACAGGGCAGCTTATATGTCTCTGTTAACAGAAGTTCAAATGTGCCCCTATGAATAATCATAGGAATTATGTGAATATACTAGTTTACAAAAACAGAGAATAGATCAGTTAAATGGTTTTCTTAATCGACTGTCCCGTCAATACTTTTGTAAGTTAATAGTAGATGACAGGTGTTTTGCAATGTGGATTGCATCGAACTTCTTATCAGTCTTAGAAACGTAGTATGAAGCTCCCTAAAGTCTTTTTTTAAAATTGTCTTATTAAATATTTAGTTGCTTGTATTCTTCACACATTGATGTTGAGTGAGTACCACTGAAAGCCAGAGAGCACTGAATAGCTGTTTCGTCTCAGTATGTGGCTCCTCAGCAGCGCGCACTATTGTTTTCACCAGGGAGTTGAACTAAGAACCTTTGGGTTCTGCATCACTATACAGGTGACTAATGGTAGAATTCATATTTTCATCGATTTGTGACGTAGCACAATCTTCATCCTATTGTCTTTATTGATGGATACCTTACTCACGTCAATCGGAGTTTCACCTGTCATGACTTTCACTGTAATTCCAGAAACATCTGTAAGTTAATCATTAGTGTTCTGATGATCTTAGTTAAATTAAGGTAGCTTCGTGGAGGTAGATACTAAGTTTAGTTGTTTGCAATTGTCACAGAGAAACCTGTGACGTGATGGTACTGAGTTTGATCCTATATAGGAATTGAGAGTAGTCGCTACTGAATAGTATTATATTAGAATAAAACAGCTGTCTATTGATTTCCAGTTTTCACTGGTACCCAATTGTTATCAACCTTTGGCAATTACAAGCAACCAAACTCTCCAAAAAGCTAAATCAATTCAATTATTAAATATTTGTTGAAATTACTACTTCATATTTTCACATTAATTTTATGACTACAAATACTAGTTCAAAATTTACGTAAAGGATTGAGCAGTTTATCACTAGTGAGCATAATATAACTAACATAAATCTTTAGTTTTCGTTATGATACAAAGTTGCATCTTAGCAACCACATAGATTACACAGTTGTGTTTGCAGCCTGTGTATGATATAGATACTGCAGAGTTATTGAAGTTGTAGGTATTTCGATATAGTCTTATAAAGAAATTAGAGTACACTCATATATAAGTTATTAACCTCTTATTATCAGGAATCAGTACATAACTAGAACTGTATATTAACCAATCATTATAAATATTGAGTAAAAAAATAACAAACTAGTATGACCTTGAATGTTGTTAACTGGTTAAAACAATAGAAAGTTTATACTGTTTGTATATTTGTGTGTGCCTACTTCACTGAAGGTAGATCAACTGTATGATACAAAAGGTTCTATCAATCGTCGTATTCATTTAATGCGAATTCATATTGGAGGTTAATTTAAGCTAACATATCTAACATAGTGTAACTGTTTGAATATGAAGAGGAGTATACAGTGAAATTGGGATATTAAGAAAAAAATAATACGTTAAAACTGTTATTTTCAATTATAAATCTATTAAATGATAAACTTTATCACATAATGAACAGAAACACAGAACAGCTAAGGCAAATTTCAAATCAAAAGCCCTTAATTTTAGTTCCGTCACACATAAATATAAACAATAATAAAATATCATCAGAACATTCGCTGACCTCCCAGAATAGACCGCCATTTTTATCTCATGTGTACATTGATCAAAAGATTAATTCACTTAATAACAAGTATAATTATCTAAGACCATATTTGTCAAAAGGTTCCAGAGGATCATTGCCTTATACGCTGAATATACCCGAATCCATACCAGAGGTTCCGGCCTCACCACGTCGCCATTCCATATCATTTAATCAAGTTGACAATCATACACAAATTCCATCATCATATCATCAACGTTCAACTTCATCCTTACTGGATGATGTCATAATTGAACCAGTTGAATTTGAAAGATGCTTATCTCCTCTGAGGGCATGTGATTTAGCTGCTCCATGCAGCAATACATTTGAAGAGGTTCTAAAAACACTTGAACAAAATAATCGTAATGATCGTTATGGCAAGAATGAATTTATTGGTTAAGAAGATCCCAGTATCCAATCCTACACCTAATTTGTATTCGTTAGTTGTATATAAAATCATATGTGAATAGCATTGCTTGTTCAAAATTGCAGATAAATACTGTTTGTTTATTAATACCAGCTCAATTTCAATTTTGTTGATGTGTTTAGTCAGTTGTTGTATTATTAAGTATTATAAATAATAATGTAATAAAAAACTTATGTTATAACGCTCATGCGTCTTGTACCTCATTACTACAATCTCTACATTTGATGGAGGTTTTCAAAACAACATACACAATTTTCTGTATTGAATTCTTTTCAACACTATGAACATGGGTAAACATTATTGTGACAAATTTACATGTACTGTTTGGGATCAACTAGACTCTGAAGTAACCAACACTGAATACAATTCCGAAAAGCAACCAAAATGATGGTAACAAATACCTCGCAAAGCCATATGTACAGTTATCTATTATGGTTAATTTTGTACATTTTACAAATCAAACGGACGATAAAAATGTGCCTATAGAAGATGATCAAATGTGAGCAGAAGGATAGTGCATTTTACCTTGACGACGTATAAAAAATTTCCCTAATGTAAAAGGTTTTATTGTTATTCCGGGTAAATAAAGATTAAAAGAACCCAAACAACCCGTTGTCAGCCTTTGTTAAGACTACAGAGAATCAGGTAAATGAACTGTTTAAACCTCTTTTGCATCAGGATTAAGCGTAAACAAAATGCTCCAACTAATACTGTTTTCTATGAAAATTAATTTGTGAGACATAGGTTTACTGTATTAATGTAATTCTTAATAAATCCGAACATCACATTATTCATGTTGTAGAAAAATGAACGTGAATGTTGGAGTGAGTGTATGCATTAACTAAATCCATGTATGACGTTTCGTTACGAGGAATGGAGATGCTAGATTGTAGTTACACTAAGTTCCGATATTTAAATATACTTAGTCCACGTAATCTCGCGTATATATCCTTAACTTCATGGATGTATACTAATGAACGGATGCACGTAACCTTATAAGTCACTACACCAAATTTTATATAGCAATATTTGGAGCGAATTAAATCCAAGAGGCAATCCAAATCCAAGCAATTCTATAGGCAGGAAGTGGGTGTTTCAAGCAAAGTGGTTCAATCCTATCTTAAACATGCCTACCACCGAGAAAAGTTCAATAAGTAGCAGTTACTTTGTTCAGGAGGTAATTAGGGCCACTATAAGGTGACTTTACAACCTGTTAGCTGTCATAATAAAATAGCTATACATTACATTGGATTCGAATATTGAAATAAACAAATGAAACGCATATTTTCAAACCAATAATAATTATCCTGCTCAATTCAGTTTATTTACAGCAAAATTTAAACTGGGAATACCATAAGAATCCTTATATATCGTATTTACTACTTATTTTTAAACTAGTAGAAGCATTTCACAATACCCCTTTTCCACGCATTTCAAAAACATTGAAAGGTATCACATTATACTACTGATTGCAGAATCGGTGTAGAATTTCTGTTATGAAACTCACCATGCGCAACTAGTAACGCTATTTAAGAATTTTATATTAACCGTTTATGACGTTTATGATTGCGAACGCACAGAGAAAATGATTCGCTTTGTACGCATCTCCGCGTAACTAACTAGTTCACCTACACATTATTTATTACGTGAACTGAAATTTCATCCAAACTCTGAAAATATTTTTCAACAAATTGCTAATTTGTTTCGAAACTAAGTTGAATAACTAAATACTATCTATGTGTTAGTTCTTGGATGAAAATCAAATAAAACGACAAGATCTACTATCATACAAAAGATTAGACAATGTTATGCCTTAAAAAGCAGAATAATTAACTCAAACATTTTGATGCATTAATGAAAACTTGGATGAAGGAACTTTTCTAGAGTCTAATAACTAGGTGATAAATTTCTCTCCCAATAAAATGTCTGTTATATAAATCAACAGGTATCACACCGCTGCATCTGTTTTACAGATTTTACTGAAGCAGAATCAATATAAGGCAGTTCAAGAGCATAATATTGTGTTCTTATGAGCATTTTGTACTTGACTAATAGTAAATATTTGTATTAAATGTCATAATTATTTCCATGTGTTTTGTTTGTAACCTTTCTCAGGGGATTAACCATCAATTTACGCTAACTAAATTCAAAGTAAGTATCAAATATGCTCACATCGAATCTTAGTTGAACAGCATAAAATTTTCGATATCGCAAATTAATGTTCATTTGAAACATCATTCACGTTTACGGTAAACAGTGAAAAGTGATCAATGCAGTAGCCAATCATAATCCTAGTTAATTCATTCTTACCGGTTTTTGGTAAGTGCTAATTGTGCCTGTTAAAAGGGGTGGTGACTTTTAAAACCTGGAGTTATCAGAAAATGTATTACTAACAACTGATTTACGACATTATTCATATTTTTATTTAATTAATAATTAATAATTATTTGGATGCCTGGCAGTCCAATCAACACACAACTACTCATAATTCATATCACACTTCATAGATGTTACATAATTAATAGTCACGAAAAGGTGTTCTGTAGTTGACCTATTCAATGATTACACCTGCAACTTAATTCTACATTAAGAAGTAGAATGAGTCACCTTGCTATTCAGAAATGTTAGTTCTTAATGTCGCTATTCAAACAACCTGACCCCATTTGAAAGTTTCACACGTGATACAACTAGAATCCCTTATTTTACATTGAATGTATACTTATTTGTTGTCATAGTTTGTTTTAGTATTATTATTTTATAGTAATAATAACAACTGATGTGTCACCAAAGATATAATACCTTACTCTATTCACTGTTTTCAATCATATTATTACACAGCTATTGTGTATAAAACAAATAGATAAGTTCCAAGAAAAAGGTTTATAAAGATTTACATTGTCGTTCTTATTAGACATTTCACTGATGATATAATTTAGTTTATTTGCCGCCTTCCACTATTAAGTAATAACTAAATTTCATAATAAGATATTGTCTCCAAGACAAATATCACTTAGAAAACTTATGAAGCTGTTACTGAATTACCATTAGATCAAGAATAAGCACTAATTTTCAAATCATTTAAGAGTATGTTAAAATTAGCTGTCGGTTCGTATTAAAACTAGTAACAATTGTTATGAGGACTTTCCGAAACCTCTTTGAATAACAAATTTGTCTCAATACTTCAAACAATGAACATTTATTTAAAACACTTAAGATTGGTCCATGGACTTATTGAAAGAACTTCTTAATCCAAATAACTGACTTTACTGTGTTACACTAATGAAATAAAATGTTTCTATCTCAGTAAAATTTACCCTACAACATAATAACAGAAGAATTCTGTGTACAAACGTAAATTGGTTTAGCCAAATATGAAAAAAGGTTCATCAATCAGTGTATACAAACCCAAAAATGATTTCTAATAAGGCTTTTAAAATCCGGTAAAATCGTTGTGCTTTGTCAAAAATAAATAGAGGTGGGAATCCTGACAGTGGATCCAGATTCAGTATCAAATGGTTAGGCGTTCATCAACTTGAAGACCCTGTAGTGATATCCAGCATACGCGTTACTGAGGGGTCCAATACCAGAACGAAACAGTCGTCCAGTGCTCCGTGGTTTTCAGTGGCACCCTCCCAACATCAATCGGTGACGAATTCAATCAACACAGTCAAATCAGTTGTGGAGGTATTTTTCATAAACATATATATATATATATATAAAGCCTCTATCAAAAGATGCTATTTATTACGCAGTCGCAATCAAAACTTTTAAACAAGCTTTATGCGTTCAGTAAGATACTGTGGTAGATCACACCCTACTGCGCTTGTATTTCGCTTGTCTTATTGCATCATTTTTCAATCACTCTCATGTTTTTGGATTGTATCATTTTACTTCTTGCGGATTCACAGTGATGTTATTTTCACGCACTTATTTCAATTAAAGTTATTCTTAACTGCTCGTAATTCATTTTGTTCAGTAATTAATTAATTTTTTTAAAAATTACGACGTTAATTGAATAAAAGATGTCTGAATGAAGAATCTTCTTTCAAATACTTTCCCCTAAAGTTACCAATCATCGGTCTAGAATTAATGTTTGTGACATAAATAGCCGAATTCTAGGAGATACACAATTCGGATAATAGACTGATGCATATGAATTTGGGATTGTCTGTAAAATACTATTGTTAGTTAAATTGAGGTGTTTTGTGGAGATCGGTATATGGTTTAGTTGATTGGATAATTCACCGATTAATGTTGGTAGAGTACAGAAGTTCACCCAGTATGTGACCAAGTTACATTTATCGTATACTCAGAGCAACTTCTAACTATTAAACCCACACGTACAGATAAGAATAAATCGGAAGGCAGCAAAGGATGAAGGAGGAGTTATGTTTGATCGTGAGTAGAACGTCAATGAGATAAAAACGTTCAGGCTGGCTAACTAGAGTAGGATTTGCTTCCCACATCGTGTCGTGTCGTGATCTAGTGGTGATGCGTGACCGAGCCCCTTGAACTTTTCGTTTCCGCTAAAACAAACATGGTAAGCATCAATGTCGAGAGCCTATGCAACTATTAATTTGGAAGATTATTTACCGCTATAGTACCAGCAGGAAAATCTTGCGGTATCTACTAACATAATCTGCTCCACATGAGCGGCTGAACTGATGGATTCAAAAAGAAGTAATGTTTTAGCTGTATGATTTTGCAACTAATTCACTGCTTTAGAATCTTCATATACACATTATATTTATGTGAATTACATTGTCAGTCGCATTAACTGTACTACAATCTTTGTTCCACCGTAGTTAAAGTTACTGATCTATAACGAGTTTTACCTATAAAGTACACCAATTTCTGCGCATAATTCTGAATTTGAAATATTGTAAGTTGTATGCATCTGACGCGAAACAGACGAAATGAAAGGAATTTGTTTGTTCTGCACAATTCTTTGTTGATGATTTCACCGACAATACTCTACCTTAACCCATTATTGTGGCACTCTAAATTTGATTCATCTGAGCCGTTTTACCTATCTTTTGTTTATCAAGTGCTTTAATAGTAACCTGAGTAGCACAAGTTATATGGGTTTCGAGTGAGATGTCAAAAATGGTTTTACTTTAATGGACAGAAAGATTATATGAATTTGCTTACAGTAAGGTAGGTAGTCGATTGGTTGTCTTGATTGTTGTCTAGTGAATTCTACTGATTGGGACAAATGCTCTTCTCCTTCACCCCTAATAAAAACATTCGAAGTCAGAATTACAGGCTATCACATAGAGTCGTTTAATATAATATAATTATGCACTTATAGATAAACATTAAACACAACATAAATAAAGTCGACGTTTATTAACATCACTAATTATTATTAAATATTTATCTTTTAGGTCATTTGCGGATCAATGAAATTAAGACGTATAATGACTTATTGTGCGCCATATTAGTTGTCACTATGTGAGTTTAGTAACCAAAGTTTCTACCTGAATTGTTCACTTCCGAAAGTTGAAAGCAACTTTATTTCTTGCAGCTAATACTAAACTAACCGAACTTGAAAATATAATGTTGTCATAGGAGATGAACTAAAATTAAGTACTATGCAAATGAAACTGTAAGTATCAGAAGGTAAATAGCGAAATTAATTTATTTTTCAAAATATCGAATCTAAGCTACAATAATGAATCATTCATTTTCTTATCACAGTAGAAAATTTGCAAACAATCCATTAGTTTAGTGTTAAAATTCCATTCATTTTAACTTAGTTATGACATAAATCAACTATTTTCAACTTTTTATCTTAAATTTTCTAAACAGAATTAACTACTAAGTTTCTCATCATTTAAACAGTCGATTTGTTTAATTTAGGCCGACGTATTTGAAGTAGGCATAATGATAAAGGTTAGTAAAGATTAGCAGTTGCACAAAGAGAAGAAAAGATGATTGAACATTAAAAAATAACAAATATAACAATGGATTCTTTTGACTAGTACAAGGTAACTTGTTTTTAAACTGATTACGTCAACTAATCCCTCTTATGTCATTTTACAAACAAAATGAAATTATTGCATGATTCTAATCCTAAAATGATTGACTTATATCTTATCAATTTAAAATTAGGTAAGTGCATTTTCATCTACTGCGTCTAGCAACCAAACTCTTTATTTATTTATCGCCTGTGGTAAAAATAACTACTTTATTTACAATATCATAAGAAAATAGATTTCATTTTGTTGTAGCTATTTTTAGTACAAAGACAGCTGCAATTCAGTTAGGCTCTAATAAATTAAAGAATGAGATGATAGTATAAACCACACCCTAAATAGAAACCGAACCACAGTAACAATATAATTCTGTATATTAACACAAAGTTGCATAGTTAATCCTGTTAATCCTGTCCTAAATTAGGACACGCATGGTCAAGTTTATTTCTTCCCTCATTATTAAAACTACTGTTCGTCGTCTTCACTAACTTCTCTACTTTTCGGGTTAGCTGAAAAAAAAGATAACTTTAATCAGAAATGTTAAAATCCTTGAATTAGAAATTTTACTGAGTACTTTCAAACTACAAATCGTTTGTATTCCTCATAGTTATAATAACTAACAGTCTGTTTAAGGTGTAAAGTAACATGAACTGTTTTTACTGTATCAAAATGATTTTAACTCTACTGACTGTCACACAAACTTGACGGCTGATTGTATTCAAGCAAAAAGTAATATTCATGACTTCAATTCCATCATACGATGCTCACTTTTTAAATAAGACACATTTGTTTTAGTAAGGTTATCGTGCAACTTCGTGTTCATTAAGAAGCGTAAACATTAAAATAAACTTCCCTGACCAGAAATTGTTATAACGGGAAAAACGCCTACGTTATACGCGAAGAACTAACTGCAACTCCATTCTGCCAATTTGTCTACGCCGACTGATAATAGCAACCGTGACCAACAACTCAACAACTGATTACTTACCTCGAATCAAAATCAAGAAGACACGAACGCAGCACTAGAAAGATTCTATTCTATTATATCCCAGCTATGTATATATAGTTACAATAGCGACCTTGTAACAATTAAAGTAATTAGCACACTAAAAAGACACTGCAGCCAATCACAATTAGCAAGGTCTGAGCGGAGAAAATGAAAGGCAGTACCGGTTACCGCCTACTTTACAATTAATAGAAAAATAGCAAAAAATAGGAATATGTACATGAAAAATAACTAGTTCTTTCCCTTTTTTACAGAAACATTTAAACATTCAACTACACTAAGGCTCCAAAAAATAAATAATCATTTTCGTTGATTTGTAAATTACTTCGCTTAAGCTGGTTGTCTTTAAGAAACAATCAGTGACCAGCATTATATTAGGGTCAATTGCCACTGTTTCCTTAGCCAATGAAATACTTATCATTCTATACGAATGAACTAACGTAAAGTTATAATCAGTGAAATAGAGTTTTGTTATCGTTGCTTTCATCCATTAAAATTTCCTGTCACTAACTGAACACAAAACAGAATTATTCGTACAGTTTTTATTGTAGAAGCTTGCATAATGAGCGATAAACTTTCGGAACTCTATAAAAACGAAACACTATTATCCTACTTTCATCCATTTCATAAAAGGTGTAAAGCTTTTATACGCATTGTCCGAAAGTTATTCATTTATTTAGAAATGATTACATTAATTTTTGCATTAATAGTTCGATCTCACTATTTAGGGTGCTGTTAGCGATTCCTAGACTCTTGATTATCTTCGCAATGTTTTGTGTATATGACTAGACAGATGAGCAAATGTATCGCATTAAACAATTACTCCTTTCTTGTGATTTGTTATGAAATACTGGCGACAGAGCCTAAAGTTGGTTTTTTTGTAGTCAATCAAAAAATATCAAAACTCTGTCAATCTCTAACTAGTTATTTCGCTGTTCTTTTAGAACGAAAATTCTACTTGGATAAGTTAAGTGTAGGCATCGAAACTACTCACTGTATTATTTCTTATTTACTTTATTTATTTACTTTATTTTATACTCACCTGTATGCGTGAATTATTTTCTAAATAACTCATAAATTGGAGACTTCGTAAAAGTCTACTTTATCACTAAACTTAAGCAGAAAGACATGGCTGATAATATATGAGCCTTCAGGATTTACTAACACTTTATATTAGTTTTGTGCCCTGTATTTCGCAAACAGTATTAGTAAATCTTCAAACACTGTCTGAATATGTAATGCATAGACGTCAGTTCGTATGTTTGAAAAGTCTTGAGCAAGAAACCAATAACTTTCAGTTTGCAAGAATATTACAGTTATTACGTTCGTCGATTATGTACACTTCGTGATAATATACCCAAAACCAAAAACATCCTTTCCATATTCTGACTACCTTTTCGTGATAGTTAAGTAAAAATATGGTCTCACATAATATCGTTGTAAATAGCCTTAAATCACGGGTGGTAGCAAATATCAAGATTAACAAGCTTAACTTTTCAAATGTTATGTATTCGTAGAACATTTTGACCACTTTATCAGGAATTCTTTAAAATGAATCTAAAGTAATTGAATCGGAATTCCTTCTACTAAACTCACCATTCATTGTGATTTTCATCACTTTTTCACTCATTCGCTATTTATGAATTCTGTTTTTAGAAGAGACTTTATAATTTAAGCCACCTTAATTGAAATAAAGGCCATAAAAGCGTGTGGGACTATTTAAGAGGATTTATTATTATATAGATTTTACTAAGATTTTAAATAGTCTTTTACATGTTATATCAGATGATGTGTTTCATTACAGTTAGTTTCCAAAGACAATAAATTGTAATCCTTATCTGTGTGAGGGTTTTGAAGTCACATATCAAAGCACAAAAACAAGATACCTGTAATAAAATCCTGAATCAGCACAACTGCAAAATTCAGTTCAGTTACTTTCATTCAGAAGGTTGTACCATAGATGTGCAACTTAAAAACAAACTTTAAATTAAGTAAAGCTAATAAGCAGATGATTTTTAAAGGTTCTATAAACACCTTAACAAATGATAGCAACACAATGGAAACACCTACAATAACATATATAGAGCCTGTGCACAAATTAATAGTTGCATCGGCTCTCGAAATTGATGCTTACTATGTTTGTTTCAGTGGACACGAATAGCTAAAGACGCACGGTCACGTATTACCACAGTATCACGACACTACCCAGCGAGAGTAACAACTCGCTCTCTAGTTGGCCAGGCTCGACGTTGTTATCCCATTAGCGCACCTACACCTATGATCAAATATAACTTGTCTCCCATCCTTTATTCCCTTCATAATTATTCTTACCTGTAAGTGTGGGTTTAATCGTTAAAAAATTGCTCTAATCATACGAAAACGTAACTTAGTTTTATAACGTGTGCACTTCATTTCGTATAACTTGCAAATTCAAATTATTGTATACATTCCCAACTCTGTGTTATAATCTTATAAAAAATTTGTATTTCAACCCATATCTTATGAATTTGATGATATGAATCAAAATAAGGTTACAAATAATCAAGTAAAAATATAATAAAGAAAAAATTGAACTTTATATCTTTCAAATAAACTGCGACTGTTGCAGCCACTTAGTCAGGTAACCTTTCGAAATACTACTGAATATATCAAATATAACAGTAGCATTGAAACACAAATATGGAGAAACGAGATAACTTTTAGTAGCTAGCTGCGAAAATATTGTATATAGAATGTAATAATTCAAGGTATCAGTCCAAAGCGCGGGCTTGTGTTTATTTCGTTACACCCGTAAGAGGATGTAGGTCTATATCATTTGATAAAATATACGAACCTTGATTGCCCAGCCTCCAGTTTTAAATACCATCAAGCTAACAGAATATGAATGGTTATATAAAAACACTAAGGCTTACCAATATATGTGAAAGGAAAATAATGTTCTCTATTATCCATTTGTAGTTATTGCTAGTAGGTCCAGTTCTAAGCTTATAATGTTGTTGGGAGAACTTTATTAAACACAGATTATTTCCTTTCTGAAACCGATTCTTTTGTGACACTAGTTCTTTAGTGCCTTAAAGCATTGAATTGTCTCTTTTGTCCATTGAAGCACAAATAATGACATTCTCAATACTGTTGTCAGAAATCGATCATGTGTTCTAGATGGAATTTGTATCGTTTGTCTTTATCCATGGTATAAAACCTAGCATTTGACTATTTATCGAATACACGTTCTACAAGGTATTCTAATTATAATATCTGACGCTCCAAAATTTCAACGGTTATCCTTTTCTCCTTAAAATGCTAGCAAGTGGCAACACTCAATCGTTGAAACGTGTACACTTCCATCACATTTTTTGCCATTAGAATAAACCTAATTCTTGGAGCAGTTGAATTCCAGGTTCAAAGCTGACTCTTTGTTTTTCATTCCTTAATCACATCAATAGACCTCTGATAAAATATGACTTAAACTTAAGTAGATAAACATGCACCTGATAAACAAGTTTATTTCAGTTAGCACAGATTTCTGGTTCGAATCCCCTAGAGACTCTCAGTATACCAAGGAGTCTGTATCGAAAGGTGTAACTCAGATGTACTTAAACCCTGTGAAGGTTCCTTACTCAGACAGTAGTCGAGTTTATGGCTGACTGTCATCTAAATGTAACACCTCGAGTAGTTTTCTTTTTATTAAGACTGCCTACTATCCACACTTTTGTTCGATTTCATCATCAGTCAGTCAGTCACAACGTAGAACAAGGTACATGCGTACATCAGTTCAAGTTGCCATGCCTCAGTTAGCTGATAGAGATTAAATTGTCGGAGCGAATTCCAGAGTAGGGGAGGTAGTAACAGAGTAAGTACTAATGGAATGGCATAGAGATCAGAGATAAGATTTGAAACAAAAAATGTGAATCAGTCAAGAGAAAATTATGAGGAGCTCAAAAACTAGAATTTGGAGGAAGACAAGGAGTGGATGCAACTGCGCCATTCCCAACGATTTTGAGCCATATCACCTAAAGTCTCTAACCATTTGTTATGATCATCAGGTGGGCCCCAACCAGGTAGTCTGCATCTATTAATATAGCTCAGCCCAATTGTCAATGACTTCATGGACTGGTGCCATGTTTTCGTTTGGCCGCCCCTAGCTTTCTTCCAGCCTACTCCTACAACAGACAACATTGCTCGTTTCGGTAGGTGGTGGTTAGGCATACGCAACACATATCCTAACCACGTCAGCTAGTGAAGATTCACTACTTCATCGATAGACTTACCGTATTTACCTAGTACTCTATTCCTAACCCACGCATTGCTTACTCGGTGGTCCCAGCAAACACGAGTAACGCTTCGGAGACATCTATGATCGAATACTAGGAGCCTACAAATATCCTCTATCCTTAAAGGCCATGTTTCACATTCATAAAGTAAAATGGATCTGACTGCTGCGCAGTAAACGCGTCCTTACGTCAGTAAACAGATGTCTCGCCTACGCCACAAGTGACGCAAGCTGGCAAAAGCCAATCATGCCTTATGTATACGTGCCGAGATTTCATCGGACACCAGACCGTCAGGACTAATGAGGCTTCCATGATAAGTAAAGTGGATAACACATTAAATTGCTTCGCTCCCTATCACTAACTTCGGTGCCGAATTAAGCCAGTCCTGAAAAAATATTTCGCATTTGGATGGAGGGGGGGTATCGCAGCCAAAACATGCTTACATTCATGTTTAAGGTTGTCGAAAAATTCTGCATTTTGTCAGCATCTTCACTCAGGAGAACTATATCATCGGCATATTCTAAGTCAGTAAGTTTATCTCCTGGAAAGAGGTCAACCTCAGAGAAATCAGACGATGATAATTTCAACTCTAGAAGTATGTTCATGATAAAATTAAATAAAAATGGAGAAAGCGGACAACTTTGACGAACACCACTAGAAGTGATCAATTCCGAAGACAATCTGCCATAAGCTGTAACACGACATGTGGTGTTTGAGTACAGAGCTTGTATGAGGTTAATGTACTTCTCCGGTACGCCTTTCAGTGAGAGACATTGCCACATAACCTTACGATCGATAGAGTCAAACACCGCCTTAAGGTCAAGGAATACAGCTATTGTTGGGCGTCTGAAAGTGTGTCTATGTTCCAGAACCTGCCTAAGTGTGAATATTTGGTCTATACAACCACGTCCAGGTCTGAAACCACCTTGGTTTTCTCGAGTTTACTCTTCACAAGCTTTAGTTAGACGTCGAAGTATTATTAAGGCCAATATTTTAGACACTATATTCGTTAAACTGATTCCTCGGTTATTGTCACACGAGGACTTCTGTCCTTTCTTATAGATTGGGACGATTAGTGTTCGAGACCAGTCAGATGGGATTACATCCAGTTCCCAAATCCTAGCCAATATCTCAGTTAATCTCGCTGCTACAGCTGGACTACCGTCCTTAAATATCTCAGGGGTTAATTCATCTGGTCAGCTGCTCTCCCTCGCTTTAGGTTTCCTATAGCCTTCTAAACCTCACTGAGACTTGGGGGACCAATGTTAATTTGCCATACAGATTGTTTGGAGATGGTTGGCAGCTGGGAAGAGGCCAAAGGCCAGTTGAACTGTCCCCTAAAATGTTCTACCCATTGGTCTGATCTACTGGATTGACAGTGAATAGTGGAACCATCTTTTTCTAAGATAGTTTCACTTACAGTTGGGTTTCTGATACCAGTTTCAGTAATAAGTCTGAACAGTTGCCTACTGTCACCTAGTACCGCTGCCTTTTCCATCTCTTAAGCTTTTGCCACCCATCACTGCTCATGATCATTGCTTAAGCTTTTAACCAGCTTGTGTTTAAGTTGCCTTTATTACTCATCGTGTTCAGAACCGGATGAGATGTGTTCCCGAGCATGTATCAGTTCAGTAGATTCAGTTAAAATCCAGAGTTTTCCTAACCTTTTGGTCTAGTTTATTAGTAGATATTACTGCTGTTTCAACAGCTTTTTGGATATCATTCTAGGCTAGCTCAGGATGAATACACTCTACGACGTTTACTAATTGGTTTCTTAGTTGTTCCTGAAACGTATTCTTGACTTTTCCATCATTAGGTTGAACTCTGAGAGGGGGATCCTTGTCGTGGATCTTTTACGTCCAGTGAGACGCAGACTAATACGCGCTCGCACTAAAGCATGATCTGAGTCTAAACATGTGCTCCAAAACGAGCGGCAGTCTTCTATCGAGCCTCACCAACGATGGCTGATAGCAATGTGGTCTATTTGAGTCCAGCGTTGACATCGGTTAACAGTTGGTAATGATACTGTTGTTAATTGAAATTTCGGAAATTAATCTCTTTCCAAGTGGTCCACGCAGTCTTAATTGGTTTAGACTGATAAAATGCAGTCTTTTGATAGCATCAAACGACAGTGTATGTTTTGGATGCGTTCTCCTCCCCCTCCCTTCGAGTGCGAATTGTTATTTCAGGATTGGTTTCCATCAACTGAATTAAATTTAGGCTCGACTACCTCAAAATGTCCAGTTTGTTTTTGCCAACTTACGTCATCTAGGGCGTAGGTGAGATACCCATTTACTAACCAAATGATGACTTGACTGCTAGAAGTCCGATTTAATTTACTATTTGGCTGCGAAACGTAGCCATTAAGAGTAGATAATATTCATAGGTTATTTGTATTGATGATCGAATTCTTCAAAACATTAATCGCCTTTGATGAGATCACAGGGTAAGTAATAATAGGCTAGACTGTTGGGGAAGAGTAGTCAATCAATTGGTTCAGTCGTAAATCATCGACTGGTGTGATTGAGATATGAATTACGAATACCACCCTAGTGTCTAGAGAAACATATAACCTGCTTGGGAAACCGCCAATAAAGCCACCTAAGAAAACTGCTAAAAACGCATCAGGAGGAGTTCTGAAACTGGTTGGCGAATTACACTGTGAATTTTCCTTCAATCGAAATAGCTGTAAAGGAATATGCTATCTAACAGAACGACCATACCTTGATCTTCTTGGGTTAAATATGCTAGAAAAACTTGGAATAATGGATACGCCCATCAACAGTGTTTGTAACGTGTCATGTCCATCATTAGACACTCCTATACGTGCAAAAAGAGGCGAAAAGTTACTGGAAAATCTGAAGAGAAAATTTGCTTCTGTTTTTCAGAATAGCCTTGGTCTTTGCACCAAAATGAAAGCTTATTTACCTATGAAACCAGATGCTAAACCTATTTTTCATCCGAGATGTCCTGTACCATTTGCTGCTCTGGAACTAGTCGATCAGTAACTTAATCGTTTGCAGCAAGCTGGTGTAATCCAACCAGTCAACTACTCTGCATGGGCCGTGCCGATCGTAATGATTAGAAAGCCGAATGGAACTATACGCATTTGTGCTGACTTCTCAACCGGTTTAAATGATGCATTGGATGCATATCAATATCCGTTACATGTTCCTGAAGACCTGTTTGCGAAGCCAAATGGTGGAACATGTTTCGCGAAAATAAACTTCTCCGATGCCTGTCTGCAAGTGGAGGTAGATGATGATAGTAGAGAGCTTCTGACTATCAACACTCATCGTGGGTTTTTCTAATACACCCGCCTACCGTTTGGCATCAAAACTGCACTTGCCATCTTTCAGCGAATAATGGATACAATGGTAGCAGGTATACCTGGTACAGCAGCTTATCTAGATGATGTCATAGTTGTGGGTTCAACTAACAATGAACTTTCTGATAGACTACATCAAGTCTTTAACCGAGTGTTGGAGTATGATTACCAACTACGTGAAGAAAAGTGTATCTTCCTCATGCATTCGATCAAATACCTTGGTTTCATCCTAGATAAGAACAGTCGCCGACCAGACCCTGCCAATATAGAAGCCGTTCAGAAAATGCCTGTACCAACTGATGTCCCTTCATTAAGATCCTTCTAGGAATTAGATAGTCATTACAGCACATTTTCGCCTGAAATACATCAAAAAAGAGGTCCATTGAATGCATTACTATCGAAGGATAAACCTTGACAGTGGTCAGCAGAATGTCAAGCATCGTTTGACAAAATCAAGTCAATGCTCAGCTCGAAGCTTCTGTTAACACACTTCGATCCCAGCTTGAGAATTGTTGCATCTGATTCTTCTAGCCATGGAGTTGGAGCAGTGATATCTAACGTGTTTCCAGACAAATCAGAAAAGACAATGCCCATGCTGCCAGATCACTCACCCCAGCCTAGCGAAACTACAGTCAAATTGAAAAGAAAGCCCTTGTAATCATTTTCGCTGTTAAAAGATTTCATAAAATGCTCTATGGCCGTAAGTTCACCCTGCTGACAGATCATAAACCATTGATTGCAATTTTTGGTTCTAAAACGAAAATCCCTGTATATACGGCTAATAGACTACAATGCTGGGCAACAATGCTTCTGAGCTATGATTTCAACATCAAGTATCAGTCAACAAATACTATCGGTCAAGCCGATGCCCTCTCACGACTAATTGGAGTTCAACACCCTGGAGCGGAGGACATGATCATTGCCTCCATATCAGTTGATCTAAAAATACGGAGTGTAGTAGCAGATGACATTCGAAACACTGCAGTGTCGTCAGATGAAGTCAGAGAAGAGATTCTCCGAGACCCATTTCTACAAGAGGTCCTGCACGCATTACTTTCGGAAATAAACCGCATGAAGGAAATATTATTAAAATGGACAGTTTCCGATGTTAGGGTTTGTATCGAAGCACTACTTATCCCTCATATCTTCGCCGTCTCTCTAATTACCTTTTAGTAATTAAAATCATTGTTAGTTTCGTATAGTTCGAAATTGGCTTCTTATGAGCATCTGCTCTTTAGAGCACTTCAGATCATGTGCACATCATACTTAGTTTTATACTGCATTCAGACAAAATGTTAGATAGTGTCTCTAAATATTTTTATTCATTAGTTCATACCACTGGGATAAATATGCGTCAATTTCCTTTCCAGTTTTATATGAATAAGATTTATTTAATCCTACTTTTTATTTCACTACGTAACCACTATTGCCTCCTAACTCTAACATTTTTAGCTATAAACAATGAATTTTTCAAACGTTCCTAAAGAACTAGTTAATTTGAACGTATTCTTAAGATGTGCTTCAGATCATTCTGCAACCAACCCTATAATCACATACTACTGTAAGTTTTTCAATAAGCGCTTTAATATAAAATTTCTTAGGTTTGCTGCATGCATTTCAAAAAGGTCTAAGTGTAACTCAAAAACCGCCCCATGTCAAGGCATTTTTGACTTCTCTCATGGATAAATTAGAAGAGTTGAAGAAAAATAATTCGAATTGTGAGGAGATTAAAAATGAAACAGTTGGGATCCCTTATGTTGAACAGTATGCTCTCAAATTGTATAGTGCTGCTTACCAAAAGGACATGAATTCCGACTTTGGACCGTATGTATTATATAATCTTACCATATTTAAGTGCTACTGTGAAATTATTTCTTTCAGCTGCTACGCTCTTAGATGTTGTTTCCGGAGCTGAAGAAGTGGGTGATGATGTGAGCTATCTTTTACTTATCCGTCGACACACTTCTTCCTTATGATAGATTGAAAAGGCTAGAAAATATGCCAAATGGAAAGCTGTTTACATTAGTAAATGCTTGAAATCTGGAGAAGTTCCAATTAGTGGACCTATTCCTAACACTGAGGCTGCCGATTCTCCAAGTATGTTATCTTTATGCATAAGAACTGCATTGTTTGTTTTATATACGAGGTCTGCCTGGTTATTTCAGTGAAACCTTATTAACGACTAATTCACTTTGTTTGTCTGTATTCCATTAATAACAGAAATCCAATAAAGCGTAGATTGTATAGTATCAAAACAGTAAGTGCTAAGTTATTTTGATGACTAATGTGTCTTTCAGTAGCTAGCAATTTTTAAATCGTACCAGCTGATTATTGTTGTAGTATCCACTTTCCTTGCCAGTTATATGATGTTTTCGTATCCTGTGTCATCCTAAAATTTACCGATGCCTAACGATAAAATTCAGAAGAGACGTTGGTTCATAAATTCTAACGTTTTTTAGTTATTAAACTTCTCCAAATAAATTTGGTTTACATACCTGTGAATGTCTCATACTATAAAAGGTATAGTTGTGTAATTCGTTAGACATACTTTTTAGAACCTTTAATAGAATAATGGATATTGTTATTGGTGTTAAGCCATATCCTAACTAGGAATGTCAAATTTTTAAACTTTTTTGAGTGTGCAGTTCATTGATGCAGTTTTTTTTCTCTATTCATTCAAGAATTCATTTAACCCTGAATCAGCTGCACATTTTCATTGTTCTTTCTTTCGCAATATCACTTCAACTTCTTAATTACCGTTGTAACCGATTTCCTATCTCGACTTATATTCTTGGATGTCAGAGCGGTGAGAAAACATAAATATTTTAGTTGTTGTGTCCCGAATGTAGAATTCGGCTTTTGAACATTTCGAACGATTCATGTTCGTCGTCTTTCTATTTTATCCTATTTATTTAACGTCTTATTAGTCGATCGATTTGTCTTACACACTATAATCTCACTCCGTTTAAAAAATTATTCTGATGTTTCATGTCTCACCAGTTTTTATTACTGTGCTTTTCCACAGTTTGACCCGCGTCAATTTATTTCCACATAAAAAATGGCTAAGATCCTGTATTCGTTAGATTGACATCGTTTGGGTATCATTTAATACCAGGGAGCATTGGAGAGCTCTTTCATTCTCCTACAGAACTCAGCATTATGCACTCTTACTTTTTCCAAGTAATCGAGCCAAGGGCATTCAGGTTTTGTGGCAAATACTTAACTATCTGCACTACTGTACCAGCGTCTAGTGATAGGATTCTCACTTCTGCCAATTTGTGATAGTGTGACGACCAATCAATAGCATTAGTGATAACTTTTACACCCGGCATGTTTGTTATCTAATTGACAATCGGTGTCGAATATAAACAACTCAACTTAATACCTATCTCTACAAAACCACCTTAACTTCGGAAAAACAAATTGTTAGTGAGAAGAATATCCAACCTTTCCTGTTATCAGTAGCTAGCTTATATTTCTCATTCATATAGTACGTAGTTTTTAATTCGACACTTAATCTCGTGTATGAATAAGAATATATAATTTACACTAATAGTTTGTTTCTAGTTTTGATACTTCCTTATAATTTTGTGCTTGTGTACATGATATAAGCGCATAAATGTTAACAAGCACAAGCCATTATGACATTAGCTTACAAGTATTAATGCACAGTTCGAATGATTAGACTTGAAGTAAGGAGATGCTTATTGTGCTTACATGGCGTTCATATTCCTATTGTGTCTTTTTGGATTTATAAAGTATGTTGCGTAGATAGTTTTCACCGTAAAGTAACCTTATTTAGGGAAATGTTCAAAACGAAGGACACTAAACAGTTTTTTTCTCTTAGTTTTCGACTACATATAAATCTTTACCTATAAGTGACCACCCGCTAGGTCATGTATGTATATATAACTATCCAGTCTGATGACGAACATGGCGTCTTTAGACCATTATTGCTACAATTCGTTGGTTTGTATTTTCGATTGCAGCTAATTTGTAGTATGATGCATTATTCATTCAACGTCATCAGCTAGTCTCTTTTTTCAGCTAACTATAAGTGATGATCCCACGCCACGATTTCAGCGAATCCATCCTAAAGCTGTTTGCTAATCAACACAATTATTATTGAGCTGACAAAATACCCATTGATGTCCAGCACAAGAATGCCTCAAATCATGTTCTAGTGTCAAACAAACTAGCTTGATTTGCAGTAAACTAACAAAATCTGCTAGTTCATTGTAGGTATGTTTGTTATTAAATATTTCAACATAATCATGTTCACTAGTATCCAACACTAACTACTGGGTCTGAGGATAACATATAGTTTCTTCGCTAAAAAAATGTTTTCTATCATTGGGTAAAGGTTTGCATTTTAAAACCTCAGTCAAATTCTTATATTTATCTGACAACTTACGTTCTGGATATCTGTTCAACATTCTAAACATATCGTTGAACGTAGCTTCCTAAGTCACTGATGTCTCAAGACTAATGCTATACACAGAAATATTTCTGTTAAGCCAAAATACAGAAACTTATTGTACAAAAATTGTGTTACGAACACTAATTCTTATTTTCGTATCTCCTGGATGTTCATTGTCAATCTAAGACTTGCCTCTACTCATACTACGTTTGGCTATAAGGAGGGTTAATTGTCTTCATAGATTTATTCACTTATTATTAAAATTCCACCAACTGTGCTCCGTATCACTTTGTCTGAAAGCATATCATTAATTATATATTTGACCTATGCTACTACCTTGACGTAGGAGTCCGGCTTACCTATCGTAATGAATCAGTCGGACTGTACTGGTGAGAACCATCCTTTCTTAGGCACTGTCATCCTTGTTATCTCCACAACTTTGTATTTGTGTGGCGCATATATTTTTGGTGCCATTTTTTACTGAATTTTATGTTTAAATAAATAAAAACAATAATCACCCTTGTCAGGTCGGCCGAAAATTGATACGACTAAAAGCAGCAAACTTAAGATCCGAAGGTGAAGTTGTATTACCGACTGTACAGAGGTGTGACGGCAGTAAGATGTTTTCTTCCGACAACCAACATAATAGCGACGCTGTTTTTTCACGAAAAAGAGTAGAGTTAGGAAAAGTTAACCCTGAAAATCCCCACAAGATCTTGAAACATTACCCATGTATTGCAAAGCCAATAAGCTAAAGGTCTTAGGCATTTATTTCCAAATAAAACAGGCATCTCAGTTAGGTGGTTTACAAATCTGCAGCTATCGGAATATCTAAAAAAAACATCTCACGTGCCAAACAATTAAGTACAATAGTATGCAGTTCTTACTGAAGTGTTAATTGTGTAAATAATCAAACTTATATAATAATCGACTATCTTCTTTTTCTGAAGTGTTGATAAAATTTCCATGAATGAAAAATGTGAGCTATTAAGAGCAACACATTCCGCAAATCCAAACACAAATCAGTTTGCACGACAAACACGACGTTTTTTTTACTGCAACGAGTTATGAAATACTGTGACTGGATTATGTATGTTGGCTTACAAAATATTGTGCATGGTAGACTTTATTCTAACGTTTGAGGATTGACTGTGCATAGAATGAAGTTTGTCTAATTACTATGCGAACTGAGCTAACGAGATTATTATATTACCAAAATAAGGGACATTTTAAAAGCAATAAAGTTGATGTATCGTTGGCTTCCTAAAACAAAGTTTTCACGAGGTTGTTTACTCTTATTAAAACAAGTTTTCACTCCTTTTCATAATCATTGGGTTCATTTCTCATCGTTGACTTCCCTCTTAAGATTAAAATCCAGATGATCTTAGGTTAATGAGATGTGTTTAAAATAAAATTGAAACTAAGTTTATTATACATCCATATGTAAGCCGTGGAATAATGCATAACCATAATAATGGATTTAACTTAGATGTAACAAGTTTCAAAGTTTAGCAGTGTTTTGTTGTACTGAAAAGTACCTGATGTTTGGCATCAATTAATATCCAGATGTCACTAACTCATTTTGGCATATGTATAATAAACTGCAGAAATTACTGCGATACTTCGTGCGTAATCCATTTATTAAGCGTTAAGTAACAAACACATTGCAGGCACTTAGCTTATGTCAGTAATAAGTTTAAACATACATCAGGCACTAACAAATATTCAGGTTGGTAATCAACTTTTTAAAGCGACAATTGTTGACATTTTTCAAATAGAGTTAATACAATGTGGTACTGTTTAAAATGAGGCAGAGGAACTGCATAGACGGTTAATCTTCATGATTCAGTTTGTATTGTGTCTAGCAGGTGAAATATAAGACGCATATTCCGTTCCATCCAGAACCCGTCAACTGGAGGAGTCTGCATATTGGTCAATTTCAGTCTATAAAAACATCTGCGAAAAGATGACAACTTCGAAGTTATTCACTTGTCTGTGATTCGAGCTGTGAATCACTGTAGCGTTGGCTTTATTCCTATTTGCGAATTTGAATGGTATCTTCAAGTTTTACAAAAAATAAGATTATCCTTAAAGAAAACAGAGGGTTTTAATACTTGTTTTAAATTTCTATTTAAAATTAATCCTCCTTGTGTAGATATTTCCGGATTAACAAATACAAATAATCTCTTGAATAATGAACCAAACCCTCAACCTCCACAAGTCCCCTCCAGTTGTGCACCTGAGCAACCACCTAGTGCGGAACCAGCCCCAGCTAATGATGTTTCACCAAGTCAGTGGTTTAACGTTGAAAAAGATATCAGGTATGCAATGAGTGCATCAAACTATCAAGATAAAGAGACAACCGTAAAGCACCTGATGAAAGCTTTAAGGTCACTTGGAGTTGACATCTAACTCGCAAGATGATTTTCTATTAATTTCGACTTTGAATTGCACATATATACTTTACAGTAGTTTGGACATTGTCTCTTTAATGTAATCAGTGTTGTGAAATTATTTACAACTGGCATTTTAATTAAATAACCGAAAAATTGATAAGACGGTAGTTGCAGAAAAATGTGTTATTTCCATTTCGTTTATGTATGTAATTTTTCAAAGCTTGTAATTAGTTGTGACCTTCTATTCAAATTGATTGTCTCGTGGTAAATAATGCCACTGAATCCAGTTATTAGTCCGACATTGTATCCTGGTAATGTGATTGGGAGTGGTAGTACAATTTCTATGTTGGGTTGTCTGGTTAATTGAATTGTTGTTTTCTTGTGATTGCCGTTTCTCAACTAGTGCTTCTTCGCATTAACTTTAAGCTACTGGTTCGCATACTTTTTTGTCAATGAAAATAATAAACTGTCTTACATATCTTACAGATGATGTGTGTAGAATATTTGGTTTGTTACTAGACCTTTAGGTAAAAGCCTTCTGCCAAGATTTACTTAAGCAATATGCGTATCACTGAATTATTGTTTCAAATACTGTAATAATTATCTTAAGGGTCGCCTAATGGTATGTTACTACATCTTATTGATCCAATACAACTTATTCAAAGTAATCTGAATGACCTTACAAGTAATGCTCCGGTACCAAAACTTTGGAAAGTAGTCAGTAACTGATGCCCCACTATGTACGTAATTATATCTTACGTCACTACCGAGTAGTCGCTGGAAATACTAGTGGTTATACCTCCTTGATGTTTGCAAGTAGGTAGATTTTGTATCCCACGTTACATGAGACATACTTCGTTATTAAAACGAAAACGAGAAATAAGGCTCAACCATAAAGTATGTTAATTACCTAGGGATTTATTTTGAAGACTACCGCTTAATAATAACATATTTTCAAAGATATTAGAAAATATTTGGGGTAGGGTGGTAAATTGATTTGTGAATCATCTTTTGAATAATTCATTCTACTAAGGTAAACTTATCAAAATACTTTGTAGCGCTCAAACCATTCAATCACTCGTCCTGCAGTGTTAATGTAATTACACTTCTCCAACTAGAACAGCGAATCTCTTCTCCGTCGGCAACCAAGGTTTTGTAAATGCATTCATTCGTTTTTTAAGTAGTTTTTTATCTATGGGTAAGGTGCATATCGTTATCAGCATCAGACCTCTATCACACTTCCACTGTTACTCGCAAGGATGTATCTTTAGTAAAGTAGCGTGTTAATGTTCATTGTAAGTTGATATGGAACATCTATTAGAACTAAACAGAATTTGAACTCAAAATAATAGAAGTGGTTCGTTCTTATATCAAATGCTACGGGAAAAACAGACATCTGAGTCACAGCACTTGATGGTGAGACAAGATATAATGCAAGCGTATGGATAAAAATAACGTTCACCTGAGATCACGTTCTGATCGTAACAGAATGTGTAGCACCACCATTTTGTAGTGGTCCTATGTTGTAGCGAAAATTAAAATAATGACAGCTTTCAACATATTGAAGCAGTAAGATGTATGCATCCATTATTGCTCAATTAAAATGTAACAGATTTATTTTAAAAATGCGAACAACGGTCAGTTTCCAATACCATGATTACAAAAGATTCGCCATATAATTCAACAGTTGATATATGCACTTTAATCCATCATCTGTAGTAGTTAGTAGTGTTTTATGAACCCATATATCTGCTTAAAAACTCTTATTGATTCGCTTTGAGTTTACAAATACCCTTATTCATTAACAGCTAGCTTTCATGATACACTGGTCAAACTTGATGGTCACGAAATTCCTATGGATAACATATCAGTAATAATCACAAAAAATATATTAGATGAGTATGTTCAAAATATGGCGTTACTTTAAAGTTATAATGACAGGAAACCTGCGTCTAACCAGGCACCCATTTATATGTTAAAAAAGTAAAACTGGGAAAGCATTGTAAATCACCTAGTAACAAATACAGCTCTACGAATCTCATTAGAAACGGTGCATTTTTAAGTACAGCTGAACGTTGCTGATTTGGTTTAAAAGCATTGGTATTAAATAAGCATCGAAAGCGCTCAAATCTCTGTTGACAGAACGAGTACTTACTATGAACTAAAGTAATTTACCTTCCTGATACACTTCAGTGTTTTCGAATTCAGCGAATTCACCACATTTTTTTTAAAACAGCCAAAGAACAACTCAGACCCAAAGACAGGTAGTCTTTATCCCATTGCTAGGTCCTACATTATTTGTGTTCCTCTATTTCCCTTCCTTACCTCTATATATGTAAACATCATTCACACATGAAATAAAACTCAGGAAGTTAATATAAATTAATACATTAAATTGCGGAACACGGATTAAAGGTTAATAATAACATAGAGTGGTTGGGCAAAGACATCAAGTTCTATGCTTAATTGACGTAAAATTATAAGAGTAGCAGATGGGAATATGAGCTACAGAGGTGCAATATTATGTAAACACTGTTGTATATTGTTATGATTAGCAAACGACTATTAATGTTTACAGAAATGATTATCAATAAATAAATGATAAATAGGCATAATAATAATACCTGGATAGAAACCATAGTATCAGGGACTACTAGGAACGCTTTAAAATACATAAAAACGAACGTGATCGCATTAGTTAAGATACGGCCTTATACCAATAAATAGTCAAAAGATCAACACCTACTAAATTATACAAGCTTTGATTGGTTAGCACAGTAAATGATTGAACAAAGCTCCTTGGACAAAAAAGTACACCATCCAAGTAATTTAATGAATTGAATCACCTACTTTTATATGTCACGTAATGTACCACTTCGTAAGAAAAAAAAGGAACTAAGGTATCTGTGTACAGAAGCCGCATAGAAGCTTTAACATAAGATTACAATAACTCGGAAGCGGGAAGGGATATGATAATCGTTAATGAGTTCATGGGAAGCTTAGAAATGTTGCTTACTAAATGTTAAGTGAATTCAGTTTAACAATACAAGTTCAGGTAACATAAACGGTAGACTCCTCAGATTATGATTCTTATTATTCGTCCTCATGTAACAGGTGAAATAAATATCTTATAAATCGATTGCCTCAGAATTGTGCACTGTCTTAGATTATCTATCGTGTTAATAGTTGCACATCGTTGCTTCGAAAGTCTCAGTCTGGAATCGAAAATCCTGGGTCTTTAACGATTAAACTTAAAATAATCATCTTTCTCTAAAGCTTGGATTTTTCCTCGATGTGAAGATATCGTCAATTACTCATAATATAGAATAATGATTTCCGGATTGTATGAACGATTAGGAGATTTCCGAATAAGAATGAGATCTTTGCACAGTAAGTAAATCTTCGATATAAGAGTGAAGATGGGGATTTTATACCAGTCTACATCTCCGGAATAGACGAATACATAAACGAATTAATGTCATATGTAAAATATATATCTCAAAACATTTAATAGCATCGGTTGCTTGTAACAGTATCTCACCATGATTATCTTTGTACCATATAAGCTTACCAGCGAGCTTCGCTAGACCAGTACAAAAATAGTCTGAACATAAGACGATCTTTTCGTTCCTTGGTTGCCTGGAGGCTGTGCTCATTTTTCCAAGATCATTCCACCAGTAGGCCTGATAATGCATAATACAAAACTAGACTAATGATTAATCTACGATTAAAACGCCTCGCTAATTTCGCTGACAATAATGGAATAAAACAGAATAAGGTGAAGATGAGTCTGGAATTCACTACACTTATTATAATCTCAACTCCACTACACTAAACATCAACTTAATGTCTACGAACATATTGTTGGAAACAATACAATACACAGAAATAATCTAAATGGCATAGAAGAAATGTTTAATGTACGAGTCAAACGTTTGTTTACGAAGCAATTGAATAGATCGGGATTAAGTTACATCAATGGGTTGCCAGACAGTATTTTTACTCACGCGAAACTCAACTTATTATTAGTTATCATTTAAAAATGAAAGAGTAAGCGTCCACATTACTTGGATTTAAATATTTGATGTATGTAAGTTCCCAAATTATATAAAACGTCAGTGACTATTAAACACTGAATATGTAGAACATTCTATATTTCCTCGCTCATGGTCAAAATTAAGAATACTGGCTACAACCAAACCAATACGTGAATTGTGTGAAATCCCGTTGATGAAAAACATTGTTGCTTGCCATTTTCATTAACGGTGTAGTTAAGCTATGTCTGAAAAATCTATGAAGAAAGGAATTGTTCCTTTTATATTGACAGAAATAAAATGTTGAGTTAGTGCTTTAAACTGCTGACCGCTCACTAAATATGTAATGTATGACCGGTTGATAAATGCTCATGAACCCTATTGAGCAGCTATCATAAATACATTTCATTAATTAGCCAATACCCAGAAAGTGTCGATTATAAACTTTTGTGATCATTAGGATACGACTTGTCAAGTATTCGTTCAGATCACACTTCAATCTACTCAGGCGTTCGTTCAAATACTCTACCACTTGACTCAAAAAAAGTATGATCCCGGTTGTCATTGAGAATAATCATCGAGCAAAGAAACTCCACTGCTCATTATTGGTATGCCTCACGAACTTTACAAAAATTTATTTGAAAAGAATGTTGATATTAGATTAACGTGTGTTACATACCAAAATTGAAGTAGGAATATATAGACTATTGACTGAATAGTGTCGTGATTTCTGTGAGATCTAAATATTTTGTAAACTATCCAGTACAAAGTTGAGTGTATACAAGTTTAGGAAGTTAAAGTGAGACGAAACAGATAAACGATCCTCTCCAGTTTCCAGTGTCAAATTTGTTTCATGTCGTATGCACTATTCCCGCATTCGAGTAATCTTCATTGCTACAGTTCATTACAGTTATTATGTCTAGTGTTTAATTAAACGCTTCACATAATCCCTTTCGTAATTTATTGTCTACTTTACCACAAATAAGCTCGCAGATATAAAGATATATTCCAGAATTTCGAAAACGAAAACAGTAAACCTGTAAAAGTGTCATTAGTATTATAGGAAGCCTAGTAGAATTGCTATCCCAATAAACACAAATATTCCAATAGTAAATTAAAGGTTTATAAAGCAAATATTAGCGGACCGTATAACAGAATTGAAAAAAATTATCCCAATGAGTAAGACAGACGCTATCAAAGACACATATTCATTTCAAAAAAAATCATTGAGTCTCAAGCTCCACGACCATGAACACCAATTTCACAATATCATCTTGAACGTAAAACTTCATTTTAGGCATAGTTTAAATGTATCTAAAGTAATTTAATGATTTCTCATTTCTAAACAAAACTAATCTTCATGTCAACGTGTAAATTAGTTTTAAAAGACGATTCATTTATTGTCTTTTTTTTAGGATAAAAATGTCGCAGTTTTCGAATTTATGAGATCTTCACGTATGATGCATTTGTAGGATATTCATTAATAAATACGTTAAAGCTAAGTCAAAAAGCGATCATTGATATTTTCTAATCGTAGAATTTAGTGAAATTAATACTAATCGGTGTTTTACCACTAATTTTCATTGAAACTATCTAGATTAAACTACAAGAATTATTTAGCAATACACTTAGATGATCCACAAAGTGAATCTAACCTCATATTATTTGTTCTATAAAATGTATATATATAATATGTAAAGCTTCCAGAATTGAAACGCAATAATCACCACTACCAACTAAAGACCGGGTAGTTCTCTTTAACTATGTGCACGGCCTAAAACCATTAAATTATATTGCTAGCGTTCTAACAGGAATATTATTAGCAATTCTTTATTTTGCACAGACATTTCGTATTTGAAATTTTATAACTAAGCTATTGCCCTCCAATGAATGAGACGACTTTTACATGCGTAAACTCTCATACTACTGTCCAGCTATAGTTATCGTCTTAATAATACAATGTGATAACCTACAGTAATCCCTTCCCTTCCTTTATCCTCTGTTATTCGAACGGTTGGACATTCCCTTCATCATTTCTTGTCAACAGTAATGTAGTAAAGTACATGAAAGTAAAAGATAAAATAACAAAAGTAAGAGTAATCAACCAAAACATTTCAATTCACTAAATAACAGACCTGCTAAATACTTTGCCCACCAAATGAGTTTACTTACGCCAATAATATCAATATAACACAAGCATGGCACACGGTTACGCTGATTAGCACAATCAAATTCCCTCTGACACTAACTCCTCAACCACAACATGAAGAAAGTCAACCAATGAAACCTTCATTATCTAGCCTTACCTCATTGATACTAATTATATGCATCAAATACAAAACCACAACGTACCATGAGTAAAAAATCTCAATCTGTACAAAACCGGGGTCGTTTTCCGTACAATACTGAGTAACAAGTATGTAATTAAGTACCTGTGATTTATGAACGGTAAAAGTTAATTAGTTAAATGAAAACTCACAACTAGGTTATTATAAAAATAACAAAACAATTACTTAACAAATACACTATATATAGGCTCTCTAGGGAACAACATTCGCTTTCATATATCCAGAAAAGAGTATAAACTGGAATACAAAGATCTATCGCTCACAACTCCTGGCAGATTATTCGAAAATAAATCCTAAAATGTCAGCTTATTTTCAATAATCTGACCACTCATCGTCTACTCTAAATGACGTTATTTTGAAATTAACAGCAAACAAATGACGTCGAACTTTTTACGCCTTGACGAAGTCAAACTTATTAATTCTAAAAAAATACCGTTATCAATCTTGTATTACCCTGGTAATCTCTCTTCTCGACACCCAGTCAACTGTAAATCCGTTTTCCTCATTAATTCTTTAGCCTTATTCGAACTCCACTCATCTTAATTTTATAACCAACCATTTAACATTAGTTCTTTTAGCTATGATCTTGATGCGTTGTAAAAACACTTATTACTCTAGAATATTCACATTATGTAACACAGATATTCAACTATGCGAACTTAATGATTCTTTTATTAATCTTCAATGATGAGCGCTGTTTAGTGCGATAACATTAAGTATATACAATGCCTTAAAAAAACTAGTACTATTAGGTAAGTTTTTGAAGCAGCTTATGAGACAAAATAAAACAAATGAATTAATACAATTATGAATTTATAAATAAGAACTCTATAAAATCATCCAATGAATTGAGAAATCAATACGGAATAGTTGATATTCACCTCTCACCACTAATAGGTCACTGGATCGTAACTAATGAATTACTTTAGTTTTAAATGTTTATGTCCTACTAAGCTAAGAATGTGACTAAGTTACTCGACAGTGTATTGAATGTTATTGGATGGTTGGAAGTAGTCGTTAGTGTTGACATCTTTGATTACGTCACTGTGACTATATTTTGTTTATCTGAAGGACTACTAGTTCTCTCAATGCTGAGAATAAACCACACTGTAGTGTCGTAACTGGGATGGAATTTCGTTCTCGAGTTTATTGTTTATCACTCTGAACCAATAAAAAATCTTTGGATGTACCTGGATTCACTTTATTGAAATAATGAACAAAACGCACAATTATACACGAAACAACTATCGCTTTAAGCAAACATCGAAAGCATAAGTAAAACACTCAGTAATCTAAGTGAACAAGATATCGCTTCAGATTATATTTGTTCGAAAATGAAAGCACTAACTATTTTCCACAATAGATATTTAGATAATTTGGCACTAATTACTTCTTATCTGACAAAGTATATGATTTAATATACTCGTTTTCCTCTAATGATCTGTGACATTCTCCATTCCAAAAATATGCAAACAGCACTTCTCAATTAGACTGATTTCTGTTCGGTATCTTAATAAACTTTCAACCTAATTACTTGTTTATATAATATTAATTTATTTCTTATTATGTATTTTTTACTGTAATCGAATTAAGAGTGAGTTAGACAGTCGTTTACTGTTGCTTATATCCACTTATAGTACAACTTTAGAAAGAATGAATTCATGACCTGAAAAATACATCACTGAAATGAATAGTGAAGTCCAAACAAGTGATTATATAATTATTGAATCGACTTAAAAGTTTACAGTCAGTAGCAATGAACCCATCTAAATATGGTAGATATTAACTCATTTGGAAATTACTCACAACTTTCAAATCAGGGTCTATCAAGATGACAACATACTTTTCTTCGACAAAACGCAAAAGTAGGACTGCATAGAGAAGTGACTTTTTATCCAACTTCCATCAGGTAACCCAGAGAAAACGGATCTAATCTAGCTGCATATTCATTTTATAAAGTCAGTTATGTGTGACGAAGAACTCGGTACATATGCAAAGGTTCGATTTACTATACCACATTAACAAGAGGTGATTAGATTTACAAGGTCAAAATAACAACAGAATACGGAAGGGTAGAATGATGAAATTTAAAATCTAGAAGATAAAGACTGAATACTCTTTCGTCACTATGACGGATTTTGAGTTACGTTACTCAGCGTCTCTAGTTACTAATCACGACTATTACGTGGATATCAAAGACGCAGTCTGCATATACCAACATGACCTAGACCAATAGCCAAGGATTTTTATCGACTGGTGCTATGTTTGGTTTAGCCGCCTTTACCTTTCTTCCATCCTACTCATACCCCAGCCAACAATGCGCGACGAGGCAGACAGTGGTTCGGTATACGCAACCCATGTCCCGACCACCTTAGTCAATGAAGTTTTATGACCTCTTTGACTGATTTGCCATATTTTTCTAGCACTCTGTTTAACATCAATATAACTTATTCGGTCATCCCACGATTTACGAGCGATACTATGAAAATCCACATAATCAAATGGCTGAAGCCCATGAATATTTTTTTATTTTCATATCCCTTTTTTAGTACCCATATGTCAAAGTAGAGCGAACTGCCTAGCAGCATAATCGGCCTTTCGTTGAGACAGATATCTCGCTTCCACCATAAATGGCAAACGTTTAGCGAGCGTCATGTATAAATAATCATTTTATTAATGACTGATTTGATTAGCGCGAATATATATGATTGAAACGCTATCTTTTTACTGTACTCAACCTTTAAATCCAGATACGTGATTTCATTACTAGTAAAGAACTTACTAATTTGCTTTTATCAACTATTACTTTCATTTAAACATTTTGTGAATACAAATACATTCTTAATTGTGTTACACTCAACAACACATTCAAGTACAGGTGTTTTACAAAAAAAGAGTATAGAAATAAATGTCCGGAAAAGGTTTCAACTGGTGACTGTCATGTGGACGAACATATGATATGCTTATTAATACTTGATGATATAAGGCCAGTAAGAAAGGATTAATGATCACTTTATCATTGGCAAAGCTCCTACTGAAGGTAATGGAAATTTGGCAAAGTAATGAAAATCTATACCAAGTGAAAATACTTTAAGTATATCTACCCTAAATTTAATTTAGCTACTGAATAAATCAAATCGCTCTCAAATCCATTTATTAAGCAATTAAATTTAATCTTGTGGTATACTGTTGTACTTAAATCATTATTTAATAAAAGTTCACTTACATTCGAGTGTGATATACGTTAATAAATAATAGACATCGTTCTATGATGTCCGGAAACGCAGATAACTATTATTCAGTGTCTAATTGACATTAAGAACAGAATTACGCCTTGATTTCAGGAATATTTATTCATTTCAATGTACTTTAGAAAATATGATTACTAATAACATAACTGATTTACTCCACAACTGGTAAGTGATGCTAATTAGTTTTTAGCATATTCCAAGTTGATGCCACTTATATCAGTTAACAAAAAATTTATAGTACTAATAACGATATAAGTAGTTTCCACTAACCGAATTAATAATGAAATGATTAGGTTCACGCTTTCTGAAATCATCAGCATATAACCTATGAAAAGAGAAAAATAAGGAATATTCAATGCAGAATAACATACCTACCATTCAAATAACACTTTCACACCTGTTATATAATTCAAATAGTAGTAAGCATGCCACTGTCACTTGGATTTCTAAATTTATTCTAACATGTAAGACTTAAGATTTTAGATCGTTCATTACTAATAATATTGACCAATATAGTGGTAATTTATCAAAATACTTGTATTGACTTAGTTGTGTTGTAAATTGTGTTAAGCCATTAGCCTACATTAGATTTCGAAATAAAGTGAATTCACATAACTCAAAACGGAAATGTGTTTTACACTAGTGAACGCAAAATTTGAAAAGCCAATTGTGGACAGACATATACTACTCGTCCCCACAGAGATGACTTGTTAAACATCAATAGACATATTTCTCTTTCCGTTTCATGTAATTTGATTTTGATGATTCGAATGAAATTCCTAATTCATTTAAGGACCAAGCATGGTTTGTAATAAAAGTTTATGCGGGTCCGAAATTGCGATTTCGGTTGGCAAAAAAACAGGCGAAAATTAAAACTAACTAATTTATAGTTCGATCAAATTGGTAAAAACATGGACTAAATGATTCTAACCGATACGATCTCCTTTATAGTGTGAACAATGGTGCACTAAATTGAGGGAACCTTTACACACGAAAATTTTCTTTAAATATCTTTGTGAGAAATGGTCGGTTATTTTATATTGCGAATAGGCCTGAATTAAACAACCATTGATCACCAGGAAGCACTGGACAGCTGTTTTGTCCTAGCATGGGACTATTTAGTAGTGCGTATCCACGACCCCATCAGGTATCGAACCCAGGACCGTTAGGCTCCGTGGTGAACACGTTACTATTAAACTAATGAGTCGGCTCCCAACGGTTGATATTTCTAAATCATTAAATTCGTGGTACGTTTTCCCGACGTCATACATTGCCATCAGTAAGTAACTGCCTCACACCCGACACTGTTTCACTCCCCTGGTTGCATCTACACACTAGAACCCCATAAATTATTTTGAGGAGTCCCGTGCAAGGACGGAACATCTGTCCAGTGCTTTCTGGTGATCAAATGTTTTCTAACTCAGACCAATTCGTGATGCCAAATTAACATTCGACAATCTCCATAACACCCAACTACAACAAAAATGGTTGTACCAGATTCTCCAACATTTACGAGAACCAAAACTGAATTAGAATTTTAACTGAAAACATGACAATTAAGTTGAAGAAACTCACATTACGGTCGAGAATGTAATAGCTTAATAATAACTATGTTGTAGAAACTCATGAATGATTGTGACTCCTCTAAACAATTCTATAATTAAGATGGTTATTATTCTATAAGTAGAATCATGGTATATAAAAACCTCCGAACAGAAACTACTAAAGTTCATTGTGACTTTGGTCATTCAAAGAAGTCTAACTACATAATACGCTTATTACAGATAAGCGTGATTTTGAAAACAAATACATATCTCGCGACATCGAATGAGAACACTACATAACACTTAATACACACGTATTTTAAGTACGCAACATTTCTCCTCATACAAATGATAGAAACTTTAAAGTCATATGTTCTATGATTTATAGATGCAAATATATGTTGAATTAGTCATTCAAACAACAAAAATATCACTAAAAACCAAGTTTTAGAAGGACATGATACATCATACCGAAGATAGTGGAACAGTCCATACAACCGGAACATAAGTTAGTCAAATATATTATCACAGACTATTAATAAATAATGCTGAGAATGACCAGGATGACTGAAACTACTTAGATTGCTTTGAATAAAATGTTGATAAAGTCTGAAACTATAGTCCAAAAAAATAACTGAAGTTGCTATAGACAATTGTGACAAACAAGGCTGATATTCAACTTGACAATATTTGTAAGGTATTAGGACAAGATAGTAAGACTCAGATACCAATAGCGTATATATGCTAATAGTTTAAGTCAAAAACCCTAGATATAAGATGTGAAAGACTACAAACCAAATGTTCTAATTCACGACTATTTCGTAAACTGGATAACGAAACTTCCATCCTAAATCATACACTAATCTAGATGTTCGCAGAGCATAAGTAAACAATTTATACTATTTTGAAAAGAGTTCTAATGGTTGGAATGAATGCAAATATTCCTGGCGTGAAGCTGGTGGATCTTGTTAGGATTAGACGCATAACATAGACAGTGGTAACATACCACTGTCTAAGTTGTTTCTAACTTCACAAATATACGCAGAAACTTAAATTAGCTTCCCACATATTCCTTCCAGTCAATATTTTATTATCAGAGAAAAAATTGAATTTATGATCTCGGCATTAACCAAACTATGATGTAATCTAGCTTTGTGCTGAATGTGACTGTAACAATCTGAAACTGCATAACGCCCCGTGGTACCCTGTGGAAAAGAACCGAATGTAATATTAGGGTCATTGTGAAACTGTTTGTTAACTTATGATAACCATGTATCTTCAGACATGAAACAACTTGGTCTAAAACATCAACTAAAAAACAATGATTATGTTAGCTGATAAAGAAAGCAACATCGTAATTGGCTGTTTTCTAGTATTAGAAGTAGTAAAAAGTACGTTGTTTAAAAGTGATAATCCTCAAGTATGAGAACAATAAGCTTATTTCGATTTCTGTTTAAGCAAACAAACGTTGGCATATAGAATTCCTGTACTGATAACTTACAAGTTGAATAGGCGTAGGTTGACCAAATTAAAGTATTTTATGAGTCACTGTAGACAGTGATAATACTCTATCTTAACTTAAAGAGGTAATTAGCCTCACTAAGTATTGACTAATTCTTCTGTATTTGTATGGTAATCATTTGACTTACTGGCACAATAGATGTAATACAACTCAGGTTATCGTAGCAGAAAACATAGTAAACCAACCCACTAATCGCTGTAAAATAGATGTCATAAGAACAATCTTGAAGGACGATGAAAAGTAATCTAAGATGTCTAAGACAGGTGCTGAATGAACGACGTAGGTGCCTCGAGGATATTTAATCAGTCTAAAAAGCCATGGCTGCACAACACATTGCGTATTAACTAAAGTTAAAAATATCAACCGTTGGATGCCAGTTTAGTGATCTAATAGTTAGGTATCCGTCAGGAGACTAGAAGGTCATGGGCTTGATTCCCTAGTAGGATCATGGATGTCAGCTTCTGTGGAATCCCATGATAAGATGAAAGAGCTGTCCAGTGCTTCCTAGTTATTAAGGGTTATCTAACCCAAGTTAAATCATGTCAAATTCACAGCTCAGTACTGTTTGGACAGACTTATTTTCGTTATATCTTATTTGAAGTGCTAACTTCGAAACAAAAAACATAAATATGTTTCTACTCTAGTGAATAAGCATTTTCTCAAGATTTACAAAGTAATGAGAAAACGATAAGTTGCATTTAAAGTGACAATGCTAATTTTTAATTTAGAGTGCAATGAGATAAGAATGAACTTAAGTGTATATTTTATTCATAAAATTAACAAAAAAATCATTGAAATGATCTAGGATATGAGTCACATGGACCTGAGTTGTACTGCTTTGTTTCAAAGGTAATGAATTGAAATATGGTTTAGCCATTTTTACCAATAAGTCTAATTAGGTGACTATCAAATCACGGTACACTTTGAATTAGAAACCTGTTGTTACTGGAGCCTAATCGCAATCTGAGTTCATGAGAATCAGTCCACCTGGTGGGAAATAAACAAAACTATTATATTATGAGTGATAACTGATTCAGTAGCGAAACGTAGCTTTTACACCGTATATACTAGGCTGAATGAATTAATGATGAATATTAGACGTGCACTTCAGAAAGTTGAAAACTACACTGTGTTATATACTCTATAAGGGGATGCGAGGTGGCTATGTTAAAGAATATAGTGATTATTAATAACAATCGATGGCATTTGTCTATTGATTTCTAGGCAGAACTATAAGGGCGAAACAATGAAATGGCGACTTTCTACCTCAAGATCATTGCTCCCAGTTTACAATGTGAAGATCTATCGCATGCTCGCTAATTTCCAGGAGAAAAGTTTACTTCGTAGAACATGTTCATGTGACTATGGTGAGTCTATGCACCTAGACGAATGCTTAGAGAAGAGTGACAAACTAATATTTTGATGCCACAAATGTTGGATCAAGAAATCCCTTATATCTGGTTCACTATTCACACGTTCGAAAATCTCTCTGCAACAGATAATGGTTCTTGTAATGCAATGGTTGTTCGAGACACCTGTAACTGCTGCTGCAGCCGCGGCAGATGTTACTGAAGCTACATCTGTACAGTGGTATCAGTACTGCAGAAATGTATGCTCCGAAATATTGAGAACATCAATGTTTATGGGAGGCGTTGGTAAAATTGTGGAGATCGATTAGATGGTTCTTAGAAAGCGGAAATATAATCGATGGTGCAACATACATAGTGTGGGTAGGTAGTTTTTTACACTTAAACCTACACTAGATATTTGGCATTTTGGATCGACATCTATGCGAACGACACTGAAAGGATTTCTGACCGGAAGAAATCTACCTTGACTCCAATTATTAGGAAGTATGTGGTAGAAAGAACAATTTACACAGATTATTTAAAGTCATTCAAGTGCCTATCAAGACTTGGATACAATCATCATGTCGTGGTTCACAGCCGACACTGTGGATCCCTCAACAGGAATTCACACGAACAACATAGAAGCCATGTGGTCCAGATTGAAAAATCATCTTGACAAATATAAAGGAACACGTGGGAAAATGCTATATAACCACAAGGACGAGTATTTATATAGAACTTACTTTGATTTTAAATGTTTACAACCCTTAGATAATCTTGAAACATTTATTAGTCATGTGAGATTATTGTACACATTTGACTAATACTTTATTTCGAAAGATGTTTCGAACAATAATATTATATCCTAAGCCGATTTCTTATTGGTCAATGGTCGTCTAGCGAATGTCAGGGTCGTCCTTATATTATAGCTCTGCCGATTTCTGCAATTCACAACTCTATTGAGCGTATAAAAGTGAGTCAATAATCTGACGCGGTCAACTCCTTATGATCAAAATAAGTGGTGATGACGATCATCGCTGAATAAGCATTTTTTAACTAGAGAGAGACGAATGCATCGCGAGCATGCCTGCACTGTCGATTAACAAATTTAATAATATGTTAGTGCCATTATGTAACATAACAAAATTGTTTAAGTTAAATGAGTCGCTCACTAAAAGAACAACTCCTAAAGCTTCAGACGGAGTGTCACTTATTAGTATATCTACGACATATCAAATAAAAATAATCATCCACTGAGAACGCCTATAAATGTGACAAACGTAAATGATAGTTAGCTGTAAGCTTCAAAATAACTAGGAATGTTTGAGTAAAGGAATTTTGGACGATTTACGTAATTGCTTCAATCTCCAAATGACAAGCGATCATATAAGACTTATTGGCCCAAAGAGTCTTCATGTGTAGTGGCATTTCAAAAACTTACGAATTCTCGTTAGGACATCCATACACAGGTCTGAAATATGTTTAGTTCCCAAAGACTTGTCATTACTAAGTTATACGAACATCATGGAATAATAAAAGCCTATACTGTATATGCTACATTGCTCGAACTGACTCGTCGATGGACAGAGCAAGAAAATGTAATATGCAATCTGCGACGACTCAGTCAGTCAGTTACAACGTAGAACAAGGTACATGCGTACATCACTTCAAGTTGCCATGCCTCAGTAAGCTGATAGAGATTAAATTGCCGGACCGAATTCCAGAGTAGGGGAGGTAGTAACAGAGTAAGTACTAATGGAATGGCATAGAGATCAGAGATAAGATTTGAAACAAAAAATGTGAATCAGTCAAGAGAAAATTATGAGAAGCTCAAAAACTAGAATTTGGAGGAAGACAAGGAGTGGATGAACCTGCGCCATTCCCAACGATTTTGAGCCATATCACCTAAAGTCTCTAACCATTTGTTATGATCATCATGTGGGCCCCAAGCAGGTAGTCTACATCTATTAACATGGCTCAGCCCAATTGTCGATGACTTCATGGACTGGTGCCATGTTTTCGTTTGGCCACCCCTAGCTTTTTTCCAGCCTACTCCTACAACAGACAACATTGCTCGTTTCGGTAGGTGGTGGTTAGGCATACGCAACACATATCCTAACCACGTCAGCTAGTGAAGATTCACTACTTCATCGATAGACTTACCGTATTTACCTAGTACTCTATTCCTAACCCACGCATTGCTTACTCGGTGGTCCCAGCAAACACGAGTAACGCTTCGGAGACATCTATGATCGAATACTAGGAGCCTACAAATATCCTCTATCCTTAAAGGCCATGTTTCACATTCATAAAGTAAAATGGATCTGACTGCTGCGCAGTAAACGCGTCCTTACGTCAGTAAACAGATGTCTCGCCTACGCCACAAGTGACGCAAGCTGGCAAAAGCCAATCATGCCTTATGTATACGTGCCGAGATTTCATCGGACACCAGACCGTCAGGACTAATGAGGCTTCCATGATAAGTAAAGTGGATAACACATTAAATTGCTTCGCTCCCTATCACTAACTTCGGTGCCGAATTAAGCCAGTCCTGAAAAAATATTTCGCATTTGGATGGAGGGGGGGTATCGCAGCCAAAACATGCTTACATTCATGTTTAAGGTTGTCGAAAAATTCTGCATTTTGTCAGCATCTTCACTCAGGAGAACTATATCATCGGCATATTCTAAGTCAGTAAGTTTATCTCCTGGAAAGAGGTCAACCTCAGAGAAATCAGACGATGATAATTTCAACTCTAGAAGTATGTCCATGATAAAATTAAATAAAAATGGAGAAAGCGGACAACTTTGACGAACACCACTAGAAGTGATCAATTCCGAAGACAATCTGCCATAAACTGTAACACGACATGTGGTGTTTGAGTACAGAGCTTGTATGAGGTTAATGTACTTCTCCGGTACGCCTTTCAGTGAGAGACATTGCCACATAACCTTACGATCGATAGAGTCAAACACCGCCTTAAGGTCAAGGAATACAGCTATTGTTGGGCGTCTGAAAGTGTGTCTATGTTCCAGAACCTGCCTAAGTGTGAATATTTGGTCTATACAACCACGTCCAGGTCTGAAACCACCTTGGTTTTCTCGAGTTTACTCTTCACAAGCTTTAGTTAGACGTCGAAGTATTATTAAGGCCAATATTTTAGACACTATATTCGTTAAACTGATTCCTCGGTTATTGTCACACGAGGACTTCTGTCCTTTCTTATAGATTGGGACGATTAGTGTTCGAGACCAGTCAGATGGGATTACATCCAGTTCCCAAATCCTAGCCAATATCTCAGTTAATCTCGCTGCTACAGCTGGACTACCGTCCTTAAATATCTCAGGGGTTAATTCATCTGGTCAGCTGCTCTCCCTCGCTTTAGGTTTCCTATAGCCTTCTAAACCTCACTGAGACTTGGGGGACCAATGTTAATTTGCCATACAGATTGTTTGGAGATGGTTGGCAGCTGGGAAGAGGCCAAAGGCCAGTTGAACTGTCCCCTAAAATGTTCTACCCATTGGTCTGATCTTCTGGATTGACAGTGAATAGTGGAATCATCTTTTTCTAAGATAGTTTCACTTACAGTTGGGTTTCTGATACCCATTTCCTTGATAAGTCTGAACAGTTGCCTACTGTTACGTATTGTCGCAACGACTACAGATAGAGACCCGTCACACACAATTACATATAACCACCGAGGTTGTCGAATAAAAACCCCAACTGCCTGTGGTGAAAATGTTTGATTTTCGTTGTAAGGATTTTAAAAGTTAACCTAACGATTTATGGTAATCTCCTTAGCTTCAGATTAATTATAGCTTAACTTCGATAAGAATCAGGATGTTTATGCAGATTCCCTATTGGGTTGTAAGGAAACAGGCAATAATTAGATAGTAGCAGGAGACTAGTTAAACAGTTCTTTATAGCATATCGATTATCCTACTTGAGCGGTCTCTTAGAGAAAACCAGAGTCCTAATTAGTTTCAAAGATGGTTTCCACAACCGAAAAATTTTAACTCGCTTGTGTAATTAATCTAAACATCTATTTACTGTCACTTAACACTACTGCATTGATGTTCTTGAAGAACGTACTTCTCTTTTTCATATGCGAACAGAGACATCAGGTGCAAATCAATAACCATCATATTAAAGAATGATTGGAGTCTAAACGTGTTAATGTTACAGCTAAAGACGGAGAGCTTTTGGGAATCACTCGAACTACAAGTACGTAAATTCATGACTGTTTTAATGTTCGTTTTCTGGGGGCTGATTTTATTTTACAGGTGCATGAAAAGCCAAAAAACACTACAGGAGTATGAGATAACCGGCTTACTTGATCTCATCCTTGGAAAGATACTTACTTTAATGAAAAGCTCCTTGAAAAATCTGTTGAATGTTATTTATAGACCAAGTAAGATCATAGATTTTTTAAACCAAGACACCACTGTAGAAGATACTCCAGAGTAAATTCTGGAGAACAAGAATGCTGAGGTCAAGAGACCCCTAACCAACTAGCGACATTTTTAAAACCCGAATTCACTTTAATCAGGCATAGAAAATTTCACAACTGAGAATCTACCTCACTGAAGTTTTAATTATATTAAGAATGAATTGAAGTCACAGAACAGTTTCACTAAAACGAATCAGTACTAGTAGCTTAGAAACAAATCGAAAACAATACACAAGGGGAAAATTAACAAAATATTTATCACTGTCCATATGCTTGAATAGATAATCCATTTTTATTAGGTCAATAAAAAGCATATTCAAAGCAGGAGTTTGATGCATGGCGCAGACGTTATCCGTAACTTAAGAAATAGGCGAACAGATTAGAACTCATATTTGAAAACTAAGAAAGACAGTACAGGATTTAGTAGACGAGAAAAATTGAGAACAAGCAATTTTACATACGTTGCGGTTATGATAGATTTACCCAGGGAATAAGTTTCATTTAAAACAAAATAGTAACCAGATCCACATAAACGTAGTCAATATATGCTAAACTTCACGAATACATAACAAAAATGACGACAACCCACTTATCGTGTAAAGTTTCATTTTTAAAAATCACTAAAGACAAAAAGAAACCATTTCAAAAGCATCGAAAGAATTGAATAATCATTGTAGGATTTAGTTAATACATACCTATTTCGCAGTCCATATGAGACAGTTAGAATCCCAAGACCCAGTTGCAACACCGATCCCGCTATCTGATACTATTACACAAGAAATTCGATTTTCGTGAGCAGACATAATTCCAACACGTTCTTCTCTCAGTAGGTCCCAAACATGACAGTTGAAGTCATCGTATCCAGCAAGCAACAAGCGGCCTGATTTTGAGATTGCCACACTGCTGCTACCACAGTTTATGAAATCATCAATATACACCCCAATAGCTTGATCGGCGCGTAAATCCCATAAGTGACATGAACCATCATCGGAGGAAGAAGCGAAAGCATAAGAATTAACAGGAAAGAAGTCGACTCCATTAACATCTTGCTGATGTCCTTCGAAGTACTGCATACCTTCGCTGAACCGAAGATCCCACAACCGACAAGTGCGGTCTGAAGATGCAGATACAAACAAATTTGGCATCTGTTTCGAAATAGCAATGGCGTTAACATCATTGGAGTGACCAAGGAAACTTGTGATGATTTTAGACTTCTCGATATCCCACAGAGCACAAGTTTTATCACCAGAACAACTCAGAAAACGATTATCATCAATGAATCGAACGCATGCAATGTAACCATTATGACCGGTAAACTCACGAACAAACTCTGCAGTCCCATCTTGAGACTTCAGGCTGAAATAAGATATAACGTTATCCAACCCACCACTAGCTACAAAGTTCATTGAGGGGGCAAATGCACAGCCAATGACCCAAGCAGTTTTCAAAGAAATCATATGAATTTTCTTCCCAGAAAATGTATCCCAAACAATCAGTTTTCCATCTTGAGAAGCGGATAATAATAGCTGGTTGTCGGAGGCCCATTGTATAGATGTCACCTTTGCTAAATGACCTCGTAAATGCTTACGTACTTTGAACTTAATTCTACCAAGTTCAGGCACATTTTCAGTCATTTTATAAAAATCTGTGTCTGCCACAGCTTTCTGTGCATTGGTAATCGAAGTTTTAAGATTCAGTATTTCTGCATCCAGAGCCTTTTCCTCTTCTGATATTTCCTCATTATATCCTGCGGAGGCAATAGATCCAGCTCGGTTAGGAGCTTGCGATAAGTCGGAATTGTACATTATTTGTTGAGCTGCATCCATCATAATAGATTCAAGGTACAAAACATGGTATAACGGGAGACAAAGTATGAATCTGTAAACCAAAAGGTGTATAAAAATTCATGTTAAGGATCAACATAAAATTGCTATATCCCCACCATCATTTCCGACTAAGATGCGATTGAAACGAAAAGCAGCTCGCTTGGTGCTGTAACAACTGACTGACCAATTTTGAATGATGTCCTTATGTGGTAGAAAATCGATAAAAATTTGAACCAATCAGAATGAAGATATCCAAGGCGTTAGTCTGTCAAGGTTGTAAGCTTTGCCTATATTGAGATAATTTAGTGGCTAAATCTGGAGAGGTACAGACATGCTATCTAAAGACACACACTCAAAGTAAGCTTTCAACAGAAACGAATATAATAAAATGTTTCGTTACGGATTTTACCCTTGCATGCTTCTCCACCAGGTAGAGAATTACGGTTGTTCTGACTATTATTTAGTTTAAAATAAACTGTACACCAGAAAAGGATGAGATAGCTAGTGTTTTCCACCATGATTTCAGTATCGGATTACTGTAATGTGAAGAAAAAACCACTATCTTCCAAGTCTTCGTCTGTTTCTGCATCAATCCGCGCTGTTCAAATAATATAACCTTCCTCCTTAAGTGCAACAAAACATTATTCAAAGTACCATTCATAGGTATATAAATAAAACAATACACATTGTACCTTTTATTTACATACAGATTTCCAGTACTGTATGATGAATCTACCCGATATTTAAATTAATGAAATCAATTGCCCTTCACTTCAATTACACTATAAAGTTATATTTGTGTAAATCATACATATTGGATAAATTTCAGAATGTTGCTTTGAAATGTTCTTCAGTTAGTTGATAAATTCGGATAAAAACCAAGCCCCTTTATTGGTTTATGCAAATGGACTTTTATTGAGTTAGTAGATTATATTTATTAAAGTTAGATTACACTGGAAGTATCTGTTTAGTACTAACTGACTACAAATTTCTCATCGATAATGCTACTATTAACTCAGTTATGCTTCTGAAATCCATAAGAAATAAAGGAAACAAATATGATTGACAGCAAATAGAGATAACTGATAGATTTAAGCAAATCATTGTTCACTTCCATTATTTACTTTTTTGTCAAATTCAGCGATTGTTAGGGCTTCATTGAATCTTACTGGAAATATGCTCTACGAATCTCATTTATCTGTTTCATAACTTATATGTTATTTAAATCTACTCGGTAGTTGTATCTCTTAGCAATTTATGATTGTTCCTGGATTCGTATCAGGTTCCGCCTAACCGTCCGCGAAGCATCTATGATTTCATCAATAAAGATACTTAATTTGAAAACAAATGATTGGCATCGTTTTACTCCTCAGATAACACCACTTTCGCTCCCAACACTATCACCATCTATCTGTAACACCACTTTAAATTTGTTTTTCAGACTTTCTGAAAATGGAAGTAGTAACTAAGTGTTACGATTTCCTGATTGAAAAGACGGATGAGTTTCTGATTATTAAATGAAAGACGCAACGATAACCGACAAATGGACGCAATAATATAAAATGTCCACGTTAAGGGATTATTCACTCAGACCCCCAGCCCCTCCCCAAATGAATTAAGATCAAGTACAAGGCCATTAGAGTGAGACAAATATATTTGTCTAACAAAATAGCGTGCTTTTGTACGAAATAATAACAAAAACTGAACGTAATTAGACAGCATAAGCGGTTGAAGAATATTACTTTTGTTTAGCGCTTAATAACCAACCACTGACAGACCCGATTATTTCCCACCCCTCCCTTTACCTTTGAGATGATGTCGAATCTTTCTGTGACAGCATTCGTAAAACAATAATACTCATGATTTCCCACAAATGCTCTTCATTTTCTTTGTAGGTCATTTTTCTGATGCATTTATCGATTACAGCTATATCAGTGAGGTAAAACTTAAGACATTCTTCTGTCACTGTCTACTTGTCAAGATGAAATAGATACCTATTTTCACCTCCTTCCTCCTCCCTAAAATGATCAATAGTCAGACGACTTCAAATGGACCTATGTGAATACCAGGAGTGTTCTCGAGTTGGAATTATAATGCCACTGATCCCGGTTAACCTTGTTGGTAAATGGCTTGTGGGGACTATCTGTGGCACGTGCTTTAGACTCATCTGAGTATCGTAAAACCACAGTTGATGGTTCTGAATTTGAAGTTGAAGAGTTCTAAAGAAACTGTAACTGAATTCAACTCGAAATTGACTTCAAGACTAATGATTGTAGTTTTCATGATAAAGCTTGCAGAATTTCTATTAAAATTACTTTATAATGAGTACCTAAACAAATTTAGCTCACCTCAATTAGCCTATGTGACGCTGAAAATAGAACTGAATTTGTGGGTTCCAATTCAGGAGTGATAATTTGTTTTAAAGTAAGTAAACTGTATACTCTATACAAATTTTTTTCTAGAAATGATCAAATAGTTCTACGGTTACTAATACCAAAGTAGAATACAGTGGACAAAAACTAATTTCCCATTCCTCTTCCATTGTTGTCGACATTCTCTTCTTCTTGTTTACTTTATTATCAGTAATCGGTGCTGTGATCATAATGTTCCTCGACTCTTATGTTTTTATGTAAATTAAACTTATATGACCGTGTCCATTTTTGTGAACTGAATTATTTTAAACCTTTTTTCCCACTAAATTGCACCTTTGAAGCATCTTATTTCTGAAGACAATTTACAGGTGGAAGATTTTGAGCACTTGGAATTAAATGCATCAACATTATTGTAGACCTCGTTTTCTAAAATCCAATTTTTATTTATGAAACTCATGACAACTGGAACAGCTCTACCCACATTACCTGACTGAACGTTTTTGTTATTCATTTTCAATAGTGGGAATTATAACAAACACCTGGTGACTATTTTATAAATTTTATTGCTTACAAGAAAAGCAATCTTCTAGCTTGTAAAACATTCAGAAGCCAGTTCCAAACATTTCCTATCTGGTTATGACTATCTGTATTTATACATAGGAATGTTCTATCCAGTTATTATTTCAATTTTCTTACATTTCCTCTAAGCTGCTTAACAAATAAAGTTTCATGAAATTGCGTCTCAAAAATAATTAACTAATAACCATGTTAAACAAAATGAAATTACAAATATCATTCCCACATTGATGCTTGGTGAATATTAAACTACAATGTATTACTCTTTCTAGTTATGACAAAGTTATGGGTTTTGTTGTTTTCTTAATCACAAATGAATCAGTGTTATTTTAAACAGATTAAAATAATTACAATGCAGCTATTTGCAGTTTAGACATATAGCACCATAACAAAAAGCATGTTAAACAATGCCCTAAACATTAAATACAAAGTGAAATCGTGTTGCAGTATTATGGGACTTCATCGCGGACACGATGAGAGAATAGGTTAATAGATTCATGGGATTATTACGTATCCAAACCGCGTAGATAGTTAAATGAGATTGTAAAGTGGTATATTTTTTTAGGTGTTTATAAGGTTTTGTATATGTCGTAAACTCCGGCCAGTATAAATAACGCTTGACCAAACTATTGACGCGACCTTGTGCTAACTAATACAGCCAGTAATAACAATAATACTGTTTAATCAATGTTTGTACGTCTGCCCAGATGCCTACTAATTCTAGGCCAGAATGAGAAAAACAGATGATTGATACGTCAGTTAGTCATGTATGCATTTTAGTCAATCATTTCTGCTCATGCAAAACCAGATCGTGTAACAGGCCAGTTAAAAATATAACATCCACACAAACAAAATCAACAATGATAGGAATCTGAAAGAACACGAACACCGTTAATTAGTTACAGTTCATGAACAGAGAATGACATGGGAATAGTTAATTGATCAAATGGAGGGTTATGGAGAGAGGAATATAAAAATATTAGAAACGAAATGTTTGGTACAAATGACATCAAAATATACATAATAATCTAATATAAATGTTATGTTGAACTACTAAAGGAGAATAAGGAACTCTGAGAACTGTATTTTAGAATACTATTTCAATTAATTTAACTGCGGGTAATGTAAGCATTTCATTTCAACCATTGTTTCATTCTTCCTACCCTATCCTTCCGTTTAGTAAATTTGCTGTTAGTATATTGTCTCATTATGAACTACAGTTATTTGGTTGTGTTCAAGTTGCCTACCCTATTCACTGCCACAGTCTCCCATGTTTCGTATTAATGTTAAATTCCTAATTGGTTCACTGTGTTACCTGACTTTGTTTATGTATAAATAAATGCCTGAAATGCGTTACGATTCTGTCTGGCTGGTTCGTTAGTCCCGTGTTCTATTTCTGACTTAGGATCGGGTAGGCACAGAGTAGACATACAGTGATCGACTAGACACACATTGGCGTTGATATTACAACCACAATTTTTTTCTACGCCGTAACAATAAAGTACTCTAAGTTAGTCATTCTCCTTGTGATATCCATTATATCAATTTCGAGAATTGTCCCTAAACTAGAGTTTGGAAACATTTAAATGACAAATTAATTATTTTTATTTACATCATAAATCACTGATGACAAAACTTAAAATAAATTTCAATAAAGAATGTTGTTTCTAGAGGCTTGAAAGTCACAGTATTCTCGATAGTCACTGACGTCTGAAACCACAATTAATATAAGTATCCATAGAGAAAAAGAAACAATATTAAATATCTAATCTTTAATGAATGATTAGTGTTCTACCTGTAGTCAATAGTAAATGGATATGCTTTCTAGTTTCTTTAAAAGTAGAAGAAGTAATCATGACAAAAACATAAAACGATTTAAAAAACGAGAACATTTATACTGTCAAAAATTCGTGACATATTCTGTGTAAGACACAGTTTATGTTACTTCTATAAAATCAATTATTAAAATATTAACTCGTAATTGTTAATAGATTAATTCAGTCAACCAAACGGTTATAAGTCATACTCCTACAGTCGATTGTAATAAAAGATCTAAGTCACTTCTTTTTACAAAGGTTACATCTTTTACATACATCTATGAATGAGAACAACAAGACTTGCTAGATGTAGTTAGTAACCGTACAAGACATAGAAATGTTAGTTTTTGTATTGAAACTTATTAACAGTATTACTGTACTAGACCTCCATTAGAACGCTCGTTAATATGTATACTTTGTCAATGTCGTCTCAGTGCATTAATAATATCTTTATGCCCTTGCGATCTTACAGCCTCTGTCTTCTGTTCTTTTTGCCTTTTCTGCCAGTTTACAAATAAACGATATTCCAGTACAATTCATTCTAAATCATGTCTTCATCAATAGTTTTGTGAATTAACAACTGATTTATATTTTTGTTTCAGTCGACGGCACAATTTTGTTTATTATTTTTTCTGCCTACAGGATATCCTGTTTCCCGATGCACTGTCAACTCGGGTTTTGGTTATCAAATTAAAGGATGATATAATGTGGTATACCTATCGGAATACAACCTTCTGATCCAAGTTTTCTGTTTTACCAAGTAAATTTCATTCATATGAACTTCAAATGTGCTTAATATATTCATACTAACTGTTAATATATATCTTTTCATATTCAGATTTTGTCTGTTTGCTGTGGTGTATCAGTACAGAGTATTCCAATGCTTTCATGTTACTTTCATTTAGTTTGTGAAACGAAATTGGCTATAATTAAATTATTTATGTGCAACCATGTTCATATTTAGTTAACAGATATTTTAAATTGAGGGAAAATACAGATATACTTATCAAAGTTTGACATAATAATTTCACATGAATTTCATAATGAAATATTAGGTAAATAAGGATTATGAGACCATTACAACGTAGATTATGGTCATTCTTTTACAGGTAACAAGAAAATGAATCTAAATTTACTAATGCATTGCACTGAAAATGATTTATAGCATACAAAACATACCGTTGTTAAATAGTTGGGTTATCTAACATGCTCCATAATATTCGGGAGTATTTAGATCTAAGTGAATTCAAATTACATGTAAATCGTTTGACAACAAATCGGATACCCAAGACCTAATTAGATCGCAGATAGAGTAGCTTTATTTATCTAGAACATCTCATCTCTAACTAGCTTTTTAAAATTTTAGAAGAAATCTAATAACGCAGGGAATCACACGAGATGGTATAGTCAAGCTTCATGAAGTATACTGTTATATCAGACCATTGAAGAAGAGTGAAAAACTTCCAGAACTGTGTTTGAGAACCAATTCATTTATTCTGGTCGTGAGTAGTTTAAACATTACATTTCTATTATTGTTACGTTTCTCTTACTCTATCCTCCCGGTTAGCAGATTTGCTGTTATTATATTGTCTCTTATTATGGACTATAGTTAACTAGTTGAGTACAAGTTGTCCCTATTCACTACCGCTATTTTCTCAGTTCTGTATTAATGTCAGTTTATTAATTGGTTCGCTGTGTGTTCTGATTTTGTATATATATAAAGGAATAATTGAAATACGATTTGATTCTGTCTGGTTAGTCTATCGGCTTGTGTTCTTCTTATTCCAGCTTGGGACTCAGTGGGAATAGGGCAGACGCGCAACTATCGACTGGGCACACCTTACTGACATTCAGTCAACCAACCAAACATTTCTCGCGTCATAACATATACTTCGGACGATAGTATCTTGTAAGCCCTGCAGTGAAATATCGGTGCGTTTTCTCTAAAATATCAACGCCTTGGTTATCCAGAATGTTGTAAATCCATTTAGCCTCATTAAGTTAGTATTTTCGGAATTCATGCTTGAGTGAAATTTGGTTATATTTAAATTATTAGGTAACATACCAGATAACCAAAACCCAACATCAGCAAATTGTTTTTAAACTAGTCTTAACCGCTTATTATTATTATTTACAAAAATTAAACTTAACTATTAAGTTTCTGAGGGAGGGGGGAGAAGCAAGAAACCTAAACTTAAGGCCAAATCAACCTTGTAGCGGTAAATAATCCCCAAAATAAATAGTTGTATAGGCTCTCGACATTGATGCTGACCATGTTTGTTTTAGCGGACACTACTAGTTGAAGGCGCGGGTCACGCATCTTCACCAGTTCACGACTCGAACCACCGTGGGTAGCATCTCTCTCTAGTTTGCCAGCCTAGACGTTGCTATTCCATTAAAGCTCTGTTTACGATAAAATATAATTTCGCTTCCATCCTTTATTTCCTCCTGATTTCACATTCGTAAGAGTGGGGTCCATTCAAGAGAAGTGTCTTTGGTTATACGACAAGCGCAACTTGGTCATATATCCGGGGAACGCTTCAACCTTATTGATTAACATACATGATTGTAGTTCCTTGATAGATAGAATAACTAGATAATGTGTTGTAGATATTAAAACGTATGAATTAGTCCGTTTGACAAAATGACATTGTGTCTCCATTAGTGGTAGTGGAAAGAGGAATAAAAAACAATCATTTAAATATAATGTAGTTCCTTGTCTTTTATAACCAGATTTCAGTAACCTAGTCATCGAGTGAAATGATTGTCGGTTTCTGAACTAATTGCGCTGATTTGGGCAAATTGGTACCTAGTAATTATTTATATTTTCTAAGTGCTATTATTATCAAGAAATGCGATATGTTTGTGCGTCTTCTAAGCTGGATGTTTTACCTCGTAAATAAACTCCAGGATGAATGGAACTGTGGGGCTGCCTAGATAAAGATTTACATATTGGATTACCGTAACCATTTGTATATCACACAGTCAAAATATGTTAGTCAATTCATAAAGAAAATGCAGCCAAACAACTAATTATTTGTGGTCAAATTGGGATGAATTATTAATTCTCTTCTACTCAGGGCTGAAATTCATACACTTTTATTTTTCCAGAAAAATTACAGTCGACTTTCCTTTGAAACAGTAAAAATGTTGTGGTCTCTTTAATTTCAACAATTTATTCTACTGTAGAAGTTGTAAGTCTGTTGGTCAATTACAATAAAATAAATGAATCCGTATTATCTAGCCCTTAGTTTTTTGCATGCATTTGTGAAAACTTGGCATATGAATGTTAAAAGCTATTAGGAATTACTCTACAATCATTGAGTGAAAATATTTTTGTAGTATATTCATTATTGGTAGTCAAATGTTAAAGTGAGATGCTAATTATTGACAAACTAGTTGGGCGATACTAGTTATTGACACCAAACATACTGCATTCTTTCCAGTAGTTCGAAATTCGGAATTAGATTCCTGTATATCATACGAAATAAATTTATCATTGATTTCGTCATCAGCATCATCAATTTGTAGTTGCAATATTTACCTATGAGCATACCAACTTTTATGTTGCTCATTAGTATGTTAATGTGTTTGTTCAGCCTGAAAGTGTTAAGGCCATTATTATTCCTGAGTATAACATTTTTACATTCTTATGTTAATATGTTTAATGTGTGATTATAAAAAAAAATACAAGGTTTGGCGGTTTGCTTGGTTTTCAATCGATTGTGCTTTCTTGCAGGAATTGCATGATGTATTTTAGAGCTAATTTAGATTTAGCACACTGTTCACCTCTGATTTAATCAGTTACTGACCGATTACAAGCAAACAACGAAAAGACAGTACAGCCTACATTTTAAGCATTTTCGATTACATCCCTATCTATATCGTCGTTACTGACTTCTTATTGTGCATGTGATATGTCTGTTTTATATGTGTATGAAGTCAGAAGATATACAAGAATCCAAATGCTCTCTGTCTGTATAGGTGACAAAAGGAACATAGGTTTCTGCCCGTTTAAAAGTAAAAATAAGAAGTAAATTCCGTGGTTCACTTTTCCTGTGGCTTTGAGGATTTCAACTCAGTGCTTGTCTTGTGATGCAGTTTGATGATTTCCTGATTGTGTGTCCAGTCCACCTCCAGTGTCTTTTCGTAATTTATTTCTCACCTGAATATTAGCTGGTTCGTTCTCTGTCACAGATGGGTGTTACTGATGGTGTCTTGTCAATGGATCAGAAATATCTTGTACAAATAGCTGTTTATAAATACTAGTATTTTTTGAAGGATGCTTTTCATAGTTCTCCAAGTTTCAGCTCCTTACAACAAAACTGTCTTCACATTTGTATTTAAAATTCTGACTTTGATGTTGGTTGGCAGGTGATTTGAGTTCCAGATGTTTTTCAGTTGCGGAAATGCTGCTCTTGTCTTTACAATCCGCGCCTTCGCATCTGCATCTGGTCCTCCTTGTTTACCGATAGTGCTTTTTAGGTATGTAAAGTTTCTACATCTATCAGAGCTTCTCTCTCAAGTATAATTGAGTTTGTGCTCGCTATTTTGTATCTAAGGATCTTGCTTTTTCTTCGAGTATGTTGAGGCTTACTGCTGCAGAGGCTGTTGTTACACTCTCCGTCTTCAACTGAATTTGTTGATGTGTGTGGGGTAGAAGAGCTAGGTTATCTGCAAAGTCCAAGTCACTTATTTGCATCAATGTTGTCGACTGTATTCCGAGATTGCCTTGAGATGTTACAGTTTTCATGATCCAGTCAACCACCAGCAAAAAGAGGAAGGGTGAAAGTAAACAACCCCATCTGACACCAGTCTTTACTTCGAATAAATTCGTGGGCTTCTCTTCATGCACGATTTTACCGTGTAGTCCGTCATAAGAATTCTGTATGATATTTACTAACTTCTCAGGTACACTATGATGTCAGAGAAAGCTCCGCAATGTTTTCCTGCCTATGTGACCTTCTCATCAAAAAAATTTATATTGAGTTATGAATTATATTCAATTGCTAAGATCTCCTTTCTTTGATATCATGACGAGGTACCCTTCTTTTCAGTCTACTGGCACTTGTTCTTCCTCTCAAATCTTCCTGAAGAGAATGTGGAGTATCTCTGCACTTGCTTCTACATTGGATTTTAGTGCCTCGCTCAGCTGGTATGTCGTCTGGCACTGTTGACTTGCCACTCTTGATTTGTCATATGGTCATTTTAATTTCTTCGACTGCTGATGGATCGAAGTTTGTGTGGAGATCCGTGGCCGCTGCTTCGATGACTAGTGGATTCAATGGGATCGGTCTATTCAAGAGTTCTTAACAGTGTTCTACCCACCTGTATCGTTAGTCACGCACTTCAAGAATTAGTTTAACAACCTTGTTCTTCATTGACTGTTCCGACTTACTGAATTACCCAAATATTTATTAGGTTGTACCGTGCCTCATGTTCCCTTTTCTTGCAGCTTCATCAGCCGTCATTGCTAGGTTCAACCTAATGCTCCTCTTCACTTACTTGTTGACTTCTGTGTATTTGACCTGTGCCTTAGCTTCCTCTGTTCTTATCTGGGTGTTATTAATTACTATCCTCATTCTCCTCCTTTCCATGATCTTATCAATAGTGCCAACGGAAATCCATTCTTCATGGTGGCGCTGCTGGCGACCCATATACTTATACTAATTGTTGCTCTGGTTGTCAGATGGAACATCGGCTTCATGGCTTTCGAAGTAACTCGGCTTTCACTATGAGGAGCCATAACAGACTTTCCAACTCCCAGGACAGAGTTAAAATGGTCTAAGTGGATTTTTCTGGTTATCGATTTATAGAAGGTTGTATTTTTAAGGGATGGGGTTGCTGACTATACCCGACTCTCCTCCTTTGTTAGTAATTGTGATTGGCAGTAACCCTGTGGATGTTCCAAGGAGGGGTTGAGTTGAAACAAACACACAGATTAACAAATTATTGTCACTGCCCACGGAATTCTACAGCCTTTATTTGGAGCTCTTGTTACTGTGCCGTTTTCTGTCAACCTTGGATTACTGGTAGGCTATAATGGTCTGCAAAGTGCACTGATGTCACAAAATACTTTTAGACAAATAACCTTGTAGTTATCCCAAACAAATTACCTGCATAAACCCTCAATTCACTTCGTGTATTTGCATTAAACGTTATAGTATGTGTATGGTCTTTCTTTTTTCTATGTTTGTCTTTATCACTTAAATTGGTTTATTCTGGCCACTAGTGTAACTAGCGTTAGCATTTTGGGAAAACATAACTAGCAAAGGTTATGAACTAAGGTTATGAACAATCATTCAGTAGTGTGTTGCTTTTGGTAGCTAGTTCACTTGAACATTAGTTCAAGCTCTCTTCCACTTACTTCAGCTTAAGCCTATGGTTTTTAAAACTTAGCCTGACAGACTTAAGAGTCCATCCAAATAACTAGATAAGATTGTTGAATTAGTATTTAACATAGCGCTGACTTAAGATGGACTAAAAGATTTTATTTTTATTTTTCTCACTTATCCTGCTTAAACGTACATACCTAAATCTCTTGATGCTTATTTTTTCATGCAGAATTGTTTTTTTTTCCCCTAAAATTGACCATTTAGTGTACAGTTGGAATGAAAAAAGCCCTTTTGAGAGTGACACACTTGTATTGTGTACTCTTGTGCACAAAACCTTGGTGTAATGTAGTTTTCTCACGCCCACAACACGTAGTGTTATAACTGCTATGACAGAATAGTAACTCATAATAGTGGTAATAACGATAGTAATTCGTTTCTTGATATCAGGAGCAAGCCAATTTTACTGCCATAATAATGGTTACCCTGGTTGTCAAAAGAGACATGAGACTCATGGATTTCAAAGTAACTCAGCTTTCATCATTGGGCGTCATAACTCTTCGAAATGAATACCTTCCAACTCCCAGGGCAGAGTTAAAATGGGTTTGAGGGATTTTTTCTGGTTGTCGATTTTTAGAAAGTGTTTTTAAGGGATGTGGTCGCTAACCTCATATCCAACTTTCCTTCTTTATCCGGGCTTAGAACCATCAGCATCCCTAGGGCGGTTCTAGGATGAGCTTAACATTAATTTACGACAACGCCCATTAATACATGTAACTCAGTTATGTCTACAACATACTTATTGTGCAATTTTCCTCTACCTATGTGCTTCTGCTCCCTTTGTTGTATATATCTGTGTGAGTGACAGATAAATATCACCATGACCATACCTGCAAACGGTATGAATTCTGTAGTCAGTTTCAGAATGCGCTACTAATAATAATAGTGTAATCACAGTAGTAAAAAGTTAGCCAACAAAGCAAACTTGAAACCAGCTTAAATAAGTCAATCCAGTTTAATCATATTTTATAGTCCGCTTAAGTTATGCAAGTATATTATGCTTTGTATAGCTTCAGATCATTTGCTTGTTAATAATTAACTCGGATTAAAACAGATATCTTGAAAAGGAAAGGTTCGAAGATATCAGAAACGAAAATACTTACTACTGAGTACATACATGCATATTATAATAACTGTGTAGTACAGTTATGAGTAATCAATCTGGGAAACTTATGTACCCTATGATCTTTAGGATGATAGTTTTAGTGTCGTCCGAGGTACAGAACATTTGGGGAAGAACGGTTGACTGTCACTAATCGTATTTTCTGATTTCGTGTCACCGACTATAGTAAACAATCAGATGCGTGAAATGGAAAGACTCGTCAGTCTCACCATCTTTGTGAGCCATTATACATGACTCGTTTTGCTCACTGATATTGCGGCCATTTATGTCACTCGACTGTTAAGTAATCCCCTTATCTATGTGACGTTCTCTGCGTTCTTTGTTCAATTGTCAAATAGCCTCCTTATACTGTCTTTTTCCAGAGAATATTTAGTAGATGTTCATTGATGTAATAAATATTAGCTATTCAAACTGCTGATACAGCTTCTCCAAGCTACTTTTCAGATGACCATTGACTGTGTAATATATTTTGATTGCGAACGTATTTTGGTGATATTTTTCCTCCTGTCTTAGATTGGAGTTGGCGGCAGCTTTCGATAATGGAGGACATTGGCACTATATAAGCGGTATTTTTCAATGTAAGATGTTTATCAGCAGCATCCTGTCTCACTTTTAACCTTCTGGTGACGCTATTGGGCTGATGTAGTCACCAATGATGAAATAGAAAACATGTTAAATACCAAAATAACAACTTAGGATAAAATAAGCAATTATAACGGGTTACAAAAAATTCCTTTTACTCGATTAATGAACTACTGTTTACATTACACATTGCTTACATAGAGATACAGTTACTTATAGGCGAAACAACTGCAGCCCAATTTATTTCATTATTTTGAAAACGACAGGAGCTTTGTTGATAGGTCTATGGTTGTTAACATAGAGCTTAGTTCCTATCGGAGAATACTATCAGAGATTTCCCAGACGGCAGTGCTAGCAGATGATTCAAGTAGAATAGTAGAAATGTTCAGTGGAAAAGTTGACAACGTGTTCACGGATGTAAGAATTTATGTCGTTCACGACAGCACTGAGAATATTTTGAAGCATTGCTGCAATTAAATATAGCGATGCTCATTATTCTTGCAGATGAATTAGAGTGTTTCTATTGTTGGTAAAGTGGGTGACATAATCATATCGACTATGATGTGGGAAATAATTAACAGTACATGCTGCACTATAGATCCCATGAGTAGTTTCAAGACGAGAAGAGGTACAATCGGGGCTTCTTTTCATTTAGTTAACTTTGAAAGGGATCCTTTGAGAGGGGTTGTAGCTGAGAGTCAGTCTCTTCTAGCTTGCTGCTGTGGAGTGATGAAATGCCTGTTACTTCTACACCATATAAGCTGTTCTGGAAAATTAGGAGCCGAAGGATGTTTATATCTGAAAATAACCCCTCAGGTACTTTGCTCAAAACTGTAGACTCAAAATCTTAGCTCGACTATAGTCACAGCAGGAAGAACGACACAAATTTATGTTTCTCAACCGTTAATAGACGCAATTAGTGCAAGAACATGATGAGTGCAGTCAGTAAAGAAAGGAGTAGAAAAGCGTACACATGCCAAATAGTGATGGTAAGTGCATCAAAATGAACAATTACGAGAAGTAGTAATGTCTATAAGAATAATACGGCTGTGTGATTGAAAAAGAGTGGCCGATAAATTTGAACTGATACCAAATGGTGGGCATTTAACTGGATGCTTATGATCCTGTTAATTGAGAAAATAATTGACAAATACATTATTATAAACGCCAAGGTTTTCATATGAAGGGTTCAAAGCAACCTAAAGAGAATTAGTTACAAGAACCCGAGTCAAATTTACTAGGCCACTGAATATAAATAGAAGTTACAAATGTGCTTCTGAATGATTACGACTGTTAAGTTGACCGAAGACAACCAATATTGGCTCTCTTCGGTTGTGATCAAACGCAAATGATCGGGTTTGAAGCTGTCATTTTAATTAAAACCTAGAACTTCTAGAATCGTCTAGGTGATGTGTTTGGTCCTCTCTTCTTTACTTTCTATACAATCGACATATATAGCTGCTTTTTTATTGCCAACTTATTTGTTTTCTGGAGGCCTCAGAATTGTTTACTCCTTTCCTCCGAGACAACTTGCTCACTGAAAATTACATATGGCTAGTCACTAATCAGTGAACCACCTAAAAACTTTATTTTAACCTCGAAAATAAAGGTTAGATGTGCCATATTCTAGCATACAGTTAACTATTCAAGTTTACAATGTGTTGGCAAGATAGGTTTGATATACTTTGGCAGTATGTCCTTCTTTGAATATGTTACCACACTGACACTTTAGCTAAAGAAGCCCTTAGGTTGCATTTCTCGAAACTTCTACAATAAAGAAGCCACGATAACGCCGTACAAAACCTGTGCAAGTCACACTTTAGAATAATGCCTGATTGTATTCATGGCTTTGCAAGTATGAGATCATGCAAACGTGAGTCCGTTTAAAAAATTACCTCATTTATATTTCAAAGACACCAAAAACCAGGAATACTTGACAAGGCACTAGAAACTTTAGTTATTATCTCTGTGGATCAGACGTTATGAAGTGAGCTTAATTTTTTTCAACAAATTACTCCACAAGTTAGCGTTATTATCTGTAACAAAATCTTTCTTGTGATCTACGTAACCAGACATCCGATACCAAAATTGGAATCATAAAGGCCATATTCAGGGTAAACTTTATGATGACTTAATTTTTCGGATACACAACAAACTATCAAAAGACTTAAGGGTTTCTTCTTTACTCCCACAGCTTGCTAGCTTATTACACAAATTTCTCTCTCCTGGTGACTATATTCTCCAAGCCCACTTTGCCTACATATGCACCATACCAATCGTACAAATGAATCATATTTGTAAAACTGGTTAGCACCGGTTTCGCTGGTAATATACTATTATTAATAATATCCATGTTTGTACTGTGATTATAGAAATGATGACTTAATTATTTTATTTCTACTACCAAATATAATATCATATTTTTTAGTTTTATCAGTACTGCTTTTTAGCTCAACATGTGCCCGTCACATAATAAACAACTTCTATTATCATTACGTATTTTCCGTTTGGTCGTGTACTCAGAAAATATTTGGTACACTACCTAATAGTTTGTTTCTTAAGCTTTCTTGAACGCCATTATATCATACCTGTTGCACCAAATTTATCATACATGCAAAGTAGTACCTACTTATATATTGAGAATAAACAATAATATTTATTGAAGCATTTATTATTTTAAGACTACTTTCTAGAATTTTAGGTAACTAGGCTGCAGAATTATTTGAAATGGTTTACAGTACCCATCAGATCTCAAACATTTTTTATACCATGTTTCTCAACTTTAAGAAGGATATTACTCTTAAAGAATGCTCTCGACGAACAGCAGCTCAAAATTTAGTTTAACCTTAAATTGAACCTTAGTATACATATCGTGTGATATTAGACTTGAATTCATTATAACACAAAGGATTTGAAGAATATGAAGTTTTATATCATTGGTAACTTTGTCCGTCCTAAGAAACGAATTGGGAAACTGGACACCAGAATAAACCATGTACCTGTATTTTCTTAAATATTTAATTAAAACTCATGTATGCGATCCAGTTGTCTAACTGATGGTCTAAGTATTTTATTTTTACATGTGTTGAACTTAATCATTTTTCAGTCCTGTATTTTATTACTCTTTTATCTATAACTACTATTGTAATCATGAACATTACTTTCAATTTTCTATCAAATTTAGCATGTGTATGTTACACTTTTTAGAATCATATCTGATAAATCTCATTGTGGTGTTTATATGAAACAGTAGTAGTATAATGCAATCGTGTATGCGCTGATTAAATTCCAAAATACACATTACTACATTGGCCTTGCGATGGACTTTGGACCTGGTCATTTGAACATAGATTCTTGTGCTGAGTTTATTGAGGAGTACATAAAACGTTTTGAAATCTGGTGCATGTATCAAGGTAGCGTTAAAGACGATCAAGTTACTGATCATTTTTTATATTCGTTGGGAAGGATGCCCACCATGTACCGAAAAACTTGGCGTTTCCTGACAAGCCTATTTCATTGTCTCATATAAAACTTAAAGATCTATTACTTTCTCATGTGCAATCTACAAACTTTGAAGAGACAAAAGGGCGAAATTTCACAAAATGATAAGCCCACATGATTAGAAAGTTCGTAAGTCTATGCCTTATTAATAAACATAAGCTGCTATATGCAATTTTGGCAATCAAATTGATGTCCCATTAAGAGATCATCTAATAGCGGGAATTAACATGTAACATTTAGAACAAGAACTCATTCAGCTTTCACAAAGTTCATTTTAGAAGAGTACAGAAGTTGGCGTTAATTATGAGGCGGTTAATAAAGTGAATATATTGTCCATAAAAATTTTTAATACATTCATTAGTCATACTAGCCAATTACGCAATCAACGTCGCATGCAGCCCCGATGTGTTGGAAGTGGTTTTAGTTCACGAGAAAATATTGATAGTAATAAAGTGCAGTAATTTAAAGTATCAAATGCGGGTGAGTTGTGGTTCGGTAAGTGTATGTCGTGTAGTCACCATCAATACTTGCTTTAAGAAACATGGAACTGTTGGAAGTGGAACTGTCCTTGTTTATTTCTTACGATACTTCTGATAAATTGCTCATAGATCTGATTTTTGTATATTCTAACTGAGAAGGTGCAATGAAAATCCAGCCTACACAACTATAAGTGCAAGGTGATCCTGCATTTCTTAAGAGGCAAGTTGTTCCTTATTGTTAAAGAGAAACGATTTACAATACACTAAGTAACTTGTGCGATGAACGAATAACAAAGCCAATTCATGCTTCTGCTTTGGAGTACTCCGACTGCTACACCCTTAAAATTTGATAATAAAACTTCTAGGATGCATCGTGATTATTGATTAACTTTGAATTTACGTTTGTTAAAACAAACATAAACCACTAATAAGACTAAAAACATTCTTAATAGCCTTCATGGTGCAAAAGTATTCCCTAAAGTTGATCTAAGAAATTCCTATCCTCAAATATCCTAGGATGAAGCTTCATTGGTGTTGACGACAATTAACACTCCGGATTGTTCAAATACAACTATCATGGCTTTAGTTTTTCTCCAGCCATTTTCCAATAAGTGATGAATAGTATTGTCAATGACCTGGAAAGTGTGGAAGCTTACCAAGATGATCTTATTATTCATGGTCCTGGTAATACGACTCATGATAAACTATTGACAAGCTTATTATGTCGTGTACTTGAGAAAAACATTTCTGTAAATCCAAAGAAATGTCCTTCCCGTGTGTTTAGTTTTGAGAGTCTTTAATACTTAGTTGGTTTTGATGGGTTTAGACTAGATCTAAAGCTGTTAGTCCCACTTATCAGTACGCCATTTTTGAGAAATCTTATGGAACTACGTTCCCTAGTGAGCTTTTTACAATACTATTCGCTTTTTATTCCTAATTTTTCGTATCAGGCTAATGGTCTACTACAAGTTTTATCGTCTAATTCATTTACGTGGGGTGATAATCAAGAATGGTTGCTTATGGAGTCTGCTGAAAGTTTTCGTAAAGTTATGTGGTCTTAAAAACTTATTCTTCTGGCATACATTTAGTTCTTACTACTGATGCATCGCTGGTTGGTGCAGTTTTAGAGCAGGAAGGTAGGCCAGTGATCTGTGTTTTACGGAAACTTACCTGTACTGAAAGTGGTTATTCTCCAACTCAGAGAGAAGTGTTAACGGACTTTTGGGTTGTTAAACATCTTCATAGATACCTTTTTGGAAAGAGATCCACTATTATTACGGACCATGAAGCAATAAAGTTTTTCTTGTCATCTTGAAAAATCTTTAGCACGTTCTTCAGTCGCTATGGCTCAGCGTTTGGGTATTACTCTGAGTGCTTATGACTATGCTATTCAACACCGGTGTGCTAAACACATTTAGTATGTGAATTATATAACACAACAGTCATCACAAGATAAGCCCAATTACTCTTCAGATTACTTGTTAGTGTAACATTTACCAGCAAGCCGCTCAGTCATGATCGCAGAAACACGTAAACATTTTGGATATATAAACATGTATTTTCTTTATTCCATAAGGGTTGTTTGTAGGTCATTAATTTTTGCTTTTTTATTTGTCTTGCTGGTTTTTCATAGGTTTATTTTTTATTGTAAGGTGCATGTACCACACATCCTATACTAGTGACAGATCAGTTAAACATTTGAAACTGAGGACTACCTCGATTAGTTTTATCCCTCTTGAGGGCGACTTTATGATTGAGACCCTGGTGACGATGTTTGCATTTTTTATTTCTATGCGACAATAAGAAATAGCAACTTGATTATTCTCTGTGTGTAAGCGAACTGTTGACAGAATTTTATACATTGTTGGCTGTTGTATTTCTATTCATATTGAATACATTGATTTGACCTGTAACATTTTTTAACTCTCAACCTCGCGTTCGATAATTATTACATTAATAAATATTCCGTCTACTCTTCATTCTGACTTTTAGTATACATCGATTGTGTTCGTACTTTGTCGATGTTAGTCAAGGGAATAACGAAGATAGAGTCATTAGAATATCCTCGAATCACAACCTTCTTTCAACAGTGACATTTATAAACTCTAAACCGTCCACTCGACTAAAAAACGGATAATCATGAGATGTGATGTAATATTAACAAATATAACTGAAGTACATTGCCTGCCTGCATCTATAATCATAATATCGTTAGATAAATCGCAATAATAATGAGAGCAGACGAAGTTAGTTACATTATAATTCACCATGCTTTATCTGTGTAGTAATCAATCATTTCCGTCAATCAAAGAACTTTAAATTACACGATTCAAATATCCATTCACTTAAAATCGAAATTGTGAAAACCGTATACTTAAATTGCAATAAACCTAGCATAATATTATGTACCTGTCGGGGTCAGAATATAAAAAGTTATAAAATTATGAGTGCGATTCTCTCTAAACATCAAAGACATTTGTTGTCGTTATAGCCGAATTAGGAGAATTAAAGATGGAAAACATAATTACCATTCCCCGGTTTTTCACAGTTCTCACTATCAAATGTGATGGTTTCATTATTTTTAATATGGTCCTTGTCGGTAATTTTGTTGCAAATGAAACTAATGTTGTTGAAGAAACATTTACTGAGTGTTTATTTGTAGCTGTAGAAATAACTGATGTAGTAATAATTTTGGAAATAGCGAAATCGATGTTCAGTAGTGGGACATTTAAAGCAGCTTAATTCAACGTGATGTTTTTTTTTCTCTGAGTAACTCATCTTTAGATGATTGTAGTCATCGTTCAACTCTAACTAATGAGTTTTATATCTGAATGCGAAAATCGGGGACTAATTATAAAGTCCATAGTCAGCTGATAATACATGTCAAAATTTAGAGTAACTTATGACAAATACCAATGGCTTCGTGTTCGTTCAACAATGAAATGTGATAATCAGAAATGGAATGATGAGGCCATCCTTCTATATGTCAAGCTTCATCGACTTCCATTTTTACAGAAGTTGATCTCGCGAGAAGCATGTAAAAGTAACTGAAATTAATAGCCTAGCCTTATCTTGTGAATCAACAGCTGTTGGCCAAAAAGTCGGTATCATGGTGAAATAATCGACAGTACCTCATGCGGTTAATATAGTCTATACTGTAAAGTCATTCCGAGCATAAAAATATCCTCAAAACAATTCACTTGTTTTTAGAAGTTAAAATATTATTAAGATCTCGCCCTTATTATCAACATACACATCGGTAAGTAAACGCAAAGCCGAATACATAGGCTTATTATAAACTTAGACAATATTCAAGTTTAGCTAGAAAGAGAGTCTACATACGTTAATGTTGGTCACGGTATTGATACATTCTGTCTGGTTCGAACGGCGAATAGGAGTAAAAAACAATACATGTGAGTAACATAGGCTAAGTGAACAATTGACACTTAGCTGTGTGACAGTAGAAGATCTAACAAATAATGCATAGTTTCAAGAGCATAACTGAACCAATTCTCAGGTCGTGAAATTAACGGTTGACTTTAAGCTAAACGAGGTAACTATATATATTAAGCAAGTAAACAGGTTATTAAAATTTAGAACAGTTAGTCGCAGGAGATCCACGTCCTTCTCAACATGGCCTCATAGTGTTGAGTTCTAAGGTATAAAGTCAATAACAAGTAAGTTCCAATAATAATAATAATAATAATAATAATATAATTCCTGATATCAGGAACAAGAAATTTATACAGGCCACTGACGCGCTTTAATGTCAAGGTACTAGGTTCGGCGGACATCCATGTTTTGTATAATGCACAGGTACAAGTACAGTTCAAAGAATGATCTGTTTGATTATAAGTCGTTTTCTTTCTGGCATGTGAAGTGTATATGAAGGCACAATGGTACATTTATATCATTTACTTAAAAACATCATAGCGCTGTATATCTTTGATGTCCAATCAATTTCAGATATTAAGAGGACCTATTATTCTTGGCTTGCCTGAATAATTGGCTTCATCAGCCAGAAAGTTGATGTCTATTAGAGCTATACTAAGTAGCTTGGGAAATGCCGGGAAACTGCCTGGCATGTTTATTTCTGCTGGCAGTTTATTTCATATTTGACTATACCTAATCAAATAAGAGCTTGCGTGAGCTTCTGCTTTGTATGTTGCAATTTCAACTTGAAATGGTTGGCTTTTTAGATATCTACTGTGTCTATTAAGAATCCTCCTGTTTATAGTTCAGTTTTCATGGATCTGGCTAAAACGACAAACCTTAGTGTTTCCTCCTATCTTCTGTATAGCTTTTTAAGCTAGGATGTTTACTACTGACAAAAGGTTTCCATTCACTTTTAGAAATGCCGTCAGTATTGGAAGACTCATCAAGCTGTTGAAAAACTTAACGTTGAATGGCTAAGGTGATATAGCACTAATAATTATACGTATGTAAGGCCAGCACTACCTGGAAAATAAAATGCTAAAAAAATGCTCAGTATTGAAAAATATGCATTAATCCCTACTGCTGAAAAAAATAGGTTTTATTGGGTCGCTGATCACTAATTAAGCGTGAAAGCGGTTTTTTGAGAGACGACATACTAACACATAAAACTGCATATAGCTGATTGAGTTATTAAACATTAAACCGGTTGAGATTTCATCGGATCCACCTAGTTTATTTTTTATCCCAAACATAGATACTACATCTAGTCTGTGAACTATGTCAAAAGTGAGATGGTGATTTGTCAGATAACGATGAGTGAACTCTGACTTCGTTGATTCCTTGAATCACAGATAGGCTTAGTTACTAGCAGCAAGATAAACGCAGCATCAAAGGACTGTGAGAGGGGGGGTTTTGAAAGACAGTTTCATAATGACTTTGTACGTGATGTGGCTTCCTTTCCATCGTTTTCCAAAGCACTTCAAGATAGTTGGCAAGTTTTCAGCAAATTATATGGTATCTAACTGCTGATCATCCCACTGAGTAGTCAGCATGTGGGACTCTCTACCCTAACAAATGGATATGACTTCACTTATCATTGTACAGTCCATTCAGCATGTGCCATTATCAATTTGGTACTGATAGTACAGACATCACAGTGCTTAAAGATTAAATTCTGTTGTTTGTTATCCAAAATACCAGCGGCTCATTCGCTGTGATTTTTGACGACACCGAAATTATCATATTTGCGATTTACTTAGGTACTCACTGCCGAAAAACTTCAAACACCGTCCCTAAACTATACGAACTTAGTTAGCCTTCTAGTTTATTTACTAAGCAAATCCCAAGTGCCAGTAAAGTCGTGATATTGTCGTGCACTAAAGGAATGGCACATAACCGTATGATAAAAATCAGCTATTAACACTAGATTAACTGCAGTCTAGCAACCCAGTTCATCACTGTGACGACGCAATGATTATATTACGTGTGGTCACTAATAAAACTCTGCGAGGGAGTAAAAATGCACAGTCGCTGCTCTAGTTAGTTTAACTATTCATCTGTGATAGAGTGCCGGTAACATGTATGCTGGTTCCAAAATTAGTGAGAACTAACTATAGAGAACCCCTGAAGATAGTAAGGATAACTGCTAATTCAACCACTTGATTTGTGTTTATGATAAAATTCTCGGAAAAACAAAATTTAAGCCAGAAACGATAAACTAGGCGACTATTCCAGTTTAGCAAGGCGAGTTTCATAAAATTAAGAGTGACTCCGAAAGTGTCAGCAGGTCACTCTTGGAGTAATGAACACATCTCTCACAAGAAAGGTGGAAAATACGTAATTCATGCACCCACCACAACTTTGGCATTAAATATATTTGAATGATTAGAAATATTCAACCATCTCAGTACAACTAGGTGGTCCCGATATCGGGAGTATTATAAGACACAATTGCATGATCCTTTTTATTTTTAATACTTGCTAGTTATCTCTTGGAAAAACTGAAATAACCGTCTTTCATGCATTCTAATCGAGCAAAATCAAAAAGGATCATCGAGAGCGATAATGAAATTACAATGCTCCAGGATACTTCCAAATCATTTGAGGGGCTTTAGTGCAATATGAATCGTCAATCCTTGTTAATTCCGGATTACGAAAGTACTATTTTCAGTAGTTATATGATATTAAAGTACTTATAGATCACTGTCAATCTAATCGATTAATATACATACATTAACAATCGAGTAAGTGCTTATAACAGAAGTCGACAAAGCTGAGTTTATGAGAATTACAGTGGAACACAGTCTAAATCCAACAAGCAAAGAATCGAGACAGGTTCCAGTCGAAAGTCACCTACAAACTGCGTTCAATCACACATTAAGGATATATATAACAGTGGAGAGTATAATATACAAAATGTTATGTCTAAATTGATATCAGTTTCTACAAGTTGAACAGAAGGATGAACCATCAAATTCGAATTATTTGTATCAGGTAGTGAACACTTAGTTCAGTAAACCACTACCTAGTGTAGGAATTCCACCAACCCAATCAAGTTCTAATATAAAATTCGGCAGAATAAACTAAAAAATAGTTAGAAAAAGTTGAAGGAAAGGTGGCAGCAAAAATGAAAACAGCATATCATTTAAAAATAATCTGGGATTACTGCAGTCGATTTGCTAGATAAACCTCACTACCAAAAATGATGAATTACTACGACGCATATGCTAAACGTTATCTAATTTATATTAGTTAGTCATCAAGATATTGGATATTGGATGATCAAGGTCGTCCGACATTGAAAAAGACTTTAAGCGGGATGGCAACGACGGACGTTCTGCCGATTTCTCTGGTGAATTTTAATGCCGATAATGGCTATTTAGAAGGCCTAGCTCGTGGGATTAAAGGGGGACTTCTAAAACAAGCTGATTACCATGTTTTGGTCCAATGCGAAACACTAGATGGTAGGAAATCTTTATAATATTTTTTACAATGCCAATATTAAGATCTGAAGCTTCATCTAAATGACACTGATTACGGAGAATTTCTAGCGAATGAACCGGGGCCTTTAACTGTAGGTATAATCGAGGAAAAGATCCGTGAAAAATTTGTATCTGAGTTCCGCCACATACGCAACCAAGCTGTGTTTCCATTATCTTTATTCTTGGATTATATTACATACAGCTACATGATCGATAATATTGTACTATTGATAACAGGAACTCTTCATGGTAGGCCAATATCTGAGCTCATGACGAAGTGTCATCCACTTGGAACATTCCTGGAGATGGAAACCTTGAACATTGCAACCAACCCTGCTGAATTATACAATGCCGTACTCGTGGATACACCTTTGGGTAATATTTTGATATTTTTATTTGTGTAGCTCCATTCTTTATTGATTGTATTTCGGAACAAGACTTGGATGAACTTAATATTGAAATAATACGCAATACTTTGTACAGGGTACGTTGAAATAATTTCATATTCTGGTCCGACTAGGCATATATTGAAGATTTTTACGCTTTTTGTAAGTCACTGGGTGGCATTACTGCAGAGGTGATGTGTGAGTTGTTAGCCTTCGAAGCCGATAGAAGGGCGTTCATAATTACGATTAATTCATTTGGGACGGAACTGTCGAATGAAGATAGATCCAAGCTATATCCTCGTTGTGGAAAACTTAACCCTGAGGGACTCGTTCAACTAGCAAAGGCTAATGATTACGAACAAGTAAAATCCGTCGCAAGATATTACTCGGTACGTTTTTGCTTTATAGCTTATTCCATTTCTCATAACTTAAAATATTTAGTTTAATAAATGTATGATCAACGCTTTTATTTTTAGTATTCATATGATTACGGACACTAGAGCTACTGTTAAGACTTTTAAAACTATGGCATTGGTAGGATTATGGTCATTTCCCGCATAGTAAGCGTGTATTTTGGTTTATCGAGACTATTGTGTTTACGATAAGCGAACCCGGTTATCACGTCGAAGAATAGACGTGATCAGGAAATAGGTAGTAGTCTATTATAATAGTGAGAAAAGGCTGTTGACATTTAGAAGCCTTACCTAGGTCTTGCTAGTGTAACTCAGTATGTATTGGTTTCTAAATTGTGCTATAGGTATTTACTTCTATTACAACCTATGCCTCACCAACGCTCTTGTTTCTCCATTTATCTCAGAAGTAACATTCACCCTTAAAATAAGCAGCACGAGAGATTTTTGTATGTTGGCAGGGTATTTTAGATAGAAAATAACTCTCTATGACGTTTAACTGCAAATGAAGAATATTGTCAGCTGATGGCATTTTGTGTGCCAACGAAATATGCGTATAGATAAAAAATGTATTCACTTTACGAATAAATCAAGTAGTTCCCAAAATCTACCAAAAATTAGCTTGGTCATTTGTTACCAGGAGCAACCCAACAGTTGTGACCGTTGTTTATTTTATAAATCAATCAGGTTTAGATGTTGTCCTTAACCTTGTAATCAGAGTAAAACGTCTGTTACGTTTCAAACACTTTCCTTGGTCTCGGTATGTAAAGTTTAAATGTTACCTCCCGCAAATTTTAAAATATCTCATCATCTTGGCATTAAAACTCATGCATGCATAAAATGCGCTAATCAGCACTCAATAGAAGCCCTTCTGCCTACCTTTATCCGATATATAATACTTCGTAACTATAACAGTGCTGTGCTCACTGTATAAGTTGCGTAAGGTGTTCCTGTCAGAATTACTTCCTCGGAATGTTAATTACAATACAGGAAGCAAGTAATGAGATGGAATTATAAACCTAGTCATATTAATTTTTGAATCTCGCTTTGTAGTCTTGCTGTTCTGATAGGAAGTGTTGATATTTGTCAGCTCAGTGGTGCAGAGTTAACCATTCGCCGTGAGACCTAAAGGCCTTGGGTTTCGTTCCGTATCGGAATCGATGATGCGCACTGTAAATCTGATATCGTCGTGCTAATGTGGTACGGCAACTTGAACTTATGTACATTTATGCCAAGTTCTACGTTGTTAGTAACTAGGTGTCATAGTTTAATTATTCGCTCAATTTGATTATCACCCAACCTAGATTGTTTATCAGTCCTAGTTGCTACAGTACATTAGCACGTCAAAAAAAAACCAGCAGGATAATAGGCAGGGGGATGGAGAGCAATGCTACCAATCGCAATAGAAGCTTAAAGTAGATTAATAGGATTAAAAAATGGACAGTATAGTGCTGGACAAAACTCAAGATTGAGGTCGAATGCGAATACAACTACACCTTCGTAATCAACTTTAGGCTAAACGGTGTGTGGTAAGAAAACTGATGTGAAGATGTTCGTTAAGCGTAAACAAACCACTGAAGTTAGTGATTCAACATCGTGCTTTTGGAGTTAACATTTTCGTCTGACTTCTCAAGGGTTTGCTCCCTTCCAGGGGGTAAACTTGTTGACTTGGAATGTACAGGTGATATAGTTCTATTGGGTGAAGATGCTGATAAAATGCAGAATCTCTCAAATACTTTAAGCGTCAATAGAAGCATGTTTGGGATGCGATTCTTCCCATCCAAATGCAAAATATTGTTTCTGGATTGGTTTATGTCGGCACCAAAATCAATGATAGGGAGCGAAGTAATTGAATGTGTTGACCACTTCTCATCAGTCCTTATGGTCTAGTGTCCGATGAAATCTCGGATTGTATACAGAAGGCCCGATTGGTTTTTGTTAATTTGTGTCACTTGTGGCGCAGGTGAGACACATGTCTACTGACCAAAGAACGCATTTACTGCGCAGCATTTATGGATGTGAAACATGGCCATTAAGGATAGAGCATATTCGTAGGCTTCTAGTATTTGATCACAGATGTCTCTGAAGGATTGTTCGTGTTTGCTGGAACTACCGAGTAAACAATACGTGGGTTACGAATAGAGTATTAGGTATGTTGAATTTATTGATGAAGTAGTAAATCTTCATCAGCTGAGGTGGTTAGGGTATGTGCTACGTATACCAAATCACTGCTTCCTTGAGCAATGCTGTCTGGTGTAGGCTGGAAGAAAGCTAGGGGGGACAAACCAGAACATGTCACCATTTCGTGCAGCCAATGACGATTGGGCAGAGCCATATTAATAAGTACAGACTACCTTGTTGGGACGTACGTGATGATCGTAACCAGTGGTTGGAGACTTTGGGTGACATGGCTCAGAATCGAGCGCAGATGCATCCACTCCTTGTCTTCCTCCAAAGTTTAAGCTTCTGAATTCATCACAGTTTTCTTTTTACTGAACCATATCTTCTTAAATATTATCGTCGATCTCTAACTCTATTACTACCTCCACTACACTGGGATTTAGTCCGACAATTTAATCTCTATTTGCTAATTGTGGCATGGCAACTTAAACTGATGTACCCATGTACTAAGTTCTACGTTGTAACTGACTGACTGTAGTGACATTACACCACACCTCGGAATCGTTTAGACAGTGTTGTAACCAAACGTAATTCTCGAGTAACTATAATGATCAGACACGGAATCTCGTTATCATTTCTCTACAGCATAGCTGATCAGTGTATTTTACACCTCACGTTTTGCACTCATCGATTCTAAACAGTGCGAGAAGTAGTTAGCATTAGCATATCTGAATGTATAAGTGTTATTTGTTGTCATAGCTACTTAAAAAAAATTACAGTTACACATGCGATAAATATATGAAGGAACACATGTGACACACTTGCGAAATGCACTAATTGTATTAGGATAATTCTCACTAGGTGGTATATGGAGATCCGAATTATTAAAACGTCATTTCGCTTGCATCCGTTACTATGGTACTGTCTTATATGTCATGACAATTCTTCACACTTTCCATTAATCTTCGTCACTACCCGTACTTGTTTTCCAGAATTATGCCTCCTTGTTTGAAGAAACTGGTGAAGGTTTTGGAGATAAAACGTTAGAAGACAAATTTTTCGAATACGAAGTAAAATATATTTGACTATCTTTGGGTTTTATGTATAGTTTATGCATATTTTATCACAAATGGCTCTTTATATTTTACTTAGTGTTCCGCGAAAAAAAGGGGTTACTACATCTTTTAGTTCTCTATCCTATAACATTTACACGTCTAGTTATCTTCATTTACAAAGATGAAGTTACTTAAGATTGCCTTAAGAATAACGTTTTTCATACCAGCTGACAATTCAAATGCCACGGAAGCATGAAAAAAGCTAGTTACAATTCTGTTTTTTCGAACTTATTAGGAATCAGTTAATTTCTTTTCTGTTTCAACAGACTCAAATCAAGGTATTAACAGTCAATTAGTCAGCTTAAAGTAAATGAGACGACATTTAAATAGTGTATAAATATATCAGGTATTTGTGATCTCTAATTTCGATAAATACCGTAGGATGAGTAGCGCCAAGCTTCGACTCATACCAGCTAACTTTCAGCAATAAGGATTGGCAGAAATTGCCTGTCTAAATTTATCGCCTTGTTTAGATCACCAGATTCTCAAATCAAATCCCATTTTTTGATAAGTTAAGTATAATAGATACCTATTACTTTCTAAAAGTAATTATTAGTCATGTTATCAGCAGGTTCTATATGCCGCCAATGTGATCTATGATTTTTATTTTAAAGGATTTAGACATCGTATTTGTGTTCTGATAAACGTATTGGACATTGCATTATGCTGAATGACAACTTAATGTGTAGTTCTTATTTTATGTTCAGGTGATCTTGTTAAGTAATCAAACTAATAATACGGTGCTAAGTTATTCAGACTCCGAATTCACGTATTTCTTCCTGCTTACTTAATTTCTATATTTACTGAATTACCTAATTATTCTGTTTTAGGTCCAGTTAAATGTCGACGCCTTTTTGCAGCAGTTTCATTATGGTATATTTTACGCACTTCTCAAATTAAAGGAACAAGAAATGAGGAATATAGTTTGGATTGCGGAATGCGTTTCCCAACGTCATCGCACTAAAATTGACTCTTATATTAATATATTATAATTTATGTAGGAAGTTTTGTTGAAAAATTATTTCACGCTTAAAATGCGTTCTAAGCATAATCATTCACTTATCAACTCTTATAACTAATTAACTTTGGAATTATTTATATTTTAAAATTTTGCAAATTTACATTATTTTGTGTGTGTGATTTAGTTTCAGTGATTGTCAAAAAGTTTTATTCACCCGAATCAATTTCCGAATTTCGTTTCGTAATTATCTCTTTACTAGGATGCTTTCACGGGAACAGTAATAAATAATGTGATAATTATTGATTTCTTAAAAATCATTTTGTGCTTTGAGGGTTGCACTGGTTGTTACTATATTTTACTTTTGTCTTACTAGTGAATTGACCAAGCAAATCGAATGAATTGCAGGAATGGGGTCTCTAGTAATCTATAATGCTGTTGACGACCGTAGCTGCTACCTTGACGTGGTGGTCGGGCTATCGTGATGACCCAACTGAGCTATATTGGCTGGAACGCATGTTCCTCAAGGTCCTACCATGCCAAGCAGGTCTGTTTGAGAGCGGTAAGACCAAAGACAGCAACCGAAGATCTGAGGGCGAAGTCGTACTGCTGATTGCAGCGAGGTGTGACAGTAGTAAGGTGTTTCCCTCGGATAACCAGCATCTGCAGCGATGCTGCCTTCTCACAAAGGAAGGAAGGGGTTAGAAAAGGTCTACCCGAAAAATGTCACACCTCACCTTACTCCACGGATTTCCGTCTCCGGCAGTAAGGCCTTCTAAAGAACGGAGCTAACACATCAAAAACTCCCCATAACAAGGCCTTGCGTGATCGGCCTCAAGCAGTTGTCCGTTGGGCTCTGCGGTCGCACTCCCAGGTCACTATGACCGATACCGACCCAGTTTCCTTTTCAGGTACTTCAAGAAGTAACATCCTTCCATGGTGTGGGCAGCCAGGAAGTGAAAATTGCCCTCATACCTCTAACAGCACACAAGATCATCTTGTTCGAGGTCAAATCCCACCATCAACTCCTAATAACTATCTTATCACCATGCGTAACCCTTCTAGCAGAATTTTATCACCTCGCGCTTCTAATACTAGTGATTTGAGTCCACGAAACGTTACTCCTGGTCTCCTGAAACCTCGCACTAAACCATACATCGGAGATTTTAACGTTCGAACCCTATGTCAAATAGGACAACAGGCTTCCTTAGCTATGACTCTAGAATCCCTCTACATCGATGTCTATTGCATCTCTGAAACGCGTATGGATGATCCAAACACAGTCATTCGCTTGACCTCACTTTGTGAAAATAAGAAACCGGCTCGGTTCACCCTTCGTGTTTTCGGAGACCCCACCGCTACCACCCGATGCCTTGCTGGCGTATGGCACCAAGTTCAAAAGCTGAACAGGCTCTCCTCGATTGGATCCCGATAGACAGTTGCTTGTGCGCTGTCCGTCTAAATGGGACGGTAACGATTAGGAAAGATAGGGACACACGCCCTGTCCTCTATGTTATCTCTGCCTGTGCTCCCACTGACTGAAACTCAGACAAAGTAAAAGACGAATTTTACAGAAAGCTTTCTGACCTTCTTTGTAAAGCTAGGCTCACTGATGTAATAACAGTGGCTGGTGATTTTAATGCCCAAGTAGGTAGACTAGATGAAACCGAAAGGCACCTAGGTGGATCCTAGGGTGTTGAGGCTCAACGAACAGACAATGGCGACCGTCTACTACAACTATGTCCAAATAAGCGTTTATTTCTCCCAAACACCAACTTTAAACATAAGGAAAGACATCGGTTGGCGTGGCTGCCTTCACAATCAACTCAACGCTGGACTCAAATAGACCATATTGCTATCAGCCACCGTTGAAGTACATATTTAGACTCAGGTCATGCCTTAGTACGGGTGCGTTTTAGTCTGCGTCCCATTAGACGTAAAATATCCACGACAAGGATTTCCCTTAGAGTTTGACTTAATGATGAAAAAGTCAAGAATACATTTCAAGAACAGCTAGAAAACCAATTAGTCAACTGCGTAAACTGTACTCATCCTGAGCTACCTTTGAATAATATCCAAAAAGCTGTTGAAACAGCAGTAATATCTACTAATAAATTAGACCAAAAGGTTAGGAAAACTCTGGATTTCAACTGCATCTACTGAACTGATAGATACTCGGTAACACATCCCGTCTGGTTTTGTACATGATGAGGAATGAAGACAACTTAAACACAAGCTGGTTAAAAGCTTACGCAATGATCGCGAGCAGTGGTGGGTGGCGAAAGCTAAGGAGATGGAAAAGGCAGCGGTACTAGGTAACAGTAGGCAACTGTTCAGACTTATCAATGAAACGGGTATCAGAAACCCAACTGTAAGTGAAACTATCTTAGAAAAAGACGGGATCACTATTCACTGTCAATCCCGAAGATTAGATCGACGGGCAGAACGCTTTTGGGAACAGTTCAACTGGCCTTTGGCATCATCCCAGCTGCCAACCATCCCCAAACAATCTGAATGGCAAATTAACATTGGTCCCCCAAGTCTCTGTGAGGTTGAGAAGGTTATAGGAAACTTAAAGCGAGGGAGAGCAGCAGGACCAGATGGATTAACCCCTGAGATTTAAGGTAGGTGGTCCAGCTGTAGCAGCGAGATTAACTGAGATATTGGCTGGGATTTGGGAACTGGATGTAATCCCATCTGACTGGTCTCGAACACTAACCATTCCGGTCTTTAAGAAAGGACAGAAGTCCTCGTGTGACAATTACTGAGGCATCAGTTTAACGAATATAGTGTCTAAAATATTGGCCTCAATAATACTTCAACGTCTAACTAAAGCACGTGAAGATCAAACTCGAGAAAACCAGGGTGGTTTCAGACCTGGACGTGGTTGTATAGACCAAATATTCACACTTAGGCAGGTTCTGGAACATAGGCACACTTTCAGACGCTTAACAATAGCTGCATTCCTTTTTTCTAGAAGATAAACTTACTGACTTAGATTATGAAGATGATATAGTTCTATTTGGTGAAGATGCTGATAAAATGCAGAATTTTCGACAACCTTAAACATGAACGTAAGCATGTTTTGGCTGCGATACCCCCCCTCCATCCAAATGCGAAATATTTTTTCAGGACTGGCTTAATTCGGCACCGAAGTTAGTGATAGGGAGCGAAGCAATTTAATGTGTTATCCACTTTACTTATCATGGAAGCCTCATTAGTCCTGACGGTCTGGTGTCCGATGAAATCTCGGCACGTATACATAAGGCATGATTGGCTTTTGCCAGCTTGCGTCACTTGTGGCGTAGGCGAGACATCTGTTTACTGACGAAAGGACGCGTTTACTGCGCAGCTGTCAGATCCGTTTTACTTTATGGATGTGAAACATGGCCTTTAAGGATAGAGGATATTTGTAGGCTCCTAGTATTCGATCATAGATGTCTCCGAAGCGTTACTCGTGTTTGCTGGGACCACCGAGTAAGCAATGCGTGGGTTAGGAATAGAGTACTAGGTAAATACGGTAAGTCTATCGATGAAGTAGTGAATCTTCACTAGCTGACGTGGTTAGGATATGTGTTGCGTATGCCTAACCACCACCTACCGAAACGAGCAATGTTGTCTGTTGTAGGAGTAGGCTGGAAAAAAGCTAGGGGTGGCCAAACGAAAACATGGCACCAGTCCATGAAGTCATCGACAATTGGGCTGAGCCATGTTAATAGATGTAGACTACCTGCTTGGGGCCCACATGATGATCATAACAAATGGTTAGAGACTTTAGGTGATATGGCTCAAAATCGTTGGGAATGGCGCAGGTTCATCCACTCCTTGTCTTCCTCCAAATTCTAGTTTTTGAGCTTCTCATAATTTTCTCTTGACTGATTCACATTTTTTGTTTCAAATCTTATCTCTGATCTCTATGCCATTCCATTAGTACTTACTCTGTTACTACCTCCCCTACTCTGGAATTCGGTCCGGCAATTTAATCTCTATCAGCTTACTGAGGCATGGCAACTTGAAGTGATGTACGCATGTACCTTGTTCTACGTTGTAACTGACTGACTGAGTCGTCGCAGATTGCATATTACATTTTCTTGCTCTGTCCATCGACGAGTCAGTTCGAGCAATGTAGCATATACAGTATAGGCTTTTATTATTCCATGATGTTCGTATAACTTAGTAATGACAAGTCTTTGGGAACTAAACATATTTCAGACCTGTGTATGGATGTCCTAACGAGAATTCGTAAGTTTTTGAAATGCCACTACACATGAAGACTCTTTGGGCCAATAAGTCTTATATGATCGCTTGTCATTTGGAGATTGAAGCAATTACGTAAATCGTCCAAAATTCCTTTACTCAAACATTCCTAGTTATTTTGAAGCTTACAGCTAACTATCATTTACGTTTGTCACATTTATAGGCGTTCTCAGTGGATGATTATTTTTATTTGATATGTCGTAGATATACTAATAAGTGACACTCCGTCTGAAGCTTTAGGAGTTGTTCTTTTAGTGAGCGACTCATTTAACTTAAACAATTTTGTTATGTTACATAATGGCACTAACATATTATTAAATTTGTTAATCGACAGTGCAGGCATGCTCGCGATGCATTCGTCTCTCTCTAGTTAAAAAATGCTTATTCAGCGATGATCGTCATCACCACTTATTTTGATCATAAGGAGTTGACCGCGTCAGATTATTGACTCACTTTTATACGCTCAATAGAGTTGTGAATTGCAGAAATCGGCAGAGCTATAATATAAGGACGACCCTGACATTCGCTAGACGACCATTGACCAATAAGAAATCGGCTTAGGATATAATATTATTGTTCGAAACATCTTTCGAAATAAAGTATTAGTCAAATGTGTACAATAATCTCACATGACTAATAAATGTTTCAAGATTATCTAAGGGTTGTAAACATTTAAAATCAAAGTAAGTTCTATATAAATACTCGTCCTTGTGGTTATATAGCATTTTCCCACGTGTTCCTTTATATTTGTCAAGATGATTTTTCAATCTGGACCACATGGCTTCTATGTTGTTCGTGTGAATTCCTGTTGAGGGATCCACAGTGTCGGCTGTGAACCACGACATGATGATTGTATCCAAGTCTTGATAGGCACTTGAATGACTTTAAATAATCTGTGTAAATTGTTCTTTCTACCACATACTTCCTAATAATTGGAGTCAAGGTAGATTTCTTCCGGTCAGAAATCCTTTCAGTGTCGTTCGCATAGATGTCGATCCAAAATGCCAAATATCTAGTGTAGGTTTAAGTGTAAAAAACTACCTACCCACACTATGTATGTTGCACCATCGATTATATTTCCGCTTTCTAAGAACCATCTAATCGATCTCCACAATTTTACCAACGCCTCCCATAAACATTGATGTTCTCAATATTTCGGAGCATACATTTCTGCAGTACTGATACCACTGTACAGATGTAGCTTCAGTAACATCTGCCGCGGCTGCAGCAGCAGTTACAGGTGTCTCGAACAACCATTGCATTACAAGAACCATTATCTGTTGCAGAGAGATTTTCGAACGTGTGAATAGTGAACCAGATATAAGGGATTTCTTGATCCAACATTTGTGGCATCAAAATATTAGTTTGTCACTCTTCTCTAAGCATTCGTCTAGGTGCATAGACTCACCATAGTCACATGAACATGTTCTACGAAGTAAACTTTTCTCCTGGAAATTAGCCGGGCTTCTCGTTGTTTTACCCCGGTTTTTTTTCACAGTGATTTATCATACATTTTTCCCAACGTACACCTGTTTTTTTTGTAGGTAGCCCTTCCTTTTGACATACGTAGCGGTTACTTTTCATGGTAGATTTAGCTTCTGACTATCTTTATATAGTATGATTTTTCAAACCTAAAAACTTTTAATTGTCTAATGCGATTCCCCTGAATAACTCATCAGCCTGTCCTTACTCTCCCCTTAGGTATCAGTCACATTATTCGACAGTTTAATAAAAGACAATGGTTCATTTATAGTAAAATTATATTTGTACATCGAAAAATGGTTTACAACTTCTAACAATCCGATATTTCCATATCAGCATCCACATTGGCAACCTCAGTTTTCTTTATACACACCTTTGTAATCTAGGAAGGTAAAATGAAGCAATAAATAAATTGACAAACCTTTGAGGCACGCCTTCTACGAGCACGCCCCCCAAGATGGTCTCTAACATTGTAGAACCATCTCCTCATTGCGTGACGGTATGCTGCTTCAAAATTTTCAGTCGACAAGTTTTTTGAACGCATGTAATGCAGGGTCGCACCTTTATTTATGAAGTGTTTACATTGCTACGAAATTTACTTACGTTTGATCGTTAATTTACAACGCGAGTTGCGGATACCCATTTTATCATTTGTGCTAGTCCACGACAAACGTCGCATAAACATGTCGTCGAAAACCAGTTGTAAGGCCTTCTTTACAGACATTTTAATGTCTCCTCCCATTACCGAATATACAAGTGAGTACTACAGACGATTAGCTAAAAGCAACAACTGACCATTTCCTTGGCTGATTCGTCGTCTGCAAGCCGAGTTTCGAGCTGCCGAAACTGTTCATTCGATCCTATTGGCAGATCGTTGCGTAAAGTTGAATCTTTTGATACGTTTTTGCTGTTAGTCAACTTTTCCAACAGCTGTAGCATCTTCTTCTGATTCTCTGTAATGCAGCCTATTTGTATTGCGTATCAAACTTACGAACTACGAGTTCTATATTAGAACTTAAACTTCTTATCAGATTTTCGAGATTGTTTTTGTCACCACTAAAACGTGTATAACTAAAAGCCCTCCGGAGAAGAGTCCTAGGATCAACAGGCCATTCCGGGCAAACTCTGTGAACTATCTCAAGAATTCTCTTCTTCATTTTCATGGAAATACCTGGTAGAAGACATATTTCAGCAGCAGCACAATATACTTCGTTCTGCCAATACTCACTTGGCTGTTGTTGATGAGTAGATTGATTGTACAACTGACTAGTTGATGGAATACCAGCCATTGAACGTAATTTAATAATAGTATTTCGATAAAGTGATATAACGACAAGGTTGAAACAAATAGAACACCAGTTAAGTGATATTAAATTTGTGCTGAATTTTTGTCTAAACTGTATTTATAGAGCAAATTAACAAAGGACCAACATAGGGATACATAGACAGACTGTAAATTCGATTGATAGGTGAATTGTCAAAATATGCATTGACCAATGATACTGAAGGAACATGTATCAAGTGTCAAATGATAATCTGGCTTAAATAAATGTATCATATTTTTTTATTTAATAATCCATGACTCATTGAATAGTGCAGTTGTAAATACATATTGAAAGGTGTTTGAAAACATCTCGAATGTTTTGTAAAAAATATATACAAGAATTACTGTAGTCGTAGATTATTATTCCTCCCTTTACTTCTTAGTGCGAAATAACATTCAGTCACAAATACACCTACAGACATGTTAAATTTTGAACTCATTTTAATCTGTTTGATATTTAATAATTGATCATTTTAAGTTAGAATTTAATGATGACATAATTAAGAAGGGTCTACCTAATTGATATAGAATTATACAAATGTATATGTATAATATATATGTAAACAGAATTACTGATGAACAGCAAAATGAATATTTTACGGAAAATACTATCGTACCAGATTTTTCAATTAGGTTAACCACAAAAGCGTGACATTGGTATTGTTTAACTGTAGGGGTGGCTGCATATTTCATATGTTATGTATGTTTCATAATCATTTCAAAACTATGAATTTATTATTAATTGATAATATGGGACGTTACTGTCTAGACAATGTATCATTTTCGATAAGGCGTATTTATCTATGCATATATTTGGGGTTACTATTACGTTGTACAGGTCATAATCCTTGCGGGAAATGGTACGTTGTCTAGACTGAAATACTTTATATTATCACTTGAAAACGCATCTGTCATTTGCATTGTGAATCTGTATGCCATATGACGACGCTGATAGCGGACAAATAATCATTTACGATAAGCTACTGTATTTTCTCTTGGACGTATTTTACATTTTTCGGTAATCGTAATTTAATGAGAAGCTGCCGAAAACAAGTGATAATATGAAGTATTTCAGTCTAGACAACGTATAATTTTCCAAAAGTGTTATGACCTGTATAACGTAACAGTTACCCCAAATATATATGCACAGATGAATATGCCTTATCGAAAATGATACATTGTCTAGATAGTAATGCTTCATATTATCAATTGAAAATAAATTCATAATTTTCATTATAAATCTCGATCAAATGCGTACAAACATACATATGCATGATGATTAGAACATTCAATTGGTTTTTACTGTCATCGCTTCTAATTTCTGTTATGTAGTACAGGTCATTAAGTTTCTGCGAAATAGTTCATTGTCTAAAAACGATAATACTTTGCATTATCACTTAAAAATACATTCATCATTTTCATTTTAAATCTGCATGATATACGATGACACTTTGTTGAAACTATTGTATAGTGTAGGCATATACGATTTACAAATCAACTGCCTTGCATAAAATCACCGTTCCTAGTAAAATTAACTGAAACATAACGAAGAATTCATTATTATTTACAATCCGATAATTTAATGATCTGATAATTTCTGACTAAATAAAGATTATGGATAAAATGTTTCCGTCACTTATATTATTCAAAAATATGAAATACATTCATTTAATAACTAGCTTATCTCATAGATTGTTTGTTTATAGTCAATCTATTTTGCAATGTAAATTTTCACTTGAAAACAATGTAAGCAATTCAAGATTGAAAAAATCTGATGGTAAATTGGTTTTAGGCTTCTTTTACGATAACCTGTTTTACATTTTGCTTGGTTTCTAATGCCTACAAAATTTCATAATCATTGTTTTTGTTTCATAATAACTTTCGTGTTACGAAATTGATTTTACGAAGCAGAGAACCGCTTGGTTAATCAAATTTCGGTTATCGTGACTCCAAAAATATCTTGTAGTAATTCTGAAATGCTTGTGACTACACTTACTAGGCATACAATTTGTTTTATAAGTTAGATTGTTACCTGTGGGCATATTTAGAAGAGTGCGCAGTCATTCTTGTGTTGCGAAACGTGCGTCGAATAAGGCATAAAGAGGAAAGTTATTGATGCAGTATATTACCGCTATTAATGTTTTAACACTAATTATTTTCTCAACTAATGCTAAGACGTTAGTTAGATGTTAAATGTTTCCTGTTACCTAAATATTTGACCATTTCATAAAATTCATTTGTTAGTCATTCATAAGTAACGACATATACTCAGTGGATTTTTAATAACAATAGTGTTTGCAGTCTACTGGCTCCTGTGTTCATCCTACAACACTTAAATTGATCAGTCAATTGTTCTACACACTATAGTTTTACCAGAAAGTTACCATAAGTGAATTTCATTACCAGCCTTCTTTATACAATCAGCTGAGTTACTTATTCTTTATGTTGTCGACATGATTCTACTAAAATAAATGGAATTTATCTCTAGGTAATCTAAACATATTCTCATGAAACCATTGTTATCACTGAATTAGTATAACGTAAAAAGCCTATAATGACATTAGGAAGGAATAAAAGACAATTTAGCGAATAAGATTTCCTCTTTATCTGTTTCGTATACCATAGCTACAGTCATATATAATAGAGTCGTCTTTAGAATTTACTCATCTGTTTTAATATAATAGAAGACTAGATAACAAGGTAGAAGGCTTTTTTTATATCAAAATAATCACGACAATGTTGTGTAACAGTTAGATTGATTAAGAGTTGTTTTAAAATACAATTGATTCGCATATTTCAGTGAATTAGCGATAACTGTTCACTTGACTGTGGTAAGAAATAGACACCTGTCGAATATATTATACTAACTATGAACAGGTCGAAGATGTTTAGTAAACTGATTACACACTGAGAATGAAAAGCAAACACCACAACAGATCAATATAACACTTAGTAAATGAAGAAGTATTAATACCACCCGTCGTTGCGTTTTCCTATTAAACTGCGGTCACCAAAGGATAATTTGACTATTTGTATATTACATGAATGGTAAATTTGTCAAACATATTTCACCTTTATACCAAACGTATTAAACTACTCGCAAAACTGTAAGTAGTTACACATTTGCCACGAAATAATGGCCCGACTGTTCCCAACGTCTGGCCCAGTCCTTACGTTTGGCCCAACCTCAAATTGCCGGTTCAGACAGCTGGCCCAATGTTTCAGTACGAAAACCCCAATGTGGCCCAATGTTTTTGTTTACTGGGATATATGTTGGTAGCTATATAGCTTAGACCAACAGTCAAAGATTTCTTGGACAGGTACTATGTCTTAGATTGGCCACCCCAACCTTTCTCTCATCCTACTTCTTCAGCCAGCACCACGCGACGAGGCAGATGGTGTTCGGGTATACGCAACTCATCACAACCACCTACCTCAGTCGATGAAGGTTTACGACCTCTGGCTAGTTTGCCATATTTTTTGTAGTACTCTGTCTAATATCAATATGCGGTCATCCCATAATTTACGGGTGATAGTACAAGGATTTCTACTATCAAAGGTCTGAAGCTTACGCATATTTTCTAGTCTCGTAGCCCATGTTTTGCACCCAAAGGTTAAGATAGAACCAACTGTTGCGCAGTACACTAAGTTATTCGTTTAGACGAATATCTCGCCTACGCCACAAGTCGTGTAATTTGGAAAACGAGCTTTCTGAATCCTGGTTGAGATTTTGTCAGACACCGATTCACCAAGATTGATGGAACTTTAGAAACAAGTAAAGTAGTCAACTACTTCAACCCCCTGGCTAATCTAGGCGAAGATGCAAACCTATTTTGAAGTAATATTTTGCATCAAGAGGGAAAGAAACGTAGTCTCAATATGCTAGCAGTGTTACTCATGGCATTCAGAAGACTGCATATTTTCGGCGTCTTCGTCGAATAGAATAACATCCTTCAAGTGTTCTAAGTCGATAAGTGGGCTTCCCGAAAGGAGGTCAATCCTTAAAATGTTAGAAGAAAGTGTAGCTTCTGAAAGGACATCTATGACGAAGTTAAATAATGAGTAACGCTGACAAACACCACATGGAGTAGACAGTTCGCCATAAGCTGTAACTTAATTAGACGTGTTCAAGTAGAGTAGGCTTATACACTTTTAACATACGTTTTTTAATGACAAATATTGCCACAGCACCTCTCGATCTACGCAGTCAAATGCGGTTTCCTATAAAAGGAATACAATCAATGTCCATATTTTAGGATCTGACGAAAAGTTAATATCTAGACAATGCATCCTCGCTCAGGTCTAAAACCAGCCTGGTTTTCCAGAATTTTCTGTATCCTAGCTTCGAACAAACGTCGGTTTATTACAGAGGCTAGTACCTTAGACATTATGTTAGTCAAAAAGGTTCCTCTGTAGCCCTCACAGGAGGATTTTACACCTCTTTGGATTACTGGAGTAGACTTGGTGTATAACGAAATTACTTTTGAGTATGTATTCCATTACTTATATATTAATTGTTTCAAAATGTTATTATTAATTTTGCCGTTTGAACTTAACGGGTAGTATATTGTAAACTGTGTTACAACTCTTAAAACAGTACCAATATAACTAACTGTTGAAATTTACGAAACATTGTAGTCTCTGATCCAAATAGTGAGTCAATTTGTAAACTCCTACAAAGCCATTCCAGTGTATTTTTAAATAAAAGCGTGATAAATATTGTGACGAATCACGTAAATGTTAAAGAAGGACAGATATTTGAAATCGTATGCAATTAGGATATTTGACTTCGCATATTAGCGAATTTGTCAACTGATCACAGAGTTGCTGGTTATCAGTGTAGCACTAGGTTTGTAAGCGAAATAAGCACCTCGAGTAGATATCTGATAAGTCACGAAATGGCACGACCTGGATACAGTTAAAGACAAATCTTATATGAAGTTAGGCCCTCAGGAGCGATAATGGTATCAGATGACTTCAACGTCCCAGTCAGTAAAATAATTCGAAGATAGAAAATATTTATGTCGGTCTTTAGATGGACAAGTTTATCGAACCACATCCTACAATTATGCATATTCTTAGCAAGTGCATACTTTAAGGAGAGACATTATCAAACCTGACAAACGTCAACATAATGACGTGCACAAATAGACCACATTGTTGTGAAACCGCAATGACACTGCCAATCAGTCTGAACTGCACACTTGGACTCCAATCATGCACTAGCGACGGCACGCATTTCCATTCACTTCGCATGGAGTAAAACGGAGACCATTTAGGTCTCAATCCGAAAGAGATGTCCAGAAAGTACAGTCAGAAATTAAAGAAGTTCATCCTGAAGGAACTTGGCACGAAACTCAGACAGCCTTTAAGATAGCAGTGATATCTGCCACTAACATAATTTATGGGATTAGGATGAAGACAGATTTCGGGAACCCACTTAGGGTCGGCCAAACTAAAACACGGTGTCAGATCGTGAAGTCTCTGACTGCTGTTTAAAGACAGGCTGGTAGATGCAGACTACCTGGTTGTGGTCCACGTGATGATCGCTGATCAAACATTCACAATTTATTAGTGTTATGCCGGACCGCTTAAAAGTGAGAAACTTCCACAAGTGTTTTTGAGAACCGATTCATTTATTCTGGTTGTGAGTAGTGTAAACATTACATTTCTATTACTGTTACGTTTCTCTTACTCTATCCTACGGTTTAGCATATTTACAATTATTATATTGTCTCTTATAATGGACTACAGTTAATTAGTTGTGTACAAGTTGTCCCTATTCACTACCACTATTTCCTGTCTTGTATTCATGTTAATTTCCTAATTGGTTCGCTGTGCGGTCTGATTTTATGTATATATAAAAGAATGCTTGAAATATAATAGGATTCTGTCTGGTTGATCTATTGGCTCGTGTTCTTCTTATTTCGGCTTGGGAATCAGGGGCATAGGGCAGACGCACAATTACCGACTAGGCACAAGTGATTGGCATTCGTCCAACCAACCACCAAAATTTCTCGCATCATAACAGCCAAGCTTTGGAATGTACGTATACTTGCCGATATCCAGATATTGTCGTATCTCTGGAGCTTAGGTAAACAACCGACTCTACTGGTCTAGAACTCTTGTAGTAGTGTTTGTCATTAAGAGGCATACCAAAGTATATAAACTTCAAGAATACTCTCTGCACGAACATTATTAGTCGAGTCAGAGCTACAGCGATCTGTGAACACCCAGTGATGTTCATCATAGCTGATCTCTATCCTTCATTTAATTTCGTTATAAATGTTTTACTAGGAACAACACTTCCTTTATCTGAATTTTTATGAACTGACCTAGTATAAGGTTCGTTCCACTGACACTTTATAATCTCTTGAACAAACGTCCTGAGCAAAAACATATTTCACTTTAAAATTGGTGTGATCGTAAGACGCGGATTAGTTGGACGCATCGTGTACTCCGTTTATTTTGGAATACTCACCAATCCTGGTGGGCTCGTCTTTGATTGAATATCGTCAAAGCCTCAGGCGACACCTTTATCTTTAGTCAGCTCCTGAGACAGCGTCTGAAAACCATAGGAGAAGCAATTCTATTTGTAATACTCTATGGTAACAAGTTTTTGATCATATATGACTCCGAAGTGTTTCTTTAGAATCATGGAATGAGGTGCTGAGGTTAGGCATAGAGTATCAGACAAAAATAGAAATAGCTGTGAATCACCATTGACAGACTGCTGAGACATGTATTATTTAGACTTAACAACTATCTGTACGCATGACGTTGAGTGTGGAATTCAATTGGAAGAGAATTAGCTATAAAAATATACAGTAGAAGCCCATGATGTCAGTGACTACTGGTTTGAATAATGAGAAGGCTTGTCGCTTCGATATATTTTCAACATGGCCGGACGTCTTTGCCAAGAAGTATCCCCATGAAAGCTAACACACAACTCCGTACAATGTGAAGTTATCTTTAGTTAACTCGTGATATTGCTTCAGACTATAAAACAATTTAGGTCCTGTGAAGAAAACAACGTCAAATATATCAAATCTCTATCAAAAAGTCCGGTAGAAAGTTTTCATTATAAGCTAAAAATGCTACTGAGAAAAGGACAGACAACAAAAATCTTGTAACTTATTGATTTAACACAATACTATAATGACCTTGTATATATGGCAAATAGAACAAGTACAAACATGGGTGAAAACACCTATCTGAGGCGAATGAGTCAAAACTAACAACGAAAACACATAAATATTAAGAGAACTACTATGGAAGTATGTTTTGTAGCATCAGACAAAAAAGTAATCCGATAAACTCAATACCAAGCTGTCACTGCCTAAGTGTAAACACAAACACGTCATTTCCATAACTTCATCAACAAACACAACATTACACATATAAAAGGTCGAATGATGATATGACAAACTAGGCGTTTCATGGAATCGATGTAAATTGGATAAAAATTAAAAGTTCTTATTGCGCCACTTGTTAGTTACTTTATTCAAGTTCTAATACAAGTAAATTTATATAAAATAGACATAGTACAGTATGGTTATTCAAGTTTCCAGGGATAACACTAAGAACACAAACAATACCTGAACCGATAACGAAAACTGATGAATTGTGGTGAACGGAAGTAAAAATACTGAATTAGGCCAAATTACTTTATTAAGATATACGACAACACATAAGAGGACATAATATGAAAAACAAAACTCAGTTTAGACATCTTCAGCATCCTCTTCAAATTCGCCTTCGTCATCAGCGGTTGCATCTTGATATTGTTGATACTCACTTACCAAATCATTCATATTCGACTCAGCCTCAGTGAATTCCATTTCATCCATACCCTCACCTGTATACCAATGCAAAAATGCCTTACGGCGGAACATTGCAGTAAATTGCTCTGAAACACGTTTGAATAGCTCTTGAATAGCCGTGCTATTACCAATAAAAGTCACTGACATTTTCAATCCACGAGGTGGAATATCACATACTGCAGTCTTCACATTATTAGGAATCCATTCAACAAAGTAACTCGAATTCTTATTCTGAACATTCAACATTTGCTCATCCACCTCCTTCATCGACATACGACCACGAAAGATGGCGGCCACTGTCAAATACCGCCCATGACGAGGATCACATGCAGCCATCATATTCTTGGCATCAAACATTTGTTGCGTCAGTTCAGGTACAGTCAGAGACCGATATTGTTGACTACCACGACTGGTCAATGGAGCGAATCCAGGCATGAAGAAGTGCAATCTGGGGAATGGAACCATATTCACTGCCAGTTTGCGAAGATCAGCATTGAGTTGACCAGGAAATCTCAAACATGTTGTTACTCCAGACATAGTTGCACTGACCAAGTGGTTGAGATCTCCGTATGTTGGATTAGTTAACTTCAGTGTTCTGAAGCATATATCATAAAGGGCCTCATTATCAATACAATAAGTCTCATCGGTGTTTTCTACCAATTGGTGAACAGATAACGTTGCATTATATGGTTCGACAACGGTATCTGAGACCTATAAATAAATTTGGAAGTTTACTCTCCTGTGAATTATACATACACATTTATGATAACACACAAACTAAAAAGTACATAATTGCATCAATTTTGCCATATGAAGGTGCGATGGTGAAACCACATCATATTATGCAGTTTACAGAAGTTTCGTTCCTTTCCCACTATAACTGATCAAAAGCATACTTACAAACGATCAATGGGAAACACGATTGTGGCTAAGTCGAAAGGGTGGTTCTGAGATCTATTTGTCAATTTAGAATTTTTATAAGTATAGTAACATCATCTTATACGTCTACCTTGAACAGCGAGGCTGATAATGTTCATCAGAGGATGTTTGTCGGTGAAGGTAACAAATATAATAGCTGTAAAATCATTTAAGCATACAATTCTTGTCTATTTCATTTTTAGGCACTATAAAGGTGCTACTTAAGTAGCGAGAATAGAAAGTTAATTAATAAATGTGATTTTTGAAGGGACTATTCACTAGTTTTGACAGATATCCTTGAGGAGTGGGTCCAATTGTAATCTGATTGCAAATGCTTTGATCTTTTTGTCTTGTTTTGGAAGCCTCATTAAAACACGGTCAAATAGTTGAAGTACTACGGTCACAGGAAGTTCCTAAGTGATATATGCCAGTTAATTTACAAGTGCTTACACTAGAAACCTTGCTTAACAGCAGTAGTTATAAGGTAGACTCATAATCAAATACTAGATTGTAGACAGAATGATGCATTGATTATTCTTATCACCGTTTTCTAATCCACTATTTATAAGTAAGATTGTTGACCGGAATGCTCGTTGTCATCTCTATAGTGTAACTTCACAGCGGAATCAAATTAGAAGTACTTACTTTTGGTGATGGGACGACAGAAAATGTGTTCATTATTCTATCAGGATACTCTTCCCGAATCTTTGAGATCAAAAGCGTACCCATACCAGACCCAGTGCCACCACCAAGTGAATGAGTGAGTTGAAACCCTTGAAGACAATCACAAGATTCAGCTTCCTTTCTCACCACATCGAGGACCGAGTCAACAAGTTCAGCACCTTCGGTATAGTGACCTTTAGCCCAATTATTTCCTGCTCCACTCTGACCAAACACGAAATTGTCAGGACGGAACAGTTGTCCGAAAGGTCCAGCACGAACACTGTCCATCGTGCCTGGTTCTAGATCCACCAAAATGGCACGTGGAACATACTTTCCTCCACTAGCTTCGTTGTAATAAACATTTATACGTTCAAGTTGTAGATCGGAATCACCGTGGTATGTTCCGGTAGGATCAATGCCATGCTCATCCGATATTACTTCCCAAAACTGGAAACAGAGTGAAAAGGTTAGACCGTGTATGAGTTAGTTGGAAGGCATCGAACTTAAACTGTGTATTCACTTACCTTAGAACCTATTTGATTTCCACACTGACCAGCCTGAATGTGAACAATTTCACGCATGATGCCAACGAAAAACAAAATGAATTAATCTCCGTTTCACTTAATTTATTTATCTGCCCTTGTTAAACACAGGCAGTCTAACTAGTCTTAGAAAGTATTGGTTGTTTTAGTCACATTTCATAATTTCTATTGGTTGAATATAAGATGTCATGAGAAAGAAAATTTATATCACTAGAATAATAGAGATGGCCTTGAGAATTTTTAGGTCAATTGGTCGATAAATACGAAACTATTCCTACATCTAACCAATAATAATAAAGTTATTAAGTGTTATTATGCTTAACATACAATGCGATTCACAGTAAGAAATATTTCAGCGAATGGCTTATGCTTTTATGTAGCGAAAACAAAAATGTAATTATGACAATAATAACGTGCGTACAGCAATTCACTGAATCCATACAATCACATAAAACCAATAATCACATACGTAGTGAAAAACACTATAGATCAACAGTAAATCTTTACTTGAATCAATACTAACATGAATTCTAATGTTCTTGTGTCTGGTAACGCCAGGAGATATACAAAAGGAAGGGTGTGGGCGAAGTGTTTAATATAAATAACACTTGCCAGTTGTGTCACAAAATTACGATTATGTACGACTGTAATTTACTCTGATACAAATCATTCACGTCGTTCTCTTCGAATATCCTCTGTTAAAAAAACTACATTAGGATTCATGCACTCAAATGAAAGGAAAAGAGCTCTCCAATACTATTATCTAGGTTATGTACTATCCGATGAAAAGCTGTAACGACTTACCTGATTAGTAATCTACACTCTTGAATATTAACTATCACTAATATTTTTACTTTCTTGTGAAATATTCTGTACTGAGAATTCCATACTTAGTTACACTTAAAGTTGAATAAAACATTGTTATTACTGTTATTGTTACTATTATTATTGATAAAGAGACCAGTCGATTGTATCCGACGCCTTAGACAGCATTCCAATCATTCCTCTAGTTTCCAGGACGAAATAATAGGGTGCGATCGCATACGATAATAGACAATATTCAAGAGTCACAATGTCAGGCACTGTCACTTTCTATAATAAGTCAGACAATAAGTTGTTTCGCTATCAAAAAATAAATGAGGATCAAGAGATATCAGATGGAAAACTTACACCAAGCTAAATAGCACTTGATATTCTCAGTTGTACATGTGTCATGCAATTCTCCTAACATATTCATATTTTGCCATTTAGGAGGATTGAGCGTAAATTTATTCGAAATAGACCACTATAGCTCTCTGTATTTACTCTAGAAACCTTAATTAAAATTATTGATAAAAAAAACAATCATATTAGAAAATCAAAGTGTAGCCAAGAGAAGTACATTAAACATATCACTATTGTATAAACTGAGTGCTATATTAAGATACAAGATGCCACTAGGTTGTAATGATGAAATCACAGTTAAGAGTAATCAGCATTCTTAATTCACAATTTCTCAGTGAATCAAAATCGTGAATTTAGCCATTGATATCAGTGTTATTTGGAATTATACATTACAGGAAAATCGAACGCCGTCCCACCTGTCACATCTCGAACAACAGTGGAGTAATATCACCTGTCATACAAACAACATGTCTCAATGCCTCATAAATGACACTGTGATTTACAAATTTGAACAGTAATAATATTCTTTTATTTTTCATCAGTTTGTTTAAAAACGATTTGGGACTAAAATCACAGAAAATGTCAAACTAATTTACAGAATACAAAATGTATTCTATGACGAACAGATGTGTCAAGAAAAGCTTTTGCTGCTTTTTCGGATTGGACTTTGGTTATTAAACAGTTGAAAAACAAGATTCACTGGACAGCTTTTCCGTTGACAACAGTGTTCATCCCAACCAATTAGACATCGGTGAGAGAATTGTAGCACAGATTTCTACTAATAATTGATTATTCAATGTTGTCAGTGAATGATTGCCTCATTTTTGATTAGTTGGTTAAGCAGATTATCGCTGTGTAAGGTTCCCTGGTTATTCATAATTGTCCATCGGACGTTGGATTGTGAGTAAGTCTTTTTTCACAAGTATCGATAACCAATCAAATGAGAACTTTTTTGTGGGTAGGTAGAATAAAGATTTGAGGTGTTTGTATTTAACAGTGTCAGAGCTTCTCAGACACTCCAGTAACTCAAAAAGCGCCTTCATGTTAATAAATCGAAATATCCTGACCAGAGAAAAATGTAGTTTTATTGAAAATGAATTAGAGCACAGTCTCTGTACAAAACAGTAAATATGCTTATCAGGGTTAGTAAAGATGATCATAATTCTAAAAATATAGTTGGCTGATTTCTGAAAACCCAAGTGAGATATCTAGAAAAGTAGTTTACCAGGTCCTTATAATTCTTCTCTCCTCTCTTTTTGTACTAGGTTAACTGAGTATGTCCAAACTGCCGCCTTGGGATAAGATGCCTTCTCTTTATCAATGTTTGGGTTAACTCAATCAATCAATCAGTCAATGCCTGTTACCTGATGTGGAGCATAGGCAACCAACCCGCCTTCTCCAACCAACCTTGTCCTGGGCTTTCCTTTCAAGCCCTTCACAAGTGCTCTTCATTCTCTTAATGTCTGTCTCCAGTTCCCGGTGCAATGTGTTCTTGGGTCTTCCTCTCTTCCTTTGACCTTCAGGATTCTAGGTTGGTACTTGTCATGTGACACAGTTTGATGATTTCTTCAATGTGTGTCCTATTCACCTCCAGCGTCTTTTCATAAGTTCTTCCTCAGCTGGATTTCCGTTGATTTGTTCTCTGCCGTAGAAGGTTGTTGTTGATAGTATCTGGCCAACGAATCTGTAGTATCTTACGCAGACAGTTGCTTATAAATATTTGTATCTTCTGAATGATGCTTTTCATAGTTCTACAAGTTTCAACTCCATACAATAGAACTGTCTTCACATTTGTATTGAAAAGTTTGACTTAAGTGTTGACTGACAGTTGGTTTAAGTTCCAGATGTTTATCAGTTGTAGAAATGCTGCTCTTGTCTTACCGATCCGCGCCTTCACATTTTCATCAGACACTCCTTGTTTATCGGGTTGGGTTAACTAGATGACTGGAAAACATAATGTCAAGATAGCTCATTGTAATAATGTAATCGAAAGGAATCAATATGAACTAAATACTAACAATTATTGTTATTATTCTGCATAGTGTCTATTAGACGTTTATGAGAAATAATTAATGCGTATACCTTAGTGTTTTCCACCTTCCTGAATTCATTAATTAGGAATGTAACATATTTCATTGTGTATGCGATTCGTCCATGCTTCTACAGAAAGCCTGAATGATACAAGCAACGTCTATATAGGGAGGTGGCTAGTATGTCATATCTGACCGTGATTCGTTAATCCACGCCAAATATCAACGAAATTAACAAGATAAAAATAATCTAAATAATACTATTAGAGATAATTGCAAATTAAAGGATAAAAACTAATGGCATTACAAATAAAGAAGTATGAAATAATGCTAAAATTTAAGATTTGTAAACAAGTAAACATCAGATAAATTTGCTACGATGGGACCAACTTCGAGCAATCCTACTCAATAATTCGCATCCATTGTTTTGATTATACGGACCAAATAAAGTAGTCTGCACCACAACAAGGCTCAGACTAACTGTCAGTAACTTCATGAGTTAATATCATATCTCTTATCTAGTTTTTTAGTCTTTTTGACCTGTATGGTAATATTAAATTTAGTTTAAGAAACCAGAAATAATCAGTTATACAAATGGCATTCTAGGCCAAACCTAAAATAGCGTTTAACCTGAAAATAACTTTTATAATGGAGGTTAATATTGTATGGTTGGTTGATCGTATATCGGACGTGAATGTGTGAGAGTGATAACCACATACAAATCATAATGATTACAACAAATGCAAACAAATGTGAAAGGAAATCAAACGACAGAATAACCGATTAGTATATGTGAGTCATTTTTCGTAACACACATACACAAAATATCTGATACAAAATAAACGGGTTCAAAGTTCATTGAAATCACCATTTATTATTATCTATCTGTCTCGTAGGTCACTCGAGAACATATAGCCCAATAACTGGGACTAAAGTTAGTTAATTTCTGAACTGCGTTAACCAAAGCAAGATAATGTCACTGAGCCATTAAAACTAGTTAACTTTTCTCTTATAAACCATTTGCCCATTACTTTCATTCGTAAGTAATAAAGAGTTTCAGTTCCAGAGCAAAATACCCATACTCCATTCCACAGCAATAGGAAATAACCAATACAAATTCTATTAATCGTCACTACGTACATTGACTTAATACTTTTATAGTCTTCTACCAGTAAAATTACATCTAACTATCAGGATATAGCTAGGAGAAAAGTCCTATCTGAATTTATAATTTACGCGGATAACTGCAATGTTCTTAATGTAACTCGTATTCATAGCACAACAAGAACATACTTTGTAATATTGAAATTGTATGGGATGGATTAGCAACAGAAATTCATGCTGTCACACACGCAATCCAGGAATCACCGTACGTCTTCATATTAGTGTAGTAAATATGAGTCGACATAAGAAGTGAGAATAAAGTGGTCACACTTGCGCAACAGTACCTTGAAACAACGAATTAAGAGGAACTGGGAAACAAACAATGAATCACGCACATAAAAAAAAATTACATGAATAAGAGTATGCAATAGACATGAATAATAATACCAATAAAGCTAAAATACATTAGAATCAGGTGATTGTCTTAATTCACCACAATAATGTAATTCAAGTGCCATTTAGTTGGTGTGTTGGTAGTTACGTGATAAGACAACGTTTTAAATATTACTATTGCAAATTACTCATCTTAGAGATTTCATCGTGTAGGTTGAAAAGGAGCCCTTAGGTTACTGGAGTCAAAAAAACAGAAGTCGACTTAGACAGGCGAAGAAAAGTATCATTAATTCACAAATTTAGGAACGTGGTGACTTAGTTTAATGGATAAGATCTTTTTTTCCACATTTAGGTTTTTATTACTATGATTTGATCGGAAATCTAAAATAATATCATGGAATATACGTTGAAAATGTGCAACAGACATAAATAATCAGTGGATGGGTGATGGAGAGTCATAAAAAAACTTAATGTATCCTAGGCTTAAAAGAATTTCGCAACATGAATGCTTAAGTACTGAACATTATGACTATTAGATTGTCGGGTTATTTATTTTGTTCGAAGCCTGTTTTATATGTACTTCAATAACTCAAAAATTTTAAGTAAAACAGTGAATGTACAGATTGATAATCTAGAATACAGGTTAACTCTTATTAGATTTTTTTTAAAGAGCCAAATTGTTAAGAAATTAGATTTAGGATTCAACACTAAAACTCATGGTAACTTGTCTCTATATTTGATACAAGAACTTATTTACACAAACCTGTCTATGATGACTAGTTTCGTAAGAAATTCTGTAGTTTGAGCAAGACCATCAGAAGATATGATCCACTTATTTGTGAAAGTCGATTTAAAAGCGCAGTACACAAAGTAAATATGATTATTTTCAGTGACTTCTCCGGACAATGCCGTTGTATGTCCTTTAATATTTTGTAGCAATATATACTTTCATTGAATTAATTCCATTATTCAGAGGCAGCCTATCCGTGAATCTTTGGATAAATCACTCATTACTTCATATTAAAGCCCTAAAGTTTCCTTTATCTTCATCTGATATCAAATGTCCATTGGAATTACAAGAAAGTGATGCTATATATATATATATATATATATATATATATATATATATATATTGTTACACTAAGCAAACTCTTTATAAGCTCATCTCGGAACATTACCCGGCATGGCTACTAAAAGGTTAATGTAAATGTATCTATAGATCAATACGATGACACCCCATTAGCTATGATATTATTATAGGCACTTAAATATATGCTACCCACTAAATTTTTGCAAACTGAAGGTTAATGCTTAAGGCAATTATTTTTATCAGGGAATGATATCATTCTAGAATTTCTTAAATATGGAATTGATACCACAAATAGACCTCGGTTATATGACCTAATAGTCCTGGTTTTAATCCCTGAGGGGGCCATGACTGCACACTACTGAGAAGTCTTAACCAGGACAAAACAGCTTTCCAGCGTTTCCTAGTTTCCACTAGGTTTTCTAACCCACGTCAATTCTTGATATCAAATTTGAATTAGACAATCTTTAAATCATTCATTTAGATTGTTCAAATGTTTTATGAATTTTGTAGTTACATATGTACTACTTATTTCTAATTATAAGTAGTTTAATTAAGAATGAAATTTCAGCTGTACTTTTGAAGCATGTCAACAGTTTTCAGCGAACAAGAGTGCTTTCCTTAAAAAGGAAATAGGAGATCGGTAATGTCAGATGTAATTCGAACAATTTATCACAAGATTTACTCTAATCGTTTGTACTTTTTCCAGACCATGTGAATCAGAAATCTTATTTAGGATTAATCACATAAATGTACTTTCTGTCTGTAACGGAAGTTTTCATATTTTTAAGAATGAAACGTTTAATTATGAGCTTCTCATCTATTTTTTGCTTGCAGATTTCTTAAACTTTTATAAAGGCATCACGTGGTATTCATTGAGAATGAGGTAAAAATATGTTCCTTATCTTGGATCATAGTGAAACTATTTACGTCAATAAAGATATATACCACACGTCATGACTTTCTTGGTATTCCAACTTACAAGTTACCATTGTTAGTTTTAGTCATCAGATATCAAACTATAATGAAACAAAGGAAGGACGTGATAAATAATCAATAATAGAGAACGAAATGTAGATGGTCATTAATATATTTAGCTTAATAAATCAACTTTAGATCATGTTGATTAATGAAAGCATAAGACTGTTGTTGTTAAATAGGGCAGTGAAAACTTCGTTACAACTTTTGTGTCATGAAGAATATAAAGACTTAATCGAGTACAGATATATTTTGCTGGTAAATCCGATGATATATATCCCACTGGTAACTGTTACTTTCAAATTTATCGAAAGTTCTAGATAACTAATACAGTTAAGAGCTTCTAGATAGATTCGCGGATTTTAAATACTCTAGACTATTGAATCTGACAAATCATTTACCTCAGGATGGGAATAATAAATGCCATCCTTAAGATAAAATAACTCCGCCCGCAGCTCTTCTAGGGTTGTTGCCAGTCCCAAGCCCGGCTAAAGGAGGAGGGTTGGGCATAGGGCTAGCACCCCTATCCCGTAAAACACAAGCTTACTAAAAAAACGCTAACCAGAATAAACAAACTTGACCATTTTAACTCTGCCCTGGAAGTGGAAGGAATCTATATGACGCTTCATGATGAAAGCCGAGATTCTTCGGAAGTCATGAGGCCGATGCCACCCCTTCTAACGACCAGAGCAAAAATTTTAGTAGGTACATGGAATGTTCGGACAATGTGGGAGACCGGGAAGATCACCCAGATAGCAGCAGAAATGAAGAGATACAATTTAACTGTGAACGGGATCAGTGAAACGAATTGGACTCAAACTGGACAAAAAACATTAGCCACGGGAGATGTACTACTATATTCCGGGCACGAAGAGGAAAAGGCCCCACTCACCCGAGGAGTTGCTCTGATGCTGTAAGAGAAAGCGCGCAATGCACTTGTAGGATGGGAACCACATGGACCCAGAATCATCAAAGCATCTTTCAAGACAATGAAGAAGGGGATTACAACGAACATCATCCAATGTTATGCACCCTACAATGACGGCAACGACGAGGACAAAGATCAGTTTAATGATAGGCTGCAGTCAATTATGGCGAAATGTCCAGGAAAGGATCTGACAATCCTAATGGGGGATCTAAACGCCAAAGTCGGAATGGACAACACCGGTTACGAAGACATCATGGGACTACAAGGACAGGGAGAAAGAAATGAAAATGGTGAAAGATTTACAAATCTTTGTGCTTTCAACAAAGTGCTTATAGGTGGTACAATATTCCCCCACAAATGCATACACAAGGCTACATGGATCTCACCGGATCATACTACAGAGAATCAAATTGATCATATATGCATCGATAAAAAATTCAGAAGATCAATGGAAGATGTGAGAACCAGGAGAGGAGCTGATGTAGCTTCAGACCACCACCTAGTGGTTGCCGAAATGAAGCTGAAGCTAAAGAAGCAATAGATAACTGGAGCAACAGCATTAAAACGGTTCAATATAGCCTCTCTTCGGGATACTGACAAACTCAAGGAATTTAAAATAACTCTCAACAACAGGTTTCAAGCCTTACAAGATCTGCTGAACGAGGAAGAAACCACTATGGAGGACAACTGGAAAGGAATCAAAGAGGCACTAACTTCAACTTGTTTAGAGGCTCTGGGCTGCAACAACTACCATCATAAGGAATGGATTTCCACAGAGACCCTTAGCGAAATTCAACAAAGGAGGAACAAGAAGGCAGAAATCAACAACAGCCGAACTAGAGCAGAAAAAATCAAGGCACAAAATGAATACACAGAAGCAAATAAACAAGTAAAGAAGAGCATCAGAGCCGACAAACGAAAGTATATCGAAGGCCTTGCAACGACAGCGGAGAAAGCTGAAAGAGAAGGAAATACGAAACAGCTATACGACACAACGAAGAAACTGGCAGGTAAATATAGTAAACCAAAGCGACCGGTCAGGAACAAAGAAGGCAAGATAATCACCGAGATTCAAGAACAAAGAGACAGATGGGTAGAACATTTTGAGGAACTCTTGAATAGAACAGCTCCACCGAACCCACCAGACATCGAAGCAGCATCTACAGACCTCCCGATTGATGTTAATCCACCAACGATGTAAGAAATCAAGATAGCCATCAGGCAGATCAAAAGTGGGGAAGCAGCAGGACCTGACAATATACCAGCCGAAGCACTCAAGTCAGACATAGACATAACGGCAAGGATGCTTCACGCTTTATTCAAGAGGATCTGGGAGGAAGAACAGGTGCTGGCAGACTGGAAAGAAGGATACCTTATCAAGATACCAAAGAAAGGGGATTTGAGCAAATGCGAGAACTACAGAGGAATCACACTATTGTCAGTACCAGGGAAAGTCTTCAACAGAGTGTTGTTGAATAGAATGAAAGATTCAGTGGATGCTCAACTTCGAGATCAACAAGCTGGTTTTCGTAAGGATCGGTCATGCACAGACCAAATTGCAACACTACGCATCATCGTTGAACAATCAATTGAATGGAACTCGTCACTGTACATCAACTTCATCGACTATGAGAAGGCGTTTGACAGCGTAGACAGGAGATCACTATGGAAACTTCTTCGACACTACGGTATACCAGAGAAACTCGTCAACATCATAGGGAATTCTCACGACGGACTTCAGTGCAAAATCATGCATGGAGGACAGCTGACAAATGCATTCTCAGTAAGAACCGGTGTCAGACAAGGCTGTCTGCTCTCGCGTTTCCTCTTCCTCCTAGTGGTCGATTGGATCATGAAAACCTCTACATCTGGGGAGAAGCACGGGATTCAATGGACAAGTAGGATGCAACTTGATGATCTGGACTTCGCGGATAATCTAGCACTTCTATTTCATACACAACAGCAAATGCAAGTGAAGACAACCAAAGTAGCAGCAACCTCAGCATCAATAGGCCTGAACATACATAAGGGAAAGAGCAAGATCCTCAAATTAAACATCAAGAGCACCGACCTCATTGAACTTGATGGTGAAACTCTGGAACAAGTAGATACCTTTACATACCTGGGGAGCATCATCGATGAACAAGGAGGATCCGATGCAGATGTAAGGGCAAGGATCGGCAAAGCAAGGGCAGCATTCCTACAGCTAAAAAATATATGGAACTCCAAACAACTGTCTACCAATCTCAAAGTTAGACTCTTCAACTCGAACGTCAAATCAGTTCTTCTGTATGGAGCTGAAACGTGGAGAACTACTGCAAACATCCTCAGGAGAGTACAGGTATTTATCAACAACTGTCTACGTAGAATATTGAATGTCTGTTGGCCGGAAACCATCAGCAATAGCCTACTATGGAAGAGAACAAACCAACTTCCAGCTGAAGAGGAAATCAGGAAACGACGTTGGAAATGGATAGGACATACATTGCGGAAATCATCAGACTGTATCACGAGACAAGCACTAACTTGGAATCCTACTGGAAAACGGAAAAGAGGAAGGCCAAAGAACACCCTGTGTCGAGAACTGGAAGCAGACATAAAAGGGATGAACAGTAACTGGAGACAGCTGGAAAGGATTGCTCAGGACAGAGTTGAATGGAGAATACTGGTGAGCGGTCTATGCTCCTCCGAGAGGGGTAACAGGCGTAAGTAAGTAAGTAAGTTAAGATAAAATATTTATCATTGAACCTTTTCTAAAATTGTTTTACATTTCGGAAAGAAGTGATTTATTTAAACAGAAAACGTTACGCAATATAATACCTCAAGTGAAACAAATATATAGAGTGAAAACTGATAAGTTAATAAAATAAAGCTGTTTAGTGAAAACGTCTTCTACTGAAGTGGGAAATTCCAATGACTGAGTTCAAAATACCGTGATCTAAATGAACATGATGGATTACGATATAGAGATTCAGCAAGAACATTATATAATAAGGACATTTCTGTCAGCTAGTATTCAGCTAATTAAAAGACTATCAGCACTACTTCTTATTCGATTATGCTGTTTAGATTATTGTCCCTATTTGGATACTGCAAAAGCTTATGATGCAGGACTTCCTAATGAGAAGGCAGAAGTCAACTGTTTTAACTTTATTGTGAAGTTATAACTCTCTTTGAACCTTACAAACTAAGTTAGTGAATCACTAACATTAAACATAATGTGTTTTTGGCAAAATACAATTGTTTAAGTTGGAATCAAGAAAGTCAGTTAAATCAGAAATCACATTTGCCTCCAAAATCGTGGAGACTTGATCATCTATGTGAATAGTAATTCATCTGCATGTTCATTGGATTTAGATCCTAAAAGTAAACTGTTAAAATCTATCTAGTTACTTACCTTATATCTACAGAAATTAATTAATTTCCTTTCATCCGTAAGAGAAATGAATAGCGTTATAACTAAACCAGAAATATTGGGCGTAAAAATTAACTAAATTAAAAGCTGCTTGAGTTTCGTCAGTCTAAAAATCCCAGCTTTCTGATGAGAATCTTTAAGATTAGTCTTTGATCCAAAGTAAAAACATAATTTAATGATTTATTGGCTGTGCAGCATTAAAATCAATAGTGAGATACTCAGGTGAATCAGAATTATCTCAATATGAATATAATTAACTGACTAACTCACTAAATAAGCAACTAAATGAATGTTTATAATTCGCATTATAATTAATGTTAACACAAAGTTCACCAAAGTAATCTCTTTTCAATGAATTCATTTTGAAGCTGTACAGTCAAATATAAATAGGAAACTTTTTTCCGGAATTTAGTTCCCTGAGGAACATACGAGTAATAAGTAATCATGTCGATGTAATAGAAACGTTTAAAAACGAGTGAATAAATTCAGTTTTATAACCCGTATGATATAAATCAATACAGGTTACATCACTTATTTAACAGAAGGGCTCGAATACAAATGAAACATAAAACTAACCAATTAACATTGGATTAAAGTGTGAGTAGGTTAAGATTATTAAAATGATTAAGTCTCGTAAATTAATTCAAAGTATTAGAAAGAATAAATGCAATAATATTGGAAATAATCACGAGTAAAATTCAAGGTGTAGGGAGGGGTAAAAATGATGAAATAATGTGAGAAAATACTACTACAACTACTACTATATTATATCTGATTCGCTTGATAGTCAATACGATTAATGCGAACAGCTATCTTTGATACTTATGCCTCAGTTGGATACCATGACTTGTTACATCTGAACCCACTGCTACTCCAAAACACTAGACTTATGGGAAGACTGTATTATAGAGCAGAGCTGAGACGATATTATCGAACAATATTTACAGAAATACATCAATTTTTACATCAATTAGGTCACAGTGATTACATAACAAGTAAAATCATGAACATTTTATTAATACAATTGAATGTTGTCGAAGTATACTCAAGAGTGAGACACATTGAAATTAAATTAATTTGATGAAAGTTTACAAATCAAGCTAACAAAAAATCAATACAACTTCTTTAACTTGATTTAATGAAAAATTGTATTTTGGGGGGGAATGAAAATCCCTCAAAATCTACTACTACTAAGAAATGTCTCGTCTCTATTTTATGACTGGTTAGGGTTTCTCCATTTTTGTCAGGTTGATTACAAGAAATCTTTGCATATTAGGAAGAACTCTGTAAATAGCTTTATAATCAACCGTAATGATATACTGCATCTGTAACTGCATTGTTTTACATAACAATCATATTGACTTGAAAGCTAGTTATCTGAAAGAACTATTGTTGACCCGTACACTAAAAGTAGAATTTACTTTCATGGCTTCATAATAAATTCATTGAAAGAGATCCCTTTCCTAAAATTTTATGTTTAAGATGAATATCTTAATATCAGGACCGTTTAATCTTGTATTTTCAGCATTTTTGGAGATTTTATATGATAGAACATCTACGCCTACATTCAACTATTCACTCCTCTAACTGATGACTTATTTTTCTGATTAGATATAGTAATAACATTTTATTTCACAGTTATCAATATAACCCACAATATTCCAAACTCTGATAAAGTAAATCAGTTTATCTATGAAGAAGTTTTATTTCTTCCCATGACAGAAGTAAATTTCTTCTTATGTGATTAAGTAATTTAGAACAGCTAATAACGAATATTCATTGATAAATGTTTGAATGAGCATTTGTACGCCTGCTATTCGTGCAGTTTATGAAGCTATTCATAAATTTCTGTTGAAATAAAACTGAACTATCATGTTTGAAGTGAACAATTTATTTGTATTTCATTAAAAATTTGTGTTTAAACATTCAACACACATTATGGACATACTTTTTCAACGTTTCAATGACTAAGACGCCAAATAAATCTAATAAGTATTCTGGCTACAAGATTCCCTTTACATGTAAAATCAAAACATAGTGGATTGGCTGATTTTTAGGTGTCTTTAAACACGAAAATGTTTCTTTAGATATAAGTAGCTGTAATCGGTGTTTCAAATAAACAGAAATAGATCACAGAAGTATGGTGTTACATTTGAGTTAGGATCCATTCATCGGAACTAAATAACCTGTTGGTAATAAAATGAGTTATATATATTTGTAAAATTCCAATGAGTAGAAATTAAAATGTATACAACCTGTTGGTAACTTGATTTGGTTATTTTTTCTCTGAGAAGTTGAATGAAACCAAAGTAGAAAGGTGTCAGTAACTCACTTTCTACTCACTGTAATATAACATATATATATTATTATTCTACTATGAAAAAAAATCCATCATATACTTAGTACATTTAAATTTATCAAGTCAAACTTGTTAATGAGACTTAAATTACATGACAGTTTCGTGTTTACATCCGTTGTCTGAAAGTTAAAGTTATATGTAATTAGTTTGCCCACATAATCTGTTTAAAATAGGCCTTAAGGAAATCAGAAACCAATCTTAAATTACATCTGTTGTCAATTTCTTAAGAGCGATGTTTTATAAGTTCTACTTCGGTTGTATACAGTGTTTCAATGTAAACTAAGTACGTCGTTTACTCCACTTTTAATCAATTTCCCGTTCATGTGGTGGGCAAGTGTTCCACCTTAAAACGAAATATTTGATGAAATATCTGATTCTTAGCGGTTAAATTACTTCGTGGCTGTCGTTGGTGGACACATAGCACTGGATGACATTCATTCTGATTTCATCCTACCATGACTTTAAGGATGTTTTGATGATCCTAGGTCCATGAGGTTCCCATCCTATAAGTGCTTCATGTGCCTCTTAGGACAGAAGTAGCTCTACTCCAAGGCATTTCCGTCTTCGCCACTGAAGTATAACAGTATTTCTTCTGAGAATTATCTTTGCTCTTCAGTTTGTAACGAATTGGCTTCACTTATTCCAAGTATGTTCAGGTTGTATCTTTTCATTTCCTCAGCTGGTTATCAGAAGCGACATCGGCCTCGTGACTTTCGAAGAAACTCGGCTTTCATTATGAGGTGTGATAACTCTTGTAAATCCAGACTTTCCAACTCCGAGGACAAAATTAAGTTGGTTAAAATGGTTTTAGCAAGGTTGCTTTTCACGGGATGGGGTTACTGACCATATCTGGCCCTTCTTAATTATCTGGATTTGGGACCTAGAGTAACCCTGGGGGATTCCAGGTGTAGTTATATGTATGTGAATATATAATTCATTGTTTACTTTGAGAATGAGAAATAGCGCCGATGATTAAAGCTTATAAGAACACGGTTCTATGTTGTTTAAATGAACACTAACTTTCCGTATGTTGCAGTCTCAATTCAAAACATCAGAAACAATGATTGCTTGGCTTATTTCATTGTATTAGTAGTAAAAGTAGTAGAAGCACATATTTGAAGAGTGTATGTATATGTAACATTATTCAGTGCAAATACTTATCTACACTAATATATTGATCAGTCAAAAACATTTTCGACACAGAAAACATGCGACCTCAGAAGGCAAAATTACATTTATCACTATCAAAGAGTCAGTTGAATTAAATTCAGGTACACAGAATACCGTTAGATATTGGCAAATAATTATTATTTTGGTGTGCATATATATGAAAAGTACAACTTAATGAGATTATTCACTTGTGTTAATAATTAACTAGTTCTATTTTCCTTTTTTTTCAACTGGTTGACTTGTATAATAGAGCTGACACATGCTTGCTTCATCGAAGTGAACCGATGTATTCATTAAATTATAAACAATTAATTTGCTCTTCAAAATGGTAAACTAACAGCTATACTTATTTACTGAGAGAGTGTTATTGAACACGTAACTCTGAGCTCATTTATATGACCCTCCTTTACCTAAAACTGTAGTAGACTGAGAAGTTTGTTGACTTTTATTTCATTTCGTTAATCAAGTAAGAATGATGATTGTCAATATTACTGTGTGAAATTTCTTTCGCACTATACTCTAACTTATCAGTTAAATTTCAGTTATTTTTTTAGGTCTATCATATAAATAAAGTGTGTATTTATATTCTATACTTATTAGATAATCAAGCACTAAACATATAAGTTTATAAATTCCTGATATTGAACAGCATTACTGTTGACCAGTTATCTTGAAACAATTCTACTGTAAATACTAAGGTTCATTAAGTTCGAGCTTCAACGTTCGAATATCAAGTACCCAAATAACTGATCAGTTTAATAACTGGTAAAACAAGTTGCTTTGTTATGCTGTAGAGAGAATAGAGAATTAAACTTCTAGTCTCTAAACAAGACTTAATATCAAGAGCCATAGATGAAAAAGAGTATTGTTCAAAAAACTCAATTGATTACACATTAAAACTAATCGTTTTTTTTTTATTAGTTGCCTTTTTACGTCACCAGACTTATTTGATTTGATTTTTCAAAACAGCTATGGACTGAAGAACTGTGTTTGACCAATTGGATTAAATGTGTCACTTATTACAAAAATAAATGAAAGTCTACCAATCATAAACAGCACAATTGATGTGATATCAGGACAAAACGTAAAAAAGTATAAAACACCTTCAAATTGTATATAAAAAGGAGATTATTAGTTGATTACATTTATTTATCTGACAGGATTATCGAAAGTACGTCAGAGTTCCTCATTATAAAATGCGTGAAATTGTACACCTTCAAGTTGGTCAGTGTGGTAACCAAATTGGATCAAAGGTAAGTGTTATTTTTTTATAAGTAAACCTATTGTAAGTAAAGTATGCTATTTAACTATGTGGACCTAAAAGAATTTAGCTACATTTTCTCTTCAAGGAAAATGAAAGTTACTTTGATAAAATTTATTTGTACCGAGCGGAATAGTAGTTATATACTGTAATTAGTTTCCATAAGCTAAAATACCTCACTGAACTTTAAAGCACTTGCCGCTAGTAAACGATTTTCGTACATACTCATCTATGTTCAAACTCCGTTGTAGCAGATGTATACTAGTACAGAAAATCTATGCTTATAGTTTATTTATTCTTACCGTATAAAAGGTTTACCGACTACGCACAGATCTGTTTTACTTGGACCACCTTATCATTTCACTCTAAGTATGGGTGAATATACACTGACTATTGTTTTGAATTAACATGAGGATATGTCAATATAATAAATACATTCCAACTCGGAGCAATAGCTCATGGTGGATTGCAATACACTATCGAATAAATACTTATTGACCAAACTAATAATTATGTTATTGATTATTTTAAGTTCTGGGAAGTAATTTCAGATGAACATGGAATCGACCCATCAGGTGAATATCGAGGTGATTCAGATTTGCAGCTAGAACGAATTAATGTTTATTATAATGAAGCAATCGGAGGAAAATATGTTCCACGTGCTATATTAGTTGATTTAGAACCTGGAACAATGGACAGTGTTCGAACAGGCCCATTTGGAAAATTATTTCGTCCAGATAATTTCGTGTTCGGACAAAGTGGTGCAGGAAACAACTGGGCTAAAGGTCATTATACTGAAGGTGCTGAACTCGTAGATTCTGTATTAGATGTGACACGTAGAGAGGCAGAGAACACAGATTCTCTTCAAGGTTTTCAGTTGACTCATTCACTTGGTGGGGGGACAGGTTCAGGTTTGGGGACTCTGTTGATATCAAAGATTCGTGAGGAGTATCCTGACCGGATAGTAAATACGTTTTCAGTAGTTCCATCACCGAAGGTAAGTGATTTATTTATTTTTGGCATATCATGTTCATTGCCTTCTATCTAAAATTCACAAATACAATTCTTAATTTATTATGTAGTTCTAAAAAGACTACTAAATTGGTAATATTTGTAACTACAGCCATTATAGAGATATCCAATTTGGCGAGCCTAACACCAACAGAGATGATCGGAGTGGGTTCTGAATATCATCAATCGCAAGAACATAAGTCCCATTAAAGAAATTATATTGTAATTATTAATTTTACCAACCAGCAGAGATGAAACTGTAGCTGATATGTAGATTCTGTACACGTGACATTTTAAAGAATGTTCTTCAAAGGTGAAGACTAAACGCAACTTTCATTCAAGTAACTTGTCCATCGGCAAAAATATTTTATGAATTCCTCCCAGTAAATGAGAATAGTTTGAAATCTCTAAAAGTTCTAACGCTTGAATAAATTAATACAAAAGTATTCTCTCATAATGCCTGACCTATAACTAGTCAAAGTAATAGATAAGAAAATGGTGCTTTTGTAACAAAAATAGTCAAAACATGATGAATAGTTAACCATTCAAAAGGGGGGGCAAGATTTAGACACCATAAATTTCAGAAACACAATACAAATATGTGAGTATGTTAGCAGACATTTACTTTCCCTTAAAAATACTTGTCTCATTAGTTTGACGTCATAAAACAAATTATGATTTATTAACGACTTGATGATTAGTGAGTACAAACTTCTCCGATAACATTGAAGAGGCGAAGAGATTAAGGATGCGTTTTTTTCCATCTAGGATAATAATTGGTTAGTATCTATTGAAATATGATATTATCATGGTATTGTTGTTAGACAAGATTAATTGCGAATCGATAATCATTGTAAATAAATAACATCACAAAACAAAAGTAGATTTAAAAAGTTTGTAGTCAACTGACAGTGGTAATTTTATTTTTCAAATAGAACTTCTGTGAGAGGTTACTTCGAAATCGTAGTTGAACCAAGAACATTATGGCATTGAGAAAAAGTGATGATAGAACTTTAATGGCGAAGAAATAAATATTCATTACAATCAAAGTTAAATTATCATTCCTTTTTTTTAGGTGTCCGATACTGTTGTCGAGCCGTACAATGCTACACTTTCTGTCCATCAACTCGTTGAAAACACTGACGAAACTTTCTGTATCGACAATGAAGCCCTTTATGATATATGCTTCAGAACACTGAAGTTAACTAATCCAACATACGGAGATCTCAACCACTTGGTCAGTGCAACTATGTCTGGAGTAACAACATGTTTGAGATTTCCTGGTCAACTCAATGCTGATCTTCGCAAACTGGCAGTGAATATGGTTCCATTCCCCAGATTGCACTTCTTCATGCCTGGATTCGCTCCATTGACCAGTCGTGGTAGTCAACAATATCGGTCTCTGACTGTACCTGAACTGACGCAACAAATGTTTGATGCCAAGAATATGATGGCTGCATGTGATCCTCGTCATGGGCGGTATTTGACAGTGGCCGCCATCTTCCGTGGTCGTATGTCGATGAAGGAGGTGGATGAGCAAATGTTGAATGTTCAGAATAAGAATTCGAGTTATTTTGTTGAATGGATTCCTAATAATGTGAAGACTGCAGTATGTGATATTCCACCTCGTGGATTGAAAATGTCAGTGACTTTTATTGGTAATAGCACGGCTATTCAAGAGCTATTCAAACGTGTTTCAGAGCAATTTACTGCAATGTTCCGCCGTAAGGCATTTTTGCATTGGTATACAGGTGAGGGTATGGATGAAATGGAATTCACTGAGGCTGAATCGAATATGAATGATTTGGTAAGTGAGTATCAACAATATCAAGATGCGACCGCTGATGTCGAGGACTTTGATTACGACTAAGGCGTCATTTGAATATGTGTAATTAACAGCAAAGTAACGAAAATGATCTTAATTTTCTTTTTGTCTTACACTACTTTCGAGTAGTTAAATTGTTTGAATATTTTGTGTCACTTTTTGTAATGTTTTTGTGCTTACATTTTCGCATCATAACTGCTAAATTGTTAAATCAATATATCTGTCAATTTACACATAACTCGTTGTCACTATTTTCTGATATCAGTGCGAGAGTATTCAGTAGGATCTGCGCAAACGTGATAGGTTAGATTAGTAATACACGACACCAGTTTTGTTCTTGCATATAGTGAGAGGGCTGATTAGATTTTTAAGAAAACAGAAGTAGAAAACCACGAATATATGAATTAATTTTTATAAAAAAATCAATAATTACGATTATGGTAGCTCGTATCACATTCTAGCTATCCGTATCTGTTAGGCGATCAGTGGACGAAGTTTATTGTTGAAATGATCAATCTCAGTATCAACAACAGATAAATGGGAAGTGTGAATATGGTTTTTGTTATTTTGTCAATCTCCTGCCCAAATTGGTTGATGTATATAAGTCAGATAGAATGTAATTCTCACCTAAAATTAGATTAGCTTTACGAACCTTGATCGGTTGTTCATGTTATTTGGTCCCACCTAAAGTAGGTGACTGTTTTCCATAATATCAACCGAAAGAAGAAACTGAGAATGAAACAAATATAAAGACGGTTTTCTTCGATAACTATCATAAAACTAGATAATTTTATATAGGATATTTTTACAGTATTGTATCAAGTTGCACGTATTTACCTGTTTACGAGGTGTTGTATCATCAAACTTTGGCTTTACAACAATTGCATTATAGGTACTTGATGAAAACTGATTTTTTAAGAATAGCAGTCATCAGTCAAAGGATGGTAATAACTAGTGAATATTATTTTGTATTAATAATAGTTTAGGTTATGTTTTATGAACTTTGATTGTGTTTTTAAAACACAGAATATATAGTTTATTGGTTTAGATGTTTCGTAATAAAATAACTAAGGATAGTTCTAAACAAAATTTTAGTATGCTAAGTTTATGTCTAATAATTAAACAATACGCCCTAGAGGATTAATAATTGAGACAGGTACAATAGCATAACGAAAGTGATCAGATCATTAATAGTCGACATGTTTCTCAACAGGCAAATTTTTGTATAAGCGATTAGAAAGTGAATAAATTCACTTGTTCCCATTCATTTTTGTAGGAATGATCGACTAGTCTTTAGAATTTAGTCAAACTAGCATATTCACATAGGTATTGACAATACTAAGGTTTAATCATTACATTAGACATGGTAGACCGTACTAATTAATGGAGAAGGTCATTGTTATCTCGTGTATAAACCGTCTTCACAAGTGATCAATCAAAATGTAATGGATCTACGAGTTAGTACTTTTTTCGACGAAGTGGTAGAAATTTTGAAATAATTCATTAATTTCAGCCATTCTCAACTCTTACAATTCAGTAGTTATTCATAATTTAATTTTGAATGAGTAGGATCCTCGTTATAAACTACCCAGTTAATCCTAAATAATTCCCAGGCAATACATATTTATTTACAACACTGGCAACTACGTCTCAAATGAGTCAGATATTTTGGAGATTGCCGTCAGTCATGATGAACTGTTCATTTAGTTTTAAAGTATATTTATCATTAACAAGTAATTCTTATGATTAGTGTAGAGGTTTGCTAGTCTAACTTCATACGTGAATCCAAGAGCATAACCCAATAACACAACTACCTGCTACACAACTTGAGAAGAATGAACTACTAGTACTGGCAAACGACTGGTTGTTGATAAGCGAATTCGATAGATATGCCTTAAAATCCGAAGTCTACTGAGCCATTTCCAAACCATTCGGCTGCACACCTCAAAAAGTTATTTCAATCATACAGCCTAACCTTTGACCAAGCTACAACATCTAGATTAACCTACATGCTAGTTAGTTTTACTACAATTATTGAATGTATATTAACTCACTAGATTTTAATGTATCGTATGTGTAAAAAGGGAATTTAGACGAGTAATTTTGTGTAAACATAGTGCTGTTGACAGTATTTTTGGTACTCGATAAAAGGTCTTACTTAACACAGCACTTTTAGAGTCCATTTATTCAACCTTCCATCAGTAAATTTATCTACGTGCTTGCAATCTCACTTGTGCTTCATTACTTATCTAGTATCGGTTCTATGATATGGCAATTTGAGCTAAATCATAATGCTAAATCATATGTTTAAAGTCGTTATCATAAGACTTGTTCTGTTGGCGGCTCTTAGTGGCCTTGATTTCATTCCTTCAATCAAACTAAAAATGGGAATTTCCAGCATGCGTTGATATATTTATCGAGCCATCTTTTGGTCTAATTAATTAGGTATTCTTTAGCAGCTAACTGATTACTACTTTAGGTAGGATTATGATTTTTTTACTATATGACTAACGCATATCAATAGTGTTAAATATGTTCATACTTAACCGGACCAGTGACATCTACTTAAATTCCTATCACTTGAACTCATTCTGATTGCACAGACTATTTTTGTTTAATAACCAATCACAGAACTGTGTCATTTTTATAAACATGACTAATAATCACAATTGTTCATGATGACGCATTTCTTATCACTGTTCGAAACAGATATAAGTTTATTCCAATCTCTTCCTGTTTTGACTGTATTAAGCCCAGACTATGAGTCAACAGTTGCGGAATTTGCTTGAAAGGTTATCTGTAGGTTTAAACATATCCTACAAATAAATACGAAGAAAAGGCTACTGAGCCATCTCTTTTCGTTAGTTATGTAAGTCTGACTTAATTCCAGGATATGCAAGCTTTATTTCCTATCTGATGAGATCAGTAAAATAAAATGCTTTACATTGATTAGTCGCTGGGTAATTACCTACGTCATATTTATCAATTCGTTTATTGTTTTGAAAGAATTCTCTCTAGTGATCAATCAAAGTATACAATTTAACTTAAGAGGAGGCCCTCTGCTACCTAAATAGCTTAATGGTAACGGCCGAAGACCTTAAAACTGAATGGTCCGTGACCGTAACTGTCAGGTAGGATTGGATGACATGTGCAATATAGTAATAAACCTAGGTTCAGGTTTATCTGTTGACTCTACCTAAACCGCCTACCATAAACGTTTTCTACGGTTTACTAATACAATATTGACTGAAAATGAAATCTCCAAATCTAGTGAGTAAGTCCTGTTCTTATTAGTCGTGCATATTTCCGAAAATTGCTTCGCGTTATGTTGATATGAAATTTTGAGAAGTATCATCAGTATGATTCAACATAAATAGCCGTGTATAATTTCTAGTTGTTTTTCATGTGGTTTCGATTCATAGCGAAAATGTTTTTCAAATACGTAGTTCTAAAATCTCGATCCATTATGCTCTTTCATTTATACCTACTACCTCATGTGATGTCTTTTAAACTAACAAAGATGGAACTTCAATTGTTACAGCATTTTCTGAACTCTTCACTTTGAGCTTGCCGGTCGAATATGAATTTTGAACTTTGTAGTGAAGTGGTTATATCGAATCATGATTTATACTTTATTTGACAGAAATTAGGAAAGTTTAGGTATGGTTAGCATCAAGTTTCCGTTCTGGAAATAAACTTTTGGCAAATCCCATCTCAGATTAGCATAGTGAAAAATATGAGTATACCTGAAAACAATTTAAGCCATGAGTTCGGTTGCATGATCATTAAAAGTCATTTTGTTCTGAATAATCACTTCATTGAATTCCTTAACAGTATTCATCTACACTAGTTTCAATTACCAGGAATTTAATTTCCAAACAAAAACGTATGAAAATTCCGAATACCAGGTAAATAGAAATCATTGGAAATACAATTAAACGCGTAGTTGATAAATTTTCACAGGCTGTACTGGAATAACTGGAATTCGACAGTTGATAAGCTTAGAGCTATTGAAAAAAAGCTGAAATAGGAAAGTAATTGGCGATTGAATATTCAACCGATTGGCAAAGAAAAAGTAACTAAGTCATTGTAACAAAAGTCAAGACTTTGTGAAGCTTATTCATTTATTAACTAATTTCTTAACAATGACTATGCAATACCATCATTTGCATCATTCTAATCTATTCTGAAATTCTCAGTTTCCTCTTAATTCAAAGCCATGACAACATTTTACTAAGTGAACTCGTGCATTGTTTATATATATATATATATATATATATATATATATATATATATATATATATATATATATAGTTGTATAACCATATTTAGTTATACAATGAATACAATACAATGAATTGTGATTTTAATAACAATAGTTTCATTTTGGATTCTTTTACTCTTAATGTTTGATTGTTTTAATGAAGTATAATCAGTGAAGTTGGAGAAAGAGTAAAACACAGTTAGTATAATTTTTCCCTTATAAAATTTAGGTTAGTAATCTAAAATTCTCACAGTCATATGCAACTTTCTTTACCTCATAAAAATAATTTTAAGAGCAAGTAAATCGTATATCGTACTTAGTACTGATTACCAGTGTAACTAATCCGTTCTGTTTGGAATTCATTAGCTGAACATATCTTATGTGTTGGGGTTTTCATGACAACGCAAACTTAGTTTATTCATTCAGTTATCAGGAAGTTAGCTAACAGATTAGCAGACATTTGTGAGCTGCGATTAATTTATTGTTACTCAATGTTTATGTTCGTAAATCACCCTGATCAGAAGTATTTTCGGTCAGATAAACCTAAGCTAAACAACAGACAAGTATTTCTTTCATTTATTGTTCATATAATGAGTAGTATACGCTAACTTATTCAGTTCAGTACATTGAAGTGACTGACCATATTTTAGGTGACTTAGGTTATTTGAATATGTGAGCTGAATCGTTTCGAGTGCATTATTGACTATTTTGGATAAGTGGAATGCACCTCTAGCATTTATATTAGTTATATCTGTTTTGTGAGAAATGCTATTCACTGTAAACAATTTTAAGCTACTCTTATTATACAAGACTTTATATAGCTAGATTTTTGTGGAGCACCATGACCAGAATATTTTGGTTTACGAATGAAACCATAATAAACTTTACCTGAAAGTGTCTTTCTGATATGATGACATCAACCGTTGAAACAGGGATTCCAGCTATCTTTTGTTCTCATTTATTAGTGGTTTTCTAGGAAGTAAAGTACTTTAGAATAAAGATGTATGATCATCCGAATAGGATTATTGAGAGACAAAGTAGCATTTTGTCAGAAATTTACTTGTACAAGTACAGTTTCTAATTGATAACTTATTAGCAGTAATCATTTATTTCTTCTGACCTGAAGTTACAAAATTCTTCTTCCGATGATAATGATCTGAGTTGTTTTAGTCGATCCAAAACCATTTTCATCTGGGTAAACTTACTGTTATAATCTATTTAAGTGAATGTCAGAATGAATAAGAACTTACGTTTTATATAGTTAACAGGAAGATAGATAAGCTTGTAATTATCTAAATATATAATGTTGGCTGATATAACTGTGAACAGATAAATAACTCAAGGTTATTTCTGTGGTTTTACCATATCTTTTCTTATTCGGTGTAATGACAGGAGAGTTCAAAGATATTACAATATTATATATGATCTTCTTTAGAATAACTTATGTTTAAAAAATTTTTTTGTTTTAACATTTCTTATTGTACCTAAAAGAACCCTATCATATATGCCTGAATGGATACTACTCAGAAGTGATCACACCTGACACTTTTCTCAGAATAATAGGACAAAACCTGATGAAGAATGGCATACTCTGAGGGTAGAATTATTTTTGTAGGCTCCTCCTATTATCGTCATCAGTAACACAATAAAATTGAATTTATCAACTCACTACGATGAGATGAACCCTAGTAGAGAGTTACTCCTGGATGATCAATTACTGTTCACTTTACACTGTATAAGTATACTTTCATATTAATAAAACAAGTTTTCTTTTCGTAATCATATTAGTTTACACAGAAACATGAAGATACCACATACAACACCTGTTAATTATGACCTTCAAATATTGTTAGTTAGATGGTTTATGTACTTTTGCATTATATTTTTGAGGTAAGAATTCCGTATTAACAACCAGTATTTATTCAAGGGAACTTTTTAATAAGAGAAAATAGAAGATAAGAAAAGCATATGTACTCTTATGAAATTTAGTTAATAGTAACTACTCAAATCTTATTGTTTGTCAAAACTACTTCTTGCAGTACAAGGTTATACAAACACGTAACCATGGTCACCCTTGTCCTATTATGTTTTTTTCATTCTCTTTAACCTTTACAAATTGAGATTAGTATGCATGAACATTAAGCATATGAGGTGCTGTAAAAGTTAAGTGGAAATGTTGTAACTTTTAATTTGACTTTATTATCGGAAACCTATTAAGAACTTATTTCATACCAAAATAATCTTGGCAATTTTCTTGTGTGCCTAGTAGGTGCGCGAATTTGTGAGTGTGTATAGAATCAACCAGGACATCTGAACAGATGTTTATAATTAGAATGAAATGAAAGTTTTATCTATAAACAAGAATGACTGCCCTTTTAATTTTGCGATGTATACTGATACCTTTGCCATCGTCTTTCATTACTTCACGAGTGTATGTTTGTATATGTAAGTGTTTACATGAGCGTATTAACATCAAGATGAATAACATTATACCCATTTAATATGTGGTTGTTATCTTTTGTTTGTAGTGGCCAATAATTACTTTCATATTCATTAGAAATATTCAGTAGCCAATAAGTGATAAACGGAGAACAAAATTCAACTATATACGTGATGAGATTCAGATGTAGTTTTAGTATAATTCCTTAATACAATTAATTGAGGTTATACAAATAAACATGCGTGAAATAGTACACATACAAGTTGGGCAATGCGGTAACCAAATTGGATCAAAAGTGAGTTCGTGATTTAATTTAAGTTAATATCATATTGAAGTTTCACTTCGATAAATTGTTTTTACCACCTAGGGCTATTCATGTTACACTTTTTGCACAATTTAGGTGAATTATTCGGCATATTGTAACTTTTATTGTTTCTTTGTCCACAGTGACTAATGAGATAGTTTGAATGTAGTATCCAATACAACCAGCATATTAAAACTCTTCCAAAGATACTAACAAGGAGATGTGTTCTTAATCCTTGTTCGTTTGTTTAAAACTTTTTCTAATCAAGTTTATCTATTAAGCTAGATATACTCGTTCTCGATGGACATTTTAGTTGAACTCACAAAGGATTATCAAAAACACTTTGGGTACCTAAGAAGGTTTTCATTTCACATTTTGGTGAACGTGATTTATGAAGTGCTCATATTCAAATGCTATGTGACTTCATGTTGACATTGTGTTTATATTTACAATGAACTACTAGACTTTTTTTATACTTAAGCTCAGTGGAAGACATTTAGTGACACTTTTTACTGTTTCGTCAACTGAAAGAAACCTTGACTCTACCGCTAATCAACTATCGAGAAAGATTATATCATGTAAACTAAACCTGAAAAGATGTAGTTCGTTTCAATTACTTTTCATTCTAAAACATTCTTTAAACTTGTATTGTTTATGCAGTGTTTATGACTGGACATAGTCCACAAATAATGAAGAATTTCAGATATCATATCAAATATTCAACTTCTAGAAAGTAGTAGTTTCAAAATATTCTGTTCTTGTTTTTCTTTTAACTTATTACTTTAGAAGACTGATGTGGTTATTAATATGCCATCTGTTCAGTATGAAGTTTTATAATAACTAGAACACATTCAAATACAAATACCGCCTTTGCGTTCAATTCACTAATAAACTGCAGAATAATACAATTAAGGAAAATGATAAGTATGTGAGGATACAATAATCAGGTTGATTAAGATGCGTTGTTTTAACCTGAGGAATCAACAATAATTCTGTTAAGGATTCCGACAAATAAATAGCGATGTTTAAGTGGATAATCTTAAATATTATTATTGGACAATTGTACTATAATATAAAGTACAAAGTGTAATTCTAATATTGGGTTATAATATGTGGCAATTTCACAATCCGCAGTTTACTAGAAATACAGTTATTGGAAACGCGAGAAAGGTAGAAGCTAATATGCTAAGTATAGAGTAAGCATTCTAAAATATAAAATTGGTAGAAGTTATATATGATGTAAAGTGACAACTATGGAATTATTCTCCAACTAAACTTCATTATATATCATTACTACTGAACTGTTCTATATCAAGCGAAATATTGTTCATGGATTTATTCCAAATTCCATGGCGAAAACATATTATGTAAACTACATCGAGGTCGATTGAGTACTATCAGCTAGGGAATAATGCTAACAGGGATTAGATGAGTTGAACTAAGCTAAATGTAATCAACAATTACTTTTATATGGAATGAAGAAATACCTGCGGTATACCTTAACAGTATTTCGAAACAATAGTAAACGATTTCCTTTGGCCACTTGGATCGTGATCTCGTTTTTGACTTCGGTGATTTCATTGAGGAAATGACCACCAACCTTAAAGTAAATTTAATTTGCATTCATTCAGAAAATGCACTCTTGTAATGTTTTTCTACCACATATCTTAAACCACAAAATTTTTCGATCATTTGCCCACTGGATGATGTGTTAATCTACAACTTCGAATATATTATCCTCTAGTCTCTCGAAAGAATAGGCTAAAAAGAAGATATACCAACTACTTGGATATTTCTGTTTGTGTTTTATAGTAACTGGCGTTATGGCAGATTATAGAAATCCACGGTGGAGCGCTAATACCCTATACGTTCGACAAGCATAATTATTTTACTGTAATAATGTTAATGTAGAATAATTTATTGGAATATCCGGTCCAAAAGTCTAAACACTTCGCACATCATATGTGCAACTGATCACTTGGTTTAGGTTTTAAATGAAAATAATATAAGAACAAAACAATTGCTCATAATTTCGTTTACTTTAGGTTAAAAGTATATAACCAGATGGATAATAATAACAATAAGTGTTCAGTTACAGAATGTCTACTGTTTCACTTCATACATCAAACAACTCTATATTGAAGTCATTTACGCAATTATCCCTATAGATACGTCGATGATGAACTGGACAATAAATTAGAAAATAAATTGGATCAAATGACCAACCACTGGTGAATAACTTTTAACTACTCATATTATCGATTATTGAATACAGTATATAAGCAAGTATACACTTCAAGTAACCAGGGTGAATGAAATCAAATTACTTAAACGTGATCATACTAAAAAATTACTTGAACTACTTTCAAATGATTGCCAATAAAATCACCAATTAACCAAGTAAACATTGATATTTTCTTCTATGAGACTCACATAAGCTTGAGAATAATGGTCGACAAACAGAGCAATTGTTAGATTAAGTGTAACAGTATGACGTTAAAGGATTTCTAACTACTTATGCTAAAAATAATCGTTTATATTTTGCTTAAATTTATTGAAGATCAACATGATCTGAATACACTAGTTTTCTTCAGGTTAACTCATATTGATAAGGTTAATTAATCATTCATTTCATTCTGTTTGGAGCATAGAGAAAACAAAGTAAACTAGTGATTACTCACATGCTTGAGTGCCACGTTCTATCACACACTCTACTGCATATATTGTTTCATAAACTGTATTCTTATCAAAATATTTAGACTAAAGTAAAATAGACTGCAAAATGATTGGATCACATCCTCGCACATAAAAAATATGGTCGGTCCAAAGAATGGATATGACCAGGTATTGTCTTTCACGGTTACTGTGCTCCATTAGCGAGTTTTAGTGGATCAATTAATGTTTGTCCAAAATGCAACAGCATATTGGAGATGACGGTATATAACGGTAGTGCTAAATGCCCACTCACTTTGAGCTCAGTTTTAATTCAGATTTTGTGGTTGAAACGAAGTAATCACTACAATCCAGTGATTTGACCATAAACGTGAATGACCTAAGTGTGAAGAATTTTCACCTTCGAGACGGTTCACATAAATGTGCTAACAGAAGTTTGTTGTTTTTTTTATGTCCATCAATTTAAACAAACAACCCAACTAAGAGTAAGTGATCATCTAATGACTTTAATACCTGATTGTAGAATTGAAACCTAATCAGTGTAAACCTCTTTTTGGTCTATAAATTAAGGGGATTTATGCTAAAATCAACTATGAGTGCTTTGTTCAATTCTTCAAGATAAAAAACTGTCCTACCAATATGCTTCTATGAGAATAATCTAGTTCAATAAAAGTTGTTGGCATAAATTGTTTTAATGAACAGATAGTTACAAAACAAGAATACATAAATAAACATGAGTATGATGGAAGTAGTGAGTCATTTTTTTAACGGAAACTCATAAAATGGTTATGAATACACATTGAAAAATTTGCATTGAAAATTTTAACTTTTCGCTAGTTTGCACAGTATTTCTGAGCAGTTTAAAAAAATCATTTCATCTGAAATACTTGTAGCCATGTAAAATTAGAGACTACATATCAGAACCCGAATTTCTGATGTGATCTTTTGTCAGAAGCAGATAATGACCATTGATAAGAGACAGTAAAACAAAATTCTGGGCAATATAGTGTAGTTTTTATATTTCTACATTTTAAGCACTAATTATTAGAATTTAGGTGCAACTTTGGGAGAATTCACTTTCTTTTATTCTGGGATATGTACTACTTTTGAACAGGACTATAATGAACTAATGTACTTTCTTTACAACTCTACGTCTTAACAGAAATGATTGATTTCAACTGATTCTAAGTCAAGCAGAAAGATTATTGAAACCCCAAATACGTGTACTGTCACTTTTATTGATCAAGAATTTACAACATACTTTTTAGTTTTGGGAAGTGATTTCGGATGAACATGGAATTGATCCTATGGGAATATATACAGGCGAATCTAATCTACAACTAGAACGAATTACTGTATACTACAATGAATCATCTTCACAAAAATATGTTCCACGTGCAATATTAGTTGATTTAGAACCTGGAACAATGGACAGTATTCGAACAGGCCCATTTGGAAAATTATTTCGTCCAGATAATTTCGTGTTCGGACAAAGTGGTGCAGGAAACAACTGGGCTAAAGGTCATTATACTGAAGGTGCTGAACTCGTAGATTCTGTATTAGATGTAATGCGTAAGGAAGCAGAGAACACAGATTCCCTTCAAGGTTTCCAGTTGACTCATTCACTTGGTGGTGGGACAGGTTCAGGTTTGGGAACACTATTGCTTTCAAAGATTCGTGAGGAGTATCCTGATCGAATAATGAATACATTTTCAGTAGTTCCATCACCGAAGGTAAGTGATTTATTTATTTTTGTATATCAAGTTCATTAAGTTTTTCTCATATATAAGTATACCATTAGTGAATTTCGAAACTTCATATAACTAGTTTCCTAATAATAAGTAGTTCTAATTCATGAGATAAGGTATTTTAATACCATTTAATTGTTTTTGTAGAAGCCATTAGATTAGATTAGAAATCAACAAACGTAGGCTACTTACTATGAGATTACGTAAACAACGGTTATGCTGGTTTAACTGCTTAAACAATAACCGCATAATTCAGTAACAGTTTTATGCACTATGTTGTAAGCCATATTTTTGATATACAGCTTAGAAATATTCACCAGTTTTTAAAATCTAAACAAACAAAGTGAATTTTAATTCCATGATTCAGTAATTTAAATGAAGCTGAGTTCTGAACAATGAATTCTAAATCTATCTCAATTATTCATTTTAGCAAAATCCATTTTTGTGAATCAGTAACATTTTCTCATATCTGTCAAGGTATTTTCACTGTCTAGTGTCCTACCCTGGCTGATAAAATGAACGAACCGATGATCAGCTTTTGAAACTAGTTGTAAATGCTATAACACTAGTAATCAAGACTTGATCAAGGAGAATCAAGATTTAATGGCTCAACTTCATTCATCCTACGGAATATCTTTTGTGATTAATTCCTTTCATGTTTGTTTTTAAACATTAGTAACATCACACAAGTCAACTACATGTTATATTAACGTTTAAATAATAGCAAATATGTTGTTAAACTAATCAATGGAGCTCTGATATAACGATGTTTTGACTAACTTAAATTTTGTAATACCAGTTAGAAATGATTAAGCAATACAGGAGTTATGAATCCCAACTTCGTGTTGAGTAGAGTGGAATTTAGAAGACAGGATAACTTGACAAGCCTCGTGTAAAAATTTTATTGATGAAAATGATCGGATATTTGTCACGATGTGTATAAAATATTAGACTAATGTACTAACTGGCTTAGGATTAGACATCCACCGAGTAGCCTAATTATGCTGATGACTGTACATTCGGTTGAAGTAAGAAGTTTAAAGAGAATTTGAAAAATCATTTAAGAAGCAATGTAAATACAGAAACCAATGTAACTGTTAGGTTTCAGGAAATAGCAAAAACACTAGACATCCGTTAAACATAAATGATTTGCATTAGTGAATACATATGAGGAGAAAAATCTCATTCAATAAACTTAGTTTAAGTGTTCTCCATAACGATTAAAAAAATAAGCGAGTTTTTCTTCAGTTTACTTCGAAATGAGAGTCCTCGATCATTATTTAGATGTATTTCAGTATTCTCATTACTTGTGAACACAATAAATGACGGTTTAGTTATTATTGCTTAATTTATTTGCATTTAACATGTTGAGTAACTGAGACTCTATAGAATATTTCGATAATATTAAGGTGATGTAAATTTTACTGGATTCTGAAGTTAAGATATGTCATTATGAAGTTTTCACTTTCAAATCAAAGACAACGTACACCATCGAGATCTCTTACCACCTCAAATAGATTATTCAGTGAGGGTGAAGAAAGCGAATATTTTATTCAAAATATTGGCACGAATTACTGAGGTGACAAATAGTCAGACATTAGCATACATATCTATCACTGATGGTTTATTTTTAAGACGAATTTTATACACGTTTAGAGACTGAAAAGTAAAAACGATGTCCCGGAAACTTAAGGTAGTTTAAGGTAATTTTCAACTTTTGAAATTTTGAGTCTTTATATTGATTTGCGTGAATACTTTTGAAACCAAAATGTTGAATCAGCTTCCGTTTCCTTTCTATCAATAAACGATGCAGAACAGGAAATCTACAATTTGCATCTGTATTTTATTCAGGTGTCCGATACTGTTGTCGAGCCGTACAATGCTACACTTTCTGTCCATCAACTCGTTGAAAACACTGACGAAACTTTCTGTATCGACAATGAAGCCCTTTATGATATATGCTTCAGAACACTGAAGTTAACTAATCCAACATACGGAGATCTCAACCACTTGGTCAGTGCAACTATGTCTGGAGTAACAACATGTTTGAGATTTCCTGGTCAACTCAATGCTGATCTTCGCAAACTGGCAGTGAATATGGTTCCATTCCCCAGATTGCACTTCTTCATGCCTGGATTCGCTCCATTGACCAGTCGTGGTAGTCAACAATATCGGTCTCTGACTGTACCTGAACTGACGCAACAAATGTTTGATGCCAAGAATATGATGGCTGCATGTGATCCTCGTCATGGGCGGTATTTGACAGTGGCCGCCATCTTCCGTGGTCGTATGTCGATGAAGGAGGTGGATGAGCAAATGTTGAATGTTCAGAATAAGAATTCGAGTTATTTTGTTGAATGGATTCCTAATAATGTGAAGACTGCAGTATGTGATATTCCACCTCGTGGATTGAAAATGTCAGTGACTTTTATTGGTAACAGTACGGCAATGCAAGTGCTTTTTAAACGAATTTGTGAACAGTTCAGCGCTATGTTTCGTCGTAAGGCTTTTCTACACTGGTATACAAGTGAAGGGATGGATGAAATGGAATTCACTGAGGCTGAATCGAATATGAATGATTTGGTAAGTGAGTATCAACAATATCAAGATGCGACAGTAGACGATGAAAACGATTCTGACATTGAAGGGATAGAGGAGGCTTAAACATAAACTTAAGCCATTTTTTTCAGCTTGTTTGTTTACTTGTTGTTTCATATTTGTTGTGTCGTTGTCTATTTAATGATTGTTGTGTAAATCATCTTTAATTGTGTATCAACGCATAGTGATTACTTTAATAAAAGTAGTATATCATTGTTTTAATATATGTATAATTATAGTCTAATTAGTATATTCATTAGTTTACTCTTCGTGTGTCTACTTTACTACAGCCCTTTTGCTCACCGAAAACATTAACTAATAAAAATTATTCTATGAAATAGTGGTTTTCCTTTTTAAATATCATGAAGAAATGATGTATTTGGTTTTGATTCCACTGACAACTGAGGAATACATGAAAGCTAAGAGATAGAGCCTTGGAAATTATGCCGACCAAGTTGGCTATCAAGTGTAGAGCACTGTGATTCTGCTATTTAAGATTACAATCAGTTCCGTTACACTTTTCATACCCAAAATTTGTGTATAATGAGAAGAAACATTCGAGTGAAGTATTTTCAGTATTTTTTTTATATCATATTTCTGCAGCTAATGTGAATCGCATCACAAGTAAACCGTTGGATAAGCATTTCTAATAAAATATCATTCCGTTAACTTGAGGGTGAACAAGCATTTATCCTTACCTATTAAAGTTCTTTACTGGTGAATAGTGTATATAAAATTACGATCTGCAAAAGACTATAGACGCTTTAAACTTATGCTCAGTGAATTTGCGATTTGCTGAAGTTGCTTCATATTTTGTAAGTACCATCAACACTATTTGAAAGTTACATCAGAAATTAGGCATAAAATAAAGGGGTTTTAATCTTACTCTAAAGGTCCAATCTTAAATTTGTAAATATTGAACTGATTCCATCTATATATTCAGTGTCTCTTTAGCATTAATAAAGTTATACTATTCAATATTGAACTTCTATTAAAGTATGTATTTCAACATAAAGAGATTAAAATTACTCCATGTAATAAAAAAGAAACCAGTCTATCCAACTACATATTCATAACAACAGTAACAATTTTGAATGATTACTTTATCTTCGAATGACTTTATCATCATTGCTTATATAATCATAAGTAGTTGATTGTTGTAATATTGACATTTTACAACCTAGTTCAAGGTTAATCAGCTTATTAAACCAGTCTGTATGTAATACATGCTGTTCATTCAAAAAGATAGTCCGGTATTGGACAAAATAAGGAGGTATTTCCAAGTCTGATTTAGTTAAGGTTACAAAGGATGGTTATAAGTGAGAACAAAATATATAATTTTAATTTGAAGATAATAAATGGAGATAAAATAGTCAGGTGATTAAATATCCTAGGTGTAGATTTCACTCCAGCCCGTATTCGTCAACTCACTAATAACGTCCACTAGTTGGACACTAGTTAACTTGGATAATAATGAGAGAGTTGGCTCAATTGAGAATACTGATATGCCTTTCTGACATTTGCCAATTACGACGAACCTCAGATTTAAGGCTTACTAACGATTCTTATCAATCATTAAGCATACAGACGTAGTATACACAGTGTCAAGTGACTAGTGCTGATAACCATGCTATATAACTGAGCAAAGAAAAAAAGAAGAATGTTATATATTCGTTCACAACTAGTCAATATCGGCCATTAAATCGATGAGGGTATAGTATTCAAACGTATATACTGGATACCATAAAACGCATTTGTTGTTTCCAGTTATCGCATCGTAGAAATCCAATTAGACAGGCCTATTAATTGATTTCACAAAATATTTTGTATAGCCAATTCATCTATTCAATCTTAAACATATACCTTGAAGTATAAGTTCTATAATTAGTTCTAATAATTTAAACTTCTGTTTATTTCGTCTTAGTGCTTAGTCTTATATAATCTTTCATGATAATCGATTATTTGCTAAACCCTGACTTATCTCTATATTTCTCAACATTATTATGTAACCATTTCAAATAAATAACCGATTCCCGAAATCCAACCTACACAGATATTTTACGTCCATATGTAATCTGTCTTCATAATCAACCATTTGAGAAAATCTGTTACATCCGTTTAATCATACTTGCAGTTTACTTACCACAATTTAACCAGTATTCACTTTATATTCAAAAGAAAAGCCTATTCAGGTGTTTAGTCCCAACTGTGAAATTATATTGCTCAGGTCACGTTTCGTTTTTAAGTAACGACCGTGTCAAGCATGTTATCCGAATATTCGGGAAAATGACTTAAAGAAACAAATAAGTTGTAATAATAAACTTATAACTAGTAATATAGTCAGTTCTCACAGATGACGCAATTCACGAATCATTGGAGGATCTTTGATAAGCACTCTTCATAAACAGTTATCGAATCTACCGAGGAGAATTTAAAACCAAAAACTTGTGTTGTGAATGTTATCTTGCTAAACCTAAGAAGACCTAGCTCATGAATGAAGTCGAATTCAAAGCAAAATATTACTGAAATACCTATTCTATTGATCTTCAAAAATGTAACCCTTTTATTTAAAACTTAGACTGTCCTTTTCAGTTATAAATTTATCTGTAGATAACATACAAGTGGCCATCAGCCTTGCACTTATGAGGTTAATCTTTTCGGGAGTATAAAGAACGCTTTTTCATACATTCTTTGTAAACCATTAAATGAAAGACAAATTAAAGCTTAATTAATTATCTGGTCGATTCTGTGAAAATCATTTATAAATTTAGATGTTTCAAAAGGTGAATAGATATTTAGCTCGATCACAACAAAGACATTGGTGATTAAGTAGTTATTAGCTCTAACTTCGTGTAAAATGTGGCTTATACAATCTTTCGTTTTTACGCCTTTTTACTTTAACATTACTATGAGTTAGTGATTAGTTATCATATTTGCTTACCGTGTTTGAATTTATGAGATGAACACAAAACTCTCATTAAATTACCACTAGTGGTAATTTACCACTCATTTTGCTGAAATTCTGGTTACTATTACCAGCCTACATATCGTTACCTAACCTTTTTTGTCTTTAGAACCAATTTTTACTTCTAGAACACTATTAATGATATAATTCTAACTTATCACTCAACATTAGATAGTTAGCATGGAAATTCTACAAACAATTTTGCATTTGTACACACTAATGTTTATTTCTGTGAATTGACAACTGGTGACCATGGATCCGAAATTTATTTCCATGGTTGCAAATTGATGCTTTACATTCATAGTTGGTTATGGCTACACCTTATGGTCAACTAAACGGAGACAATTATGTAGACTAATAATTTTTCATCTGTTTTCAATTTAGAAATACATTTCATTTCGTTAGCGAACGTGTTGATATCCAGTATAACTCAGAGTATTGGAGATACAGTGTGATTTGTACAAAAGCAATTTAGATATTTTAATCTCTATGCTTTTGCATAACTTAGTAACAAGCCACTTGACCAGATAATTCATTTACATTTCAGCCTGCCACAAAATCTAGTGACTTGCGGACGATGATGTGATCCCGTAATGTTCAAATTTGTTTTGATCAATCTAGACACTGCTGTGGTAATGAATAGTTAGGTTCCACTTAGTCTCCGAGGGAAAAAAAATCAATTGTTTCACACAACGTTTTTAGTATTTTGACATAATGTTGGATTCAAACAATGAAGATTCTACCAAAAATCACACTTGATTACTAATGAGTAGTTTGACAATAGTATTTAAGATATTAATTTCGATCACATTTATTAGTATAAGACATACTACTTATTTATTTGATGTATAATGGCAGCTCATAGCTTACAGTTAAGATGATGTAATAAGAGATATTTGTCTCCCAACTTTATGTTCCAAAGTACTTAATATCTCTTGTCAATAAATCACATGATTTGCCAGTGTAACCCTTCATGAAATATATGTTTGGTAACAGAAAACTACCATGCATATACTCTGATAATTTACTCTTGAACATCTCATCCAATAGGTATTCTCTTCTATCTTGAGGCACTAAATTCATTTATAAAAGTAGTAACCTACAGGTGAATGAGAAGGTGTCAATGTTAAAATATGTATAAAGCGATGCATTAGATGGGCACAATTGTAAAACAGCTTAATAAATACTTGACCAAGTTTGTCATCTAAATACGAAAACCGAGGTAATAAAATTGTTAATTATGGACATAAGTAAGTGCTTATAGAATTTACAAAATGTTAATGGCTATTTAGAGAGATAGCCCATTGAACAAATTATTTTTAAGCAGTTCAGTCGTCTCAGCATGGTTCATGAAGACTTAAAGCATCAATATCCGACTCCAGTAGTAAATGTGAACATCAAATGTGAGTTCTATCTTGTTCTTTTCGACAGTTAGTTCACCATATTAACAAACTGAATTTGTAAACTAATCTATGCGCATTATATTAACAAAACATTCAAGATGAGAAATTGTATACAGAAATTCCTTAACAGCGTATCTACATAGTTTGACTCCTAAGGACTTACATAAATAAATATTCTGCAAACAATCCTAGGACAGGTTGATCGACATAAACGAGTAGTACTTTAAGACTAATACACCTGTAAATAAAGTTAACACCTCCGATCTTAGTTGGCATAATCGTCTATATCAATAAGTATTCAACAGTACTATGTTCATTCCACATACCTTTCAAATGCTCAGAAATGTATACATAGCGAAAATCCATATTATTGTAACAAATGACATATTGAACTTGTTCATGAGGATTAAGGTTACTGTAAAAAATTAGTACAGTAGAAAAGAAAATTGAGTTTTGATTGACAGAAGTTATGACAGTTTCTTGATTTGACATAAACAATTGGTCTTACTTAAATATAAGAGCATTCATTTTACTAAGTGAAATGAAACAAATTTTCAAACTAATCATTTTCTCTATACTTAACGTTTACGATGGTACAAACACTTTAGATTACATGGTAAAACAACAACAACAAATAGATGACAACATGGTAAAAGGTGTGATCAATAACGAACGTTATGCAAACGAATAAACAATGTTTAAAGCAGCAGAAGAAGTTAAGAAATGTGTTATTATTCATGAAGTTTATCAATGATTAACATGATATATTAACTAATTTATGGAGAAAAGTTAACAATGTTAATCAAATTAATCATTTTGGATTCACAGATTTTGTTTCTTCCGCAATAAGATTTTGTTGAACGTATTCTAGGAATTCATCCATCAGTAATTTTAACTGAGTTACATGTTTAGTGGATTCGCTTTCTGGATCATAAATAGGTTCTTGTTGTTGTGTATTAACATTCTTGATAAAATTTTTACCCCATGCCGTTCTATCTAATTTAGTCCAATGGATAAATTGGATTGCAATAAACTGCGACATTTCATGATCATCTGATTGCAGACTCAAATCATTAAGAACACTATGAAAACTTTCATCGAGTATGGCTATAAACATACAAACCATTACAAATACAACACATAAGGAGAACGCAGCAAACAGTAATGGACCCAACACCATCTGTCGTTCATACATACTTGTAAAGTCGAATTTCCCCAAAATAATTTGCATACTTGTTTCTATAGCGTTTAGAATGGTCTTAAAGCCGCTCAATGTATCATTATATAGTAAATAGAAAACCACTACAAACGCAGAGAAGACAATTAGGAAAATAAAGCAAAAGTATTTCAAATCTTTTGCAGCATACTTCAATACAGAGCCTAATAAGCCGATCCTGTAATTAAAACGAAACAAGAATACCAGTTTTAACATAGCAAAGAAGCAAATTACAGCAGTTAGATATGTTAGATTTTCATTCCAGTATGCTAATAGTTGAAAATTCATAAAAATATTACCATGAGTACGTGAAAACTCTTCGACAGATGATTTTGTACTTAATATCATGTAAATATATGCAGCGATGGCGGCTATTGAACCGAAAATAATGAATAACTCAACAAAGTTCCAGAATCTCGTGAAATATTTCAATCGTTGTCTGAATATATTACGTATTTCTTTAATTAAATAACAAAACAGTATGAATGCGAAGAGTGCCTAATGAAGAAAGAGGAAAATGAAAGGAAATATTATATCATTCAATGAATAGACTTTAAGAATTTTTACTCATTGTGTAACTGCTTATTAACTGATAATTTTACGTCCTATGTGAGGGTCACAGAAACGTATGATTTGCGTCCGTGTCTATAGAAAAGGTACGTATTTTTTCTGGAGTCCTAATCTACCCAGAGTCTCGACTTATTCATAACCAAGATACAGATGGGATATTGAGTTTCACAGTGTGCGCACGCTAGACATTTTGAAGATCAAATTTGCCATAAATATTTTCAATGCAAACGATGTTGAATATGTACATTATTAATCATACATTTAATCTGTATTTATGAGTCATTTTACGAGTCTACGCTGTCAAAATATTTTGGGGAGATGAGATAGGACTTAGTTTCGCTTAGTCAACTTTTCATCAAACTTCTCTACCTAATGAAGTTAGCAAAATAAATAAATGCAGTCTAAACACTACTATTCTCAAATAAACCGGTTAACATCTAACAAATAATGGTGTTTGTCAGATTGGTTGCTCTCAGGTAAAAATCGTGTAATAAAATCAGTAATTAATTAACAGACCTATAGTTTCATTTTCTATCGTACAGTTCACTAGAGTTTGTTTCATCAGCTGTGTGTTGACTTTACTCACTACAAAACCTGTATACGTATTAATACAATAGGAATAATTATCTTTAATTACAAGGAATCTAAAAACGGTTTTAGATAAAGGAATCCAGCTGCAGTATTCATTATGCAAAAACTATTGTATATATATAAATCGAGAATAGATTTCGAAATAATAAGAAGATCGTTATTATAAATTTAGCTGTAGTAACAAATCTTAATCAACTGAAGAATTTGCAAAGGCTTCATTTTATAGTCTTTTCTCATTATCGGTAATTATTAACATAATATATAAATGTTAAAGTAAGGTACTTAAACCTCTTATACTCCGTGCACAATGCGTATAGCTAGATTTCGACTTCCCCTCCCCTCCCCTCGTCTAGTTTCTTCATTTTTATATGTACTTCTAGTGTACCCGAAATATTATCATTTCATTCATCATAATGCCACATATTACCTTGTATTTTAAGCGTTTTACATGACCTAACTAACTGAATAAAAGAATGTTAGTTATAACAGTGTACATCGTTCATCACTTCCAAGTTCAAGTTCCTAATACTGACAAATTTGACTGATTTTCTTACATATCGGTTATAGACTAGTCGATTATACTACATCTTTAGCTTTCAATTAGTTGGGTTCTGTTATACCCGAATGAACTCAGATCCGCATATTATCGGCTGGTCAAATGCAGAAAAACAGTTAAATACACAGTTTATATTAGTATAATTGTATATGCATGTTTAACAGGAACAAATAGAGTCCTAAACATCAACAACCAGAAATTTCAAACGCTTACTAACATAATTTGCATATTTAAGAGAGAAACTAAGTGATTAAATGATGAATATATTTACAGTCAGTAAATTCTAATGTATCATGCTCAAAATATGTCAATTGCTCGAAAATTACTAAGAAATTTATTTCACACGTAGACCATTAATGCCTTCGAAAAAAGGCATTTCAGACAACCATAGACTTAGTTGGATATACTTTGTAGGGGATTTTACTTCTATCTGGATGGTTAGAGTTATTTGATGCATATTTTTCAACTTATCTCTAACAATGCGGTCAATATACGCCCCAGATGTGTTTGGCATTCAGACTCAATATCTGATGTGTCGCTGACAAATTTCAATAAAATCATTTAACATAGACTCGGCCCTGTCCAGCACTCAGCGCAGATATTTACAAAAAAACTATAAACAAAAAAGAAATAACGGCTTAAAACCTTTTGTAATCAACCTTAAAATATTGTTGGAAAGAGTAAATTGGCATTTAAAATAAACATTAGAAATATTTATACCTGAAATGTAATTTGTGTGGTCTCAGTTCCTGAACCGAATAAATTAGCTGTTTCAATACGATATGATGGTATCAGTGAACCGATACCAGGCATCTCAACTAAAGCAGTAATAATAGCGAATAGATTAACATTAGGATTATACACTGTAAATTGTATTATAATTGCACGAGTAGAAAATTCAATCCAGTGAGTTTCATTTAAATAACTCATCATATCCAACATTTCATCCTTTGAACCTCTTAGTAAATGAACATATCCACCTCCAGAATACCATGTAATCTGCCCCAGATATGGATAACCTTTTAACTGTGATGAATTCTGATAAACATATTCCGGTGCAGAGTTATTAGACTTCTCATTTCCTTGAAACTTAGTCCATGATATCCCATAAGTTTCTTTGTCTTCGTTAAACATATCATAACTTGCATAACAATGTTTGAATAAATGTTTTGCAAGCTCATGGACTTCACACGAATCTGCTCAAGAGACAGAAGAAGGTCACATAAAAATGTGCATATAATGCGATAAGTATATATTTCAAGGACTAACTATTGACTACTCGATATTTAGAGGTTACTTATATTTCTTATATGATAGTCATTGCCAATATCACCAACCAAATAGATTCCCCGGAATGAAATACTCTAAATTTTGCAATATTTACCAAAATGAAACCTAGGATAATCAATCTTCATGGAGAAAATGTTATTTTCCCTGACTTATAACGTTACTACTTTAATAGGTTCATAATATACTCATTAAACGTAATAAATAAATGCAATTTTCTAAGCTTAACTCAGTTTTCCGAGTTCTAATCTCATGTTACCTTAACAAAAATATTTCGATTCCGTGTTAATCTAAAACTGTATATATATATATATATATATATATATATATATATATATATATATATCATTTGATGCATTCAACCGTTACTAAATAAACATTTCGTAAGAAAGTAAAATAATATAAATACCTTTCTTAGTTCGCAATTGTCTCATCATCGCATATCCAATTATCCGATTCGTTCTATCTTCCAAGTAACCACGTTGAAATAGTGGTGGATTACGGTTATACCACCTCTCTGCACGTAAACCAGGGATCAGAATTTCATGGGCCCATTTATAAAAGTCATCCACGTCGTTCATCTGCAAACAGAAACGTATTCCGCTCCCCACATATAATACGTCATTTGGAAATCACTATTTAAACAGACATTTTTGACAGTTTCAAATATGATCACGTTATTCTGATTGTATTTGAATGAAATAGGTGGTTGATTGGCTTGCCTATATTTTGATACTTTATTCACTCTAGACTAGATTTAAGTACAACTACTGACCAACTTGTTTCCTTACAACAAAGTTGATTGTTTGACATTCTTGTAGTATACAAGTAAATAATTTAACTATCTTTAATGTAATCGATTGATGATATTTCTCAAAAACTAATTTGATATTTGTGTTAGAGATAGATTTTCTTCAATTATTATCAGAGTTATTTAGCTTCCGATCTACTATCTTGCTTCTCAGTTGGTTTTATAAAAAAAACATGATCCTATAGCTTTAACAATTAACAGCAACCTGACGTATATGTGATACACACTTTGTAAGCTCTGATGAAATTAATTGACATGCTTTTGATAATAACTTAACTTGGTTTTATCTCTTAAAAGACTAAGTATAGCTCCTTGGGATTCTTGATAAAACACAGTGGACATGACAACACTTTAGATTATATGGATACATTATTAATACATAATAATATGATAGTATTGTTTCTAAAACTGAATTGTTTTGAAACAGTCATCAAAATGTTTCATAAGCAATTTTTATGTTCATTCAATGAAGTAGTCACTTCATCGGCAATTTTGAGACTGAACACAGGAAATAAGGTATTTAGTAGAAGACCACGATAGTAATTATTCAAGAGAATACATTTGTTTTATCAGGTTGGTTGGTCGCAGAGTAGTGACTATTGCCATCTTTGTCTACTCCGTCATGCTGGTCGGTTGTCATAGATCACGTTACGATGTTATCACTAGGTTAAGTTACTCATGATTATGTTAACTACTTTTTAATATAATGTGATTGGAGACTATTAATGTTACATTTATCTTCGTCTTACTATAATAGATTTAAAAAGCAGCAAACGACTGTTGCTTCTTGCAAGAAAAATTCTACTGAGCATATGTAAACCATCTTCTTCACATATTCTTGATATTATATGTAATCATCATTGATGAGTTCCTTAGTGTTTAGATTGTTCATTCGTCTTATTAATCCTTATTTACTGTAATTTGTATATATCACGCTTTTATTTCGCACAATTACTGTCAACTTTATTTCTTCATTCAATATTTTGTAATCAGTCTACTAACAAATGATAAATTAATAATTCACCTAAGAATTTACTCATATAGACAGTAAAAAACTTCCATGTAAATTTTTCTTTATTTCATCTAAAATTTATAAATGTCTAGGGCTAATCAAGTAATTCTGGTTCCATAATTGCTCAGCTTACTCAAGTTGACTTAGGTTAAGTTCAAAAACTACTTCATTAGTTTCATGTAAGACAACTGACGGTTCATGATCATTTTACCACAACCACTAACAGCTAAACGTAGTCTCTTTTCTCTGGTGTTAAGATTTTTGTCTCATTCATAACAGCATACAGAAGTTTGGGGTGTAGAAGTGGGAACATCGAGAAAAGTCACCTCAGTTAATTTGCCACTCGATATACAGACATTATTTTCATGGTTGTAGTAATATTATGAAAGATATTGTGAACACAATAATACTTAAGTATTGAATAACTCAGATGTTATTTTATTAAAACGCACATTTCGTGACTGAACTCAAAATGAATTGAATGATAATAATACTTGACAACAGGTATATTTCTGTAAAATGTCCTGTGATCAGATTTGTAATGAGCCCTAATGGAAAAGAAATTAACTTTCGTCCTCTCAGTGACTTGCTATTTCTGGTATGTGAGCTAATTCCACAGATCTTTTAAAATGACTATTGCTTACGCTGATTGATTGTCAGGGAAATTCACAACGTGTATATTGTACTCCTTAGGAGTACCAATGGATGTCTATTCTATTGCAGACAGTCAGTCAAGCATAACGTAAAACCCTTCAAATATTTGCATTGATTCAAGTTACTACGTTTCATATACACATGATGAATAACAGCATTGTAGTAGAATTAGTAATTACATCAATAGTAGTAAGAAAAATGTGTCGACATATAGATTATGATATGGATAGGAAGTGACAGTTCGTGGAGAAGTATAAATTAATTTCAAGCTTATTATTTAAGGCGAAGACAAAGAGTGAATGCACCTACACCACTGTGACTGGTTTTGAGCCATGTCGCCTACAGTCACCAACGATTGATGCGACAGTTGCTAGGACCCCAACCAAGTAGTTTATATCTATCAATATGACTCAAGCCAACAGTGAGTGGCTTTAGGAACTGGTTTTAAGGTTTAGTTTGGACCCTCTAGCTTCCTATTTTCCTTCTCTAACTTTGTGTCATGGCAGTCGACGGTTGGGCATACGCTATACATATCCCAATCACCTCAGCAGAAGAAAATTCTCAATCTCATCAACTAAGTCACAAACTTTCTTCAATACCAAGCTTCTAACCTCAACATTACAGACCCACCAAGTCCCGATAAACTAGAGCGATGTGTCGAAGACATCGATGGTCTAATATCAATAATCTACGAATTATATCAACTCTCAGTGGCCACATTTCACATTCATACAGTAAGACAGGTTGGACTGCTGCGCACTATATTCGTAGTTTAATTGATAAATGGATATTTCACCCTTGCTATAAGTGACTTATGTTACTAAAAGCTAGATGACTTTTGTCAATTTGTATCAAGATTTCTACAGACATCAATCTATCAGGGTTGGTCAGACTTCTAAAATTAGTGAAGTGATCAATGCGCTCAACTACTTCCCTTCCTATCTTTCATTCAAATGTTGACCAAAGTCAGTCTTGAAGTAACCGTTTCTAATTAGATGGAAAAAAACATCCTGAACATAGTTACATTATTGCTCAATGTTATCAAAAACTCTGTACTTTATTAATATCTTCACCAAGCAGGACTATGTCAACTGTGTAATCCAAATCAATAAGCAGACCTCCTGATAGGATAGCTATTTCTAAAAATTCAGACGAAGAAAGCGTTATTTCCAGTAGTAAGTTAACAAAGAGACAAAATGACGATAATTGCCAAAGCCGATGAAGGTAACACAACAGTTGTCATGAGAAATAATGTTGTGCAGAAGAGCTCCCTAAATATCTATTTACAGGAACACAACAAAAATGGATTCATCTAGTTTTTTTATGGTTAAAAGTAAAGAGACATCCGAAACGGATCGATGCTTGGAAAGACTCAATTCATTTATCTGTAACTCATTTTATTCACCTTCTAAAGGACTTTACACAAACAAACAGAGTAGCAATGGAATTTATCGCGTCTATAATTAAAGCTAACTTGTTCACATATTTTAGATTATACAGTCAGACTGAGTCTGATCCAGATATATAAATGAAACTTTTGTCATCAAGAAAATACTTTTTTGGGAACATATCCTAAATTGCCAAATTCACTTCAGCTTACAGTAAATTAGCTTTCTAAAGTGTGAGTGAATAAAGACTATTGTATGGTCGAAAGCGATGTAAGTGGAATATATAACCTGGGCAAACACTATAAACTTACACATTCAACTAGGTATTTCGATTTTAGTTCAGTATATTCACACAGTGCAGAAACTTCTCCAGCTTTAAATTTATTTACAAGAGAAACCAATGATTATACCAGTGTAAGATGGGGAGATGTAATACTAGGGTTTAAGCGATATTCTATAATCAGATATTTACTAAAAATGCACGCACAATAAACTATCTATTTCTGAATAATAAATCTGATGTAATATCATGTATTAGAACCTTACCGCTATGAAAAGACTGAAAAATTACGAAGAATGCTAACAAAGTATGGAAATGAAGAGAATTCTTCAAGACAACTAACACTAAAAATAAACGGAAAAGTCTCCTTTAATTTATTTTTCTATATTGGAGAGTCCTCACGTGACTCAAGCCAAGGAATGTGTTACCTTATACGTAATGCATTTTAATAAAACTATAGAACTCGAAAATCTAGAAATCAAATCAGCAATAGCAGTTCCTGCTAATCATAACAGCCATAAAGTTAATTTAAATTATTTAGAAAGATTTTCTAAATGTAAAATAATCCGTGTAACTGAAGATAAAACCACATGGACTCAATAAATTGGAAGGCCTGGGTACCCATCTAACTTAGGCTATTTTATTATAAAAACCGTAACTAATCGCATTCCAATTTCACACATTTAACATACCTGAAAACTATCTATTCCTTAACTAAAATATACATTTTCACACCCATTTTGATTTACGGAAATACGGGGAAATAAGTGGCCCAGAATCACCATGAATCAGATGACAACTTTGGTAACATTATAGTTATCTTTACTTCTGATTGCATAAATTATTTCGACCTCCCCCTCCGTACTATTCGCACTAGTATTACTGTAGTTCAGTTATTTATTTTCTAAAGTGGTAGAAATCGCTGGCTTCACATTATAGCAAAAATACGAATTGCGAATGCATTTTATACTACTTATTAGTAAGCAGAATATAGACAAATAACCTTTTAAATTACGAAATGTGAATTAAGTGATAGAATGAATTGATTTTTAATTTTCACTGACTATTCATAATCGTTCAATATACCGTAGTCGGAAATCCAATTTCTACTCAGTGGAATATAACAAATATGTTACATAGTTATTATCTGTTTGTTGGTTCGAGAACACTTGTGTGATATCAACACTAATTTATTATCGAACTAGGATCCCTCACTTCTGAAACTTAAAAGATTGCCAAATATGAAAATACGTATAGCTATCTTAGATTATTTTATCTGCAAATTTTGTTAATGCAATCACGATGACTTTCCCAATGAATAGATTAATTTTAGTCCATCGTCCATGTGGCGCAAAAGTTAATTCAAAGTACTTGCACAGTATTTCATGGACCGCTCCATAAAGTGAATGGTTAGTATCAAGTACAAACTGATTGATACATCTTGAAGTTTACTAAATGTAAGGTCATGTGGTAAACTTAATCACTGAACTCACATAAAAGTTTTTATGACTTGCTTAGCTTGTTTTATATTAGTTGAAACACCGGAAAGTTATACATATGACTATGTAAAATAAAATGAATTACATAGTCTGGTGGTAGAAATTGGTGCTCTAAGGAGTTCTTGAGAAAGCTCATAAGGCCCCATCAAAATTACATAATAATCAATTTGGCATCTAGTAGTTTTGAATAACTTAAAAAATACTTACTTTTTTAAATGTATCTGAAAAAAAGGACTTTTCTAAACTGGATTTCAGAAGGAATCCGTTGGAATCGCGAAAATCTAAGATGACGACTAGAAGCAACGTGAGAAACAGTACATAAAGTAAAACTTCTCGAACGATGTCATTCGCTCTTCTTTGTTTTAATCGATAAGCTCGAGCACGTACCAAATCTGACTGGTCCGGGGGTAAGACTATCAACCGATGTGGACGAAGGTCAGAAGATACTAAAATGGTTTAAAAATACTAGTAGATTGGTGAAATGAACAACTTATCAATAGTCTAAAACATATTTTTCTTAAGGTTGTTGTTTGGGCTTACAAGCAACTAACAAAGGAAAACCTGATGCTTAGTTGCTCAAGAGTAACAACAAAACATCTTATTAGACTAGATAATAGACATTTTGACTCCCTTATCACACAAATATATGTCAACGGGTGGTTCAACAACCGTTATGTCTCAAATGTTTATTTACTTTAAAATCTTTAAATTTTGACCTATTTAGTACATTTAAAAGTAGACGCTACCGACATTTTCTAATAATTTATTTATGATTGCGACTTTTCATCTGTTTGTAATAAGTAGAATTAAGTGTGGTTTCTTTCTACTGACCGCCTCTAGATGGTGACAGCGAGTTCCATAATTATCAATTCAAACAATGCAATAAAATTTAATATATTCTTTTAATTTTAACATTATCAACATACTGAAAACTATTTCACGTTGCTTGCCTCATGGAAAAGCGTAAGTCGGCAATAATCTAATGCTACACTAAAACAATGGCCTGATAATCCACTGAATGTTAACATAGTTTACTATTTAAACAGCGAACAAAATATCCACTATTCGAGCTAGAATAGAAGTAGATAAACAAATGACACATCTGTCAAGATGAGGCGTAGTTATTATCGAAAATTCAGTATTATTAAAGTTAATTCACATACAGTAGTTATTGTTTAAGTATTCTTCATCCAATTTTAGTTGATAACGTTTGCCTAAAGTTTGGATCAATCGATTTTCTTCTTCAAAAATTTCTAATTCATCTGCTCGCTCAGCTGATTTGCAAATGCACGAGAAGAACAAAGCCAACAATACTACCTGATAAAGTTATGGGATGCAACAAAAACATTACATAGCTCATCATCATAAAATTTTACTAGTTGCACAAAAACCTTTCGAAAACGGCGGTTTAAAATTATAGTCTATGTGCGACAAAAAATCAAACAGAAGTAGATTCACCTTCAACAAATACCTAGTTACGTAAACTAAGCTTTAACAAGTAATTTAGACAAAATTAAGCTAATAGCTACAATTAATTCGTGAAAATCTTTCAAAAAGCATCTACCTATTCCAAGGAGATGCAAATAATTTTTCAAATCTCAATGCAAATCTGGTACCAAGATGGCGAGATTTTATGCATTTAAGTGACACGTTACAATTCAAGTGTTGATCACTCACATAGATAAACCAATGATGAAAGTGATCAGAAAGGATGAGCGGTGTACTGTTCACAATAAAATTTGAGCTTACAGAACGTGACTTCGGGGATTTAAATATTAAACTGTATTCGAAAGTGAGAATTCACAGATTAATGGTGAAAAAAGTATAAATCTGATTAAATAACAACCGGTCTATAGAAATCAACGATTAACAGATGAATTGAATGTAATCATCCTAAAAACCTTAGAATAATAGCTAAACTGGGGACAGGAGCCTGTTTTACAGCAGCGTTTACAATGTAGGATATTTTAATTAGTTGCTGTTGAAGTTGTCGATGATGTCAGACAATCATTGAGAATAAGGAATTATCGGACAGCTGTTTCGTCTTACGGGGGGGGGCATATTTTATTAAGTCATGCAGTTCAACAATCAATGCAAATATCTGTATTTCAAGCATTCTCCTTACATCATATTATTTTGGTGAAAAACACTAGAGTTACAACTGAAATTAATAGACAATTTCTATATTAAAATTCACTTTAAATTTTCCGCCTGCCTTTATAGCTACCACGATCAATTTAATACGAAAGAGTATGGCTGTCGTTGATATAAGTAGTTTAATATTGTCTGCATCGACGTCTACTTAAATTTAACTTCATCACCTTGACTGAAGATAAGAAAAAGTGAAGCTTATGAAAAAAAACATTTGATTTTGGGACAAACAAATGCCTGCTGTACATCTCATGAATATTCTGTAAACAGTTACACAGTTCAAAGGTACAAACAGCTGCATTATTACATTTTCTACAGTCATCGGTCATTCTTATGTTATCCTATGCAGTCAAACTACTTTAATCAGATATTTTGTACATGCGTAGTGATTTCATTTTCCTCGAATTTATTCATGAAGTATTTCAGATGATTAGTCATTTTGATCACTTGATTCTTTTATGTTGAGATTTAAGGATTAATCCAGTGAATGATTTATTAGTTCAAATAAAATTTAATCGAGTTATCTTACTATATTCGATATCTGAGTTGAATCATCCTGGTACATCGTTCATGAAATTTAGCCTTAAAAGAAATAAACTGACTACTGATTGCTCAATATCACATCAATCTATATGACATAAATTGTCGCCAATCGGTTTAGGTTATGTATGCGACTTTAGGCTGCTTGTTGATATGTTCCGCTGTTACTCTAATCTGTTTTATGAATATTCGGGTTCAACTTATATTTACTTTACTAACATGACATGCCTTCACTTATAAAAATATTTCATTACGATTACCAGTAAATTGAAAAAATATACTTAGAAACTTGTAAAAAAATGTAAACTGTGTGTACTTTTATTGGTTGTTGTAGAAATATGCTTATAAAGAATGACAGAAATAATGATGATAGCCATTTTTTACATGTAGCTTCACCGAACATTACACCATAGAATGTTGTAAAGGCGACGGCTACTCCCAAGCATAGAATAAGCAATAACCAGGCCAAAATGCGCAATTGCCATCCACAATACAAAGTATATCTTCGTTTGATTGTGGTTTTGTCAGCATCTTCAGAAAACGCTTCAGGACTACATCAAAACAAGTTAGAGGAAGACAAAGTGTAACTAACATTGTGTTAAATAAACATTTAGAGAAACTTATATCACTGTGTAATGACATTTCTGATCATCTGAATATATGTTGACAGTTTATAAACAAAATTAGTATCATTTAAGACATCACTCAATGGCAGGTAGTCAATAAACAGTTAATGTGGTTACCATTCAGACTCCGATTACTGTTGTTTTGGAATAATTTCCATCAAGAATCTTATTTTAACGAAACATTTAAAAACATTAGTGCCGTAAGCTCGATCTGAGTACAGCTGCCATCCTCAAATTCTGATCTTCAACTGATATGTTTATCAGACTGTTCTTAATACATCGAATATTTTTGTTTTTAATCCTTCAAAACATTTTTAGCTTAAGTTGGTTTTTTAAGCAAAAGCTTAACATATTAACTGAATACTGCCTGTAAGGAAAAAAACATTCATGATAAAACAGGTACCAATAAATACAAGTAGATCAAGAAACCTATAAATATAACGGTTGTGCGATATTACTGCCAATAATTGTTAAACTTGACAACAGTTGAAAAAAAAGAAACAACCGTTTTACAATTGGATAAATACGATGAGTCAACTTTTGTTGAATACCATTCATGATTTATGGCGCGCTGGATAATACCTAAGTAATTTGAACTAATCGCCAAGTGTATAAATAGAGCTGAACTAGATTTTTCATTGTTATACGAAAACGAAACAAGAAGTTATTTCGAAATTTGGAATTGATTCACACCATTGGTTGAAGTAACTTCATCTAGAATCCCCCTAAAGTTACCCTCGGTCTCACGTCAGGACAATGAAGAAGAGCTGGGCATTGTCAACAAACCCAACTCGTAAAAAGTAACCTTGTCAAAAAACATTAACCAGGAAAAACGATTTTAACCAACTTAATTTTGTCCTTGGAGTTGGAAAGTCTGGATCTCCAAGAGTTATCACACCTCATAATGAAAGCCGAGTTTCTTCGAAAGTCACGAGGCCGATGTCCCTTATGACAACCAGGACAATAATTAATATAGGTACATGGAATGTCTACACGATGTGGGAGACACGGAGAATCATCCAAGTAGCTGAGGAAATGAAAAGATACAACCTGAACATACTTGGAATAAGTGAAGCCGATTCGTTACAAACTGAAGAGCAAAGATAATTCTCAGAAGAAATACTGTTATACTTCAGTGACGGAGACGAAAATACCTCGTACATACAAGGAAAAGAGCTACTTCTGTCCCAAGAGGCACATGAAGCACTTATAGGATGGGAACCTCATAGACCCAGGATTATCAGAATACCATTAAAGCCATGGAAGGACAGGATCAGAATGAATGTTATCTAGTGCTATGTGTCCACCAACGACAGCCATGAAGACGACAAAAACCAGTTTTATTTCAGACACCAGACTGACACCATCAACATCGACCTCCTGTGGCAGAGAACAAATCAACCTCCAACCGAGGAAGAAATTAAGAAAAAGATACTAAAGGTGGGTCGGATACACATTAAGAAAATCATCAAACTGTGTCACATGACAAGCACCATCTTCGAATTTTCAATGCCATAGTAAAAGAGGAAGGCTAAAGAACACATTAGGCTGGGAATCGGAGGCAAACGTTAAAAAAATTAAAAGCACTAGGGAAGGACTAGGAAGGAGAACCCAGGACAAAGTTGGTTGGAGAATGCTGGTCAGTGGCCTATGTTCCACGTGAAGCAACAGACATTGATTGTTTGACTGGTTGAGATTTGTTTGTTAAACACCTAAATCACTATATAGTTATTCCATTCCATTCCAGAGTTTTGTTGAAAATTTTAAATCATAAACATTTCTCCCCTTAGTCGTCCATAATGGTAACACTGAAGCATATTATGCGCAACACAACGGCGTCTGCTAAAAGTTGCAGTCTCAAATATCTATGGAATTCTTCATGTTGAGTTTATGAAAAAATTACAACAGTGATAAGTGTCTCTTAGTATTTTCGAATGTGTCGAGTAACTGACAATAGTTTAATCTAGATGAGATTATGTAGATTTCGAAAGTTTTATCTTTTAGTGCTATAAAACACCTGTAGTACATTAACTCATTGATATTGCCTGCTAGATGGTGAAGTAAGTTGTGAGGAAGTTTTGTAGCTATTCATTAATTTGCCACACTAAATTTAGCTATTATAGCTTAAAATCAACTAAATTACTTCCAGATACTATGTTTCAAATCAATGTTTACTTAATCTAACATATCACAGACAAAACAACTAAGAACAATACAATATTTTACAGATGAAAACAATGAGTAAACTCACTCGTCATCTTTGTTTGTGCCATCTCTTTTTGAAGGATTACTATAAACAAACGAAGCTTTCCCAAGATATAATTTTTCATCTAAATGCTCTTCAACAGCATCACGTAATTTTGTTGCATGACTAACGCGTAAACGTGAATGACGAAATATGTAAGCGATGAGAAACAACGGAATAAATGTGAGTATGTTGTTGATAATACCCACATACAGCTATGAAGAGAAAACATGTAGAAAGAATAAAAACATACGCAAAATAAAATTCGTTTCAATGATTGAAACAAGGTAAATGTAAACTGTTATACAAAAAATTTTCCGTTTGTATTTCCTTAGCTATTAAATGGAGTTAAGGAGGTAATTACAAAGCAACTACGAAATTAGAATGATGAAAAACTTGCAAATTAGTTCTGTACAAGAATAGTCATTGATTAATAGCTTGGTTTAACTACAGTTCCTTCAGTACACTGTGAAGTAATATGAGTTTTAGTCTAGCAAGGAGAAGATGAATGACAGTTATCATAAATTTACTGATAAATTACAATCCTCGGTCTACATTTACATGTCTCTACCAATATAAAAAAACATATTTCACCGTGATTTGTTTAAGAGTAAAGTATATACCTTCTTCATACTCTGAAACTCTTTATAAGTAGATGCCATTTTTAAATCAATTACGTTCTTACTCTACAAAGAAATTCTTAAAAAACATATTTCTAAGTAATCAGTAGAATTCATCACTTTCTCAGTGTGAAGTAGTCATGTACTGATATTAGTCGGACAGTCATGAAAATACAGGTAGAACCGTAAAGTTATTCCGTCTCACTGTGTGACTTCATTGTGACGTGCTATCTTACTTATAAATCTACTAGTTATGATTCCTTCACTGATGCTTCCAACTTAAATAAATTTGAAATATTACAGATAATATTAATTACTTCTCGGAATACACTAGTTACACTAAATAGTAGTCGGAAGCTATAATTTGAAGTCATGAAGTACTCCATCAACTGGATACTTAAACTAACAGCAAAGTAGACTAAATGCTAAGGTATATTACTGAAGAGTTTATTGTGTAGCAGGAAGCAAATAACGTTCATTAATCCATTATATCTTTTTACAGTTAATTTATGCATGGTAATCTCTCCTTATGGAAAAGATTTAATGGTGCTATTGATTACAAGACTTATTGCAATTAGTACGCTTATGTTACTATATGGAAAGTTCGTAGTCTGTTGTAATAAACTAATTCGGCTGTTATGTTTATGTATGTATCTAATCATTATTCATATTTTAAAGATAATTATACTAGCAATTCGAAACACATTATCTTATGGTCAGATTTTCAAAAATGCCATCATATCCAATATAATACATAATTTCCCCTCATAATTAGCTATCATATTTAAATAATTTAACTGATTATTATAAAGTTCACGAGGCACTCAGTAGCTGTATTTACGTGGTTTGAAAAAGACTTTTTATCTTTAACAAGTGATCATATTGTTTTTAGTTGATTGAAATTCGTCACAGATTGATGTTGACAGGGTACCATGGGTAGCTGTTTCGTCCTAGTGTGGGACTCCTCAGCAGTGAAAATATATCGATAGTTTGATCGCATTCGATCTCATAATTTGGTTAATCACTGTTTTTCAAGAATTTATGAATGTGTAGAATTTTATCTTTCATCTCTTTTAAAATGTAATTTTAAGTGAAGGAGTGTTATTTTCTATTTATGAGCAGTTACAATATGTTAGCTAACCTCACTCTCATTGAAAGCAAATGGTCCAAGACTAAATATATCTGGTTGTTTAACAGCTCCTTCACCTTTGTAAAACATGCATGAACCAAGCATAGATAGATATAATAAAAGTAAGCAACAAGCTAGTCTTTCAACTCTTGTAAATCGACTTTGAACTGGGCGGGCTACTACTGATATCCACAAATGCTCTTCAGTCATATTTCGAGATGCTGTTGTACTGAAGAGGTGTGTAAATGTTAGCATTTCTTCTTGACTTGTAACTGGTATAATACGATCAACCTAAATAGTATTTTTAAGGAAATAAACAATATAAATGGACTAATTATAAAGGTATTGAATATTTTTCTCTTACTATGATTAGTTTAACAAATGTGACTACATTTAGCTGTAGCCTGTGTTTGTTGAGAAGCCTTAAACTATACGTATCGAATAAAGAAAGATCAAGTTATCTGAACTACGTCTTTATGGATAATCCCAACGTCCACTTCTTCAATCTTGTTTACAGTTAACACTATCGTCGCAATAAGTGGATTTCTGAATGAATATGTGATTTCAAAATAAACAGTACTGGATTACATAGGCATTTTTAAAACCTGTTATAGTTATACGTAAATCTGATGTCCTATTCTTTGACGTTTAACATAACAATGATAGTAACCATTATTTTTCACAGCATACTATAATTTAAACTGTGAAGGGATAATTATCTCATATCACTTATTTACTTTACTGTTTACTTGTAATAAAACTGTCTATAGTAATATCAATATCATGTAACACCACGGAAATTTATCATCACAACGTTCTGTTGTGATTTCTGCTGCAGGCCATCCATAATGCTTGGGGATATATACTTACAACAATATTTTACATATGAAGGGCTAGTTAGTGATCTAATAATAAATCATCGATTAAGAATTCAAATATAGGTGATTGTCGTTTACTTTATATGGTTGTTTGTTCAACACTAAAATGTACATCATTATTAAAGTAGGTTAGTGTTTTTAATTGTCTTCGTGAATACCACAGACACTGAAATAGATCTACAGTAATCCATAAAACAGTTATGGTCAATGTATTCTTTTTTAATATTTGAGTTTAAGATCGTTTTTAAGCACAGATTAAAAATAGACAATGGTAAATTTCACTCATAATGTCAGTAAAAGAATGCTGCTCATGGAGGGTATATTAAGAAGTACAAGTTGTTTTTAATTGAGTGATTTAACTCAAAACTAATCGACTTCAACAAATCTTGAATCTTTTCTTTCATTATTTTGTTACATGTAAAAGCTTTAATATTTGAAATAAGAGTTAGTCTACTTGTTGTTATCATAGTTTGATTTCGAAAAATCTGGTCTCTTCAACATTCTTTCCTTTGCTAAGTGTAACTTCTGTCAGTGGTAAAAATATGCAGTGTTATAAACAATTACTAAGCAATTATTGTCGTCTATTTTTCAAGTAAAATACGTCTTAAATAATAATCGGGTTTTACAACCATTTCTTAAAGTCATTTTAATTTGATTTGTGTTTGTAGCGATAATTTCAATTGATAAATGGTGCTATTCAGGAAACTGACATCAACTATAGTCTCATTTAAAAAGGTGTGGCATTCATACTTTTGAGAAGTAGGCACTCACAATCTCTGGTAGGGCAATGAATACTATCCACCCAACTCATTTTCGTTGAATGATATATGACATTCAACAAATTCATATCAGTAGAATATGATTTACTTGTTAATTTATATCTTACCTGGCCGTCATCTTCTTCAACTGCAAACCAGCTTTCAACGATAAAATGTGACTTCTCTTTAGTTTGTAAATCAACAACTCCAACATAATTGCAATACCAAGATGCTTTATCACCTACACCAGAATTATCATGCCATAAGCGGATGTAAATTAACGGTCCGAGCGGTCTACAATATTAATAATTAAACAATGAAAGTATTTTCATGGAAATCTAATCGATGCTTTTATCAGTAGTTCAACTTCCTTTGTTTTCATACTTAACCATTGGCTTAAATATTTTAGAAGAAACTCACAATAAGGCTGAATGTCTTATGAAAAAACAATCATAAAATACTTTTGTACTGACTATAATTAGTTGATGGAGTACAGTGCACTTACACAGTCAGTACAGTTATCGTAGTTGAATCACTTTCATTATTATCCCGTAGTACAAATGAACATTTTGATAAAATGTGGAATACATTTAAAATTAAGCCGTAACCTTATTCCATAGTCACAGAAAAATAAAAATTAGAATTTATACGTAGTTTGTTAGAAGGTTGATCCAACTATCAGTGTACTAAATACAGATTTTTCTAAGAGTTAAATTATTCACTGAAATTTTCCAACTGGAAGCTGAATAGAGTATTTGTTGATATATTGTAGTTAGGTGAATTTAGTCCCTTTCTAAAAACGTCTAAACGTTTTGGATTAAAACACTACATTACAAAACACTGAATGGTGTTCATTCTAAAATTTAATTATTCAAATTTAATAAAGCGTATACTGATATCTCTGATATGTTGGAAGTAGGTCCTTTTGTTTCGGATATATTGTTTTGATTATTATAACTGTTCTCCTTTTTCTTCTTTTGATATTAACTGTACATTATTTTCAAGTGATTTTCTTGAATTAAAGGTACCTTTCACACCCAAATTTTTTCTCAGCTTTATTCTGTTTTCGTATTTTAAACACAGTAGCTAAAGTACATTTACAAGTGCATGTTTGTTAACCTGTCCTTTTTTATTGTAGATTTTTTAAAGTTCTACTCTAACTGGTAGTTTTAATTTTATGTCATGAATTGGTCCAAATTAGATAAGCAATGACTACCAAGAATCACTAGACAGCTGTTTTCCCAGTATAGGATTCTTTAACAGTGCACATTCACCGCCTCGCAGGAGGGGTCGGACCCAGGACAGTCTGGCTAAACAGTAATCACTTTATCATTAGATTAGTAAGCTGGCCCTCAGTGGTTGATTTTTTTAACACAAGCAACTGGTATTTACCTAACTAATTTCATTATTGTTTGTGTCTAACAAATAAATTAAACTCGATTAATTTGCAGACCACTGAAAAAAACTATAAAAGGCTTAAGAGTTTAGCCATTAATATTCATTAATATCTACAGTTTCACTTCGAATTCTTCTAGACTATAGTGCTTTATGACATCAATAATCCCTATGATTTATTTTTCAATGAGTGTAAAAAAAAGATGCAAGGTGTAATAACCATGAAAAAATTGATTTATTTGATAAATCCACAAAATAATATCAAGTAATGATAGATGTTTCGAGGAGATTCACAAATTGGTTGTTTACAGAATTTAGAGTTGTTTTGCTTTGCCACATAATAAATAACTGGAGTCATTCTTCAGTAGAACATAGACCACTATTCCTTGATTTTTGATACTCTAGGAATCGCAAGTATAACTGAGACTTACAGTCATAAATTTAGGGAAGCGATGTTTTTCCAGACATCGGAGTTCTGTCCTTCAAACAACATATGCATATGCGAAAACACTATGCAAATTAAATTGTTCTACTTCTAACTACAAAGTAACTTAAAGGTTAGATGTCATCACACTACTCTTTACTTGGACAGAAATGTACTCTTTTCGAACAAAGTGAACAGTTTTGAAAAAACGATTAAATAATGGTAAACTGCTTCCAGGTCAATTATTCACCAAATTCCTATCCCAATACACTAATGGTATATGTGAATTATAGTCATCCCTGAGTAAAAGAAATCAAATTATGTTTTTGCATGAAAATTGAGTAGAAAGTTCGCAATCTGTAGTCTTAAGGATCAATTTTGAGTTATAAATAAATTTGGTTAATGATAAATATCAATTTTTAGTAGTATAAACATAACTACAGCTCCGGTATGCATTACATACAATAAAAAACATGTGCTTTCACTAATACACCTAAGCAAGATTTATTCATTCTGTGTAATTCCCAGTAGATAGAAGTTATACTACTGATTCAATCTCTGGATATTGGCATTTATATTAAGTAAGGTTTGACGTATCCTGTAATCAGTCGATTTGAAAATTTACAGTGCCAATAATATATTAATAAGATGTAATTGAAATTTACACAGTTTCACATATTCAAAAGAATTATGAAAACCTACTTTGGACATGCAAGTAAAAATCGATCTGTGGAACCACGACATAATACTTTCCTGTTAGGGTCTTGAAGAACACGACAGCCTGTTTCGCAATATTGTCCAGAAAGAATAAAGCAAACTTTAGAATCAGTCCCCGCGCATCTGCGATGTCCTGTACTCACAATGATTTCGTACAGATATTCATGATCGGGATTATTCTCAGCCAGCTGAGTAACACTAAGCTAAAGATAAATACAAAGCATTAATTAAAGTATTTATAACGTTTGTGCTATTATTTCATATTATGTTTCCTTAAGTATAATGGTTACAGACAAGTTATGGTTCCTAATGTAATTTTTGAGTTCATTTGGGGATAACAAATGACAATTTGAAAAGTTAGAGAGGAGTATCATACAAGACTAAATAACTTCCTCAGTGTAATTGTTGCACAAATAATAAAGGTATGATATCAGATTGCCCCCCATTACACAAAAATTCCTTGATTTTAGACAGTGTCAACTACTCATTATTCTGACCCAAATGTCTCATCTCAATCGACCAGTATTTTGATCTCATCGTGATTAATCAACAGTTCTCCGATTTATTTTGTTTACTATTTTAATAGTTCTAGAATGCCCGTTGTGCTATAATTGTTTTATCATCTAGCGTTGAATAAATAATTTGTAATGTATTACTCCCTGCATTTACTGAGTCAATTATTTTGGCATTCATTATTGCACCAAGCTTACGTAAGTTTATACACATAAAGTGTTATTTAGTTGATTGATTGTGAGGCTACCTTCATGTTGAACTAGTTTCTGTTAACTTTGACTTCAGCTGGAGCTATATCATGATTTGATTAAATTTAGAAAAATGAACTACTAAGTTTCCAAAACAATGTTTAAACTAAGTGCTTCTAATAAGACATGAAATTCTTGGGTTAGATTCCTGTAGCAATCGTGAGTAGATATTACTGAGAAGCGCCAAATTAAAATGAAACAACCTTCCAACGTCCTCGGTTTTCGATGGATTTCTGCTTGATAGGAGTCTGCGAAGTCAACTATGTCAACACTTTCAGTATGCCCATAGATTTGTAGCTTGATGTGTCTGTTAAGTTTTCTGATCTTATGGAAAAAAACTATGAGAAAAAAGGATGTACTTCGCCAGTAAATTTTTTATCTGTTTTTCTATGTGTTCAAAAAATGACTTGGAATACATGTTAGTTGCTTTATATAATGATTTCATTTGAAGTTAAACTATTATTGCATCTTCCGACTGACACTGAGTACGTCTCAAGAATAAAACCATATTCTACAAAACTATATATTTAAATGATAAACGGATTTATATTAGTCCTGAAGGTATTTGAATCTTCCCGTTGATTTAACATAAACTGAAATTGATCATCCTCTGTTGGCATATATGTATCCTGGAAAGATTACCTTGATATACCCGTAGTTCACATGTACTATATAAATTTGATTGTGACTAGCAAGTGGAAGCCAGAACGCGCTTTTTGTCCCATTTAGGATTCATCAGCATCCTAGTGTTGATATTCACTTTGGGACTCAGTAGCTTAGTAATAAACGCAGTAGCATTTGGCATGAGATTAACCGATTTCCAGTCCTGATGTGAACACCATCGCTTGGATGCAGGTACATCTAGCTGACGAGTCCTAAAGATGACGAGATATGCACCCTAGATCTCGCTTGCCACCCACAAACTAATTTAACTTACATTTACATTAGGTCTAAAGAACACTCAGTTAAACAGAATTTAATGAAAAGTTCTAATTAACAGTTAGTGGTATATGATATCGTTTGTCATTTACAAGTTCCATAATAGGTAGGAGATATAATCGTGATTTCTAACCAAATCCTTGTATTGTGTATGCTTTAAAAATTTAACAACATGAGCTTTAATATTTGTCTTCTAATGACAAGAACTTTAAACTTACTTTTCAATTTTATAAACAGTAAATACTTAAGCTACAACAGTCGTTATTTATCAGTGCTTATGGAAGCTAAAATAGAAGAATTATAAAATCATTATTATCCACCTTCCTGGTTGTCTTTTGTGCAATCAAATTGGACCTACAGCCAATTATCAGTATTATTTCCATTTATAGTCTTCAAGTAAATCCCCAGCAACTAATAAGAATCTGAGATATACTTTGAACTTTTAACCAAAATAATCAAAAAGGAATAGTAATTGATGTATTTAAAGTAGGAAATATTTACCCTGTCTATATCTTTAATATCTTCTCTGCGTGCCCAAATGAATATTAATAGAAACAGTATACCAATGGAAATCTCTGTAGCATACAGTGTAGGATTTTTACTGAAATCCATATTAGCGAATATGTAGTTGAAATCAATAGTATTCGGCAATTCAAACCATCCAGATGTAAATGTGGATAATTCATCACATATACATTGTGTCTGTTGAAAAGTAGTCATAGGACCGACCTAAGATACGATAATAGCGAATAATAAACAAAGGTATTCATTCCAAAGTTTTAAACAATAAAATTATTGCATACCAACAAATGATAAAATAATGAACAGCTAAAAATATTAACTAAAAAAAGCCTTATTTACTAGATGAATACTTGAGAGGTTTTTTAAGACCTAGAAATTCATAATCTGATATTTGATATGGTATTGAAAGTTGGTGTCCAACTGATTGTAATTTAACTACGCTTCTAACCAACCAACATATTGACGACTAATAAACTAACATTAGAGTAGTTGGTGTTTTTGTTAATCATTAACTATTTGTATACTATTTAGAAACTGCTGAGTTAATGTGAACATCCCTCATGACTTACTAGGTTTTTGTCCCATTAAATAGTGATAATGATTCAGTACTATTTTAAGTCCATTTTATTGAAATTATTATTATTTAATGTGGTAGAGATTGTTGGATTTTGATTTGATAATACGAACACGCATGAGATAGATATTAATCGAAAACCACAGAGCACTGGACAAACGATTCGTCTTAATATTAGTTTACTTAGTCGTGTTAGTCTAGGTCAAGTTCAGGATCCTCAGGTTTTGCGCTGACAGCTTAACTTTTAGACTAAAGAGGTATCCAACATTCAGTGGTTAGCAATTCATATGCAGTCAATTTGTTATATATTGCGAAAGCCAAATTCATTACCATTGGTGAAATTAGTCTGACGGTTACTAGTGATTAACATTAAATGTAATCTCCAAATCTTTAGGAGACGTGACCAGAGAAGTTCAATCACATCTCATGTGCAGTAATATTAAGATTTGGTTAAGACAAGAATTTGAGTTTACAAAGTGAACTAATTGGATGAAATAACGATATTAATATTATGAAACTCACTCGACATTTGTTTGTAGACCACTGCTTTGACGAATCAAGCTTACCAGATAAGCAAGATGTTAAGAACCAGCGTGAAAGAGCGGTGTTATTTATTTGGTCTCTGTATGGATAAGGAATTGATGGGGGATGTTTATTATTATACGCATTAATTTCGTACTGATTAAGCTGACGAAAACCAATGTAAACTGTTTGAGCCACAGACTTTTGTAGAAGCCCAATTCTTTCCCTGTATTGCTGTGCTGATCTAAGGTTCATTAATTGACGATTGTCTAGCATAAATGTATATTTGTAATTTGGATCATTCGGATTTGTTGTCATATTGACTATAAACGAAGAATAAACGATGATTTTTGTCGTTGATTCATAACAAATAACTTGGTGTATAGTATTAGGAACTTCAGTTTAATAATAATAGTGTCAAACCCTAGTTCACATGACATTTATAATTTAAGAGAGTTTTTCCTTAATATGATGAATAAACGTCGGTTTTCCTGTTTGTTAGGTTTCACTAAATGTTTAACCTTGTCCAACATATGTTTCATGAATGTCAGTTTGAAAATGCCAGTTTTTTCATGATATGCCCTTAAATCTATATCGACTTGGTCAGAATAAAATTCAACACCCATTTACGTTGAGGACAGAGAGGGTTCAGTTTAAATGTCCATCATCTACATAACATTTTAATATGGTATTGTTCAATCAACAGTGTCTGTGTTAAACAATGAAACGTTTCAAGTGATCAAAGCGTAGTAACATTTCCAGAAAATATCTCTACAGCGAATGAAATGTCTAATGGTGACAATTGATTGTTTAGTGTGTTAATTGTATGACAAAGCAATATATGTCAATTAAATAACAGTTCTTGATACCGATTATGACTAACCAAATAAGTGATCAAAGATTAGATTTACTTTATAGTACTTCGGTAGTACTTCCCTATCTATAGAGCAAATTGTGTCAAGACTCACAGTTTGAACATAGTGAATTACGTACAGGTCAAGATGTGAATACTACTATACTAAATATTTTTAAGCAATTTTAATGATGTCAATAGTACTTAGAACTTAATGTTTCGAATTACAGTCATAAAGTAACCCGGTAAGAACTCAGTAGTAGTTGTATTGTATCGTATTAACTGGTAATGTAATCACGAGCAGTCAAGCTACCAATCAATCAAGAAATCCACTAATTAACCTACATACAGTTTAAAGTGATTATATATATATATATATATATATATATATATATATATATATATATAAATGTGTCCGTTATGTGAGTCAATTTACAGAATGTGATTGAAGTATGTCAATATCAAGTAATCAACATGAAGGTCGATATAGCAGAGAGATAAATGGGCAGACATGAAGACAACCATACGCATAATGGTGTGCAGGTGTAATAATATCTAATTGTCATGGCAATAAGCAAACAAGTATCAGTGAGAAATATATGGGTCATATATTGATCAGAATTTATTATCGGAATTCACCACAGTAACCAAACTTAAATAATCTAACAATTTTTTCTTTTATAAACAACCCATTTCACTTAACGTAATAGTTACAAAATTTCAATAATGTGGAAAGCTTGATAAGATATGTGAATCCATGCTGTTTGCGATGTCAAGTGAATATTAACAAATACACCAATATATTCGGCGACAATTGACTCTTCACCGTGACTTTCATTTGTTTGAATATTTGGTTGTAATAAGTGTGATTTCAATTCGTGTATGGATCAACAGATTACAATTTCTGAATTCCAAACAGCTTGTTGATTCGAAATGTATTATCTATTCACATCTTAACATAACAATTTAACTATACTCATTATGAGCACATAACTGATGTATTACTTGAGGTTTTCTAATAAAATCGCTGCATGAGATATACATTTAAAGGCTGTTTTAATTTCTTTTTCAGTATAATTCATAATGTGCAAGATTTACTTCTGAATACTTCCTGAGTCTTGTGTTTGAAATACACAACTTAACACTGTTTGATATACTCATGAAACTTTTCAACAAAACAGTGGTGTATAACTTTAAGAGATAATTTAAAAATTGCTTACCACATTGTGAAGTATCCTCAGGTAGTGTAGTCCACATATCATATCCTCCACTTGCTAAGGAAATTACTGGAGGATCAATTAATCTATACGAGATAAACATAGTTTTACACAATTCTTTTCATTTATCAATTTAAACAAAGAAAAATCGACTGTTATAGTTAAGCAGTATGGATTCGTATACGTTTCTATTTTTCTTCAGCTGTTATACAACTAAAAGAGTTCTAAACAGTGACAGTATCCTTATGTTAATTTTCACCGATGAGAACTCTTCTAATATAACGATACAAAGTTGTGAAACAGATAATGAAAGATAGTGAAATATGTGAACTTATACTATTCTGTTGTGACTGCCATTCTGCTTTTATTCATTATGTATAAATAAAACATACTTTGTCGCCTGAATACTAATCATTCTCACTTGTACTGTAATTAAAGAGTAATATTTATGTAGATGATAAACTTTCGAAAGCAAATGTTAATAAGACAAACAATTCACTGGAAAAGTCACTGACAGATAAATTGTTTTTCACCACTCAGGCTGTTTATTCATGGAATTTACTATTAAGTCTACACAATAAGGTCACTGGTCAAAAGATACTAGTTGACTTTTGAATACACACTTCTGTATCAAGTGAACACATGTCCGAAACAAGGTGACTTTAAGACCACACCATTTTCTGGTTTTTCAGTGAAATACTTGACTGCTGTAACCAAGCTAAACACAGTTTAATGTGAATGCTATTCATTCGATATAGACTAATAACATCATTATTGTTGTCAGAGTTTTGCGTAGCCTTCAAATTTGTCGTCATTAATTTGTGGCGCCCACAGTAATTCCTTTTTAACTTACCTAATAAGTGTCATATAAAAGAACTTAAAGTTCATAGATATTCGTGATAGTTTTTGAATTTAAACTTACATCAATTTTCTGCAAACTCAAAGAATCCTCGATTATGCAGAACTATTAGCACTATAATCTTGGCAAAAACAAGAGTGTTCAATGTTACGCTGAAATTATTCTAGTATATTCAACAAAGTTTGAGTACAAATAGGTGAAAATCGTGATCTTAATTTTCCTGCTTGCTACCAACATTTTTTAATGCTAAGTAGTGTTTACTAATATTGAATCATATAACTCAGTGATCACATAACAAATATCACTGATAACTTTCAGTTAGCACTGATTATAGACACGGATATGATCAATCTTTGAAAAGTTGTATAGTTCCTCCAAAGAAATAGTGACCATTACTTTTATTCTTGAGAACTTTTAATTTTCTTTGTAGGTCCAGATGCATGTTACTGAAAATCCATAGTCAACCTGTAAACCAAACATAGTACTTCATCGTTCAATGCTAAATTGCGCCAATTCGCTAATCCATGTTATTATGTTACGCAGTCGATTTAATAAATTGTGGATCGTAATAATGACCAGAATGTGATATTAGTCACCAAATTACCCCAGACCATCTATTCAGTTATTTAATTTTCTCATGACAAACTGTAGCTATTACGGAAATTAAATATTACTAATATTACTTACCTCAGGAATAGTAAATACTGTGGACATTCATGAATATTTTCAGGAAATAGTTGGAAAACTACAGCTACGTCATTTGGTACTACTTGTTGACTCATTAAAAGGGCTTGGTAAACTTCTGTTCTGTCCACAGCTATTCGTACGGCTGGTAATTGTGGTCTATTAGTTCCTGGATCCATACTTGTAAAAATCGGTTGTTTGAAATTCGAAGACTTGAGAAAAAGATATAGTTAAATTTGACAGTTTTAAGGATCAAATACAACTTCTGTAATTTAATTTTAGTGAATGTTCAATAAACATCTTGTATAAAACAAAGCATATATAAAACAAATAGTTATTTCTATTTATTCAATGCAACAGAGGATCCTTGATTTATTTGTGCTACACCCTAGGAACATAATTATTATGCTTTAACAGACAGACAGATACAACATAGGACCAGGCACATAAGTGCATCGGTCCAAGTTGCCATACCTCAACAGCATAGCAAGATGATCACCGAATTCATAGAATCAGTTACTTTAATGGTAGTAATATATAAAAGGAAGATTGCATATAAGGATGTAATATGTAGAGAGAGAGAGAGAAAAAAAAATTAGTTTGTAGAAAGAAAGGTAGAGTAATTTTAGTCTCAAGGTGTACGTGAAGACAAAAAATGTATACACCTACGCCATTGTGATCGATTCTGAGCCATGTCACCAAGTGTCTCCAACCACTGGGTACGGCAGTCACGCGGACCCCAACCAGGTAGTCGACATCTACCAATGTGGCCCAGACCAGAAGTTAGTGACTTCAACGACTGATGCCACGTTTTGGTTTGGCCGCCCCTAACCATTTATGCTTTAACAAAAGGAAGACAGATATATAAAACATATTAATTTTCTTCAGAAATGTCTCACATTAAAAACCTGAATTGGTTTCATACATAAGTGTAAGAGTGATTCAGGTTACAGTCTCATGTCTGTATCGAAAAATGAAAGAAGTGTTTAATCAAAGGAAAAAGATAACTTTAGATAAACTAAATCTATAAGTTCGGAATTTATAATGCTTTGGAACAATTACAAAGAAATGCTACGTCTCACCATCGACACTAGTCAAATATAGATACTTCTTTGTTGACTGAATTTTTTCTGAATCATCAGGTTAAACTTGTTGTTTGTGACATATAGAGTAACTAATTAGTTTCAATTAGTTAGTCACTACATGTATTCTTGGGAGATTAACTTAATGAATAGTAGTGTGCAAAATCTGTCGAAATTCCAAAAAGTATTTATTCGTAAGTTTTTCATAGATCGTTTTACTCCTAAAGCCGATGTTTGCAACTGAGGCTGTTTTAAGAACTATAAGAAAGAAGTATAAGAGGTTTAATTTGATTAATTAGCAAGTAATGCTGTCCATAAATAAACAAATTACCCTGCGAACTGTTACTTCAACGATTTCTTTAGCGTTTTGAATTGTGATTAAATCGGTATCGTATACATTTATTGAAACTGTCTGGGTATCTGAAGGAATCGGTAAAGGTGAACCTGTACGAAATGCAAACAGGTTTGTTGTTGATACGTATGTCTAAAATGGAGAACATGTTTGTATAGTACTAGACAGGTATGGAAAAAGTTTAATGGTGAAGTTAACAAATGAATCAAAGATATTAGCGTGAATATATAATTTTTCATTATCTGTTGAAATTTCTAAATTATTTCATTATGAATAAAACTTGAGGGTCATTTGTATTCACCAGAATGACTGTAGTTTTTCTAGGACATGTGCTCACTAAGGACTGATATAACTTTAAGAAATATTGAAAAATCGAAAGGTTTGGTACGTTTTTCATACCTATCCTTCGACTATTCTGCAGTATACAGTAATTATTTTCTGCTATCAAAACATGTTAAATTATCAAGGCTTATAGTTGGGACTTGAAGGGTACATCATCAAGATACCAAATAAAAATCTTTGCAATTGCGAGAACTACAGAGGCATCAACCTACTTTCATTACCAGGAAAAGTCTTCAACAGAGTGCTATTAAACCGAATGAAAGATCTAGTCTATTTCCAACTTCGAGATCAACAGGCCGGATTCCGTAAGGACCGATCGTGTACCGACCAAATCGCTACTCTATGGTTCATTGTTGAACAATCAACAGAATGAAATTCATCTTTTTACATCAACTTCCTCCACTATGAAAAATCATTCGACAGCGTGGATAGAAAAATATTATGGAGCCTTCTACGACGTTATGGCTTACCCGAAAAGACAGTCAACATCATATGGAATTCTTACGACGGACTACATTGTAAAATCGTGCATGGAGGTCAGCTCACAGATTCATTCGAAGTGAAAATCGGTGTGCTTACACATAGTCCTATGTCCTTACTAAATTAAGCCTATAAGCAGAGTATTTTCTATCGTATTGAACCTATAAAGTCACTTCTTTTACAAGGATAGTAATCTCTGAACTTTGTTTGTCTACAGTACAAGGTAGTTTGAACAGTTTATATACTACTAAGTTCCTAATAGAAATTTTCCTTCAACGATATTTTGTCGTAACACAATTCAAGGTATATTTTTTACTTTTGTTCTAGCTACCTAAAGATCTAAACTTCATTAAACTAAGTTATTATTTCGTCCCAACGATGAAAACCGTTGACAAGTGAAAATAACGCAAACTATTTGTCCGCCAGTTACAGTTTGAAACTTAGTCTTACACGTGGTCCTGTGAAATCACAGCTATACTAAACGTTGTAATGGTGGGCAATTTCACAATTAACTCAAGTTACGATTTATGGATTTTGGACTCAAAATATAATTTAACACCTAATGCTTATATTGTTGTCTTCAGTTCCACCTCTGTAGGAGTGATTGCTCTTGCTTTCTGACAAAACCAACAAACATTAATGACACTTTATTTCAATTTATGATTGTAAATTGAGTTAGTTATGAGACCTCTTTTTAAGAAGGAACAGTATGAAAATAATTATTTCATTTTTAATAGTCTGATGAAGTAAGCTATTCTCATCGTAACTAACTAGTTTGAAAACTGAAATCTTAAAACTTTTCGGAACATAAGTCATCAATATCATGAATATAAGGCAGATATTTAATGGTTGGACGACTACTAAACATTAAGTAGCATTCAACGGTTTATTAAATTTTGTCCATGAAGCCTTCATTAGTACGTGACGATAAGTACTTTTACGGTACTAACTACATCTTCTTAACTTTTCTAGTAGAAAACAACTTTGTGTCTGAAACCGAAATTTTATATTCTAATCAATTGATGATATTCGACAACTTATTTCTACGTATCACACTCAATTTCTTTCACAGTCGTTTATTTAGTTGTAACTGATGCATGCCGGATGTCAATTCTGGATTGACTGAAACAGGAAATTTTTTTTGTCAGCTATTATTATTGGCAATAAGTCTTCTGAGAATATGGATAGTTTGTTCAAAGTAGTCAAAGAACTTTGGCTATATGAATGAAATTGGCATAAAATGGAGACCACATTCAAACATCTAATATAAAAGTGAATGCTATTTGACTCACTTGTAAAGTATATGATTCTGAACAACTTTTATTTAAGACTCGAAGGTTGTCACATAAATTATTGATGATAACATTAGTTTCATTATTAGTTTCTACAGAGATCTTATTTGGTAGATCACTCGGTGGGATTTTATAAAGACTAATCACTCCGTTTGATGTCTGAAATTCAATCGGTGGAGCACCTTGTGTTAATAGGTCCTGTATGATATGTTGTGCTGTATTCATTAGTTTATTGATTACATCTAATGTTTGACTAACCTATTTCATACAAAGGAAAATAAGAAAGTAAGTTAGATGAATAGAAATAAAAGATCATTATGGTGATATCATATATCAGGAAATGACCTTGTTATATTTGCATTGATTTCTCGCTGAAATGTTTCAAGATAAAAGTGGGCGTATTTCAAATTTGACTGAGTTAAACGTTTTTAAATGATTTTTAATAAAGTTGTTTATTCTCAAGTCTAAGGAGCTGGAGTGTTTAAGATATATTCTGGCAGCTCAATTATCAGATTAGATCGCATCTTCCAGATAATTCTATTAGTAAATATGTAGCTAATTTAGTACTAAATCTTATTACTTGCTAAATAGAAAATAACCGATAAAACTGAGTAGTATATGGCTGATCTGTAGAAACTTTCATGTAATATCTATTTACCAACCAAGATAGTCTTGTAAGTCATGCAAATAGTGGAAAAAATGATGAATTGGGTAAATTCCTCCGAAATTATTAAATTAATTTGTTGAAAAGAATCAACAATTACTGCTAGGAATTTCTGATGTATTTGGTTAGTAAACTTCTGTCAATGACGCAAACGCTTCTCAATAGACAACAAACTTACCAATAATGATTGTTGTTCAGCACTGTTTTGTAACATTAAGTCAAACATTGGGTCGAGACCAGATGTTTGCAAACCTGGAAGACAAAAATTAGTGCATGGTTCGTCTGAAGTATAACATATAACAATGTACGTGACAGTTATAGTATAAAATATTATTAAGTTCATTCAACAGAAGTAACGAAAGCTTCAGAATCTTCGTAAATGACATTTAGTTGATTCGAAACAGTGAAACATCAAACAACTCTCGGAGCAATATTTTTCAAAGTGAAGACAACTAAAATGTAGTTTCTACATAGATGAATTGTTCAAGACCGCGAACTTCATTACTCTAGCTGACGTAATTTTGAAAAATAAAACCGCTTCTATCTCGGCGAAAAGTGGGCACTTACTAGCGCAAAGCTACACGTTAGACACGTGTAATTTTCTAGGAGAAACTATCACACAGAAAGCTAGTCGATGTTATATTGGGCTATTTAAGAAGAATAATTAACTTAGAACTATCTTTTAGAAGACTAGTTCATTTATTTTGAGTACATGTGAATCGATCATTTTATTTCTATTATTATCATGTTTCACTCACTGTAATCTCCCATCAGAACCTTGGATTGTTATCACATCATCTGTAATTCAGGAACTAAAATCAGTTAATTAGGTATTTGTTCCGTAGGGTTATAGTCATTTTTGTCATTCTTCTGTATGGATGTTGTTTTTCGTATTGGTCCACTGTTTGGTCAGATTCTGTGTGCATATAAATGAATGGAGTGAAACGTTATCTGACTGGTGGTTGGCTAGCTTATCTAGGGCTTTTATTCCCGGCTCGGTGGTGGTAGTGGTGAGGCGGTGTTAAGAGTCACAAGGCAGACGTACGGGCATAAAAAAAACAACCCAGTGTCTGTATTATTCGGTATTGGTTCCTATCTAGGTTTCTGTCTTGGCATATCGTGACCGGCCGTAGTCCACATTACAACAACCGACTCGAAGGTTAAGTAGATACTTACAAACGATATCAGTCGTATTTATAACGAGATTTAGCTAAATTTAGTCAGTGTAGATCATTGGACTCCAAATTCGTAGCCAACTTGTCGTAATGCATGAAAATTGCAGATTTAGTGCTACATAAATGTTTTGGATGTACACCGCTGGTTTCAAATTGGAATTAATCAGCCATTTAGTGCAGAATGTTATGGAATTAGTTGGGCCATAACAAGCAAGTATTGTTTTCAACACTACCACCAAACATCGTATATGTTGCATCAAAATCGAGAAAATTCCACACAGCTTACAAATTTTTCTACTCACTTCGGAAGCTAAACTAATCAAAAATTTTGTTAGTTTAAGTAGTCACTTTATTATTATTGGCTTTAGACTAACTTACCTGCTTTTTCAAGATCAACATTATAATCGAGTGTAGCTGGATCTTTCGGTATATCTAAAGATATTGGGTTATTGATCTGTTTATTTCCAGCCTAGAAATTAAATTACAGTTAAGCAGTGGGTTAATATAAGCTATGCATAAATTGAAAATATACATTTATCTTCAAAGGGCGCCTAGAAGATCATAATGAATATAAAGTTATTCACAATCATGAAATACTAAAATAAAATTCTGGTCATGCATAAGTAATAAAGAGTAACTTTCCACTTTATTTACAGTCATACTTTACTAAATATAGATTGTTTTGTGTAAGGAAATAATTAAAAGTTGCAAAAACGGTTTATAACATAGGCCTTTTCAGAAGGTCTAATTATCTCGGTTTAACAAGTCAGTCTTCGTCTGAATAACCCAGTAGTAATCGACCGTCCCCAAAATAATAACACTGGGACTTGAACCCCAGAAAGAATATCAGTTCATTCAAAACCAAAGACAAGTACTAATTAAATGCGCTGATTAGCAAGAAACTCAGCTTGACCGCTTTCTGACAAATGCCCCCAACCACCAAAATCTGGTTATCAATAGGAAACTATTCTATAATCATAACATTGTTTTAGAGAAAGTACATATTGCATACTGTTGTTAGCCAACATTATTTAATACTGACCAAATAACATTTTCAGATTAGTGTTTTATTTTGTAACTCATTCGCTGCATAAGACATCACGCTCTTTAGACTTCTATCACAACAGACAGTGATAGAAGACTTATGTGATGTAATCGATGTTGAGTAAACATTGTATAACAATTATAGTGTATTTCCATTTGTTTTCCGAAGAATTTTAAAAAGCCTGTAAATTAAAAAAGTAATTAACTGATATACTAAAAAAAAACAGCACTTTATGACATACTTCAGCCAGAAGAAGAGCTGATTCAAATACAGTTCCTGTTACTTCTAACAGCTTTATTGTACTATCAAAAGTAATTGTTTTTAGAGATTGTGTTATATTCATCAAGTAAGTGTTCAGTTTTGACTGTGAGCTTCTGTCTACGTCCAGTGTGTTGACGAGTATCTCTTTGACAGATGACGTTGTTAATGTGAATGAATCTGAATCGGTTGGTACAAAGTTGTTTACAACATCCACCAACTGTTGAATAACCTGTTTGGTAAATAAAGAAAAGAAAATTTTCAGACTTAAATATGAAGTTGTCAAGATAAGTGTTGAAATACTATCAACTGATGGTTTATGCAAATTTCATCACGATTTACTTTCCGTAATTGGTATCGGCAGAAAAATGTGTTAACGGGATTATTGGACACAGAATTATTGGATCTGCTGGACTGAAGGTAAATATATCAATTTCTGGATTAAAACTGAGTGTTTTTTTTTTAGAACAGTTATGCTCATAAATGAGTCTTGATGATAAAACTTAGATCCGAGAACAGAAAATTACTTATGCTACAGAGAGAAGTGGTTCTATGATGTACATGATAATATTCATCATATTTTTTTAAATATCTAACCCAGTGCCATCAGTAGTTTTAGGCTGTTATGCGAACATGAACATGATTTGTATTATGTACGCATTCTCATTGAATTTATGTGATATTCATATGGAACGTAAGAAATCAGCGGTTTCACTGAATAAGAAAAAGCTACAGAGAAGTGGATTTTCTTCTTGATGAAATCATTTACTATAGCTGCATAGTCACATTTACAGTGGTTTAACAAGCCTATGAGTCAACAGACTAATGTCTTCTACATATTTGCGTATACACTGGATAAAAAATGACTTCTAATAGTGTATTCTAGAAAATTATTTGGTCAGTTATTCATCTTATTCATTGGAGATTGGGTGCAGTGGGATACGTTTTGAATTTTATCAATTTATCAATTCAAGTGCTCCTGTGAAGCCAGTTACATAGAGCCACAACTCGACAGGTTTTTTATCGTGTCTCAGGGTATAACCCCTCCTGGTCGAGTAAAGAATGAGTTATATTCTGGCCTGCTTGATTGACACGAGACATCGAATAAACCTTTAAGATTTATTTGTTAAATTCCATCAACCATTCCACACGGCTTACATGTCCGACTTTTACAAACTGCTGGGGCTATTGTTATTCGTATCCACAAACCTGATCTTTGTATACAGAAGTTTGAACAATCCTTCCCTGAACCTTGGCTATAGACGGAAACCATATCACAGTGGGGTTAAAGCAGAACATTTTCAACATTTTTCTTAATTTTAAAGTGGGGTGGCTTTGTGAATATAAGTACTAAGTCTAGTTGAATGCATACACTACAGATTTATGTTGGTTGGGTGTCACTGAAAACCGGGTAACACTAGACAGTTGTTTCGTCCTAGTGTGGGACTGCTCAGTAGTGTGAACCCTCAATTCCGCCAGGAATTAGAACCAGAAGCCTTAACTCCCTGCAATACTGAGACGGCGTCCAATATAAAAACTCTCACGTCCATCAATCAGTAGCGTGACATTTACTCCTGGTGGAATCGATAGTGCGCACTTATGAAGAGTCTCATACTAAGATGAAACAGCTGTCCAATGTTCCCAGGTTCTCACTGCCAGCCAACCAATATCAATCTGTGAGGAGTGCAAACAATTTTTTCAAAGTTTTTCATCTTTATATGCTCATACCGTCTTGGTAGTAATACTATGGAACTAACACTGAAATATTATTTCTAACTCAATTGTCAATTTGCATATGACTTTTCACAAACTCACTTTTACCAAAATTCACCAACATTTTGCCTTAATGAAACCTTTCTGTCTCTTTTGTTTGCTATTATCAGTTTCTCTACCTTTACTTGTCTTATATTAATTTTTAACTCTTTATCATAATGTTGTCTATTCTCTTACTTAATATTATGCAATCAGTAAATTTTATGCCCACAAGTTTTTATTCATTCGACTATGATTTATGATCATTGAACAGTAGTCACATGCTTACGTGATATTTCCATCAATCATTCAAAATCACCTTCATGGACATTTTGCTACATGTTATATAATAAATTTTGATATGGCGATGAAGTTTATCAGAGATATTTTACACATTCGCGCAATATATTTTGAGCAATCTGATCACACACACGTTAGGGCATTTATAACAAAAAATAAAGGTCACTAGATAAATTAGACTATAGGCTGAGGAAACAAAGATAGTCTGGAGAACATTGTGGGTCATACGCTATCAGGGTAGGTTGAGTGAAAGTACAAATTATTTTTGAACACGGAAGGTGGGGTTCGAAATTCCTTATACCTTAGGTCACAACAATCCTTAGTATGCGTACTAAAGCACTCTTATGCAACACTATAAGGGAGTTTGATATCAATTATATGGGCCATCTCAACTAAGTTTTTAGCGATAGACGAAGAAGGTTGTTTATTCTGTACTTTTATTTTGCCATTCGAGTTCATTTGTTTTTGAAGTCATTTAGGTATGAGTTCAGCTACTCTAACATGTAGATCGCGACTAATGCACCAGCACATGATTGGTATCGATTTTATTATACTTGTAATACACATGCGTATTAGTGTAGAGCCTTAGTGAAAAATTGATTGGACAGTAATTCCCTTGATTTCCTTAGATTGAATTGCTTTATTTTTTTCAATAAATGATGCTCAGTAATAGTTACCATAATCTAAGTACTATCATGTTAGTGAGGTTGCCAAAGTGTGAAATGACTACTAAGAGTTCATTATTCACTTTGTAAATGTTTGTAAATGAACTTTTTATATTAGTTTTGAATGAATACTTCTCAGTTTATAACTAAAACCTACGCGAATATAAACAAATTCCAAGAAACGTGGAGAATTAGGAAGTTTATCATCTTTAAGAAATAAATGAACAAGGTAGTTCTACATGATGATAATTCAAGTCAAGTTAACCTTTGAACATGACTTACCAGAGAACGTAAATCACGATTTATAGTTGCAGTTGAAGCCTGCAATAAAGGAACAAATCGGTTGCATTACTTAATATTCACGTATAAATGTGATAAAATCTATCATGCAATAAATACACTTCATGCATTTAATCTAGAAAGTGAAGCACAACGGAGTTGTCAATATATATATATATATATATATATATATATATATATATATATATATATATATATATATATATTAGAGAGAGACAGAGTAATGAAATCAGTACCAAACAAGTGGTGGTATATGAGATAATAATGTTACATATTTAAGAAACTTACCTGTTTATCAGATTGTCTGTAATATGTATTCAAAAGCTTAATATTAGTATTATAAATCTATTATGTAACCAAAGAAACATTTACTGCAATTTTACTCGACGTTTTATCACTGTCTGTATTCGACATCATTTTAATGAATACTAAGTTACATTTTTATGCCCACTTACAGAAACTTTCAGTGGTAAGATTATGCTCCACAATATGTGGAGAACAGTGACTTTGATAGTACCAGTCAGTGCCTGAACACATCTGCTCCAAGACTACTAGTCCCTAAGCCGGAATGAAAAACACAAAATAACTAAGCCAGCCACCAGAGTCAGACTATATTTCACTCAATCATTTATATACATTAAAAACCTGACCATCCAGTGTACCAATAGGAAGAATAACATTTATTCGAAACGGGAGAAATAATGACTAGGGACTGGGGAGGGGTGTAGATATATAATTAATTAATTCTAGTTCTTGAATGACAAATGAGAAGACGCAGTTTACTAGTCTAGTGGGAGATTAGGGCAATGGGAACATGACAATAATGAAATTAAAAGATTCTATTTATATATACCAAGATTAAATGAAACAGTCTTCTGAAAGATAGTTCGGAAAGTTAGTTGCCCTTCTTGAATATCTCCATGTGACCTCAGCTAATCAATAGATCTATTTAGTGAACAGAGCTCTGGTATAATGTGCGATTTGTTGATATAAATAGCAGTAAATAATGAAACGATCTTTTACTAATAACAACATCACTTACATTATATGTGCCAGTGGAGTCTGAAAAGATGAACGAAAATAAAAATGGCGAGATATTATTTAAACGAAACATAGACGACTATTTCAAGCATTTTTCTCCTTTTGTTTATAAAGAGCAATATGTACTTTTAAGTTCTACAAAGTGAATACCAGGATCTTATGGAATAAAATGAATTAATCGCTGATATAAGCCTCCAGTTAGATTAAGGAATTCAAGGTAGAAATTGTGATTAGTCGGTTGATCAGCTGTCCAGTGCTCTCTGGTTTTCAATGGTACCCTACCGACATCAATGTATGACATATTTAATCAACTAAATTCTATTTAAGTAAATCACTTTACTAATGATAAGTCATCTATTCTATTGCGCTATAGACTAATATGTACTTAACGACTATGAAAACGATTGTACGCCTTGAGTAAATGATATTGGTGGATAATAAATTTTCATACATGCACTGTTTTAAATTCTCTTAATGATATCAATGTCTTCTTTTGCAGTTGTGTATAAAGGTTAGTAAGTGCAGAGTTGTATTTATAGACATTACCTTTCACTTAACTGATTTATTACATCACTGTAGCGGTGAATGATTTGCGTACAAAAGTTAAACCTGATTCTAGTCTTTCAGTTTATTGCTATCTAATTATTTACTTTGATTTTATTTGTGTTTACAAATACAATATCCTTGATTGAGACCATGTTTTCTGTCATTCTGTAGACTGGTTAATCGTGTTATTTAGTTGTAACTTAGTAAGATGACAAGCAAATAATTTTAATTATTTCAAGTTTAGTCTGCGCCAGTGTCCTCTACTGATGTTATTTCACTTCGCAACAAATTAAGAGTTGATGATTTATCCTTAGGATTAGTATTTTTATGTAAGTAATAACTTTGAACCACAGATACTGAAGTCTAATTTGATTTGGCAGTGATAGCTTGTTTTTTATGCGATTCACATCAAACGTGATTTATCACAGGTGCCTGTGATTTAAAAGTCCTTACTAGACACGACAACCTCCCCACTTTACTTATGCACCTTATCATCACCATTTCAGCCAAATTACAGTAAGTAAAGCCTGAACGATCTGTTAGATGAAAAGTTCAGTTTGCTTATTTGATTTGTTATACAGTTAGGTGTTATTTGATGAATGGAGTTGCCTACGCAGCTTATGATTCGAATTCATATTACGATGATATGACTACATAGATATTCTTTTCGTAACTAGAATGTACCTTAATTCAAATGTTCTCTGATAATTAAGAAAAATCTGATTATCGAAAGAATAATTAAATCTGCTTTGGTGAGACGGCTTACAATTAAGGCTTAGAGGTTTAATCCCATAGGTCAATAAATTACCTAAAAACTCAGAACTTAATTATAACATGAGTTGAAAATGGAATTCAATCATGTTTATTTTGTGCAAACTGCTAAAGATTCAAAATCCTCAAGATTGTAATGAACCAGAAAATTAAATTAAAATTTATATTGACTTTTGGTAGGTTTGTTTTGTAAACTTTTATCACATTAAATGAATCTAGTGTAGGTTATACTGTAGAGTAGAAGGGATTTGATTTTGACCAATTTGGACTCTCGTGCTTTTGCGGGTATGAGGGCGGTTGTCACTTTCCGGCTGCCCACACCATGGAAGGGTGTTTCTTGAGGGACCTGAAAAAGAAGGTAGATTAGTGTCGGTCTTAGAGACCTGAGAGCGTAACCGCAGAGCCCAAGGGACAACTGCTTGAGGCCTGTCACGCACGGCCTTTTTATGAAGGGTTTTTTGAGTATTAGCTCCGCACTTAAAAGCCCTTAGTGGGCACCCTTACCTCCGGAGACGGAAATCCGTGAGGTAGAGTGAGGTGAGACATTTTTAGGGCCGACCTTTTCTAATCCTTCCTTCCTTGTGAGAAGGAAGCATCGCTGCAGATGCTGGTTGTCCGAGGGAAACACCTTACTGCTGTCACACATCTCTGCAGTCAGCAGTGAGACTTCGCCCTCAGACCTTGAGTAGCTGCTTTTAGTCTCATAGTTCTCTAATCGACCTTCCTGGCATGGTAGAACCTACAGGAACATATGTTCCAGCCTGTATAGCTCGGCTGGGTCATCACAATAGGCAAGCCCGACCACCACGTCAAGGTAGCAGCTACGGTTTGAACTGACAGTTGCTTCCCTGTGCTGATGTGGTATGGCAACCTGAACTAATGTACGTACGTACGAAGTTCTGAGTTGTATCTGTCTGTCTGTCTATACTGTAGAGTACCATCTATAACAGTTAATTGTATTAATTAAGTCACTTGCAATTTTTTATTCAATATGTATAATAATAGCTCATAATGATTCCGTAAAGTTTATTCAGTCGATGATTTTGCTTTAATTAATATTGATTGTAATTAGTTTGATATATAAATGAACGTGTTTACATAAATGTTGATTCGTATTAATGATTCATCATTCAAGTGTTCTTCATTCGATTGGTTTGGAGTTAAGGATCAATTCGAACTGACCAAAGGCTGAGAATATATGGACATTCTATGAGTCTTACATATTTTGTTCACCAAACTTCGTGTCTATAGACTAGTGGGAAAATTCATTAATCGGCAATCAACTAAGCAAACCTCTCTAGTTAGCAACACAACTTTTGTATAAGGATATGTTACTTCCTTTTAGAAAAAAACTCACTTCAACTGACAGGTTTCTCTGCTTTCACATATCTGTTTACTGTGTGTTCACATCTATAATTACAGATACGTAAGTAATTTTTACTCTAGCACAATCATTTAGGATAATTATTATCTACACATCAATACAATTCATACAACCATCCTTCCAGTACAGCAGTTTTGCACTGAATTAATTATGGTTCCCAAGTTGATTTTAAGACAATTCGACAACGAGGTTTAAAATTAAACAGTCGTTCATACAAAAGCACGGACGTCAGGATTCCTACTTGGTAACCAACAACATTGCATTTGTTCAATGATTAAAAAAAACGTCTTCATCCCAATATAATAGCAGTATGAAGTATTGAATTTGATTATAATAAGTCATCAGATGAACAGTACTCATTACAGTTTATACTTACTCAGAGTTTCGAGAGTAGAAAGCATGTGCACGGTTGACGCATAACTGGTAACTGAAGCTGCACTTGCTGATAACTGTCCTGTAACAATCAATCTGTTTAATACAGTATTATTTTTATCTGCAAGTGACTGTACGATATCATGCATAACTTCCAGTGGTTTTGTTTGAATCTAAGATGAACAAGAAAACCAGTCATTATTATCTGTCACCATTAATGTTAGTAATAATAACAGTAATTATTATGTAGAGTAAAGGAATTACGATTTTAGTGTTTAGGATCACGGAAAAGTTTATGTGTTTTTCTCGAATCTACTTATGATATTGTTTATAGATCATCTAGACGGTATTTCGTCATTATTCTGAGTGTTGAATCTCGATTTATCCAACAGAAATTCAAAGTTTCATGTTGCCTATCAAGTAAATGAACTGTACTTTTGGTGTATTAAATGATGATGCATAAGTAGTCTTTTAGCGTCTTTACAACACAACAAACACGGTATACAATTACCTTAAAACTAAAGATTGTTCTTATGACATCGGCATAAGGGTGTAAAGAATATTTCCTTCTATTAAAGTATATTAATCACTGACTTCAGTATCGTCAAATCTTGAACTAATATCATTTACATTATATTTTGAATCTTATCAAAAACCTTGTTGGATATACAACATTTGTGGATACTCAAAAGTTCATGGAAAGTAACTGAGATGTTCACTATCTTTGCAATTGTCTCTACTTTTTTATACTACAGGTAAAATGATTGTGGGTTAAAAATATAACTGTAAAATTTTTAATCTATTTGTTTTAGATCACACTGACATCCTATCTGAGAATATACACAAAGTATCCATTTGTATTTGAAATATGAATTACTAGAAGCATTCAAATACCTATTTGAGTTCAGCACTTATCTCCGTAAAATATAAACTGCTATCAACCGAATTCCTTATCACTTAAGTACTTTAACTAAAATGGAAAATAAATATTAAATAAACTTACAAATATATTAGCATAGCATACTTCTATTGAACCACCAAATTTATCCGAAACCTGGACACAAGCATCTAGTGGACTTTGCATGTAAGGTACAGTGAAGCAAGTTTTAGAAAGATTTCCACTCACAAGAACTAAATTGGTGGATGAATTCATAACTAGTAGAAAAACGTAGTTGAAGAAAACATCAAGTGAACTAATTTTCTCAGAAACGAACAGATCGTTTAAGTTTGTAAGTTATTAATTAATCTAATGGACGATTTTTAAGTATTAATCGTAATAACAGTTCCCTAACACCTAGGATGAAGCTGTTGTTTTTCAAATGAAATTTTACTAGCATAACAATAAGTAATTGGGACTGTGATTAATTAGATAATTTGTAAAACTGTTTCCGAATTCACATTTTGAAGTAAGTTGGTTTTGTAGAGATGGGAATTAAGTCTTATTGATTTGATTCGTCACAGATTGATGTTAGTTGGATACCACTGAAAACCAGGGAGCGCTATACAGCCATTTTGTTCTAGTGTAAGACTCTTCAGTAGTGTGTGCCCTAGATTCTACCCGATAGGCCTAATCCTCTTCACCACTGGGCCAATATTCAGTGGTAGAATTCCCACTCCCACCAATTTGTGTTGTGGCGTTAGCCAACCTGAAGCTTATGGGGCAGAATTCAGGGTGCTTACTGCTAAAGGATCCCGTACTAGAACGAAACAGGTGTCCAGTGACCCTTGGTTTTCATTGGTATCCTACCAACATCAATCTGTGACGAATCCAATTAATAAAACTTAAGTCTCATTTTGCTTAAACAAACGAAATTTGAGCGAAGAATATCCTTTCCAATGAATTTTCGTCAAGTTCAACATTTACAGATCAAAACTAATCATTATTCTAGTTGTGTAGCGAAGTATAAGCCAGTAACATCTTTTAAATTAGTGTATAACAGCTGATTTTGCGATTGTTAGTAAGCTAAAATGATACATATTTTTTTAGTTTATGCTTCATAAATATGGGAGAAATCTGACATAAATACTTCGTCACAGAATAGTAACCAAATACTCTACTGGTACTGTTGAAGATGAACTGGACGTTTTGTATGATACCCTTAAAGTGTGTATCCTAGAAAGTTTCTAAACAGATATTTTACTATGAAACCTAGAGTTGAAAGGATCGAAACCATCGGTATGCGACTGTAAATCAGGGGTGATGCTCCAAGTAAAAAAATAATCTAGCTATTACGACGAACAGATAGCATGATGTTTAGTGCTGAAAAAATACGATTGATATTTTCTACGTCTCCAGTGGTAGAACCTAAACTAGCCACTCTAAACATCATTCTACTATTTTATAGGTATCTTCGTCCAAAAAAGAACGAAAATATTTACAAAACTTGGGCGCCGAGTGTATGTAAGACATATGAATAGAATATATTTGTTAATAATCTCAGCGGATGAAATTAATGAAAAATTCCAACGTTTCGCTCGGCAAACTGGTCCGAGCTTCTTCAGGGAAATAACCAAAATCAAAAATTATCCATTCTACTATCATTCTACTATTTTTTTTTTATCATTCACTGTTTTAAATCATTTTATTCTATATGTAGTCTTCAACCAAACATTTGTTTTAATCTGAGCTAACACTGTTTATTTATCTAACTTTAATATGTTAATTCTCATCACAAATGATCTCATAGTTTCAACTAACACATTGAATAACTAAACTTAACATCTAGAACTAGTCATATTGACACTAACAATTGTGCTTTCGTAACAAACGTTAACAATCTGCATACAGTAAGTTTGAAAGATATTTTTATCCTAAACTTTGCTATTCCATTTTGGATTGTTATTTGATTTGAACTTAGAAATCCAGAACCTGATAAGCATTTTTTTAATATTTACTAAATATGAGGGTTTCTACATTAATTCACTTCTGGACAATCTAATTTCCTTTCAAACATTGTACAGAACTTTCATCGTTAAAAGAAACTCGACAATCAGCTGATTACTTTAATTGTAATTGGGTGCAGGGAAAATTATTGAATTTGAATTTGATGTCACTTTTACGTCTGATGGTCTTAGAAGACGAGAATCAAACTTTTGATTAACGTTTTCTTCTAATGCAGTCATCGCGGATAGTATTTTAGAGTACTTTAGACTTTTTTGTATACGGATATCCTCAATAAACTTGAATGTTTGTCATCGTTTTTATGATTTATTGAAGAGATAGGCTACTAGTACTTGTAATATTATACTTATAACATAGTTTTGAGTTTTATGAATAGTTAACCCTTAAATAATTTAGTTATTCTCATATAGAGTATATACACTTGGATTGATATTTACTTAACTGGTAATAAAATAATTCTCTAAGGGATTTTCAGAAAGAGTATATATGTAACGCAGTGCATTATGAATGAAATTAAACACGCTCTGGACTCTGCTTCCCAGCCACAATCTAACTTTAGTCATACTTATAGACTAACACTGTACAGAAGTAATCCACTCAGAATGGGTATACGGTAACAGTGGCTGATCAGTTTTAGTCCGTATCCATTTTTTCAGACCATAAGTAGTTTGTTTTGTTTTACAAAATGAAACTTTTCATGAATTTGGCATGTTAAGCATCACCATAGGTTAAAATAACTGTCTGATGGTTATAAACAATTAACTGATATTAAAAAGGTTATTGGTGATTGTTTATGAAAGGAATGAACTGAAACTAAGAACTGATACCAATGTGTCGAGGTAGGAGTATCGCACATATGCAATCCGCTTTTGAAATAAGCATTAGTTATTAAGATTTGAAAAGGACAATATAGTATGTGTGATAATATATTTTTATCTGGCAGATTCTTGTACTTCAAAGCTAAGAATAGTTTTCTGTTATTTTTCTGGTCTTATCTGCTAAAGAATACTGGAAATTCTAATTGTTGTTTAAAAGTAATTAACCTACAATCCACCTTTTAAGAGGTTAGAAAACTGCAGCACTTTCGAAAATACCATTTTTTCAATGGTCATTCAATTGATGTCAACGTTCAAACTATGATTCACTGATGACAGAACTCCCAAATATAACGACTTCAAAGTCACTCAGTAAGAAAACAATCATTTTGACAGAAAGGAAGTACTCTAAAAACTTTTTTCTAAAAAGATTAATTAGATTCAGAATAATAGACATATTAAATAGTGAAAGAATTGTAATTGACTTACCATAAAATGTATATTTTAGTGAACTGATAGTGCTGGTGAAATTTAAGCAGTCTACACACATTTTTGTATTTTCCAAAGTATATGTACATATTCCTGGTGTAGGTCTTGGCAAATATTCAAATCGTAAACAAGATGTTCCACTATGATTTATTTTACTCAAAGTAGCACATACGACGCATCCGCTAACATTATCTGACCTGTTTATAAAGTATTCTTTGCTTATATACCATGACGGAGTAAGTGTTCCTGTTTTGCATAAATTGCAAAAAAACATGGAGAGTTTTACAGAGCTATAATAAAACTTAAAACCAGTGCAAGTAAACATAAAAAACTTTCAACATATTGTAATTAGGGACTCTTTTGGACTGAGCATAAATCAATAACTTCACGTTACAGCTCAAATATGAGCTTGTCCACCGGTAGCTAGTGGAAGTGATTTAAGAATGTGCAACCACTAATTAATGGCCCATCGTTTTCAACTTGATGTGATAGCTATTCTCAAAAAATTAACGTTTTCAAAATACTACTAACTAGATTTTTTTATCCCATACTTTCAAAGTTAATTAATTAGTTAACACTGGTATAAATTGCAATTTTAACTTACCTTTCGTGTAAGCGTCTTGTCGAGTTTGATTGAATGGTAACAATGAGCCGTTTGGATACATTTCTCTGATATCCCAATTAATTAACATATCTGAACTTAGTGTTCCAGACTGCATAAAGGTAGTCACATAAAGATCATCTGAATCAATAATGAACCATCTGGTTAAATTTGATGAGTCAATTTGCAGATTGTGACACAGATAAGATATGCTGCACCTAAGGTGATATTTAGTTTTAAAAAAGTAGGAAGGAAAAACAGTTACAAGAATGTAGTTCTTCATCATGTGCATACGGTAAGTACATTTTAAGGTATGCTTGATATTTGTATGCGTTCACTTCAATTAACAACATTAATTTTTAGAGAAATCTGTACATGTCATGAGGAAATGACCCAAAGTGCCTGAAGAAGATATATTTTGTCTACAATTTATATCACTTCAAGAGGACTAGATTTAGTAATCAAAGGTGCATAATCAGAGGGTGATGAAATAATAGTTGCATTTTACCTATCATTCTTCCAATTAATAAAGAACACTTTTCTTACATGTCATGTCTTAGGTATTCAGTAATCATAAACACCTCTCTAACAATTGGGTATTAGGTGCTCATTTTAAACAAAACCATCGAATTTGTTTTAAAATATATTTCCTATTCAGTTGTCAGATAAACAAATAAAACAAAACGGAGAACATTGATATGATGTTAAACAGGGAATTACAATTTCCCACTAATATTATTTCAACTGTAGAATAGTTGAATCATAGAGGTTATGTAAATCGTTGAGGACTTCTAGAAGCCTAATACTCAGGTCGCTGTAGAATCAATAGACACGAACTTAAATTATCAACTAATAAAACAAAAGTCAAACGGTCATACAACAAATTAACACCAGTAGATATTGTAAAACTTTTAATGACAATCACTTGTTAAATGTGGTCATCGACAAGTGTTAACTTGTTAATAAATTTTAATTGTTAAGATCCACTTAAATATCAATAACGGAAAATAAATCCTCTCAGCATTACCATCCAGTTCAGAGATTGAAACAGATCTAGGTGTTTTTTTAAGATGTCAGGAATGTTTAGTAGTTTCACGTAAATTGATGGATCCTTAAATTATTTAACTCATATTGCTTGTCAATCACCTTTACTAAAATGCTCCTTATATCAAAATATCAACCGTCAAATGGAGTAATCTGCAAGAAATTTATGAGTTTGGAATTTTTAATTTACACTAGCATAAATGAATGGTAGAAACCCTGCATGAAGTAACATTTTTGCAGACTCTTTACGTCATTCGCTCTATGCATCACCAAATAACCCTTGTGTATATTTTGTAGCCAAATTAGTTGCACATCTATATTATCATTAGTCTGTACAACTGTTCGGCATTAATTATCCGTTATGTTACCAAGTAATTCAAATATAACTAGAATTCACTCAAACCGAAATTTAGACACTTGACTAAATACATTCAGATAGCTTAGTAGTATGTTGGATAAATAACGCCTCAGTTTACTAATTACAGATTCATATGTACTCTGATCTATTCTAGTTCGCTTGTTCTGTTTGATAAAATGTATTTGACTGATTCTAAGATACTTATTATCAAATAAAAAAATCACTTGTAAATTACCAGGATATATAATCATCAAATAGTTGTGAACTGGTTACTTAAAACCTGTTGGAAACTAATATTCAGTGATTACCCACACAACTAAACCAAGTGTTCATCCAAAGCTTGAAATTGTAATACTACGTTCCAAAGATTTCAGATTTGAATGTCTTACATCTGTTAGTGTTTTTTTATCTGTAGTTAGACTGGTCCCAGAATACTGTGAAAACATTATAACATATTTATCAGTATAATTACTACTATGTCCATCACCACGAACGGAACACTGTGATGAATAAATCTTGATAACAAACGTAAATTTTATGTTGTGGTTTTTTTTATTTACTAAACAACTTTATCGTAAGTTTAACATTTATCGGAATGTTCGAGGCAATCGGAGAAATATATTAGCCAATTTAGATATCTTTTAGTAATGAGTAGCGATGGAATAACACAAGAATGAAGACGTGTATTTATTTTACTACTCTGTAGTAATATATGTGTACATAGTAGTTCAAAATGTGACACCTAGAGTATTGGTTATGTTGCATAACTAAAAAATGAAACCGACTTGACTTTACTTTTCAATTTCATCCTCAGCTTTATCATTATTACCAAACTCCAGACTACATATAATACAACTAGGTAATCCACAAATGTAACTTTTAAGTATCCACTGTCATTTTCAAAATGTTTAGTTCCAAAAATACAGCTTTTTATCTGAACTTCGTTAAGTTGGGCACTCTCAGAAACAAATTAAAACATTTTCGAGAACTTAATTTTCACTAGATTGTCTAACTGTAACCACTCTTCTAAGGATTTTGCTTAGTTCATTTTTGATTGAAATTAATGAAAACAGTGTTATATTATTGTATGTAAACAAAGCGTCAATTATTTTAAGACCAAAAACATACTTTATTGAAAAGGTTGGGGCTATAGAACTGGTAGTCACTAGTTGCATCGTAGCTCTCCCCATACGATTCGGTGGTTTACTACCGATAACTGTAAATTCGTATGTTGTGTTTACTCTGAAGTTCTCTGTTGAAAAGCATAAGGTGCCATTGTTTGTGTCAATTACTCCTGGACCATCCCCAAAGCAACCGGTATAAACTGAACTGTATTGAAAACCTGGTGGTTTAGGAAAAACCAAACTTCCTGACAGTTCTTCTCCAGCCTGTTTGCAGTACCATCCCCAAGACCCAATACCCTGAAAATAATAATACGGGAACTGTGCTTTATAATTGGTTCACTGTAAATTGATAATGTGGAGAGAGACTCAAGATAAGTTCCCACTTGACTATACTTTAGACGATTAATAATCACTATTCTGAATGTATTTCACCTTTACATGAAGTGAGAAGAAACAGTATACATTTGTTGTTGTGACACTATCATACTATTACGAAAATGAGTGAAAATTTACAAGGCTTCATTAGATACATCATGCAATTAAAAGATCTATTGAGAAGTAAGATCAACTTAATAGAGATAAGGACGGCAATTAAATTACTGAGTAGTGGCATCTACATATAGTGTAGCCTTATCACTGGATTGCCTATAAGCTTCAAAACATAAGCTTTGTAGGCTTGTTAAGATAAATTCAGTGTTTCGACAAGGTTATTTTTTACATCTAACATTTACCTTAAAACTTATTTCTTTACTATGTTGTACATTTCTTTTTGACTTTATCTGCCGATAATAAGTATACGCAATCAGATCTGTGCATGAAGCCGTTTCTACTTAGTATAAATCTATGAGGCAGCTAGTGGGTTCTTCAGTAAAAATGAACCACTTTGAGGTTGATTTATGACCATGTACTTTTAAAAACACGTACTTACTACTATTTTGGCATTACGATAACACTTGTGGGGTTGATAAAATAAAACTAAAAATTTCATGTCACACCTAACCATCATGCTTACAGTTATTGCGAAACTGAAATGTATTATAGTGGATAATTAATCAAGAACAGTGGAAGTCATTTAAGTGTTAGCTCATAATTGATTACTTGCATTACTGCTCAAAGACAAACACATTCGGTCAAGCCTAAATGCATTCTTTAGAATGGCAGTTCCAAACCTTAAAATGAATGCGACTAAGATACAAAACATTTACTTTCTTCGTCTTCGAGTATATTGTATCATTGAAATAATTAGTGCACATTGTATAGACTTCTCTGTAACAAGTTAACTATAAATTGTTTCATGCTTAATATTAGATTATCTGTTGATTACAGCTGAATGTTGTTTATCAATTCTGTCAAACGACTAAATTATAAAACAAAGTAATATGAGATACCTGTGGGGCACTGACGTTGTTCATAGAAGGGTCAATAGAATAATCTTCAGGTCTTAAGCAAATCTCATTTACAGATAAATCAATCGTTTTACTGATTGGATTGCCCAAATCGAACTGAATAAGTAATGGAGGCGGGGAAATTATTATATATGCGCTTGACGAGACGACGTAAGGGACTTCTTGAGGTGGTGTAAAATATACTGAACACGTAGCTTTATATGTCCCAGGTGTAAGAAAATTAGCAGGAATACTGAGTCTTAGTGTTTTTGAACCAAGTTGTTGTGATAGTTGGATGGGTGCCAGAGTTTGTATAGTATCGGGATCAATTGAGTTTAAAGTCCACAATTTTTCATTTGATATTGATAACAAGCAATCAGGTACGGTAAGTATTGCTTCAATATTTATAATTTCAGAGGTAGTTGCTTTAATTGGGTAATTTGTTAATTGTGATGATGTGTTAGTTATAAATATTGTGGGTGGGGGACAAGTTGAAGATGTAACAGGGATGTATAATTTAGTGTCGACCATTTTCGACGGATTCATAGCCTGGATGAACACATACTGAAGTCCGCTTGAAGCATACTGAACGTTTAACGAAAACGTTTGGTTGACTGGTGTATCTTGTAAACGTAAGTAACCAGGACAGAGCGGGCATAGAGAAGTTGGGTCTGTTATTTTTGGATAATAAACTGAACCCATTCCATCTGATTTTGTGATACACAAACACGCATCGTCCGGATAAGCTTCAAATAAAATATGGACAATGCCTTGTTGACTTGGTCTCAACACACCATTTCCGACAAGATAAGCTTGCAGCCCTCGTAAAGATGTTCTAATTGCAATTTCTTTAAAAGCTGATTTCGAGCTTACTGGATTTGAAACCAATACTACAATGTTATATTCTCCGAACTAAATTATTTAGAAGAGTGAAATACAAGAAAACAAAAAGGCCATTCCACTATTACTGTTAAAATTAATTCATTTTATAAACATTCTTCAAAAACTTGAGTTGTCTAAGCCACCAAAAACAAATCACGATAAATTACTAAGGATCATAAAAGGAAAAAGTCATTAGGATGAATTCGTATCTTTCCGATGATTTTTCGTGGACTGAAACTGGTCAGCCCCTGTTACTATATACGCATCCTGACAGGATTGCCTTAATATAGCCATAAATCACAGTTATTGTTTAGGTTGGATTGTGACTGGTATCGGAATCCAGGACACGCGTTTTGTCCTAGCAACGGGAAGATACAAATTCATCCTAATTACATGTATCCGTTGCACAAGTATAACTGTTTGGACTCAGTATTCTATTGGTGAACACAGTGACATTTGGTACGAAGTGAACTGAGTTCAAATCCCAGCGTGAATGTTAATATTGGGATGCAGGTACATCCAGCAGAGGAGTCCCAAGTAAGGCGAAACACACGTCCTGGATTCCGCTTACCAGTCACAATCCAACTTAAGCGAGGCAATATTCATTTCGGATTTATATTAGCAATCTGTTACAGAGAAGCCAGATCGAAAGTTAAAATAAATGATCATCAATGGAGTTAAAAATATTCTACAGTACACCATTAGTTGACCACTCTTAGCACGAAATCACCAACCACTAAATTGTTTCCCATCTAATTTGCCAAAAAAACATGTAATCAGGGACAAAACAAGAAGAAACAACAATAGCTTATCAAAACATTTTCATCCTGGATCTCCTTTCATATCAATGCGATTTCTAGTGTATTCCAGTCAAATGGTGAAAATTTTAGACATTTATATACTTTGTTATTTATACGATACTACCCACGATGTAAAAGCTATCTGTATGTGAATTTAGAATTGTTTGGTTGAAGATACGTTCGTTCCGTGACTTATAGTTGGCTAAATTACGCTGATTTCCTCTTGTGATAAATAATAATAGTTTGGGTTGAATTATTTATACATTAATATAAGCACATAACATACAACTTTAATAACCTGTTCATCTTTTTCTAGAGTACTACAACGTGACAAAATGAGGTCGTTTTGATGCCACGCTGCCAGCATTGAATCGTGATAAATTCTCAAATGAAAAGGCCAAGTAAATTAGGGCATTTCGGTACGCTAGCCGCATTTATGTGATCACCAGTGACTAACCTCGGTAAGAATCCTTAGATTTTTAGTGAAAGTAACAGCTTAATAATGACAGGTTTACGTATTTATATACAGCTGTAGAGCTCAGTTAACTCAGTATGCTAAGGATAAATATCATCGACCCCCATAGTTTTGGGGTAAGTGAGGGTAAATGCAATCAATCGAAAAGTAGACAAAAATTAAACAGTTAAATGTATGCACTCGTCTGATTGTTGGTTAACGTTCCTGTTACCAGTGATCACAACCAAAACACGGTATATCCAATTCGAGTATATTACAGACGGATAAAATCCAGATATTTTCCATAAAAATTGCTTAAAAATAAATGGTTATCATTAATCAATTACATGCTCACATTAGTCAGTGTGCTATATCCTTTAAGTTTCAAGTGCATGGTTGTTTAAGTACCAATAACTCAGTTGATTCATTTGAATATAACAATAAATAAGATGTCAATATTTTGAATCCCACGTGTTGCGATCAGCCGAGTTAGCATTGGTCAATCACTTTATAAGTTCGTATTCCAAGACTAGTCCGATTATCAGGAAGTTTCAGATGCTAGTAGATCATCTGCTTGTTATGATAATAATACTTTGACGCCTAGCTAAAGCTCGTGAAGAGCAAACCCAAGTGAGCCAAGGTGGTTTCAAATCTGGACGTGGTTGTATAGACCTCGGAATTGATTACTTCAAGTAGTGTTTGCCAAAATTGTTTGCTTTTCCCATTTTTCTTGAATGTTATCATTAGCATACTTTTAGAGTTAACATTTTCGTCGTCTGGTTTTTCAGGTGTCAACCCTTTTCCAGGAGAAACACTTGTTGATTTAGAACATGAAGATGACACAGTTCTGTTGTGTGATGCTGACAAAATGCAGCCTTTCGACTATTTTAAGCATCAATATAAGCATGATTGGGATGTTGTTCTCTCCATTCAAATGCAAGATGCTACCTCAGGATTGGCTTGCGTCATCGCCTAAACTAGTGATGTGGAGAGAAGTGGGTGAGTGTGTTGACCGCTTTCCTTCTCTTGGGAGACTCATCAGTCCTAATGATCTGGTACCTGATAAAATCTCAGCTCGTATACAAAAGACTTGATTGGGTTTTGCTAATTTAAGTCACTTTTAGCAACGGCGAGACATCTGTCTACCGACCAAAGGATGTGTTTACTGCACACTATTGAGAACCGTTCTACTTTCGAGATGTGAAACATGGTAATTACGGATAGAGGATATTCGTCGACTTCATGTGCTCGATCATACATGTTTTCCAATCATTGCTTGTGTTTTCTAAGATGACCGAGTAAACAATACGTGGGTTGGGAATAGAATACTAGTTGAATATGTCAAGTCGATGGATGAATTACTGAGTCTTCATCCGCTGAGGTGGTTACGATATGAGTTACATATGCCCAAATACCATCTACCTTGACGAGTAGTGCTACCAAACCAAAACATAGCACAATTTCATGCATCCATTGGTAAATGGGCCGAGCCATGTTAATATGTACAGACTACCTGGTTGAGGCCCGTGTGGTGATCGTAAACAATGGTTAGAGACTTTAGGTGACATGGTTAAAAACCGTTCATAATGGCGCAGATGCACCCACTCCTCGTCCTCCTTAAAAATTCAGGCTTCTGGATTCATAATTTTTTGCTTACTGAATTATATTCTCTGATATCTAATATTGATCTCTAATCCACTTCACAAATACTAGTTTTATTACTACCTCCACTAATTCGGGATTTAGTCCGACAATTTAATCCCTATCCGCTAAATGGCGCATAGTAACTTGATTTAATGTACTCACGTACCAAGTTTTACGTTGTAACTGACCGATTGTTTGTCATGATCCACTGGTGAGATATACATTTGGCAATTAATGCAATGGTTCACTTAACTGATTTTTCGTTTTAGCAACTGAACAAACCAGTTACTTTCATTTATTTCCGTTTAGCTCGCCTCATTAAAATATGTATTCAGAAGACAATGTCGAATTGCAACTTGGAACACATTAAGTATGACATCAGTTTGTTTCATAATGTAATCGACGACAGTAAAACAAGAAACTTATCCGCCAGCAGGATCCCAGTGTACTGGAACAAAATTCTGTCTATTTAACCTATGATTATGATTTTCTCAAAATTAGAAACAAACTGACTCTTTACCAGTTTAAGTGACCAGTTATCATCAAGCGTATTAGAAATAGTCGTTTGTGGCCACTTGAGAAATGTAGTTTTTCCATCTCTCCCTGAATTTCGTCAATCAACTATTTTCCCATCGTAATTCATATTATGACATCTATAATTCTATATAAGATTGTCCTCTTCTTGAAAAATGGAAATCACATTTTCAGCGGTCATCGTAATGATTTAATCTCAAACTAATCAGCATTTCAATAAAATAAAACATATAACAGCACTTTGAACATTGAAAACATTTATGTATTACTCAATGAAACCAACCTGAGTAAATGTGTACAAAAAATAATTATTCAAAACAACTGCCGAGTCCAGAGTTACATTATTACTTTTATTTATAACTGAATATGTGATGTTAGCCACATTGTTTGGTTTTCCATCAGCAAGTACTTGGATTTTTAATTGAACTCCAAGGGGATACACATTTTCATCAATTCCATAACCGAGATCGCCTGTAGCTGCGACTCTTATCACTAAATCAATTTTTTTGAATGTACCGAAAGCAGCGATCTAATTACAATTGAAACAAAGAATTTCGGTAATCTAGTTGTTACATTTTGATCACTTCTAATAAGTTTACCTTAGAACTTTACATGGTTTGGTTAGTGATTAATACGAGTTATTTCATCAAACAGATATCTTTTCTTTGGGAAGTTACTAGTAGTCGTGATATTTTGCATAATGTGAAACATTCTATTTTCTACAACAAGCGGCTTAAATGGTAAAAAATCAGTAATAATGAGAAGACGACTTTGTAGGCTGTTTATCGTTTAGGACTCTAAAACCCATACTTTTCCCATAAGGGTAGGTCTCAATAAATATACCATGATAATCAATTCAAATTTTTAGGCTTTGGTCTATGACACAGAAATTATGTAACGATTGAAGAAAATATCATTTAACGGAAAGAAACAGAGAGGGGTAATACTTAATTACAACAGCTTTATCCTACCAGCTACAAATGGTTTCTATTAAAAGAAGTTAGATTCATATGGTCAGATGATAAAATTAAGAAAGCATTGACAACCATTGAAAACGATTTTACAGATAATGGATATTTGATATTATTTATTAAGAAATATAGAAAAGTATGTCACAGAAACCATTAACGTTTGATTGTAAACAAAAATTCTGTCATCGTACGTTATTTGTTCAACGGTAAGTAAACAGAAAAAGCTAGTTAAATTGCCTGGATTTTTTCAAATTAACTTTTCATACAGTTCAACTAGTTTACTTATACATAGCCATTAACTTTTTAAATCATTTAAAGATATATCAGTGACCTCCTGATGTCATCTCCAGCAGTCCTGATAAATGTAAATGCACTTGTCTTCGTTAATACATAGAGGGAAAAATTAAAGAAGGCCTTTTTCTAGGTTTTCTGAGCATATTCTCAAAAGCCTATTTCCAAATTATAGTAAAGGTTTTACATGTGTAATCATCAGGTGCCTTCTAAATAGCTAACATAGTGTAGATACATTTGAAATCGTACGCGAACCAAAGCAAAATTTATTACATTTTGCAGAGTTAGTTGCTGTCGAACCCATCCGACTTGATCTGTATGTACAAAAGGAAAGAGTGATAAAGTTTTCTTTGCTATGGTGAACATAATATGTTATTCCTTTAACAATCATTTTGATACTCGCAAATAAAGTCATGTAACTCCTTTCATTTCCATAGTAACTACTAACTTACCTCTTCACTTTACATAACAAATTTTTTGATATATGCCCGTCAACCTTTGTTGCACTATGAGACGATTCAACGTAAATAATCTTCCACAATGAAATTTATCTCATTTATCTATTCTGCCTTTATATAGTTAAATAATTCATATTATTTCATACTGTACATAAACTTCTATGTGGATATTAATTATACTGTGATTTCTAATAACCCTAAGTTACTTGTATTTGTTCAGATTTTGCTCCGTACAATTGTATTTGACCATCAGTTTAGTAAGATAAACTTCATATACTAATCAGTTCCTCGCCAAAATAGGAACTTACCTGTGTACTTTCTGCCATGTTACTTACAACATTATCCAAAGTAACAGAAGCTTGAAAATAATTTAAATCTGTCAAAGTATGACTTATTATTTCAGGTTGATTAGCCAGTGTCAGTATTCCTTCTGAAGGTGCACTTCCATCTCCCCATACCACTGTATATTTAGCTAATGTAGGAAACTTTACAGCTAATCCGGTGTACGCTATAGTAAAGTTAACAGACCCTGAAATACAATATACAATATTTGATTACAGGATCATTAATAAGGAAACCTTTCACAGAATTAAAGGGTCTAAATTATAAAAGGTTAATAATTTCTTTTTCGTTTTGGTCACAGTAATTTCTCTCTTTGACACTGATGTAATCTTCTATGCTAACAAAATCCTTAGTGACAAAAAAAACGATGTTAATGATTTTCGATACTGTTTAAAAAAGGCTTATGTTTAAGACTGAATTAAGGTGTACTTTATAGTTGTATTTGACGACAGTCAAATGCAAATTCAACGTCAACTATATCATAGAAAATGACAAACGACAAAGTCTGTCAATTATTTACAGAATACAGATTTGATTGTTTTAAATAACCCCGGTAGTCCTACGTGAGTAGAATATATTGATGGTGATCTAGTAACAGTCACCTGTTAAAACAATATACCTGTCCTAAATGTATACAAATGACTAGACAGAAATATTGTTATCCTAAAATGGGAATTGTGTGTGAGGCTGGTGGAGAGGGGGAAATACTTATACTTTGGAGTGCTTTCAAACTGATCTTCCATATTCTTCGAGTAAATATTCTATTCATGATGACTAACAATTTTTATTTGATGCCTCCTGTTAATTTCGAAAATGCTTATGGAATAATGAAATGCAATAATTCAGATTATGTACTTGGCTTCAATTGAGTCAATAACTAGATCATCTTTGTATACATCATTACCAAGGTTAACTTTGATAATTTCAAATAAATTGAGCATTGGGTAGGTTGTTCATAAAATGAGTAATATATAATTGTAAAATTCCAATGAGTAGAAATTAAAATTTTTCTGACGTTTCGAAGCTTACTGTAAGTGGCTTCTTCAGAGAAATGAATAACCGAATTCGGTCAGAAAAAAATTTAATTTCTACTCATTGGAATTTTACAAATATATGTTACTTATTTTATAGATCATCTTTGGTTAGTTTGATAATATCTTTATTCACACGTGTTTTGGTTAGAGTGACGTACTGCTAAAAAGCATTATCGGTGACCTGGATTTCACTTGGTGACTTCAGCTTAACGAGTCACTTACATAGTTCTTTTTGCACACTTAATTGTAATTTCTTACTTGTTGTTTTCATCTAAGTTTTATTCGGTCAGTCAATTTTTCTAAGTAATACATATCTAATGACGCCAATCTTTTATTTCCAAAAGTGTATCACTGCATCTCTTCTCATCTTTGTCTCTTAGACTCTTCATCTACTTGACGGGCGTGTAAACAACCATATGAATGATTTTCATCCTTTTCACTATATACATCTTTTACCAATCTACGTATACATGTGAAACCCAATTTAGTCACAATTTTTCTTATATAAAGTGTGTCTACTTGGTAAGCTTTTAGTAGTCAACTTACAGAGAATTTATTAATTGAATGAAGTATTCTACTACCATCGTTGTCCTTACGACATTAAACCTTATAATGGAGAACTAAGAAATTTCGTATTATATGTTTCTCTCTTCACTCTTTTAAGTCTCTAAATCATTTGATACCGATTCGGTGTAAAATTTCTAGGGTTATTTGATCATTCTTAGGAGTAATTCACCACCGTAAACATGTTCAATGGAACAATTAAAAATTTTCTCAAGGCTGGAAACCTGATATCAACATTTTCTAATGGTTAAATATGAAGAGTTTAAAACTACAAAGTATTTTGTCATGATCTTAACAAAATAGTAGTTTATCTAGTTCTTGCCCAATATTCATGATGTAGAAATCTATAAACCTAAAATGCAAAAACTTTAGGTAACTAACTACTTGGAAATAACAATTTATTAATTCATCACATTTTACCGCTAGCACTTTTAGTCCATGGATTTTTTTAATGTGACATTCGCACCTGGGAATGGACAATGAAATCATAGGTAAACACCCTAGTGTAAGTCAATTGTGGCCCGGGAAGGTTAGTGTTGCCAGTTGTAAACTATGGAACTTGGTGATAGGGGATATGATTCAATCAGCAGTACATGTTTCCACAAGATTACTAGTTCATCTTTCTCAAGAGTTTTACATATCACAAAGCCTAGGTCCTGTGTTCTTCTTTTGACCACTCTCAAACAACTTTATATTACAGTATAATGCACATAATATCCAGTCGCTTGAACTAATGACTATGTAGAAGTTTGATTGAAAGAATTTAATCAACAAACATTACGGTGGTTATCAACGAATAGTGTATACACTAAATTTTTACTAAACGAATGATAAGTAGATTGTAGGGTTTTATTATTCTGGCCTTAGTTGGACAGCCACTCATCTGTGCTGAGGAGAGTCATTATTATTCACTCTTGAGGATTCCCGTAACAGGATAAAAAGGTTGTATTTCTTGCTATACAATAGTCTAAGTAAGTCCCATCTGTGGTGAAAAATTTGTAAGTGACAATAATAATAAGCGGGTAAATAAAATACTTACCAGGTGGGTATATTGCGTGGCCACCATACGTTATATTCACATTTTCTATTTTATTCCGTACATCAACAACAAGTGAACATGTTTCATTACTGACTATATTCGTAGCTTGTATTTCTTCATAATACAAGCCGGCGACAGAATAGATGTAATTTATCTCTGTCAATGTGGGTGCTAGAAAATATTTTGAAGTTGAAAAATGGATAAACGTTGAAAAAAGTGGGTTCAATTCCTGGTCTTCTTTATTAATGATTACTTTACAAAAGTAATTACCTTCTTGTTGCTCTTTTTTCATGTCATCTGGCTATGAATACCATGTTTACCAGTCTTCCTCCAAAAGCCTGTTAGTGAATTATTATTAGTCATACTTTTAAAATGTCTGAATTATTCGACTCGTTACTAAAATAATCCACTAACTAGTATGCATGGTGTTGCTTCGAAGTAAGATAACGTATTACTGAATAACTTGTGTTTACAACTAAAATACCGGGTGTTAATAACAGAAAGCTCGACATTTGAGTCTTAAGTTAGTTGATGATCTTTAGTTGGGTGTACTAGCAATGTAGGGCGAATTCTTGTCTTTTTATCATTTAGTTATTTTGTGAGCAAACGTGGTGCCATTATCTTTTAAATTGTCTAATTTCTTAAGATATCTGTTTAAAAATCTGAGGTGGCAATCAATCACATCAGAACCGAGCGATGTAACCTTTGTAGAACAACTGAAATAAGCTCATTTATTCTTCAAGAGAGCTTTGTATAGATATGTCATAAAGGCTTCTCAATTAAACCATTTAGCTCAGAAACTACGACACTACAAAACTTTCAAATTATTAAGAGGTTGCTAAATGACAGAATCACTTAACTTTATCAACCAAGATAATTAGGATGATCATCGAGATAAGCAATTCTAAATTGAAGTGAGCTGATTCTAGCGTTGTACAGTTATGTGTGAAGTATGAATCAACATACAGACTACCTTCTTCACAGTTATGGAATAAGATAATAATCTTTTCTTGAACTTGAATAAACAAACTTAGTTATCTTTTACAGTGAAGTTTAATGGTAGAATTCTAATTGAAAAAATAATAAGTACGAAACAGATAGATACTTAGTAATGAAAAAAATACTTTGTCTATGAATACGATCTCTCCTGCCTACAATCTTTAACAGTTGATACAGGTGCTAATGATTCAGTGTATACCACACTTAGTGAAAGCGATCTATCTTCTAATTAATTATCAATAATCTTAGGTGCCTACCGATTTTGTGTTGATTCTTTCTTTTTTCACTTGACTGACAAATTTAACTGCATAAAACTTATCTACATTTCAACAGCGACAGGCAATCTTCTATCTGGACTACTAATGTTGATCCGAGTTTCAGAATAATACAAATACATATTAGATCTCAATAAATGAATATATGAACAGCTTTTTTTCAGATTCCCAGGTAAAAATGAGCGCCTATATTTTCAAGAGAAAAGTATTCGGTTGCAGACTTCCATGTAGAATCATTCAGTTTAGAGAAACAGCCATGACAACCTTAACATTTGTAAAATTTCTCATTATTAACAGTCGATCAAATTCACTAAGTCAAGTTACCGTAAACATTTCTGTTATCTAAGATTTTATTTCCTGGAACTTGATAAAGATCTTATTGTTGACACTTTTTAATAATCAGTGAGTACGATATGTATAACCAGTAAAAAAGACAAACAGTATAAAACTAACTTGGCACATCGAATTGTTTTAAATCTGTTTGATTATTTAAAAATGCCTTGATGACAACATTTTGTGCACTTTTATATACAACTGAAATTACTGACGATTTCGCCGTCTCGATCGGATTTGATGCAAGCTGACAACCGAAATTTTCAATTTTCGCTCTTATTTTTACTGTTGTCGCAATAACCTTTTGATCAACTGGGTTTGTAATTGAGGCACTAACCACAAAATTACCCTCACTATTGTAAATATGATTGTAGACATTGCCATCAGTGAAATCGTCTAAAGTGAATTGACTGTTATCACCCCAATCTAAGGTTATTTTAGCGAGCGCTGCTGGATTACCAGATTGTCTAGTTATGTTCAAAGTAAGTGGACTTTTAACAGGTGAAAATTCAGTATCGGTCATAGCAATATAATCACCAATCGGACCAATAACGTGAACATTGACTGTCTTGTTCTCTGTAACACCTCCTGACGATGCTGAAAATTGTACAGTGTACACACCGACGTTAACATATTTTTTAGTAAGCTGTTGACCGCTTGGCCATGCTTGTAATCTTTCAGCAGACTGTTGGATTACTTCGCCATCACCATAATCAACGGTTAGAACAATTGACGTGCCTTCTTGAAAGGAAACATGAAAAATCATATTTTCCGACGGGCGGACGTAACTGTTTGAGAGGTGAATAAGTTGAAAACAATAATCAGTTAGTTAATATCATAATCAAATTTTTTCTACCTTATGTCTAAATATCAATTGGTTAGCTAAGATATTTGAGAGTTTTATTTCAAAATGCCTTTAGGAAGTAATTCTATTACAGATGAGATCACTTTCGAGGTTCGGGATTAGGAATGGGAATAAGAGGATTTTAATACTGAATGTCATTCACTTTTGTTTTACAATTCTATAAAATATTGTTTTTATATGCTACAATTAATTTCCGACAATTTCATCCTTCTTTAATGATTAACAATCTGTCTATCCTAGGAATTTGGAAGAAATTGGCTACTAGCTTAATGTAGCTGAAAAGTCACAGCATCTTAAAATAAACAATACATTTGACTTTTGTAGGATAAAGTAAAAACAAAAAAAAAAAACGTCACTAAGTTTTTCGATGAAATGCTGATACTTTAATTCTAATTATCGTAAGATGATGAACCTAGACACTGTCTTCTATTGTTACTATTTTTAAGACAATCTAACACTAGAGCTACAAAGTAATCTTTGAACTGTTGTCGAGCAATAACCTGAAACATGACTGATAAACGTCGTCTCAAATGGCTTATTAAATCAACCAGTCAATGTCTGTTACTCCACGCGGAGTATAGACCGGTGACCTTAAGTGGCTAGATACTGTTTTTCCAAACACTTTCTTAGTTGCACCACTAAGGAAAATACTTGAAACGACTAAGAATGATCAAATAAAAATGTTATTTACTAAATTAAGTCAAAATTCTGAATATAAGCCGTATAAAATCATTTTTATTTTCATATTGAAATCCTTAAGAAATTAAGAGAAGTTTCAACAGACAAACCTTATTAGTACAGCTATTCTACTCTTATTCTCTGAAAGTTTATTGTTTTTCATAACACAACTGAAAATCTTGTTTCCCTTATAAGTGCCTACTGTATTTACTGTTTTAACTGATAGCTGTTATAATCTGGAGCGTTGTTTATTTATTTATTAATTGAAATAACTATACGCATGCACTGATAAGAGTTTACATCTTCTTAGGATAATTTCATTCGTATGCATAAATGCTGTTCATCACCAGTGTTTTTATTGGCCACTAGATTCAGTTAGCTTATATTTTCGTTTGTTTTGAACCTTTAATTAATTTTCGCAGACTTAAAATTAAAATATCAACATGATTTATTTGTCGGATTATACATTTAAGCTGTAATCTGAATGACTACAGTACAGCGTTCCTTAGTAAATCAAAAAGATCAACATTAAATTTACTTTGGTTGAACTTGTATGCTCATGCCAAGAACCGGTACATCAAACTGTATCTGACCAACAGTTAAATTCTGACCCGTTCCACTGGTAGTTAGTAAGCTGTAGTTTGCGAGCATAACTTGTGACACAATCACTGGTTCAGATGTAATGGTTCTATGTATGTAATCAATACTCGTATTTATATTTTGATCAGAGAAATTCAATTGAGCTGTTAAATTTTTTCCAGTTATAAAGGTAAAAACAATTGAAGATGCTTTTGCCACTTGCAAACTATTTGTTACAAGTGAAAGACCTAATGAGAATAAAAATTGAAAAAAAAACATCAGTCTATGAGAACACATGAAATTTGTTCCTCTTATTTTTAAATTTCGTTGAAATTCTGAATGTATTAAGCTAAAGGAGAAGTTCAACATATAACTCTTAACAAACATAAACTTTGTAATCTATGAGCAGAACACAATAAGCCGAAATTCATCACAGACACTATCAAAGTGTGGAAAATTTTCAGATTTACTACTGATAGAAATTGTTGATCGTCTAAACAATCATTCAAATTTAGTGCGATTCCCTAAAAGCATTCAGAGTGGTGGCTGGAACGAATGCAACGTCTACATGTTAGTATTACAATAAATGACAAAACTATTATTAGTATTAACATAGTAATAGTCATTTATACTTGTGTTCAGCGCAGATTAGGAAGGATTTTTCTGCATATTCTTAATTTCAGATAAAAATCCTGATGAAAAACAAAGTTATATTGTCACTGCAATAAACAGTGCTATATGAACTGGACAAAAATTACACGATGCATTACCTAAAGTCACACCCAGTATTTTTTCAGTAATGACGGGGTGAGATATGGGTGACTGTCTAAAGATTTTACTCACCTGACAGTTGCTCCAGTATTTGTTGTTCCATATTTCTACTAACAGATTCCGCAGGAGTTATGCAAGTCACATTCCAGATTTTTACACCACCTTCAACGTGAATATAATCAACTTGTGTTGTACTGTCATTTTTAAGCAAAACATTATTTAAACACCAGGAACATATAAACGAATCCCCAGTTATATTTAATTTTAGCGTTGTTGACTCATTAATTGCAGGTGATGGGTTTCCTTGGATTTCATAAAATTCGAGTTTTTGTATTACAGTTACATTCAGTACAATTATTTTATACTGGAGGATATTGCTTATATTCACAATCAAGCTATAATTACCAACAGTAGTGTAGACATGTTGCACCCATTTAACTGAAGTTGTTGCCAGTAGTGAACCATCGCCAAAGTCCCAAGCGTAAGTAACATTATAACCTGTTAAATTAATATAAATTACAAAGTTATGCATGTCAAACAGTTAAGTGTCCATTTTAAAAATTTGTATAGTAATTAGTCGACAATTAAAGTTTCCATTTCAGCCTCAATCTCATGGACTTACTTAGGTCCTCTGGTCAAAGTCATGTTTCTAAAGCATATTTCACCTCCATCACTCGATCTGATGGAACTAGTCTAATTTGCTTATTGATAGTGCAAAGGTTATTGTGGTTGATTCAGAAAATATATTTATCATGAAACAATTACAAACTGGCTTGATTACTTTTGTTATACGACATTGGAAATCCTACTGAATGTATACTTAAATGGATGCAAAATAACTGTTTTCGGAAAACATACGTTGAATTGCTCCAAAGTGTTAAAAGTTATAGCTCTGGTGATCTAAATAATGAATATGAACTTCCTATATATATTCCCATTAAGTTATATTTTCAAAAAGATACTTAATAAGCTATATTAGTCCAACGGGGCCTGATTCAGTACAGTGTTGATCTTTCATCACGAAACTTCGTTTACAGAATCTAGCAGTTAAGTAAGGAATTTCATTTTGGCGAAAACTGAAAAACAAATTAGCAGATAAAAACCAAATGAATTACGAGATTTTTTTCCTAGTAATCAGTTACCTGTATGATTTTTAAGTTCTAATAAACATTGTTTTTCAGTGGCACATATACTTAATACCAATTGCGTTTCGTTGATAGGTTCATCGATCAAAATAGTAGTTTCAATGGTTGTCAATGACGTATAGTTCTTTCCCCAGTAACTGTACAGCTGAAGTGACACATATTGATAGCCTGTTGTATTTATATACCCAGTGAATGATGCGTTATGAAATGGCCTAATCCAAGCTCCAATCTACAATTGAAAGTAGTAATAAGACTGTTTTAAAAAGCGGGTACTTTTAAACACTGACACATTTCAGTGTTTATATAGGACTGTGTGGTAATAGGTCTATGCATTTTTCCTGGAAAAAGAATTTGGATAGTACTATAGTTGTTGTCCTACTAATTTGTAGAATATTTAATAAAATTAACCTTTATAATTGTTACTAATGATTCTTTTCGAAAAGACTGAAATATCCATCCTTGAGCATAAATATACAAGTACATACTAATAGTGCTGTTTATTTAGTCCAGCTAGCAACATGGTTCGTCTGCTTTCATTAAATTGAAGAAAATGATTAGTTTTAGTGGATGTATATTTCTGATTATAGTCGGAATATAATTATGGCTTTTCCTACAGAATTTTATGAATATGGTCTTACAGTAAAAACTATATCCTTATACTTACTTCCCTTAATTCATTTAACATTGAACTAATTACACTAAGCGAAATTAAACTTGGAGTTAAAAGCTAATGGATATAAACTACTTGTGCTCAACTTACCTGATGTCTCATGTTTGTCAGGCGTTTTAGACCACTTCCAAGTAAGACACTTCCGTTAGTTCCAGAAAATGTTGTCAGGCTTTCTAGATCTTTAGCTTCATATGGTCCAGAGGACGCACATCCAATACTTCCACTTACGAGGCTAGTAAATCCTATTCGATCACCTGGTTCAACAATCCATACTGAAGGCAACGTAATACTCTGCCAACCTAGGACTGTTAATTTGACTGAGTAAATCTAAAGATAGAGTAATTTATTTAAGAAATGTTGCAAAATAAATGCTATTTGGTCGAAATAATAGACAGTTTTCATGTATGAACACCGTAACTCGTATTTTTAAAGGGTCATAACTTCTTAACGAGTTCACTATCAAAGATGACAAGGAATTTTATCATAATCACACGTTAATCGTAAGGTTTTCATGTAGCGTTTACTACTCGATTGGAACTCTCATTTGTTTGGTGAACAACATCATCGATGTAAACATTTAAACTAAAGTATTTGAATCTCCTCATTAGTGGTTAATAACATATCCTGTCAAAATGAGTCACGACTGCCTGTTTCAACAACTAATTTATTTGTCTTTCTTGTCGACCTAACACTTTCCTCAAAGGCTGATAGATCACATCTATCTGATTGTATCTATTATGTCACTGAATGACTGAACTGAAATATGTTTAAAAATCCCCCGGTCTTCAGTTTGTTGATATTATCTAATGTCTCATCGGTTATCAGGTCTAAATCATGTTCCAATGAAGACATGTTATTAAGTTTATGACCCAATTAGACATACCTTTCCAACTTATTTGAATCACTTATTTACATTTTTTGGAGTTCTAGTTAGTTGTAAATATAAGTCTCCTTTGTGTATTAAAACGTTGACTGCATTTTTGGTCCAAAATTCGCATCTAACCCTTTTTGATGGCTGATTAAGTTGTAAAATAAATTGCAAAATAAACTTCAGAAATTTCTTTCATATTTCACATACATTGCGTCTTATTAAAATCTCTAGGGAAAATTAACAGCTTGAATTCATCAGAGTCATGTTAAAGATTGTCATTGAGGGAAACACTTACTCCTACTACAATATAATTGTAATTTTCAACAATCGTAGGTGAATCCAATTTTAATTGTCGTAGATTACCACAGTCTGTTGATGATACGTTAACGCAATCCCGAACTAAACCTGAAAATATTTGATTCGTAGCACACGTTATACTATGATTGTTAGATGACGAACACCCATTAGTTTCAAAATTGTACGTACCAACAATGCATTGAACACGTAAAAGCTGAAATAATGAACAAACAAAGAATATATAAACATACTTTGATCACCTTATTGGTTAGCAAAGAATTGTGACTGGCTGTTCAATTTTTCAAGCTAATTATTATTTTTTATTTCTGTGCACGCATATTCCTAAGTTGTGAATAAATGTTTAATGACAAATGTGTACATTCTGAACTCCAATAGATGACTAAGTGTACCTTAAGTAATCTAGATGTCATCCTATTGTTTACACAATATCAAGTTTTATATCATTAAAACAGTTATTTCTAATCGTGGATAATTGGCCAGTACTAAGAAAAATAAATAACTGCTCATTTCTGTCCCAAGTAGGAGGTTGGTAAAGGTTAAGTATACTAGAGAGGAACTAAAGTTTAGTCAACAGTGGAATGTTGTAGAAAACGTTTGTCCAAAAATTAAGCCTTTGGAATGAAAGAAAACGTAGTTTAGCATTGTTCGGACGTCAAGTATTTGTCTACAAAACCCTTAAATAACCAATGCTGATTCCCTATGCGGTATATCATCGATAAAGTTTCGTAAATAACTACACAAATCCTATAAACGATATTCAACTAAGTTATTTTATACTGTTTACTCTGCCTTAGAAGTTTTGGTTTATCATCTGAAGTGCCTGGACTGACAAATTATTTGGACTGATAAAAAATCATCAATCACCAAAACAACCAAAGTACCTGGTGATTAATCTCATCTATTATGCATCTTAAAAACAACTATACAGCTTTAATATTAATAGCTTCATTAAATAATCAAAATATTCCAATTCATTTATTAGTCAGATTAAACCACCTGACAACCGTACGTATTTTTATCACACTGGACTTCTTATGCAACTGATATGTAAATATCAGTGAGCCTCATTAAGAAAGCATTTGTTTTCGACCAAATCTGCGTAAATATAACTTACATAAAAGGTAACCTCTGTCAATAAAACCGCGTGTATTTGAATGGTACTGATCGTTCCACTGTAGCGAGCCTGAGTGCCGGTTATAATTAAATTATTTGTAGCATAATTGATAAATTTATCACTCATACGTCTTGGAGGCAGTCTTATCCAGTCGTAATTTGGCTCTGAAGAAGAAAAAAAAGCAAAGTGACTGTGACAAAAAAACAGAAGCAACAGTGGTACGTCGATTCGCCAAGGTATTCGGCAACTGATTTCGGAATTTATACAACGGTGAATGTATTACGATATTGTCACTCCTCTAGTAACTGGCGCATGTTATTCAGCAATTTTAAAACATCCATAGTATTAGTAGCACGTTTAATTATCGTAGTGACCTGCTTCCCTATTCAGGATAGTTTATAAGTCATCATTTTTAAGTCGTCGTTAGAAAAAGATATTCTATTTACCATTGAATACTTTTGTACTAGCTCTTAACTCTAATAAGTACTCCAATATACTTCAGTCGAAATATTTAGGCACTTGGCTAAATAATGAATTTATACTACTGAAAAGGAAACAATTAATCGTTCAAGAAGTAGTATTTATTAAAATACCATATCAACTGAAAATGAAAAACTACGGCATTCTAAACGTTTATCACTGTAATCATAACTAATGAGACGAATGTTTTGCGAATTATATCATAGATAAGTCGCTAAATATTTACGAACTTCAATGTACTGCTCTACACTTTTTAAATTGTTCTCCATATCAAACGTGAACTTATGCAGGTAAACTCCAATAAATCACTATGGTTATTGCCCACAAAAATTATCAGGTATAGTGTATACAATTCACTGTAGATGATGTGGCCATGACAAAATTATTGCAGACATATAAACTAAACCAACAGAAGGAAATATAGATCATGGGTTTACCATCCTATGAACCATATTGTTTTCATTTTGGATGCAAATGATACAGTTAAAAAATGAAGTTGGGATACGTGATCACAGCTAACTTATAGAATATTATGCTCTTAGATGAAAGTCACATTTTTATTAATCAACAGTTGATTGACCTGTGAAGAAGACATGTTTTGGAATCGACTTCATAATCTCACATCATGCTACAACACAAATTAGTGTAGAACAACTAACCGTAGAAGTCGTTGATGACAGAAATGATAACAAACTTTATAAATAATTAAAACGGTTGTATGACTATTCATTTTCAAATTAAATCATCGGTAACACAGTTTTATGAAATAGTATAAGGATTTTTCTTTAAAACAACGTAAATTCGGATTTACAATGATCAGTCAATAAGGCATTTTTAGTACTACTTCTATTTACTCTAACATCACTTTTGATGATTATTTAATCAGTAGTATTAAAATCTATAGAAAATTTCCAATCGTAAAAAAAATACATCTGGATGTTTTATAGAGCTATTGTAATTTTTGTTTATTTGTTCGCAACTAATAGTGATAATGATAACAATAGCTGATATTTATTATCAATTGAAACAAATGTATTCATCTCACCTCCCTGCAGGGAAGTTTGACCTTAATGCTGTTACTAAGGTAACACTTCTATCGTTGTTACAATAACGTCGAAACATGGAAATAAAGTTTGATTGTTCAGTAGTTGAGATTAGCTGATAGAAGCGTATAGACCTGGACCATTAGAAAAAGTGATAATTGTTCATGGAGTCAAAAGTATGTCGCTGAACAGCTGAAGAAGTTATTTATTCGATCATATAGACAACAGTTCAGAAGTCGGTGAAAAACTACTTGACCTTTTGTGTATCATCTACTGCTGTTTTTGTTACCCATGATTAAAATATCCCTACCGATCACTTAGTTTAACTATAACAAGTGTTTTTGTAAACTACTATCAGCACTGAAGAGTATTGCAATAAATCACTAACTTTTAAGTATTTTCCCTTGTGGACATACAATAATCAGAAGATATTTCTAACATTAAAAGTAAGTTAAATCCGAATGTGCACAATTTGAGGTAGTTTTAAATGCACCTTCCACAAAAAAGGTGCACATACACTTCTTTATTAATTTCATCAGCTAGTTTATTAGGCTATTTCATTTTCATGTGCAACGAAGTACCTAATAGTTTATACAGTAAATTTTCTATTTACTTCCAGTTTATCAAAAAGCATAAGCTTTGTTAAACATAACTCATAGAGTAGTAGAATGAACTTGTATATTCCCATTGATTTATTATAGACTGAAGCTGGTCAGTCACTGTTGCTATATGTGCATCCTGTGCGGATCGCCTCGATATAGCGATTATTCGTAAGTATCATTTAATTTGTATTGTGACTGGCAAGTGGAATCCAGGACGCGCGTTTCGTCCTATTTGGGACTCATCGGCTGGATGTACCTGCATCCCAATGTTGATGTTCACAGTGGGATAACTCATAGAGAATTTATATAGTACGTTTCCGGTTATCATTAAATCAGGCGACTAACTGTTTATTTCAAATGAAGTTAGTGATTTTTGCTGATTAATATAAAGGATAACCAAATAAACAAATAAACCAAGCCTGGAGTTAATAAATCACAAATTTAGTTGTTTGTATTCGTCCCAAATTGATGTGGGCTAAGTACCACTGAAGCCATGGAGCACTTGACATTAATTTTATTTTAGTATAAGACTTCCCTTTAGTACATACTCCCGATTTAACGGAGAAACTGAACCCATAACCTTCAGTTTTGACAGTGAATACTTGACCATATGCACCACTGGACGGCAGTCTAATGGTAGAATTCCAATTTCCATCAACTTTTAATATAACGCGATGATCACTCAATGACATTAGTGGTAACTATTTTACTCTCGACATGCCTAAATCCCACCAGTGACTACTTTTATTAGATCTTTAGGGTCATCCACAAGTTAGTCCAGTGCTCTTTAGTTTTCACGGGTGCATTCAATCTGTGACGAATACATACGACCAAACTTAATACCTTTCTCCATATAACCACTTTGAAAGCTCACAAATTTATTAAAATTTCAGAACTTCGTGTTGAAATGGAGAGAGTGAAGTAATCAGCAGTTAAACAAATGAAGATTAAATTACCTAATGAAGAGTATGATAACTTTTGGCACTAAGTGAGGGGTTTTAGGTTTGTTCAAACATGATAACCAAGTACGTTTCTCATGTAGATTCATCATATATAACCTTCAAAATGGTTGTGCCTACATTTTTTTACAGGGTTTGAAAATATCTGAGTAATAGGATGTGCCTAATTTATATCATGTATTTATTTAATTAAAGTTTACTGATTGGAGCTTGAAGTGCTTATCACTTAACGAGAACTAAGGCAACTGTTTCAAAAACGAAACTCATTTGTCAATCTTTTCTATTTCGACACTTAAGAATTCGGTACATCTGAAGTCGATTCACACGGATTCGATGATAAAATACTTAGCATGGTAGTTAAGTATTGTTGACAAAGGTAGGAAGGAAATATTTCGCAGCATATATATATATATATATATATATATATATATATATACCGTCAATTAGCGACTATTGGCGATATAGACCAACCCCAGTTGAAACGTTAGGTTCATAAGAAATAGTAATGCTATCAATTAGCAGTTATTAGTAATTTTTTCAAAATAACTTGAATTAATCTAACTTTGAATAATGAAAAACAGATAATTTCCTTGAATTTATAATGTGTATATCAAATATTCACACAAACTTTTGTAGTTAAACATCATACCTGGTAATGAGATTGCCTCCTCCCAATCGTTTGCAAATGATAAGGTCCCTTGTAAATGGCTTCCTTTATTGCAGGTAAACTGACAAGTGAATACCGATCCCTGCATGACAGTTAGTGGACAGTTAAGTATACTATCTTTTTGAGTTGGTGCTTCATAAATCATCAGAGCTAAACTTGCCGAGCCAGTCTAAAATTTGGGAAATTAATAAACTAGCTGCATTAGCAGAGTAATTGTGCGCATCAAATTTATATGAGCTATTTATTATAAGTATGAATAAGGGCAACTATTAACCTAATACTGAAACTAAACGTGATTTCTTCTATATGGCCTTCAAAATAAATCCACTGGAATAAAGTTTTTGTGAACAAGGAAGTAGCCTATAATATTTTCGTGATATTTGTTTTATCAGCTGGTTGACAAGTTATCAGAGCTTTTATAGTTTTTATAAGAAACTACTTTGATGATTACTTTAATTAGAGGAGATAATTTTGGTTGTTGCAAAAGTATTTAGTCAGTGTGCTTTGATAACCATGTGTTCAAATGGTTGTTTTCATGTGTTCGTGTGTTCTTCTTGTCGTCGCCTGTCCAGCTAGTCTATTTGGATATAAGTTCATCAGAATGTGCTGACTAAATACTCGAGAAACAACGAAAATTTACATTTCTATGTGAAGTCAACATAAAAGTCGTTCACAACGATAAAGAAAATAGTGTAGTCAAAACAACCAACTCAAAAGACCAAGCAATACCAAAACCATTAACATAAGCAAAGAATCTCCATCATCTCAAAGTTTATAATACTTTAGTTCTGTGAGCCAAAACCGAATATAGTTGGAAAAGATTGAATAAAGTATTTTACCTGAAAAAAGTTAGGAAAGGATTGTACCAATCATTGAAAGAAGTCCATGAAAGAATGAATGTTCTTTAGAGCTTATCATAGTACATAAAACAAGCCGTGAAATGCAAACATTTGGCTTAAACCGTTTACATTGGATAAAATTCATGAGGGAATGAGGTTCTAAACAAGGTGATAGAAGTTCTGAAATTTAGTTGAAAATGATTGAAAACAACACACAACACTATAGCCCAATCCAATACAATTGATGGTCAGGAACTCTAGTCGACTGCTTGGGGATCGCGATGAATATGTGGTAGAATGAATATATAAAATCATTCAGAGTTACCTAAAAGCGTTTCATGTATTTGCGAAGATTTCTAATTGATCTGTTGTTTGGTATTCTGAAAACAGATATTCAGTGACTGTCGCCCTATGTGAATCATAATAGAAGTGAGTCGATATAACCTTCATACCCGTTGAGATATAGTGGTTATATTAGCTAAGCAGCTAGGCAGATAACGTGCTCAGTGTTTGAAGCGCAAAAGGTAGAACTAAAATACAGTGTCAGAAGTTAAGTATCTCCAGCCATGACCTTCAGTCACTATTAGTTGATCGAAAGCGGATTATGAAAATGGTTGATTTCAATGAAATGAAGTAATGAAAATTAAGACTTAATGCTAACATTAGTGTTTAGGCTTAGACAAGACTAGATGTATTACCCTCCCCCCCCCCTCCCACTGAACTTTTTAGTGGAAGAGAAGGGATTTATTCGAGAAGGAGGAGATACTATAGTTGTATAATTATATCAACTGCAATCTTAATAGAGCCCTAAACCTAATTTAACCCATGTGTAGTAATAATCCGACCCTAACCTAGAATAGCATCTCAATCTTAATCTAACCTTATATCTTAAACCTCAAACATAATCTTAAACATACATTCGAATCATTACCTTGAATTTTAAACCCAAAATGTAATTCTGAACTAAAGTACTAGTAGTAGGGTGATCCAAGCTCTACTTCATATTAAGATGATTTAAAGTGATATTTTAAGAACGTCATCTTCTTGTAAGCACGTTCATATTGCAGTTGTCGTCAAAAGTAGTGTCTTTTATTTACAACATGTTTATTCTATCTAGCACCTGTGGTCTTGATGTAGTTTTCTGAAATATCGTTTGATCGGGCACTACAGTTTACTCCCATTGGTAAAGATACTATACCCGACTTTCAATGTGAATACCAACACTGAGATGTAGGTATATTGGGATGGTGAGTCCTACATCGAACGAAACACGCGTCCTTGATTACAATAATATCTACATGTCAGATACACTAAACATAAGTGTCTTTCTTTCAATCTACTTATTCAAAACTACTTCTTGATTACACAATTCTACAGCATTGTATTCAAAACTATGCAGCTGTGTCTCTTTTACTGCTTTTCTAATAATTTTGGAACATAAGCAACATGGCTGTCACGTGATAACCAAGCTCTATTTGATTTAATACAATATTCAGCTTACGGTCTACAATTTATGTAACTCTCTGGTAGAAAAGTAGTGAATTTCAAGAAAGAAAATTAGAAAAATTGACATAACAGCCAACTGCATCGTAGAACAGTCTGTTTTCTAAGATGTTTCCTTATCTGGCGAAAAACTAGATTTATTACTTTAAACAAAAGCTATGCGTTCTATTCGATACTCATTACGGGAAATACAGAAAATATAATAAAAGAATTAGTGATGGATGCGAGAGACTGAGCTAAATGGGTTAAGGTCACATTGTCTGAATACAATATTTACGGTAATACACTTACAATTGTGCCATTCTCATTTCTCGCCTTCAGTGTTGGCCACACAGGTCCTGGTGAGTTGTAGCTTATCATTAATGGTACAGTAATACTTGATATATTTTCTGTGGCTTGTATGCTGTCTCCATAGTCTAATTCATAAATTTTGACACCCGGTAAATTTGTAAATGCTATCGGTATTACGAAATTTATGGAAATTTTTTCTCCAACTTGTATAGTCGTTTGATTTTGTGTAGTAATCTATCAGTGGAAAGTTGAATCATCATTTTAAAAAAAATGAATAAGTTACCTAACGAAACTATATCTATGATAGTTTACAGGCTACGGTTATCCTCCATGTTGCTAAGCTACTCGAACATATCTATTCTAGTGTCTGAATTCCAGTTTAAGTGAATTCTAATTATGTTTAAATTAATATTGTTGTGTGTATTCCCCACAGACTGATCTTAGTTGTGTCACTAAAAACTGGGAAGCACTGGAAATCTGTTTCGTACTAATACAGGACTTTTTAGTATTGCACAACCTCGATTTTGTAGGTGGGGATCAGACCCACGACCTCAAGATTTCAGTCTGAAAATAAATTTGCAACGAATGCAAACAATAAAATTAAATATCGATCTCTAAAAAGCCACCTGAACTATTCTAAGTCAGCCCATAACATCCCGAATAACTGAAGTCATATATTATATCATACTTTTCAAGCTATCATTGACATAACACAATTCAATGTATTACCTACTATGCAGGTTATTTACTTGCCATCACCTTATAATAATAAATTGTGGCTGACTACAGTTAATCTCTAAATGTATACAACAAACTGGGGTATTTGAAGTAGCTCGACTTAGCATACCAAATGATAACAGACATGATAATTACCACTAATCAGTGATCAATATGCACAGTTAATCCAGTCCTGTAAATGTTTTCTAAACATGCCTCATTTTCCCTGTGAATAACGTTTTAACTGAATGTATAATATTTTGTACTCAAACTTCCGGAAGTAATTAAGATCACCTGTCATCATTACATATTCTTGTGTTGATTTAGAAATCAGTATTTTAGTTTCTTATTGTTCATGGTCGTTTGTCGTTAAAGCTGATGAATTTTGAATTTCAACTCATTAACTGATTTGACAAAACAGTAACTGAAAATCAAAAAGCACTGCACATGTGCCTCTTGTCGGTATGTGACTCCTCAGAGGTGAGCATCTACTTCCCTACAAGAGTTAGAATATAGAACCTTCGGGTTTCAGTAAAGAGCCCGTAACCTGCAAACCACTGGACAGGGATCCAATAGTTGATAGTGTCTACCTCAGTTAATTTACTTTATCTCGGAAGTGAAGGAGCACTACTAATAAAATCTCTTACTAGGACGAAACAGCTGTCCACTGCTTCATTGTTTCTAGTGATTGTCTAAAGTAAATCAATCTGTGATATGAAGATCGATACTACTTTTCACCCGAATCGAGGTTTGATTGCTCCATAAACTGTTTTATGTAGCTCTAAAATTAGTCATTTAGAACATTTCTCAATCCCATTTCAGAACTTTTAAAAAGTTTTATCCAGTTGATTACTCCTCAGTTATGAGCCCAATCAGAATCCCGGCGTAAACTTCATCTCAGTGAAGTATGTGTACTAAAAGCCATAAGTCTTAAGCAGTGTCGGATAATAGCTATATTTAGTTCTCTCTACTAATACAACTATTCTCGTATTTATGCCCATACATGCCTATTCATGTATATCAGGAAGAATTGGTTAAATGTGAGGACGGCTTCTCCTGCAACAAAAAATAGTCTTCAACTTAGAAATTACTTTTCTAATTTAAAGGACGTGTATTACCTTCTCAGATATGATTGCCATGAATGTAAAATCTAATAAGTTTCCATTTAATTGTTATTTTTTTATTATTCGGTGAATTGAGGTTGTGTTTAGTCAGATGAAATAATTAACTCATTTCCCGTTCAGCATATTCTGACAAACCTATGCAGAAATTTTGCAATACTGAGTCATTTGAAAATGTGTAATCAACAACATCAGCTTAGTGAACTCCCACATCACTAAGGTAATATTGTTAACAGTTATGCATATGCCTGATTCACTTCAATGGAATGCTTTCAATTGAAGGCTTTTGATAAGATTGATTAAAGTGAACTTATAAAACGAGACTAATCTATTAGAATACATTTTTCTGATAGATTATTGTTCTTAAATAAGATATGCACGTAATGAATAAGCTAACAAACTTATTTTGGATTTTGCAGTGCTTTCTCAATAAATCAATGTCTAACATGAAATTATGTTCACTTCCACTACTACGAAATCAAGATGAATACTTAGAACTCACAAATTATTCAGATTGATTCGAGTTCATTATTTTGGAACAAAGTAGTTAGTTTTATAAACGTAAAGATAAAATTTCTTTCCAAGGGTTATACTTACCTCAAACGGACCCAAATAAGCCGCTGGTTGTGCTGCATAGACTGCTACATTTGCTGAGTCTGGACAGCTTACATCGTATAATTCTGAACTAGGTGGTAAATCCATTCCACAGAAGCATAATGAATCATTTGAAATAGCTGACCATATGAAGTTGTTGTCACTACAACCAACTATACACTGTGAAGGATCTTTAGCCAACTAGTTACATGTAGATTTATAAAATAAAAACACTTTAAGTATGAATTTTGTAATCTTTTCGAAAGTAAACAATCCATATTCTGACTTTTACTTGAAATGTTTAAGATATTATGACGATTCCTCGTATACTTCAATAGTAAAAGAAATTATGTACACGAAAACATTTAGTTGCATCAAGGAGTAAGGGTATACTTCTACTGTATATAATTTAACTTGTCTATTGACTTTCTTACATAACACGGATGCTCATGTGATTCATGATCTATATATTCAGTATAACTGCCTGGCTACAATTAACATTATTTTTGCAAGAATGCTTTATTGTTTGCAATTATGTGATTAACTGGAAACTGTACTGAAAAATGAATAGTTAGTTAATGTGATTATGTCTTGTTGATTAGTGAAGGTTGATTGAACTATGCAAGCTCAGTGATGATTGAAGATACATTTTATTGAATGGAATCCAATTTTTATTAAAAGCAATACTTCAATAATGTTAGCCCTTCAGAAAAGATAACTTCGTACGTGATGTCGTTAGTAAATTGTGAATTAGCTATAGGCATTGTCACTAGTACGAGAAAAAATGCCTGACTACTTTATAATAGAAAGTCGCACAAGCTTTGTTCGTTAATTTATTTCTGCAGGAGAATTTTAAAATACAGTCATGAATTGGTGACCAGGTGGTCTTTGTAGTACAGCAATGTTTCATCTTAGATAGTTTTACCCGCGAAAGTTGTTATCTGACAAGAACAGTAAAATAACATCTTACTCATAAACTTGGGCACCGTCTTTATTCAGCATTTGTGTAGCTAAAGTGCTTCATTCGTCAAAACTAAGTTCTAAAAGGCATGTCACAATGATTTATTTCGATATGCTTTCAGTGATAGATACTAACTCTCCATTCCATAATGAAGTTGTTAGTGTTATGCACAGCTATTGTTTGCAATAAACGATTGAAAAGTGAGCAGTTCCCGAAGCCTCTCTCGTTTCCAATTCAATTCATAAATCGATTTATTAATCGTAAATCCCTAGTATGTCAATATTATACTCACTAGTGCTATCATATCGTGCAAAACTAACCGGTTATTTGTTAATCGCCTTCAAAATAGATAAATGAAACAGTACAGTGATATTGACCAATAGTAAGTGGTAATAAATAATAAGTAACATGTTGAATGTATGAATACAAACCTGACTGAATAGTAGGTCGTAAATATCTAACAATAAATTACCTTTAAAGTGAATAAGAAACTAATATTGCTTTCTTCCCTCCTAACCATTTTCACACACGAAAAACATTATAACTTAGAATTAAGAATACACTTACTGTGCTGGAATCATAGAATCCTGGAGAAAAAGCAAAATATCGTGATTCCTGACGCTCATAATAATAAACAGGTTCCGATAAGTTACATTCTAAATGTGCATTATTTGATAAGTTTCACATTAGATAGTTTCTTACCTATCTCAAATATCCCGGTCGCAGTTAAAATTATCTATAATAGAGAAGAACATAATAGTATTGCTGCTTATTATTTTATAGAGAACGACTTATTGTAACCTAATATGTTCTAAAGAAACTTTTTTTAAATTTGTGGTTTTGATGCATTCAAATAAATAATTCATATTTCGAAATCCCAATCGGTAGATGATGAAGCGTTGATTCCACAGTGTAATTCTTACCCATATGAGTACGCAGTGAACATTTGTAAAAATTAGAAACACTCAGTGTAGAGGTTTACGCGGTATTAGCGAAAAATTTTGCTACAGAATCACTGTTTAAGCGTTAACAAGATCACTTAGAAACCGAAAATTTACAAAATCAGTCTTGTATAGCATTGGGAAATGCAATCTAGAAAAACTTCAAAACATCTGACTAAGGATTAGGATGAATTTGTATACCGATACGCCGATTGCACAAGTGTGACTGTCTGGACTCAGTAGTCTAGTGGTAAACGCGGTAACGCTTGACACGAAACAGACTGAGTTCGAATCCCATTGTGAACATCAACATTTCGATGCAGGTACATCTAGCCGACGAGTCCCAAGTAGGACGAAAAGCGCGTCCTGGATTACACTTTTCAGTCACAATCCAACTTAAATAATGTATGACTAAGGGATTTTGTCTTTTAATGATCTTATATGTTATTTTACTCTATGATCACACACAACATAGAACACTTCATCGCAGAACAACAACCTGTTTGAAGGTCACTAGAAAACATAATGATTTTGTATTGTCTGCTGCCTTTAGTCTATATGAAATGGCACCAAACACGAAAATCTATTATTCTGTTTTGTGTTGTAAAAACATTAACAAAAACTATTGGGCTAAGTTTCTTTGTGTAGTGTCTTTAAATTTACTCAGTAGGCATTGCATACTGACTTATGTCTTATTGTTGTGAAAATTAGTCTATTTTAAGTTTAAATGATTCTTCACTGAAGATACAAGTGTATTTTTGTTGTTTTTTTTACTGAATAATACAGTGTGACTGCTAGTTATTGGATAACAAAGCTAACCACATTATTGGTATCCGTTCTATATCAATTAAACAAAAGGAAAAAGTGAGGAATGCTCTACATTTTTCAACAAAAGGTTACCATAACGACTTTAAAGGGAAGAATAACGAGAATTATATAAATAAGTTCCGTTAACACTGGCCGTTGTAAAATATTCTCGTATCTGAATGTATCTTGTTGTGATACCTGATAACTTTGTAATTAAACGATAGTCTGTAGTATCCTTATTAATATTGATGTTTCACTGTAATTACGAATTCAAAATATAACTAGAAAATGAATAAAATCATCTTTACGAATTTATCATTCACTTTATACCTCTGACTGTAAAAGCAACTCCTGATAATCCATTTTAATTCAAGAAACTATCCTAGCTAATGCCGACTAAGAGGAGGCACTATCTGATGGACTAATACAGTAAAATTTCTCTGTTATGTCCACTGATCAGAGAACAACAATTAGAAGATTCAACATCTTGCCCCGCTCTATATATTGTTAGGCACAATTTTGAAGGGCCATCAAAAGAAGTTTCACTGGCGTATTTATTGTCTGAAAAATTTTTTGAATTAAGAGATTTAGTAGGTTGTGACTTTGAACTAAGAAAATTTACTACCAGTGAGAACAAAAAGGATTTCAAACTTCTTATTTTAAATCGTGTGAACAACACAATGTAGTGCATCATAAGAATCTAACTAACAAATTTTATACGAACCTTCTCTCAGTATAAGATAAATAATAAATGATTACCCTAAGGAAGATCACTTCTGAATAGATATTCAAGTAGCATTCTAAGTAATCACAAAAATAAGGTATAATTATGTCGGAAATACATATTTCATAGTCAAAGAAAGTGTTTGTTTACTAAAATATTAAATTCTGTCTTAACATTCCTAAGTTAACTACGACAATAAAAGTAGACATTACACTCGTAACTTACAATTACACACGTTAACGATAATGCCGTGTCGATTCCTCTCGGAATCTTCATATTCAAGTAGATCCTTGAAAATACGATAAAATTCGCAATGATATATATATATATATGTATTGTTTGTCTATTCTATCATGTTGACATGGCAACATTTGAATAACCTATGAGAAAACTCCGTTAAACATTGTTAAGCTATGTGTTTCAGTTTAATAATAAATGCTTGTGTATTCATCTCTAGCCCGGCGGTGGCTATTAGATTTTGTAAGGTCGACAGATGACAAAGTATACAATAGCCATTAATAATGATGAAAATAGAAGAAGGGTAAATGATAAATAAAACAGTTATATTTCGTTATTTAAATAACAGTACAAAATAGGGCTACTTTGTTTTGCAAACCACACAAACTAATAATAACAATAAAGCTAATAATAACAAAAGGAGATAGGAACAATAGTTTTAAACATCGTACACCTCCCAACATGTGGTGAAATAATACAAACTATTGAATTCTTTTTAGATACTCTCTTTTACAATATAGTTTATTCATCGTAGCTGATCTAGTTATACTGTGAGTTTTACAGTTGTCCTCATATCTGTTCTTCTTTCATTCTGATTATGGCTGAAACTATTTCATTATAAATGTTAACCAGATCAGGCGTATCTTACAATTAGTTAGAGTCAGCGGAGAGCGATATTGTCACATCAGAGACAACGAGTTCAATCCAATCAATTTTACATAAACTAACGAACAAAATAATAGAAGACAAACCGAACTGCTCCAACTATGATATCCATTACAACGGACATCGAAGCCGACCTTTTCATCTCTGTTTATGCAAACATCAGTTAGCTGCCAAGTGCTTCGACCCACCTTTTATATCAACACACGTAGATAATCATGGACACACATCTCCTTAAGAAAACGCTGGGGTTTGAACAAAATAAACAAAGAAAATAGGAACATTTTTACCAGCTTGGGAATCAGCTCAATCGGTAATTCATAAGCATATTGAAGTAGATATTATTTGTTAACCATTTAGAGAAATAATAAAAAACTACAATATAACGAATCAAATCAGAAGGGTATGAAATCAAAATAAATGTGTACAAGTGGTGTGGCAGCTACAAGGAATTAAACCGAAAATCGACAAAACAGGATGCTAACCACTTGTTAAGAAACTCTTATAGCTCACTTCTATCAGAATTATCCATCATTAAAAGTCGCCCAGAATGACTATAAAAGCCAAACAAACTGACTATCCAGCTCAGTGAACGTAATACTCACGGCGAAGAACTATTAGTATAGCTAGTTTATTGAGAATTTTGACAATCTGCGTCAAAGCGACTTCATGATATACACCATATTGGAACATAAGCCGAGTAACTTCTCCTGTAATAACCTCCCAGCCTTATGGTTCTTACAGCTGGATAGATTCGTGGATAATCGCATTCTTCAAGTAGGCTTAATATTTCTTTGATTGTAATGCTTAGCGATACACATACCTTTTTTAAATCAACTAACTTACATATTGCCAAACATGTATATATCATAAATATATTGCTTTCTTCTACTCTCCAATATAACAGGAATTTCTAAAAAATGAGTGGTATGAATTTTTCAATATTCCAATGAGTAGAAACTAAAATTTCTGACGTTTCGCCGCATTAGTGCAAGTCACTTCTTCAGAGAAAATGAATAATCGAATTGAATAATACAATGGAACAAATCAAAATAAGTTCGTACAATCAAAACGCGAGTTTGATGGTGTCATATCAAGTCATTTGCGTCAAGGTGATTTAAAGTAAGACATGTACGCATATGTTAGTGTGGTGTGAAAGTAAAATATGTGAAATGTGGATGAAATCGTATGTTCACATGAATGAAATTTGATGTGCTTTAATTGTGGTTGGTTGGATGGAAAGTCCATGTTGGGTGAATAGGAAGGCCTTCCCTATTGTTAAGTGCGGTTGGATTTAATAAAATGTGGAACGCTTCCGCTATTCGCCTTTCTTTATAATTGGAAAAGCCATTTTGAGTAATTTAAATATTTTCCATATCACTATTATGGTTACGGTAGACAGCATGTACTGCTATTAATGATTTAATTTTTAATTTTTCTAGTTCAACAGGATTGTAAGGAGGTTGTTTAGTGTAGCTTTCATGTTCTGTGGCACGAGTTTTGATATCTCGAGAAGACTCTTTAATATAGAAAGCATCACAATCAACACAATCTAGTCTGTAGACACAATTCTGTGTAGAGGTGAAATGGATCTTGTCCTCTATTTTAGCTAATGCAACTCGAATATTGTTAGTAGTTTTGTAAAATGTTCAAATTCGATGTTGTTGTTTTAGAATCCTTTACAATTCTGCTGTTGTATTATAGAGGCAAGGTAGAACAGCTGTGCCAATGCATGACATTTCAGTTGACTTATTATTAATTAGTAATAGGTTGTTACTTTTTTGTATATTGTTAATAATATTCATCAAGAGAACATTTTCACAAATGTATAGCATTGCTAGAGAAATACCAAAAGTGTATCAATAATCTTGATGATTCAATAAAACATCTAACTTTCATAGAATTATAATCTCTTATTTTTATCCTTTATAATGAAAGAGAAAATCCCTATTTAAATTCGTCGAAATTACGACAAACTAGAAAATATGATAGAATGAAAGGAGGAACAGTAGAAAATACAACGCCACCAACAACTACATCGAAACTGACTGAACTAAGAACCGTCAAACAGAACTTTAGATAAGCATGAAATTGCATTCCTTGAAAGTAAACTTAACTTTAATGTTCATAGAAAGCCTCACACACTTTCGAAATCGCACCTATTCTAGAGCCATTACTACAAAAGCTACAGGATCTTTATCCGGTAGCTCATATTTTATGTCAAAAAACATCTCACATTTTGACACAACAAAAACACCGTACTTCTAATTTGTCAAAGGGAGAATAAAAAGCTTTATATTCACTAGAAAAGGATAAATCGTTGATAATTACCAGGGCGCACAAAGATAATACTACAGTGGCAATGAATAAAATAGATTATGATGATAAAGCCATTGAACATTTATCCACAGAACCATATCCAGTGATCGATTCACAAAAACATACAATCATAAAAAATAAAATATAAAGTGAAATCAGAGACGGATTAACTTATTAAGGAACTGAAACAATTCATAGGCGTCTCCCTGTGGTTTGCACCAAACCGCGAATCATCAGGAAATTTAATTTCTACTCATTGGAACATTATAAATACATATCACTCATTTTTATAAATAACCTACCCAATGCTCGTTTCATTTGACATTATCAAATCTAGCCTTGATAACGATATATAATAACAGAGATTTGTTGGTTTTAATGACTTTTACCTTTAATCGCCTTAGAAAGATCTAACTGGGTTCATAAAACCACGAGGAGGGGGCATCTAATGAGAAGACGTGACTAGTTGAGTTTAATCGTGTTAAATCCGATACAATTATCCACCGACGGAAACAGGTAACATCTTGCAATATGTTTCATAACTCGATTAAGGTTTGAAATATAGACAGTTAGAACCCGGCTCAATGATCTAACGGCATAGCCTTTCCCTAGAGGCCTAAAGATTCTAGGCTCTATTCCACGATGTGGTTGTGGGTAGGTAATTTTGAGGAATCCTATACCCAAGCAAAGTTCTGTGAAGTGTTCCATGGTTTGCAGTGTGACACAAATTCAAACTATTTATATGGTAAATTTGTTTCAGATTTGAAATTTTGCAAAACTCATTATTAATCTTGATAAATTAGCTGTTGTAAACTTAAAGAGACGTCCGATTGATTAGATTCAAAGTTCTCATAATGAATTTACATAAATAATTCAGCGAAGAAAAATTTTCTTTCCGACGATTTCAGTTTCACTAGCTGTAGAGATGTGGTTTATTTGAAACAATAAATGTGACAAATGGATTTTGGTTGTTACTGCATATGCATATAATAGATGGAAATCATGAAGTGTATAATGGTAATAATAAGGAAGATGGGTACGACAGGAGGTACAGCATAATTGAGCCATCAAACAGACTGAAAATGGTATGGATGACTAATGGTCAAGAGAAAAGACTTAGTCTCACAAGTACGTGCTTGATTATAAACGAATATTCGTGGTGATATATAATAATAATAATAATAATAATATGTTGAATGAAGCTAATACGTCCGAATAGGATATACTCAAATGTAGAAATTGTAGGGCAGGATAATATGTGAATTAAAGGCATGATAAAAATAAATAAATAATAAAATAAGATTACTACATGGAGAGAGAGTTTAGAAGAACCTAGGGCCAAGGTAACTAAAGCGATCTAACGAATTGCTTCTGTATGCGTAAATCTGGCTTTACATTGTGTATAGCTAACGCCTTTACAATACAAAGGAAATGTGTGTAGTCACCTTTCGGTAAATTAGATTTCATTTCATAAGTATTCTCAAAATTGGATTTCCCTGTTGCATGATCATGGTCAATCAAATGCTGTAGAATAGATGGTAATATATTTTTCCGCTGTCCTTTACTTAGCCACGCTGGTAGGTGCCTTTTATTTGTCTGGAAATGTTCTTCGTTGAGAGACCTATGTATCTAGTTCCACAGGAGCAGTTGAACAAATAAATGAACATCGAAATGATCAACCGAGATACTCTGTCCCCACACGTGTGCAGCAGTGAGCGGCTGTTGTAGGATACTCGAAATGAGGCTGCATAGAATGTTCTCGTCAAATAATTTCCTAGGTTTCGGTCTACGGTGTCACCTTTGAATTCCAAATCTATAAAAACATATTTCTCTGGTACTTTTGTTACTTTTAATAGTCCCTTGGTGCATTTCTTTAATGAATTTTTTTTGGGGGGGGGGGATAACCATTGTCTATAAAGTTATTTTTACGAATTTGAAGTTCCTCCTTGAAATAGTTTTTTGTACATATTTTTACGGTTCGTGCGGTGAGGGAGCGTATCAGATTCCTACACCATAAAACACTGACATTAACTATGAGGATGGAATAAACTTTGTGAATGTGAAGTGTGCTAAGCTACCTTTACTACAATAATGAGCCATACAAATATTAACTTAAACATAAACAATAATACAGTCGGAACTGCATTGAACACTGTTATATGTCTAAATTTAGTATAGATTGTTGAGTAGATATGTTATTGCTTTTAGAGCTATAAGGAAATCCAGTGATTGGAAGTAATTTCTTCGTCATATTTATTAAGACAATACTGCATTGGTTATATTAGCCTCTCACTTTGTAATCATTTAATAACGAGTTTTCCATCAAAAAAGAATATTCTCCTCATCCTCACTGTATATATACACAAGAAAGTCTGATTAACATTTTTGTATAAATAGCAATCTCATTTCTTCCATTGGATTTACTCATTACATTGTTAATCAAACTATTTTTGAATAGATTTTAGTAGAAACTCTTTGCTTACGCCCATGAAGAGAACATTCTTGTTAAAGTTATGTACAAAATCTTGTATATGGTGATGTGAATCCAAGAAATAATGATGTCTGATAGAAAAATATAGGCTATGCTACAGTAGATGATAGGCTTACCTGTGACTTTATCTACACTATCTGTGATATCATATGAATAGATAAGGCAGCCGTTTTTTATCGCCTTGAAAGTTAAACTATCAAAAATTATATGAAATCTCAAGATGTGATATGGATTTCAGATTTCATACACTTACATGATTCATATTCATTACTATCACGTATTATGATGGATGCCGATTGTTATAAATGAAAATTTCACTTGTTATTTGAAGCCAACTGTGAACATAGTTATCTATAAGCCTAAATAAACTATGGTCATACTAAATCAAATGGTTATTAGCGTTGTAAAAATTCATTTTCTTGGTTCGACCTATAAGCTCATTGGTGACATATCTGCAGACGATGCTGATTGTCTCATTAGCGTTGAATACATATTACTGCGATGTAGCAAACCACGATGAAATGACAGTGTATACGAGATGCCTATTATCCAATATTAATTTTGACAGGCTAAGGCTAATTCAATCCTCATAAACTGCTAGGTTGAATATATTGCTTGCTCAAAACAAGTTATTTTTTATAATAAGATAGTGTTTGACAGATTATGGCCATGACACCGAGGATAATTTTGCGATGCTCCTTAAACTACTCACAAGTAGGCAAAAAATATATTTCAGTTTTCGGCATTTCTGAATTGTGGGCGAGTACTGTGACCATCTGTGATGCTATGACAATAATGGTGCATAAAAAAAAATTAAATGCTTGTTTATAGCTGAAAGGAACGCAGCGAAATACAATGAATTCAATGTGTTCTGCAAATATTATCGCTCTAGCTTTATTTAAAATCTCATCACATAAAAACTCATTGGATGCTTCGAAAACCGTACTTACTGTTTCAGTTATTTGACTGTGGTATGTTTACCGTACTAAGTTATGAAATAGATGCAAATACTAAAGTAATTTACTGTCAGTCATAAGTAGCCAACATACAACTAAGTTTATACCCAAATAATAAAGAAAGAAAGAATTTGAAGTTGGAAGTATGATATTGTATTAATTGTAATGACCCACTGAAACAAAAGATAATACATTTAAAGTGTTTAACAAGTAAGACTGCTATTCAGCACGTCCAGGGAACGTTAAATGCTCTTCTAAATGTTCGTAATGTACTACTGGCTTATTAATTATTTTTTCTGGTGGTCTCATCACTTCAGAATCCGCCCTTTTATTCACTTACTTTATCGATAATACAGAATCAGTACTAGTAAAAGAATCGAGAATAAAAAATGGGTTATCATAATAAAAATTAAAACTATCTACTTCATTAATTCACGCTTAATCAATATGTCTATGCTGAATTGAATGATCTTCTAAATCAAAAATTTTTACTATTTATTTTGCTGTTTTCTGAAGAAATATCCCTGTAGACTACCAGTAATTGTTCCTTCGTTAATATCGCACTCTGGATCAAGTCCTATTCACTAGGTGAGTTTGGAGTATACAAGATTTGAAAGTTTAGCTAGAATTTCGCGAGTCCTTGAATGTACTACATTATGATATTAAAACGAGAAGTCATTAATCCATTTTTCTAGTTCATTTAAATCCATTGGATTTACTTGTGCAATGGTAATCTTTAACATTCAGACAAAATTTCCTGCCGTTCGATTAGACACAAGGCGTTATTGTAAATAAGTAACAACAACTAATGTTATTATTCCAGTTTCTATGATCACTTCCTGTGACAGGTTTTGTGTTCACCTACCACTTCAATAAATATCCAATATACAATACAAATGTAAAAATGGACCACAATAATCAGCATGGATTCTTTGTCATGACTAATAGACTGAAATTCAAGGATTTGATGTAGATTTGTTATATGATAATTTGTGTAGACATGCAGGAAATATTTTTGATATTTTTCTTCTATCAGTATCAACTTCAAGCTATCAATATGTCTGGTGTACAAGTGATTTCACAAGCGTTGGTTGAACTAACAAATGGTTGCCTTTAATAAGTGGTTTTTCGAATTGTAAATGATCTCACAGAAAGTCTTTTGGCTTGTCTATGCTCAATAGTCAAGTTATAAGCACTCACTTCTAGGTTTCACGTCTCGATCATTGCAGAAGATGATCAGTGTGACGACTTGTTATGGACGCCTACTAGATCCAGAAAACATTCATGCTATTCAGCTAATGTCAGCACCTACAGATGTTCCTTTACTCAGATTCTTCCTTAAAATGATCAGTTACTACTCAGCTTTTGTCCCATCGTTACATCAGATGCGTCATCCACTAAATCACCTTCTTATAAAGAGCACACCATAGAGCTGGACCAAGGAATGCGATTCAGTTTTCTTGCAAACTGAGGTCTGCATTGAGTTCTAACATGCTACTATCACACTACGACCCAAATTACCATCCATCGTAGCGACCGATGCTTCAAGTCATGTAATAGGCGCAGTTATATCCCATCCTCGTCATCAACTGTTATGACGTAAAAAGGATGCGACTAATATATCAAATCGCTATTTGGGTATGCCTTGTTGATCACCGAGTGTCTGCCCTATGCCCACTCGGTTCCAAGCCGGAGATAGAACACAAACCGATAGACCAACCAGAGAGAATCCTATTGTATTTCAAACACTCCCTTGTATAGACACAAAGTCAGACTACACAACACACCAATAGGGAGAATAAAAATTTATGCAAAACGGGAACAACAATGAGTGAAGGTACAGGTACATGATTAGTTGACCATAGCTCCTAAACAACAAGTGATATAACGACAGTTCATACGTCTAATAAGAGGTTACGGCCATGAGAACATAACAACAATAGAAATAAAACAATGGATTTACATATACTCAAAATAAATGAAATAGTCTTCTAAAAAACAGTTCGGAAAGTTAGTTAATCTTCTTTAGGTGCCCGGCATATCACAATTTAGTCAGATAAACAAATTTAAGTTCATTGCAGTCAAACAAAATGTGAAATTTTATACTAAATAAGTACTTACGTCGTATTTTTACTGCCTAAACAACAGCTATGGCTTGTTTTCGGTTCACTTATACAAAGTCGTGTCGAAAAAGTTTAACGCAAAAACAGATGGACAATATCTACTAACAAGAAATGAAACATTAATAAAACCTCTCTCTTCTGTTTTGAAGGTAATTTAAATAGTTCTAGTAATTAGAGGCTAGTAGCCAGTAAAACCAGCGGTGAAACTATTAGTCGAGCTTAGGTGAACATTAACACAAAGCATTAATAAATCCTTGATACAAATAAAATCTCAGTACTATCGGTACCAATAATAAGTAAATATGATTTGTCTGATTTCGCAATTAGCCATTGCATCAAATAGGATGAGTTACTGCATGTAGTCATAGAAGGTGGAGGAACTATTTTTATCCACATCAGTTACATTAGAGATATAGCTCTTTGAGCTTTTAGTAAGCAATACTCTGAGTATTTAACAAACTCTACTTGTGTGTTCAACCTGTCCATATTAGAAGCAGATACCATAACGTAGCCAGAGGGTACTTCTAAGCTGCAATTTGCCATGCAATGAATAAGGTTTAACACGTGAAGATTCCGCGGTGCCCTTCGAAGTAATTGTTGGTTTCATCGGGGTGAAATAATTACTACCTGAATAAATCTCAGATATAACAAGCTCACTTACTATAGACAATAAACTATCATATTGTGGCTGGGAATTATTTCAAGATTTTAATTAACACCTACATAAGAGTAGCCATCTGAAAGGTACAAAAAGGAATTTGAATGAGTTTTTACTCAAGTTTTCGATCATCAATACCAGCTATTAAACGATGTCGCATTTGAAATCTTTGCTTGAAGTTGAACAATAAGGTTTCCAAATTACCGAACAAAAGCACGAAGCAATTCTTTAGAAACTGCTGTCTCAAGTGTCTCAGATGAAGTAATCTCAGAATGATCTAGTTATTTCAATTAGTTATTTCAATTTGTCATATGAAAGAGAAACTGGTTTAGCCGCATAAGTAAAATTTTTTGTTCTGCTTTTCACTTTATAATTTTGGTTGTTACTCATACACGTAATTCTAAGGGGTAACCTTTACGCAATACTCACTGACTAGACAATACAAAGTACTCTGACTGAAAAGTGAATGATCCTTAGTTAGCAAGGTTTTGACAATATAACCTGATAGTACCAACTCAATGATCTGAAGGATTCGATACCTCATTTCTCTGGGTTCATCTTCGTGCTGAATTATGGGTTAAAGTTGCTTTCCCAAAGTTCCCTAAAGTTTTCCTAAATTATAACAAAAATACTACTCAGAACTTCTAAATTTTCAGTGATTACTTGGTTACAGTTTACAATGTTAACGATCTCCTTAATTCTCTACAGAGACAAAATTATAAGGCATCTTTATTTCATGGTTTTAATGCCTAGTGAGGATTCTTCGTAACCATGACATTTAATTCAATCAAGTTCAAAAAGTAAAATATCTGACTGTAACTGGATTAAACGTGATAATCAATTTCCTTTAAAGTTCAACAGCGAAACTCTGACTTACTGAAGTTTTAGCTTAACATCAGACCTCGGTTGAGTCACGTGTTATATGATTCGTAACACAAAACTGGTGTGATAAAAGGGGAATATTTCAACTAACATAAAATGAATTTAAAGCTAAAAAAATATTTCCGTTCAGCGCGTTAAACCAATCATCTTCACACCTTTTGTGTTAGATCAAGTTTTCCATCCATTTAGTTACTATGACTAGTTACAGTATGACAATAGATTCATTGTTCTGAGAAAACAGAATAAAATGAAAGTGACAAATGAAAGGAAATCATGAATATGCACTACAATTATTTGTGAATAAGTCAGTAAAATGACTGGACTTTCTGACATATATACAGTTAAACAATAGTTTATCACATGAATATTCAGTCTCAAACTGAGGTGATAAAAACTTCTGAACAAAAGTGAAGAGAAATGCGCTATGTTTAACTGAATTCCGACTAAATAATGCAGTGACTGTTATGTCGTAGAAAAAGATGGGGGGGGGGTGATTGGCCGGTCGAGTGCCAATTGCTAGTGCCTAGTTGGTTATTGCGCGCCTGCCCTCTGCCCACATAGTCCCAAGCCGAAATAAGAAGAATGCGAGCCAATAGGTCAGCCAGACAGAATCGAATCTATATTTCAAGCATTCTTTTATATATACATATAATTAGACCACACAACAAACCAATTAGAAAATTAACATGAATACAGAACGAGGGAAATAGTGCCAGTGAATAGGATCAACTTGTACACAACTAATTAACTATAGTCCATAATAAGAGACAATATAATAACAGTAATTATGCTGAACGGGAGGATAGGGCAAGCGGAGTGTAACAATAATAGAAACAAAATGTTTACATTACAGACAGTTCGAATAAATGAAATAATGTTCGCAACCACAGTTCTGAAAGTTTGTTACGCTTCTTTGTGGTCTGACCTAACAGTGACACATCAGTTCATGTCCATAATCTATGTAAGCAGTTTATTTTTCAAGTCAAACAAATTAATTAATAGAGATGATTAACTTCAAAGTGACTGTGCACCTAGTCGGTATAATATGAACAATTACCACAAGTTATCTATGCAAACGGTGTCTGTTTATAAGAAGATGTGAAAGTTAAGTGTACGATTTTAGTGTGAATAAAACAACTGGGCAAAAAATTAAGATCAACATAACAGTTCAGTTACACTCTCTATTAACTTAATCTTTATTTGGCACAATTTGGTCCAAAAACTTGAATCGGTAATGATGACCAACAGTCAAGTTGATTTCTATGTGACGGTATTTTATTGCCGCTTACATCTGTTAGGCTTTGCCGTTACGATGTTACTTCATATAAATTAGGAGTCTGCTGAAACAAAAACAACTTTAACGATTCTACAGGTAATTCATATCAGTCATAAGAGTAACTTACAATCAACTATTCGGTGATTAAAGATACCTAGAGCTTATGGAGTATTTAATTCTTATGTATTAATTTGAGTGGTTAAATTTATGCACGTGAATGGCGTGAATGAGGACCTCGAACTATTTGAAGTGAATGCATCAATTACTGGTATAAAAGTTTTAAAAATTTATCATTCCAGAGTGTTTTCATTGAAATTTTTCTGAGGCATATCTCTAAACATCGTCGTTTTGGTAAAATACAGACTAAAACTTCTTTTTCAAGTTTTCTCAAAACATAATCTCATTGAAACAGTTCATTTATAAGAGACAAGTTAGTACTCAGACTGGAAACAGAATGATGCAAATCAAAGTCTCACTGATAATTAGGATAATGTAATGAATCACTTAAGAATTGCTTTTGATTGTTTTTGTATTATTCAAGCAACATGAAGTGTCAGATACTGAAAAATCATAAGATCGTCGTCCTTAGTGTGATTCTTTTTAATCACGTTTAATTAATAGGAAGAAATAACTTCATTTGGGTTGACACTCCATTAATAAACTACTCACTTTAATGAGAACTTTAGCAAATTATATAACTTAAAATACAAGTTCAAAGATTGATTAATGACGCAATCATGTAATTGTATGTGTGTGTGCTCGTGCATAGATTTCATGATCAAAATTAGTATTTTGAACAAGCAACTTGAAAGAAATGTTAAGTCAAGTGTTCAATGTACAACATATGTTATTAGTAATAAGTGTATTATTTGCATACCCCAGTTTACATTATAAACTTACAAGTGTGTGTACATTCATCTTTTGTTTACTTTTCATAATCGAGTTTATGCACCAGTTAAATAACAAAAGTTTACTGAGTAAATATTAGTTATTATTATTATTAACGTTGTAGTGTCATGGCGACGATGACAACTATGTTGTAAGATTGAAAATTATGATGTATTCATTCACTAAAATCTTGAGTTGTTATTTTATTTCTTCTTATGGAGTCAGGCATGTCATAGTGGAGAATTTTCTTTGAGTAGAAAATGTTATGTAACATATTAGTGTATATTACGTGATGAGAAACTTGGATAATGTTACATAATGTAAATCAAACAATATAATCGAATAAAAATACTTTGAATGTTTGGATATCCGGTTATTTGTACATGTGTGAATGTAAGATAATGGCCTTTTAAGAGTGGATTTATGTGTTTACGATTAAATGTAACGAAGTGAGAATAAGAGGGATGTTGATTGTTTCAGTGGATCACTATATATTTATATACGATATATGTTGAGACTGTTTATATGATAAGGTAATTCTAGATAAACGAATATCAAAAACTCCAAGGTGATGGCTGGATTTCTGTGTTATCTTTATGAATCGATGAATTTCAACAAAGTGCTTTAAATAGAAAGCTCTGGTAATCAGGCTAAAATGTTATGGATTATGTGTAGTCAAGAGCTGTGTGTTTGAGCTATTGAAGTGTTTTTAACTATAAGGAGATTACGATATCAAATTCTGACGTTCTGGTGAAAATTTGAATGTATTGACTTCGGGGAAAAATATTTTGCACACAAGTGTGTAATTATGTTGCATAAAGAAACTCACATTTTACCGACCAGCTATTCTGTTCTTGAATACTCATTCATTGAGAATATTTCATTGATAATAAAATGCTGTACTTCAATACCACTAGGCTGTAATTAGTTGAAACACTCAAGATAATGTGGATTTCAAGTATTTCGAGTGAGTAGTTAAATGTATAAATGTTAAGTAGATTTTAGTAGTTTACTGATTGAAATGAAACAATGATATCATATTTTATCATGGTTGATGGGTACCTTCACAGTTAATGTCGTAATTTCACCATGTTTCTAGCCTTACATTAACCGAAAACATTTTCTTTACTTTCAGTACTCATTCTAATTTATTCGTTGTCAGTGACTGTTAAAATTTACAAGAACAGGGTAAAATTGTTGATCCATAAGGAGAAGGGTTGTATTTTTTTGAATCTGAACTTGGACGCTCATGAGATAACAAGTTGTTTTTATGTCCTACTGTGCATAATTATTATACATTAACTTCCGTGTCGAGAAACAAGCATTTAAAGGTATAGTTGATTGGATTATAGGGTGTGCAGTACTGAGGAGTCCCATGCTAGGACGAAATAGCCATCTAATGTTCTGTGGTTTTCAACGGCACCCCTAGAACATTAATCTATAACGAATCCAACCAACTACACATAATACCGATCTCCACAAAAACATCTCAGTTAACTAATATTATTACAACAGTTTCATAAGGTTTATGTATCCACAATGAAACAAGCAGCATTCTTTGTTTATCGTGTGCATTGTCAAATAATTCATGAAAATTAGTAGTAACATGTTAGGCCGGACCACAAAGAAGTGTAACAAACTTTCAGAACTGTGTTTCGAGAACACTATTTCATTTATTCTAACTATCTGTAATGTAAACATTTTGTTTCTATTATTGTTACGTTCCTCTTACTTTATCCTCCCGTTTAGCATTATTACTGTTATTACATTGTCTCTTATAATGGACTACAGTTAATTACTTGTGTACAAGTTGTTCCTATTCACTACCACTATTTCCCTCGTTCTGTATTCATGTTAATTTTCTAATTGGGTTACTGTGTGGTCTGATTTATGTATATATAAAAGAATGCTTGAAATATAATATGATTCTGTCTGGCTGACCTATTGGCTCGCATTCTTCTTATTTCGGCTTGGGACTATGTGGGCACAGGGCAGACGCACAATTATCGACTAGGCACTAGTGACTGGCATTCGGTCAGCCACCCCCATTTTTCTTGAGTCATAACATAACAGGATATAAAATAAACACATCTTCCATGTCACCAAGTAAACGACGTATACTGGTTTACTTTTTCAAATTCAACTGGACATTGAAACTTACCGATTTCTCCTAAAAATTTTGTTGAAGTCATATGTTACTAAGGTTGTTCGCTAGAAGTTCTAGCCGATGACTTATCATCAAATCACTTATATTTTTGTTTCTGAGAAACTACATCACAGGAAAACTTTTCATGAAATGAAACACTTGTCCATCATTTACTGATTACAAAATTACTTTCTGTTTTATTATCTAGCCGAGAAAGATATGATCTTACTAAGAATTCAGGCAATTTAATAGCAAGGAGTAGATGAAATGCGAATAAAGCATTAGAGACGAGTTAACGATTGCATATCATGAAACAACACTAATTTATACAGTTTAAAGCTGCCTATAGTAGTATTGTTACGTCAAGTGCTTCTACCGTTTCTCAAAAATCTTTATAAATACGTATTTCATGCTTCCTATTAAATCCTTTAAATCTATATAGTTCATCTTTTGTAGGCTTCTTAACTGGTGGATAGGTTTCAGAAGTGGTTCTCTGTCACTGTTTTCCTATGTTACCTTAACAAGCACTTAGCATTCTAGCTTGTAGTTTATATCAAGGCTTTCATAAAAAATTTCATTATGTTTAGCACCAGAGATTCTCGCAGAAAATTATTCGTTTTAACTTTCGACGAGTCGGTTTAATAACCCTGTTACTTTGCGATTCGAATGATTCGAATTACATATACAGTAGCCAGTCCCTATTGACTCCACTCTCGTGTACGAAAATTCGATAACAAAGCAGAGTTGAAAGTCTAAAAAGAGTTGATTTAAAATAGTAAAATGAAAAAAGAAACGTTTTAAATAAAGTAACGAAAGGAGTTTATTTAGTTGATTCAAAAATGTACAATAGTCAATTCACGAAAATTCGAGACTATTTGAATGCACTCTTCTGTATTACTTTCAATCAGCTCATCTTGTATGATCTTCAAAAAAAAAAACAACATCAATTAATCAAATATTTTAGCAATTAGATTACTCCGACAAGTTAGTGAATATTTTACTTGAACACCTGTCATACTTTACGCAAACCTTTAGCCAACCTTCATTATGATTTGTGGGAGATAAAGTGAAGCTACTTAGTGAATGCACGTATACAATTAATTAATTAACAATCTGATTATCTATACACGATCTAACTTTTCTCAGTCAATTGAAGTAATTAGGATTCGATGTACATATGAATGTATGCAGAAAGATTAGATATATTAGATAAGATCTCGAAGTCAAAAGACTTAAATAGTATATGGTATCTCGCTGTAGGTAGCCATTGCACTATTTTATTATCAATAACTTTTTAAAGTGTTCCGTAGGGGATGATAAGTGTTTTTGTTTGTACATATATCCATTAATGTTTTAAATTGGCGCTAAACAATTGCTGCTTTCTCAGTTGTACAAAGTGCATATTTAATACTCTGAATCAATTTACATATACATATGATATTTTCTGTCCACCTACTCCCAACTATTCACTTAGTTGCTCATTTAGCTTTTTAAATGAAGACTACAATAGTTGTAGGCATTTCATCTACATTGTAGGATGGATATCATTGTTCAAACTTGCTAATACTTTCTTTATACTGAAAGCTTTAAAGATAAAAAGTGGAATTTTAAGTAGGCTGTTTATTTGTATAAGTGAACTGGACGAGAGAGATCAACTAGGGAAGTATCATTCAATTAATCAACAAATAAATAGAAAATTTAGTGAGTAGTCAATTTTATTTACATATGAAAATTCTCCCTCCCACCTAGAAGATGGTATATTCATTAATGGAATTAACGTTTAGATTTCAAGTAAATACTTCACACAAAAAAAGAGACTGCAAATATCACTGTTCGATTTATGTATCCTTATGAACACAACATTGCAAATGTTATATTTGACGATGATGACGTTTGTTTCGGTGGATTTCGTTTGGTTTTTTCTGAGGCTTTTTTTAATATGTTCAGTCAACTAGTATAGACTACTATTTTGGGAGTTATGGTTCTTTATTATATCAATAAATGAATATGTTGTAACTTATTATTCGTATTATTATTATTATTATCGTGGTTATTCTTTCATCTGTCACCCCATCCCCTATTCCCATTTTTCTCAAACAAAAACACTGAAAAACATAAGAATCTTAGGACATTGTGAGCTGACGCCACTGATGACATTTTTCTTGTGTGGTTCACAGTTCACTTATGCAAAATATTCATAATGATGTCAATAATTTTGATTATAATGTTAAACGCCTACATCGGTTTGATCTAAATTAGCAAACATAAAAGCAATTAACGCATCAACAAGAGTGAACAAAAAACACTGACAATAAATTGTTGGAAGACATCGGTGTTTAAAATGTTTGTCAAGTGAACTGATGATTTAGATAGTTAATAGATCGTGATTCGTTAAAAATATATGTACTCTGAACAAAATGATTTTGTGAGACGACTTGTTCAAAACTTGAAAAAAACCTAAAATCTAATGAAGCAATGACACATTATCTAGTCATAAGATATTTCGGATATTCAAATACAGTGGATGCAGCCTCCTATTCATTATCTTTGATATAAGGCTTTAAATACTTTTGGTAAAACTGATAGTTCTACATAGATTTCAAGCTGATTGCATTTGAATATGTTTAATTCATTTTTTTTAAGAAATTCTCAGTAGTAAGTAGTCATGATCCCCATCAATTTCCAAGTCTAGACTCTGAAGCGTTTAAACTATCATAAAATTGGTATTACTTAACACAATCAAAGTAATGCGTGTTACCCAAGTGAATAATCCTGTTTCTGATGTAGTGCAATATCAAAGTAGTATAAATTGCTTACAAAAAAGACAGATAAAATATAATTGTCTAATAGAATAAGATGTGATGTTCCAGATTTTGCCATTAACCGTATGTTATGAACATGTTAGGTGATCACATGACAGGCTTAGATATGGTTCTCATTATCAAGAACTACTACTATGGTAAAGTCCGTCAAAAGTAGTGTTCATATTTTACAAGAAAGTATTTTTATAAACACTTCGATAACTTCTGTAAATACTTTGTATTATTAAAGTATGGATTATTGATTAGTTCGAATCATCCAGCCTTCATAAACTGATCAGGGTTTTTACCTGCAAACCATAACTAAATAGAGTGAAAAGTTAATTCCAAAATCAACTGAGTCCACACTTCGCTTATTGTCCTACTTTGATAACTAAGTGGTTTTTCGACAAAAATACATAAATCTACAAATAGTATTTGAAAACTCCAGGTTCTCCTCGAAAAACCGAAAGTTACGCGATTACTGAGAAAAGTTATGTTGGGTACACTATTAAGAGGTTTTATGTAGATTAGTTTTAAACCCTGATTATATGTTCTGCTTTACCCGATCTACGGATTAAACGCGAGTCTTCGATGAAGCTAATTTACTTACAGATATAAGGATTGCTATCCGGTTATCATATTGGGAAAATTTTTACTTAGCATCATCAACACCAACTGTAGAAATCACATAATCTTGTATTCTTACAGATTGACTACTATGCTGGCCAAGATGATGTATGAAATTTTTGCATATTGCGTCAGCCAAATCAATTAAATTGATAGATTTCACACACTTATTTAACTTGCCGATTAACTAAATCAATGGCCATTATTAAAGGTTTTCTGTTAAACGCCATATTTTGCATGGTGATTGGTGCTTTCTTAGAAGAGATGTTCAATAAAATAACTTATACTATCAATCCATATTCAGATATACTCGATTGTATTAGATAGTTTAAATACACCTTAGATACTTAGTCTTATTTACAATGACTCTGTTTTCATGTCCCATTACTTGAAAATTACTTGTCCACAGATAGTCACAACAGATGAATTGTAAACTTTTTTGAAGTATCGTTTTACAGATTGGCTCTGGTTGCATGAGATTTAAAAGCCAAGATACAATGAACAACTGCTTTACCTAATATAAGACCACTTACGAATGAGCAGATACGTCCCCTCTCCGAAGATTTAACGCATGACTTTGAGGTTTCTTGACAATGGCTACAAGTGAACAGAAATCCGATGGTATACACTTATAACTTCAGTTAATTAGTACTCGGAGATCATTATATGTTCATAAAAGAGTGACTGAAGGGGTAATTTCAAAGCTCTATTGAGAAGATATGGTCAGAAAAGTTTAACCATGTCAGGCTTAAAATATGCAGCACAAATCGTGATAGATCAAGAATAGTAACATTGCAAATCAACTGAAGTTCGAAATAAAAACTAGTAGACATAGTCTCAGTGGTTTAAAGGTAAAGTACTCCCTACAAAGCCAACGGGTTAAATTTCTGATAAGGACGTATATGTACACCGGTAAGAAGTTGTGCATTAGAATGAGGCAACTAGACAGATTCAGGGATTTATGTAAAACCTCTGATTCAACACTCTCCACAATACCTGATAAGAAATTACCTACTATTTGATTATGCATTGAAACTCCTGAAATGTATTGTAACTCTTAGTTTTCTTTGAAATGATAAATATAACTCTCACCTACATATGTTTCAAATTGTGTAGAATCCCTGGAATCTTTGGCGTTGCGCTATTTTCTCTGCATTCATGCTTTTTTTCCATACAATCAGATCTCTTTATAAATTTGGATAATCCAAGAAGAACAAAATTTCTAGAAAAGAATGGAATCAACAATTAATTCCAAGGCATCTTATCAACTATGAACAGCCTAAAATTACAAAATGAAATATATTTGACATACTATATCTGCTGAGGCTAAGATGAATGATTTGTAAGATAAATTCACGCAGTAATTATGCAGTCGTTTATTTTGATTTTCATACAGTTGTATAGTACTTTTCTTCAGCAGCCTTACAGTGATTACGTAATTCAACTCTCTCCTGTTTATTAAATGACACCACATGCATTTACTCTTAATTTACTGCATATAAATGCACGTCAAATTCAAGTACATTTGTAAACAAAACTTGTGTCTCTGCTCCGTATATTTTTAGCCAAAACATTCATCCAAAGAAGTTTATTAAAAAGTACGAAAACACAAAAATCCTTAAATCGACAAGCATCCGACTATGAACAAAAAGTTGGTCCTCATATATCTAACATTCATAGGTTATGAGACTTCTACAATAAATAATGAAAGAATCAGGATGGCACTAAACAGAACCTATACTGCACCACACCCAGTCTCCTTCAATATCACCAAACACTCATCGCTCACTCAAACGTAGATTGATATCTTTCATCCTCAACGATATATCAATGAATTCACATGTATTTCCAGTTGCAAGTAGATACGAGGAACTCAACGAAGGGATTCTACCAGGTTTTCTCAACATGTTCCCAACAACCTATGTTTGAAAAACAGTAACATTCTCACAAATCTAATCTCCAAACCCCGTTTCGACGGTGGACATAATGTAATTGTTACGGAAGCACTGAAAATGATCAACAGATAAGTAACACCATTATTACAACACTTTACAAACGCAGTCACTATCAGACGTTTTAAACGCAACCTTCAAATACAGAAAAACAGCGTGATATGCTTTTCACCACCGTGGTGAATATAACTGGTTTTCCTTACACAAACACTCAGATGTTCATAAACTGAAATCAGTTTCGTTCAGGATCCATCAAGTAATCATTGATTTCGATTTTCTTCCGATTATGTAATAGTTTCTTTCCTTTACTTCCTCAACGATTACCTTATTCCCCTCACTACCACCACCATCACCCTACCACCCACCTCTCTTTCTACTCTTCATTTGTAGCATATAAATTCTCGTTCAATTTAACTACAATTATAAACACATCTGGTATCTCTATTCTCATCATTATGACTTCTATTTTCATCCAGTACATTCATCTCAACCTGAACAGATAAAGTATGTCATACGTATAGTTCAATATCATTCGTTGTAATTTTAGACTGACTGTAGTTGATAAGAGATTTCGAAATAAACTGATGAATCCATTCTATTCTGTAAATATTCTTCTTCTTGCTTTATACCTTTTCCATCACTGATAATCATTATTTGAAAGATTTATTGGTGACAGTGTGAAATAATCTGCTTTGTTCATGATTGAAACGTTATATAAATTTATAAATCAAAGGTGATACAGGGAGACGAATTTAGTATTTCTACCTTCAGTCGACTAGTTATCGTGTTTATCCATTTCTATTTAACAGATGAATGAGTATGTAATAAAGAATCGTCACAAACTAGTTAAACGGGTTGACATATTTATGAACAGGATAACTACCATGAAACTCTGTAGGTGATCATGAGTTTTCACGAATGGAACTGTAATTTATCTTAAATTGTTGATATAAAGTGGTATTAACTGCTGCAGTATAAGTGTGATATTGTCACGTTGCTAAAGTGATGTGAACAGTTATTTAAGATAAATCAAACTATACATCCATAGTTTTCCTTAAATGAAAACTCCCTTGGAATTGAATAAAGCGCCAAGATTCTGTTATCTTTTAAAAACCACATAATTCCCATCCTATACTCAAACAATTTCTCAAATCTGACTCAGCAAATATATACTTCATCTATGTTTTCCGTCTAAAATGATTATCTGATCAACCGAGTTCAATGAAATTCAGTAATTAATGAAGGTAACTAGTTGAAATGTATGAAATGATTATGCAACAGTCAACTCGTCAGGATATTGGATACCTGACAGTTCTAGGCGATCATTTAAAATTACTATATACTTAATAAGTATTGAATAGCCTACTTAGATTATTACCAAATTTGTGTTTAATAAGCATTAAATCCAACAGTCACTAATTAAACTCATTCGTTGAACTAAACAGTTTCATCCGTTTATTACCAATGAATGTTCGAAGTACTTAGTGAGATAATCATTATACAGATTCCTCAAAGTTGTCATGTACATGCAATATACACACATACACGTGCATTCATAAGCAAATACCTTCATACATGAAATTAGGAATGAATACACGCAACAAATGTACTCAAATTGTCAAAAAAAAAATCCCAATAACTCCATAGTACAGTTTAATCTTAATGCTTTTAAAGAGTTTGTGATATTCTGAGATTGCCGAAAACTAGATATTTCGTCTAGTTGTTTTTAAAATTACTCTAAATATACAGTCAATTTCTGATTATAAGCAATCCTTCAAGGTAATATAACTAAAAATAATTAGGTGGAAACTTTTGAGATGTGTTAATCATCTATCATGGTTTTACACTTTAATATAGTAAATAATAATAATAATAATAATAATAATAATAATAAGTATAGACTATTAGACATGCATTTATGCTGCTTCACACTTTGTCGGCTTATTCAAACTTGTGTTATAACTGTAGGTATACACCCTGAAGACGCGTAATAAAACCAGACGTTTGTCAAGTAATTATAAATATAAAGTTGCATTAAAGTGAAAACAGGTATTTCTTTGCACTTTTAGAATATAACGTTATGCAAAGGCCTAAATAGAAGGACGAAAACTGAAATTACGGTAAGAAGTAAGCGTAGTAGTTAACCCAATAATTGATTAATAAAAATTTTACCTTTTAATATTTTACTGTTTCAATGAATTTCATCGCTGAGTTAATTTGCCTATTGACACAACAGTTGATTACGGGAACTAACTAGACAAATTATGATCATAAAAAGTCACAACTTAGATTCGTCTAATAACAATAATATGAAAGTCTCTAGCCTAAAAGTAATTCAATGGAACGAACATACCTGATGTGATATAACCCTAAAGGTAGAAGATAACACCCTAAAGTGAAGATATTTTTATGAAAATAAGTAATTCACTACAATTCCTCCCCCCACCCACCCACTAAATGAGAAGAAAATGATGAGTACGTTGCACATTTTTTACACAGCAATACGGTCAGATAAGCTCAGTGAATTGTAGTCATGTTTCCTTATGGGCTGGCTATTTTGTTAATAAGTGTTATATTTCACTAAAAACAAATGATTCTAATTGATGATCAGTTGTGTTGTATTTCTAAAGTCCATTCACTGGCGATTTCGTTCCAAATACATTATTTATGTGTGTTATCCTTATTCTGATAAATATCCCCATAAATTTATCCAAAGTCATTTGTCAACAAGATTCATACTACGCAGCTCAACTGGTACATAACATGAACACCGAATGTTGGCTGTAATGAGAATAATTTTATTCAACGATGCCTGCAGTATTAGTTTACTGATTTCTGGAAGGCGTTCGATCAAACTTATCATTAATTCACTTACAATTCATTCTAGTACTTGATTGTCGTTGGTATTTGCAGTTTTAGACTTAATCAAAACACGCTTTAATAAGCATCATTGAAAAATCTATTGACTCCTAGTCATGTATGTGTTCGCCTAGCTGATTTGTGATTTATTAACAAAACCCTGGATATGAAAATTGACTGAAATATGTTTTCCGATTATATAGACATTTTCTTACTGTAGGGGGAGAAAAATAATTCACTCTCGAAATCAATTGTTTAAATGCATGCAAATAGGAATAAATTGTTACTTAAATGCATACTACTTGAATACAGTGTCTGGGAGAACTCTACTAACGGAATAAACCAATCGTAAATTCGACATGTATTCATTTAAACAATTAATAACGTGTCCTTTTTAATAATGGTTATTGGACAATTCAAATATAAGTGAAAAATGTCTACCTCTGAATTTTTCGATAACTTATAGATTTGATTGGTCAGTTTTCACAATATCTATACCCAAATTCTTTGAATAGTATTCCACAGAAATATATCATACTGAAAACGAAAGCAAGTAATTTAGTCACATTATTCATGTGGATTATTTTTATGGGAAATCATCTCATATATTCATACATTCTTCTTGGGGATAATAACACTTTAGACAGTTGAAATAGAATAGCTTCATTGGGAATGAGCTTTCAAGTAAGTATACATCCTGTTGGACATCAATTCTTGTTAACTCGAATCGAATGGACAAACTATTAATTCAGAGTAGTTTGCTTTCCTTACTCCAACTTATTATTGAAAGGAACATTTCTGGTGATAGAGCTGCATGGTAATTTAACAGATATTAGAATGAAGCCACTAAATCATTGACTGTATCCACAAATGGCTTATTTTGCGCATTTCATTTAAGTATAGAACACTTCAAGAGATTTACAGAGTAAATAAGTAAGAAAGAGTAAAAGGTTGCGAAGTAGTAGGCAAATAAATCTTTAAGTAGACTTATATTACCCTTTAACTTGTTTTATTCAATCCTGTCTATTTACGAAATCATTTTGTGTAAGATATTGATGGAGAATATTCTTCTCGAAATAACAGTGAACTTATTATGATCTAATATCCCTCCAATATTCTCCTAATTTGCTCTCCATTTTTCGGTTATTCTTGGGAAGAATAATGACAAATTCTTAGAGATCCACTAATTCTATCCAGCCTTGATTTTTCTCTAATATATAAGAGTTTTTAAATAGCTTCCCGCAGCAACAGTTTGTGAGTGTATTAAAACCTTGACATCCTCCTGGTGTAGGACAAACGCATTTCATGTGTAGTTTACAATAAGTTAAGACTGTAGTGTCAGTTTTTGAGTATATCATTAGTAATCGAGTTTTCTTTCTTCTTCCGGACTACATTCCTTGAAAATATTCAATTCATTTACATTTTCATCTATATATATATATAACTTTTGAAATTCTTCATCAGGACGATTTCATCGAACAGGTTAGTAAATTTGACAATTCAAGTAACTTTTGTGTAGTCAGAGGTAAAATAGTTGGTATATGAGTAAATGTGGTTATCGTATTTTTTAAGTCCTAGCTTTTCTATAACTAATCAGAACTATTCAGTCATTATCCTTATAGTGAGTGTTACAGCTAGTGATATAAAATGTTATTGTCTAATGGTTATTATTTCAATTATTTTGAAATTGCTCACCATAGGCCGGTATTTTTGTTCCTCTATTTCATTAAGTAATTGTCATCATTATACTAATTAATAGTCAGTTAGGAAAATGTGAGTACATTAGTATTTTAGAAATGTGCAAATTACACCATGTGTAGATATCATCTAGTCGAAATTAGTATGAACTTACAATGACTATTTACCATCTGATATGAATATATTCAAGCATTATGTATACAAGGACAAAAATCTCATTCTCTTTTATTATTGTTCGTGCATAAGAGCATCACGATGAGAGCGTAAAGCAATTGTATTCCTTTACTCATCTCATCCCTCTCGTTTAACTTCATCATGCATCTAACACTTAGCGGAATAGTCAATGTCCCCCCCCCCATGCTTAGTTAGTATTGTTCTTTGCTTCACAAAAAAATGTCGGACATGTGTGATATGTTTGTTAAAGTGTCTCCATTAATGAACACCTAATACATAAGACCAGGTCTGAATAATAGACAAGTGATGTCATACGAAACATTGAATTCGTTCGAATTACTGATAGCTCAATATTCCAACTAAACTAATTGAATCATAAGGAGGGAGAACAATCTTAATTTTGAGTAGAAATGCCATTGGTGTGATATAAGCAATTGAAAGGAGTGTAGAATTTACTATTTAATCAACCTTGTCTACTTTAAAATAAGATTTGTTTCCCTAATTTATTGATTAACAAAACAACAAATTGTTCATTTACAAAGTGTCAGTTAATAGATGATGAAAGACTAAATTTATTTTAACTAGTGATCATGAATGTTCAATTTGGAAATCAAAATAATCGTCTAGATTCAGAGGAATTGATTTATGAAAGTGCCGACAAATCTTAATCGCCAATAATTTACATCATCATTATTCGTTAGAGTTACTTAAAACCAATAGTGTAAAATACTTCATCAGTGTAATTTTCTAGATGTAGTAAAAATCATGTGTACAGCGTTTATTGAAACAGTTAGTGGTTCTCTATAAAACTGGTTATTTAAATTACCCGAGCCACAAAATTCATTGAAATGAATGGTTGCCATGACTTCAAAAGTTTATTATTACCAAAAACCACAATATGATGGCCAACTACTTGTGAATTAAACAAAAAACACTCATAATTTATCACAAAACTGCATTCATTATCGTTCTAAGACAGAGACGTTAATGTGTAAATTATTAGTTTGGTGGCAAGGTACTTAAGTTGGATAAAATAGGTACACTGGTGAAGAGTTGTGGTTTACACCAATCCTCTTTTTTTTAACTAATCTAGAATCTGAAGAACATATCTTCAGTTTAAACGATCTTTCACAGTCCATCTAACACAAATATTCTTTTTTTGTTTGTAGGTCAAACGCGGATAGCTAACTGTGAGTTACTTCTTAACAAGCTGCCAATTAACCCAGTCAAGCGAAACAGATAAAAGGTTCAAGATAAAAAGTCTAGCGCCTACGTTACTAAGTAATTCTGTAATTCGATAAGAACAAGTACAAGGAAGTATTGGTCATCTTAATCATGGTATACTGGGAATAATATAATCCCGAATTTATCCCCATTTACTACATTCACATAACTATATTCTTCGAACAGTATGGCTGGTTCAAATATTCTTAATCCGGAGAGGTATCACTATTTAGAACTTGAAAATAAATTATCTTTCCCGAGTTGTTCAAGTCAGGATGTGGAAATTCCCCATCAATGTCCTTGTTGCAAACAAAATTCTCCTTCCATGTGCTCACCACGATGTGTAAATGATTGTGCAGACTGTGATACATTAGGAATAGATTATAATCCAATTTTATCTACAAACAGTTCTACTAATAATCACAACCCATTTCACCAGCTTACATTTTTATCGAATCCCTCAAATTCATTCTCTAACGCCTTGAATAATGTACATCATGATTTGAAAAATACTAATTCTTTTTTGCCTACAGTTTCGTCTCCAGGTAATTCCTCTCAAAACACACTGAAATCTGATGAGAAGTTTTTTACATCTCAGCTTAATATGAAAAATAATGCCGAGTTGTCTACAAATCAACGAGCTATGTCGAATGAAGATAGCGGTAGCTGTGGTGATATAGAGACAATTAATAGTGAATACAGTGAAGAAAATAGTAATAGCACCAATTATCACCAAACTGATTACACTGATAACGTCTATCACATTAATCAGTCAAATCCAAATCTTCTTAAACTTTTATCTAATTGTAATCAGTTAGTGAGAAACCCATATGTAGAAGTATCATCATCATGGTATTCAACTCTACCTTCAATTTCAACTGTCAATACATTATTTCCACATAATGGTGCAAGACTGAACTCCTCACTTCTAGAGGATACATCGGAATGTCTTCAAGGGAGATGTATTACCCAAATCAAGGATAATAATAGTCAAACTAAGATTGAAAACAGTAACGAAAGTAAGCGGCTTCATGATTTTAATGAAGGTGAAATAATTTGTCCAAATACAAATTCATTATGGTTGTTAAATAACTCCATGGATAGAAAGAACACGGTAAAATTTGAAGAACCAGTTGATGTCAACATTACGATGAAAGAAGTCATTAAATCTCCGATTTTCAACCATCATTCTGATATATACAATTCCTCATTTTCGCTACCGACATCTTTCCCGTCTTCTTCATCTCTCTCGCTGATTCATAACTGTGAATATCTACAAATGGACAAACCTGTCACAAACTTTGTAAATCACACTCAGGTTACTACCGATTCTTGTATGATGCAATGTGAAGCTCAGAATTCAACCTCAACTATATATTGTTCATCATGTTCTTCTACTTCTTCAGTGTCATCATCATCATCTGATCAGCAGCAACAGTCACAGCAGTGCTTTCTTCAAACAGACATTACTCCATACTTAACAGCACAAATTAATTCTGTAGAATGTACTTACAGACAACAATGTAATTTGACTGACATATATGAATCCCATAATGAGGAACGGCAGCATCGACAGCAACAGCTATTTCTTCATCTTCCAACACCAACAGAGAGTATCAAGTGGATGCCTAAACATTTAATGATGATAAATGCTCAACACCACCAACAGCAACAGCTTGCGGAAAATCGTCAATCATGTGAATCTCATTTAATGTTCAATAAACGAAGTATAAATTATTCCTCACAAGCCACCATAGACAAACAGCCTACATTCCATGAAAGTAAGTAATGTGGTGTATGCTGTTCAATTACTAATACTGTTACAACTTTTAATCATTCGGTATTTCTTCCTGTAACTTGAAATAGATTTTTACTAATTGCTAATTAGGCTGCTTAACTACTTTGCTAAATGACTGAATTTTATTACGAGCTTTTGTTAGCACGTGGCTGTAAGTCAGTGAAAATCAAGAAATACTCAATAGTTTACTGAATATATGTTAAATCATTCAACAATAAATACCTGTGGCTGGTTGTATCATTACATTATATAAGATAAACGTCTGCTGACTGTTCAACAGAGGCCTTGATGGAAATACAAACTAGATTAGGTGCTAACATAATCGGATCATAATTAAGATGATCATTTACGTGGCGTGTATGAATAAAAGTTAAAATGGTTAGGATTAGAATCAGCTTAAAAAAGGCATATACCTCATTTTACTGTATAAGAACGCTACATGAAGTCCTGAAAAAATTAAAAATTTGCAAGACGTGTACTAAATCTTGTGTGGAAATGTTGGTGTTAATTTCGAAAACTTAACTGAGTGGTAATGAATTGGTGGTTAGATTAATCAGACATTAGTCCTATAGTTACGAGTTCATAGATTAGGACATCTGAATAGTGTCAATAACAGTAACATCCAATTTCGTGGCTTGATATCTAGTACATGAAACTGTACTTGTTTAGTGAGTGTCATTATGTTACCGATTAGGTAAAATGTAATTTCAGCTCATAATTAAGACTTTTGTTTGGTCTTAATTATTAAAGGTAATCTATTGCAAAATTTTCTGGTAACAACAATCCGTTTTATGTCTAAGTATGACACAGAGTATCTAGTTAGAACAATGACACACAACTTTCCAGAATGGTGTACCTGTTCGTTTGATCATATTCTCAAATACTACAGAGAGAAAAATTTCAATTAAAGAAGAAGATATTGAAACATATGAAAGACATGAATGTATAAGTAAATTAGACAAACATGCGACAGAATATTTAAGCTCAAATGAGGATAAATAGATAAATCTAAACCACTGGTTCATAAAATTTTTTAAAGTCAGATAATTTACAGAATTAGTGGTTAGTAAATTTCTTGAGTGGTTCCCTGTTCAAGTTTTATTCTGACTTAACAGTATTACAGCCGATAGTTTGTGATTTAATGTTAGTAACATATGCTGAAGTCATCTCCGATTATACAGACTGATTGATGCTTCTCATTGCAACATTGCCTGTTTGGTAATGGCTTGACACGTGGACTGGCTTTGGAAATATTAATAATGTAAACCTGTAGTCTTTTTGCTAATCTCACCCTTAAAGCTAGTGGAACAATGTTGTAGAATGAGATAGAGTGGGCTACCCTGCAGCGTAATTGGTAGATGAATGTTAGTCAATCATTTCATTACCATCATAGACGGCATAATTTGCCTTACACTTGCACCAACTCATTTACGCCAATAAAACTTAGTTGAAAAGATTAGCTTTTTGGACAGAATTCCCTGTTTATAGGCTTATGAAATACCAAATTATGTTCAATGGGTGCGAAATACATGTTTATTTTTCTTATTAAACTGCAGAGTATCGCGTGTAGATGATCATATATTGAACTGAGGTTTCTGCCTAATAGTATAATAAAATTCTACTGGAGGAATTCCATAAGGAATATCAATCACTGGTGTACTTGTGATAAATTGAGTCGTTTACACAAATAAGTTTATAAAAGTTGAACAAAACTCAAACATACTTCGAAAACAGAACAGGCTTATATAATATGAAGTGATCGATTTGATCAAACAGAACGAGAAGGAAGCAAGTTTCAATGATAGTTTGAATTTCAGTGAACGCTGATGAGTTTTTGAAAGAGAAAGAAATATCAAATCTGATTGGTACGAAATACATTGTTTCCTGTCAACAATAAAAACCCGTCAAGATAATTAGTTCATTTTTTAAGAAAACATTCAGATCCTTAAGCATAGCTTTTCTGAACGAATAACCATAATAGGACTGAAAATTTTTCGAAAATTATTTTGTATCTTCATAATAGCTCAAACAATATTTACCATAGACTATTATTTCACAGTTACAATCACAACATATAAGTCCTGTCAGTCCATGACGGCAAATAATATATGAATGTATCAGTCATCTAGAATTTGTTGACTTGAATTACATTTCTGTTAAAGGTTTCATCTGTTTTTCATATAAGTAATAGCACATACCTTTATTCAGTGTAAATCAGTAAACAGTGTCAAAATGTTGCCTTCGTTCACTATTTTGTATTTATCTAAAAAAGGATGATAACTGTACCAAAGAAGAGGCGGAAGGTCAGTCTATTCAAGGGCATATATGCATCCTTTATGTAACTCAAAAGTGTACTTTACGAAGTTTGTGCTGATGATATCCGAAAAGGCAATGAAAGCTACACGACTATAATCATCCAGCTCAGAGAATGCAATACCCCCAAAAGCAGTTTAAAATTCACCAAGGATGGGTTGAGTATTCAGTTATATCAAATTTTGATTATTTACCTAATTTTTGAAATCAATGTTTACCTAAGATTCTTCAATATAATGATTTGTGCTGGTGTTGAAGGCAGGTTATCAATGTGCACAACTTTAATGTTGGGTGTATACATAATAAATTATACCACCGTGATAGACAGTAGTCAGTTATTACTATATATATATATATATATATATATATATATATATATATATATATATATATATATATATATATCAGTAAAAGTGATATCAGTGCACATTGAATCTGACAACAGTTTACAGATTAGTCACATCACGTTATTAAATTGGTGCTTATTTTCAGGTTATCTTCTCTTTATTCATTATTCTTCTATTTTGCTTATTCTTGTAATCTTAATTAGTAAAACTAAATACCACTAGATAAGAGTAAGATGATATAAACGTGTCATTAAAGTACATATTTTTTGAGATGTTTAATCATGCAAATAATGCTATGGTGTATGTAAGTACACATAACTATAGCTAAGATGGTGGATACTGTTGATAATAAGTCTGGTAACACCTTTCAACTTCGACACTATACTAAACTGAAATGAGTCTAAATGCTTGTTATAATCAAAATGTATAAATACTCATATATATACGAGTTGTCCATACGGGTAATTTATATGATGGTGGAAGATGTATTTACATTGTATAAGGTATTTGTGGTAGCATGCTTGAAACTGACCACATTACAGATGCAAGCACTTTTGCTTTTCTGTTCACACTTCATCCAAGCGCATTTTCTCAATTATGTCACGTCTGATTTTAGTTTGCCTGATGTTGAAATATGTAGTAACTAAAATCATTTCATCACAATGAAACAAATTACAATGTTGCCTTCTATAGCACTGAGAACTTTGATTGCTCAACATAGAAGTTATTGTGTTATCAATACTAATTAGGTCAATGGAATATAGCAATAATTTTTTCAGGTATCCAATTATCGATAATTTTCTGAACAAATTCCACCATAGAGGAATTAGATAGAATAACTAATAATTTTTGGTTAAGAAATGATGTGTTAAGATTGACATTATTTAGTTTAGTATAACCTGACTTGTCTTTATTCGATATGATTCACAGTACTTCCCCAGTTGACTGACTTGGTGGTTTCTGATAAGTGTTTGCAACCTCAAACCACTCATCACAGTGTTACATTGATTAATCGCGGAAATGAATCCTAAATTATTAAGCTGAGACTATAAACGAATCATCTATGTTTTGTTTAAAAGCTCCCTTCTATTTGAATGGTACTGATGTTCAAAATAGTGGTGAAAACTAATATTTTTTGCTAGGGAAGTCATTTGTCAATTAAATCATGTTGATACTCTTGTTATACATCAAAATAAGATATTGCACCAGTGAACATCAAAAAATGGTTCATACTTCATTGTGACAGTGGTGTACTATTCAAATAATAAGCAACAGTGTAATAAGAATTGAAATGTCTAACTATTTGAACAGCGTGCAATCAGTAGTTTGACTGGATTATCTTCAATTTCTGTTCTAGCAGTTGTACGTTAGAATTTAAAATTAACTAGAATTAAAAGTTATCAGGAACTTTCTTTCAAAGTATAACAGCGATTTACAAGTGATTTCTTACAATTTGAATTCCTACTTCAAAAAAGGTTATAAATTGGCTTGAAAATTATTTCATGTATTAATGCATGCAAACAGATAGAGATACATAATGGAAGATGTCGAAAATCAACTCATGTTATCATCGATCACTCTAAAAAGATAATATTGACTTCATTAGTCCAGATTACTAACTAATTTATATCCAGTATGGGTGTCTCAAGAGTTATCTCACTATATTTTACAATCTTTTCTTGAGGTTGACACATAATCGTTATGATTGGAAACAAGCATAAGGAGAATTTTCATCTCCTTTAGAGAATCGCCGTCAAATTTCTAAGATTTCATGCTAATATCGAATGTGTTGGTTACGCTCGTGCGCTTTGTCAATGTCTGTCGATTATCCCTGAGACGTGGAAGTGACTGAGTAATTCCACAAAACTTATGTGAACATCGAATGACGGGAGTACGAATTTCTGATCCTAACAACAAACCGAATACTGAAACCATGTGGTATTTTAGTAGATTATGAATAAGGCTGTTAAGTAACATGACATTTAGTTTTAAATTTTGTCGGTGACCATATCTTGTTACTACAGTAGTTATACTGATTTACTGTCGGGTAACACATTTGTATACAGTAAGCTATAGTGAACTACTACCAACATTTAAGTGTAGTGTTTACCATAGGAGCTAAGAGACTACGAATTGCTCTTATAAAGTGCAATTCACCATTAACACTTCTGTCGCACAGTATACAAGTCCATGAATTAATGAGAATATGTGAAAAGATGAGTGGATATTAAATAACAAGTAACATGCGTCTATAAGCGCTTGTTTATTTCATAAATTTCAGCTTACACAAAGTGATGCTTTCGTATACACGCCTACTAGGTGGTTTTTCAGATACTAATTGTTGCTATATTTTCAGTTTTGAGAGGACAAGGTTTACTTTATTAGCATATTTAGTCTCTATCTATAAGACAAATATGTCATCCAATAACACGTTTAACATACACATTTACTTAGAAGCGTGTAGCTATGTATTCTATCTAACTAAATTAAAACCTGTTTATCATTGTATTGGCCTCTAGACATCATTAATATGTAGAAGGATTGTTTATTTATCAGGGTGACAATAATGATATTTCATAGTACTTGTACTTCTGGCTCTCCTTCCCCCCACTACCTCATTAAAATAAAAAAAACATCGAAAAAGAAAAACGAAAAGGATAGGTAAACAAACGTTATGTACTTAATGTAGATCACCAATTGCGTACACACACGAAGGCAATACAACAATACTACCTAATACATATACAATGATAATAATTTTCATGTTTGTATGCATGACAGTTGATAACTGAGTTCCGGTGTTAAATACTTTAGATAAAAGCGTACAAAAATCAACTGTTCCCTTCCAATCACTTTTCTTTCTTTTCTGGTTGTTTTTCGTTCAGTTTGTCTTCTTTTCTGTGAAATAAAACTTATCTGGTTGTCATGAGAAGTTGTCAGCGAATGAACAATTGTCATTAGTTGTTTGTATTCGTATCATTTATCTCAGTTAAATACCATTGAAAACCATGGAGCACTTAATAGCCGTTTCGTCCTAGTAAGGAGCTTCTAAATGGCGCATGTATTCGATTCTGCTACTGAGTCTAACCCTTGTTCTTCAGGTTTACGTAGAACCTACAACAATTTGCACCATTAGCCGGCTTGTGTCCAGTAATAGAATTCCCATTCCCGTCAACCTTTAATATAGCACGACGACCACTCAATACCATTAGTGATAATTATTTCACTCCCGACGTTCCTGAAACCTACCAGTCATGATTACTCACTAGAACTTTAGGAACATCCTGAAGTTAGTCACCAGTGAGCTAATTATATATATATATATATATATATATATATATATATATATATATATATATAGTGAGAAACACAGATTGCTAAAGGTTGTGTAGATGTAAAGTGATGGATTTTTTGCATTATCTATTATAGTTTTGATTTCGACAGGATTCTATTATCCTGGTGTAAGAGTATAAAGGTACCACCTATCAAATTCCAAGCTGAGATAACCTTTGAATATGTGTGTATGGCACTTGTGTTCTCTGAAGATGGTTACTTATTGTTTAAAATTAATTTATGTAGTGAGTTAGTTCATGATTATAAAAGGTTCACCATGAAACTATTCATTACCCCCGATACAAAGCCATAAAAATATCTACAGTTTTCACTGTTGCACAATTATCTATCACTAGATTTCATTCTAACCAATTCAGACAATCAGTATGTGATTGCCATCCAAAGGTGAACTTATACTGCAGGACTTTTTTGAATGATTGTCAATGATGTCCACTTTTTAATAAGTAAGTTAGGTTACAGTGACAATCCATGGAAAACAGAATTTCACTTACAATACAGTTTCGTGATATTCACAAATCTTTCTAAAAAACATTCTATCGGTTATTTTAAAATGTGTAGTTTGCAAATTATTGAATTGTATTTAAAGTCATAAAACCTTCACTTTCTTTGGATAATGGTTAACAAAGTGACATGTAGTCAGGTAGCTACTGTGGAATTCTCAAAATGAAAATCTTCATTGTTTTATTTGGAAACAGATCTCAGAGCACTTCCCAGCTAACTTCATACGTAAAAGTTAGATTAATTAAATAATGCATAAAACTACTCATTTTGGCTCTCTGTCTCTCTAAACTGTATACATTTATTAGTAAGAGCTCTGTGTATAACACTGAAAGTATTGTACCAAACAAGAAATCTTCACTGTTTTAAAATAAACTACACACGTAATTGTGATACATTACATGATTGATCAAAACATGCACATTACTTGACGGTTATCTTAATATATAGTGACTAGCTGTGTACACTGTCACCAGGATGTTTCATTTTTTTTAAATACGCTGATAAATGTTTCTGAATACATATACGTTAAGCGACAATGATGTTTTTTCATTCTTCTAAAGTAAAATACTCTGAAAATGATGCAACCTGATTGTACACAATAAGAGTGAATACTTTTGCGGTGTAGATATTGTCTATTTTAACAGAATTTTTGAAGTGATAATATTCATTCTATGTAACCAAACTATTTCCATACATTGCATAGTTTCCTTTATTCCAATGAGTTATCTCTTTCAGTTACCTTCTATGACACCACTTTTCTCTTGATAAGCGAGATCTCAAAGATGAGTTTATAGTTAACTTCCTCATGCAAACGAATGTTACATATAAACTAATTTCTTTGTCTTCCCAATACAATGTCATGTTGTTATCCGGTATTATTTAATCAGAAAGTTTCATGTGAATTTCTGTTTCAGTCTATATGATGCTAATAAAGCAGACTGAATATAGTTATGTTTAATATTAGCTGACTTTATCGATGTATAAGAAATGTGATGTCAAAATAAACACTAAAGGTTAGTACAATATGTAACAGTGATTTGGTTCGCTTCGTCAGGCCAATTCACTGTACATTCATGTCCAATTTATTCATCTTATGCTAAGATATGCTGCATAGAGTTTATTTTTTAGAAAATGTTCAGAAAAATGAATATAATTTGACAAATCTAATGAAGAGTGACATTCTGCACTGGGAATTTTACTTCTTGGCTATTTAGATCTCCTATGACTACTCTTAGGGCTAAGTCATCTTGATAGTAACTACTGGATGATTCAAGTTTTAATCATTGATTAGAACGTACACATCAAGCACGGCATAGCAACACATCATTTAATTATTGTTATACTACACATTATTTCATTTAGACAATATAGTTTAATTTACAGCGTCTATAGGCTGTTGACTTTTGATGGAGATAGACGAAATATTAGCTATTTAGTCACTTACATTCTTTTTTAAAGATAATGTTATTTGGACAAAATTCCTATTTGAAGATTAAATTGCTTGGTCTGTCTAACATTCCGAATATATTCAGAACATGTTTAGAACAAAAGCTATAAACCTGTTCCAACCATAGTAATAGTATGAATATGAAACAGATCTTCATTTACTTCTACTAACTTTTTCGGGGCAAATAATGCCTAATTGAATTAGATTGTAATTTAAAATACCGTTTACAGTCAACATAAATTATGAAGCGCATATTTTGGTTGTGTTTCCTAAAATTATTAATCATTTAAGCTTCACGTGATCCCATAGAGGAACCTTTAAGAAAATCCTTGAATTAAAACCAATAGTTATTTTGGACTGACTGGCTTTCATTAGTTTTGTAGTTGATGATAGACATTGATAAATAAAAGAATCTATGAAGTGAAAATTGCTCGAAAATTGACCTTTTAATAGCCAAATTCTGATTATTGTAATGCGAAAAGCGAGTGTGACTTTTTAAATGGTAATTATTCTATTCGCCGTCAGGTACAACGGCTATGTACGGTTATCCACTTAATACCTTGCCTGCTACGTTACTTAGAAATTAAATACTCAACTACCAATCTACCTTTAATAGGCAGGAACTTATCATTTCATATTTTTTTACTATTCATAATTCACGTATTGCTTCATTGACTCTCTCTGACTTGACCAGAACCTATCTGACCAAATCTAGTATGTCGACTTTTTTCAATAATTCATACACTCATGATTGACACAATTACTGTATTAAAAGTTGTTCCATTCGTAAATTATCGGATAGTCTTATCAGTATATCTTTTTTTTATCGCATTTAGTTGGCTAGGTCCATTGATCGTGAAACATATAACGTTCTAAAATGAATCGATTTATGTACAATTTTTAATAAGCTGGTTATCGTTGAATATTTTCAGCTATTAGATTACTTATGATGAATCTTCCTTACTACCTCCTAGAATTTATTTGAAGTCATTTAATATGCATTGAACTAGAAATATCAACCGTGTTTCATGAATACATACCACATTTGGTTTACATTTTATGTTCCAGAAATATTCAAGGGAATATTGTGTTTACCCGTAATTCCACTACTGATCTTTACAAACATCTCTCTATTGTGACATGTTAAGTTTGTGCTTAACTTAAACAAGTGGAGTGCTATCACTGAATATACCTGATCACTTGATGGAAATATGAGCAATTATCTCTGTACTATCTAACTTAGGAATTAGAGCAACACACATAAATGACAGTATTGTTTTCAATTAAATTTTCATCAGACTTTACTCTTACACACAGTAATATTTATGTGCAAATATGAGAAATATCAGGCTAATCAAGGCAATTTATGAAACAGTAGTGACAATGAAATAGAGGTGCAAATTGTTAATCAAAGGACAGATGCACTAGTAGTGATAATAGGAATAATAAAATAACTAGAATAAATGTTTTAGTTCAGGAAGTAAGTTAAAACTCATTGAGATAAGAAAACCAAGAAACACTTAACAATTGTTTCATACTAGTACGGGACCTCTAAGCAGTGCCCACTGTAGATTCTATCCCAAAGGCTCCCGGCTGGGAAACGCCTAACCCTCTGTACCAATGGGCCAGCATCTGGTGGTATAATTCCTACTTATTGAGATAAATTTAATAAAATAACACTTGTCAAAAATAATTACGTAATATGAAGATGTGAATAGACGATTCTGATAAAATAGGTGGTGGAAACAATAAACGAGAGGCGAAGATAGAATAACAGAATATAAAAGATACGTAAAATACATTGAATCAATTGTTCAGTTTTATTTGACCAAGGAAGAGATACGGGTGCTACATATTCGTTCCTAATACACAAACTAGGGTTATTGGTCCGAACCCAAAAGTCTTCTGATGTGTGTAATAGGCAAATTCGGACCCTATTAGGAATGTCGAATGAGCAATAAGATTTGATTAGGGTATAATGAAAATTGGTTTAATCAACAGAGACAAGTGATGCTTTGATTACCAATAATATTTTCACGTAAAACTTACGTATGCTCCTATGAATGAACTGATGTTGATATCAAGATATCAATGATATATAATGGATATAATTGTTTCATTTAAAAAAACAGTTCACACCTACCAGGTAACATCTATAAAATGTCAATGTGTAGCACAGATTTAGTAGTTAGAGTAGTAATGAAAAAGATTTGTGTTGGAGTGCCTAATAAAACGGTGCTTCTTCATAAGTGATTTCCAATTTAAATCAATTACTACGTGTTCATTTTTGCAAAAAAATGAATTTTAATGTGACATTAACTACTTTTAAATTGTAAGTAGTTTTTTGGTTGATTTATTTGTGAAACAATAAAAAAATAGCTTAGTAAATAGTCAGTGACTTCGTCAATATTATTATACTCACTAGTAGGAATGGCTTTATTTAACAAGACTGTTTTTTTACTATTCTAATATTTTTCTATTCTCGAATGAATTAAGTCCTGAAATAGCAGTTGCTTGCTTTAATAAACACAGCATATGTTGTTATCCCATTGTAAATGAAGTTTTATATAGTCTCAGTTTTCTCTGTACATATTCATGTATGTGTTCTATGTTTGTGTCTGAATACATAGATATGTCATCATGTACTCATTACAAAAGTGGGGCGGTAGGTTGTAGAGGAGAAGTGAGGCGATGGAATATATAATTGTTCATTTGTTTTTATTATTGTGTTCTTTTAGTTTTGTTTCGTTTGCGCGTTATACTTCATTTACTCCTCTCCCCCCTACGCCTATTATTCACTAGCGTTAATATAGCCTATCATAACTAAAAATCAGATGAGAACATAATTTGTACCTTAGGTCATAACAACAGTAATCTCACCGCTGTTCTACTCATCACCGCCCACCTCAATAAATATATGAAGTTCATTTTTTTGTTTACTTACTGGTACTGATAAGCCGAACAAACACAACAATGACAGCGGTCACTAATCTCGTCCATGTCAATGCAGAAATATGTATACATATACATGGCTGCATATTTTCCTGTGTTTATTTTTCGTTGAGTTCTTCTCTTACTTTGTTTTTCTGTTTGTCGTTTACTTACTCCACCACCGTATTTTACTCCATCTAGCATAACTAAAATAAAGTCAAGTAGACTAGTTAGTAAGTTAGTTAGTTAGTAAATAAGTTAGCTAGCTAGGTAAGTAGAGACTGAAGTTGTAAAAAGAACAAGTAACCAAAATAATAGTAATCAGATGAATAGATGAACTAGGTAGTCTCTACTGGGAAATATGTATTTTTTATAGTTCGACCTAAATAGCAAGCATATTCCTGCTTAAATTTTGCATCTGGTTTACTGAAATAAGTTTTAGTATAATTATTGTAACGAACAGCTTTACTCACTGTACTTGCATACTTAATTTCACAACGCGTTAGTATGTACATGTTCTGTGGGTGTGTCTACTGTGTACAGAAAATAAACGATTTCTTGTTCAAATCTGGAAGTTATTAACTGAACTGGAATTTATTAACGTAATAGTAGTAAGAAGCATATATCTAACTAGGTTAGTCTTTGAAGTCTTAGTCATGATAGATATAATATAAGCTCGTATACACTGTCTAACGTTTTGTGGTACAAGTAATACTATAGAAATAAGTCTTTCAAAATGACCAGCTATCATAAGATTACTTAGAACGAAGTTATTATTATGAACAGAAATCATCTGAGTGATCATTCAAACGAAGGAATTAATGAAAATTTTCGGACTAACAAAAGACATTTCTTAATGTAAGAGATGTGTTGCATGGGTTAACTAGGATGCATAACTTTTAGGTCAACGAACTGACGGCTACATCTTCATCAAGAGAGTTAAGTGAGAAACATTAAGACCAACCAAATCATAATCTAATACTTTTCATTTTTAATTACTTATTTAAATGATATCAAACTAAACTAATGTGACATAATTTCACACAACTAAATCTTGATTTGTATAAGTTTTAGTATCGTTCAACAGCGATGAAGTTTTGTTTAGATCTCAACTTGAGTTCAAATGAAAAAAGATGACATTTCATGAAACCACTAAATGTGAACGTACTTATGCAGTATCAATAATTTTCAAGTCATTTAAATAATTGTTCATTTCTAGTGAATAAGGAACTCCCTAAATTCAAAGCTCTTTTATCTTTCCTTAAGAAAATAATGAATTGTGATGAGTATTAAATATTAGCCTTCAGTTGGCTAGGGTCGAGAATCTTTTGATGTTACCGCCTTTCCTGAGATAGATGGTTGTATTTGTTGAAGTAGGTTCTGACTTTTGCCAGAAGACAATTAAATGTCTGTAATTAAACCACCTAACTCAAAGGACTCAACAGCATCAGAAGTATTCATTCAAGCTGAAAAATCTACCTCATTTTGTAATGAATCAATCAGTTCACAAATTACAGTGTTTGTAAGTCATTGTTACTAATTCTGTCAGCTCCAAGTAACAGGTTTATAATTCTAATGTATGCAATGCATTCTCTCAAAGAAGTTGGTACATTGAAAATATTATTTGGTCGAATCTTCATCCATTGTTGAACGTTCATAAATCTAGAGTAGAAGTGGTCATGACGATTGAGGGACGAAGTAATAGCCAACAAACGTTCAGGAGTGTAAAATATTGTTTATTAACTTATTATTTCAGACGTGTTTATGACTTGTCAAACCGTATGAACATGTGTTACTATTACAAACATTGTATTATCAAGTATTTTGTTTGACTGAATAATATACGCTTACAATTACATGTGTCGTTGCTGTTGATTGGCTTCTGGGTTAAGGATAGCTAGTGTTCTGAAGGCTTACTATCGCAACCAATCAACTCTTTTAGAATAACTTACTTGTCACATTCCTAGAACCAAAATCCCGATAATCTACTAATTTTACGAGTTTAGGAAGATTATTTTTAAATATAACTCAAGTCGTTGTAGGACAAAATTAGATAAAATATTCACATTCTTAAATCCATAGCTTAAGAAAACTAGAAATTACACATAATACTAAGAAGAAATTGTTGAAAAACACTTAAGACGATGCAAGTGGATGATTTAAATGAGTTTTGGTAAGTTTATAAGCGAGAAAGCACCATTACACAGGTCAATAACCAGATTTCTTTCATTGGTGACTAATCAAACACGTTTTTTTAAAGGAATCTAAACAAAAATGTAAAAGTTGTTTCAGGATAACGTCCACTAGTAGATAATTTTCCCTTTGAAAAATTCCCTCCATTTTTAAAACAACTAATAACTACCTTCTAATTGCTATTGTTCTGTTTCCACAAAATAATCTACTAGCTCCTCAGTGTGTACAATGTGGAATACTGAATACTGAAAATCAGAATTGGGTTTTCGATAGAATGACTGAACTTTATTTATGCAATGAATGTGATCAACAAATCAGTAATGACAATAATAGAATTCAGTCAACAAGGAAGATGGTGCATGCACGAAGTGATGAAGTAAAACCAATCTATGATCCATTAATGAATCGCAGAACACTGGATAGAAGTCGATCGTATATAGATCAAGATAATGGTAATTTATCAGTGCTTATCTGGAGTGAAACTAAATCTTACTCAAAAGACCCTTCATTCGTATTCACTCCTACAAGCAATTTTAGTGAGATAGGTACGTAGTTAACACAGCTTTCAGTAATTTTAAAATTTTTATCGATGGATTGATGGTTTTAAATAATGCGACTAACTGTTCAATAGCAATGTTTTCACACAACTTGAACACCAACGATAATCTTATGATCCATAGTTTATCATATCTCACCAGTGATAGCTTCCAGTTTTCGGAGCTAAAACGAATAGCACTATTAAAGTCAGTTATTTATTTGAAAACCACCAAGTCAAGATCAAACATATTATGACTACGAAAATATTAAATGACATGTAAAGTGTTTGTCAAATATATGATAAGTTATCAACCAGTCACTTAAATAGATCCAGCTAGTTTTGATAAACTAACTTGGATATATCATGCATGAGCATGACTCCAAACGTATCAAACAACTGTCCAGTTTTTCATCACTCTGATCCGCCTACAAAAACTTACAAATCAACGTGGGTGGTTTTCAACTTGCGCCGGTGTTGTTGTTCGGTAATATATTGTTTTAATGTCCTGCAAACGCCCGAAAATACACCTTAATTCCATGTTAAGGTGTGGTTTATACTTTGAGTGTCTAGTAATTGATTGTCAAATTGAAGTTGGTTACAGTTGTCATTTTGATAATGATGATAATTATTATACACCTCATTACTCACTATTTCGAAACGTGCATTTATCTTGTTTAATTTTATCTAACATCAGTAAAGTAACACAGAAAAGATTTTGAATAACATAAAATATGGCTTATTCATCCAATTAACAGTTGCATGCTTTAAGCTGAAACCTTCATAAAATACTTTATATGCCCTTTATAGTTCAATGCAACCAGATCCCTTTATAAATTTGAATAAAGCAATAAGAAGAATATTTACAGAATAGAATGGATTCATCAGTTTATTTCGAAATCTCTTATCAACTACAGTCAGTCTAAAATTACAACGAATGATATTGAACTATACGTATGACATACTTTATCTGTTCAGGTTGAGATGAATGTACTGGATGAAAATAGAAGTCATAATGATGAGAATAGAGATACCAGATGTGTTTATAATTGTAGTTAAATTGAACGAGAATTTATATGCTACAAATGAAGAGTAGAAAGAGAGGTGGGTGGTAGGGTGATGGTGGTGGTAGTGAGGGGAATAAGGTAATCGTTGAGGAAGTAAAGGAAAGAAACTATTACATAATCGGAAGAAAATCGAAATCAATGATTACTTGATGGATCCTGAACGAAACTGATTTCAGTTTATGAAAATCTGAGTGACTGCATAGGAACTAGGATGCTATGCTTGAACGATAAAATTGATGAAGTAATTGAAAATTACCTTATGAATAATAGAAATTTGAAGAAGTTTATTAAAAAGTACGAAAACACAAAAATCCTTAAATCGACAAGCATCCGACTATGAACAAAAAGTTGGTCCTCATATATCTAACATTCATAGGTTATGAGACTTCTACAATAAATAATGAAAGAATCAGGATGGCACTAAACAGAACCTATACTGCACCACACCCAGTCTCCTTCAATATCACCAAACACTCATCGCTCACTCAAACGTAGATTGATATCTTTCATCCTCAACGATATATCAATGAATTCACATGTATTTCCAGTTGCAAGTAGATACGAGGAACTCAACGAAGGGATTCTACCAGGTTTTCTCAACATGTTCCCAACAACCTATGTTTGAAAAACAGTAACATTCTCACAAATCTAATCTCCAAACCCCGTTTCGACGGTGGACATAATGTAATTGTTACGGAAGCACTGAAAATGATCAACAGATAAGTAACACCATTATTACAACACTTTACAAACGCAGTCACTATCAGACGTTTTAAACGCAACCTTCAAATACAGAAAAACAGCGTGATATGCTTTTCACCACCGTGGTGAATATAACTGGTTTTCCTTACACAAACACTCAGATGTTCATAAACTGAAATCAGTTTCGTTCAGGATCCATCAAGTAATCATTGATTTCGATTTTCTTCCGATTATGTAATAGTTTCTTTCCTTTACTTCCTCAACGATTACCTTATTCCCCTCACTACCACCACCATCACCCTACCACCCACCTCTCTTTCTACTCTTCATTTGTAGCATATAAATTCTCGTTCAATTTAACTACAATTATAAACACATCTGGTATCTCTATTCTCATCATTATGACTTCTATTTTCATCCAGTACATTCATCTCAACCTGAACAGATAAAGTATGTCATACGTATAGTTCAATATCATTCGTTGTAATTTTAGACTGACTGTAGTTGATAAGAGATTTCGAAATAAACTGATGAATCCATTCTATTTTACAAATCTTGTTCTCCTTAATAGTTATCGCGTTAACTGTAGAGGGTCTGGATGGACCAAAAAATCAATCAAAATATTAATCGTTAGGCATAAGCGACAAAAGAAACTAATCAAATATATTTTCTAGAATATATATAATTCATATCAGACTGTTTCAGATATCTGGTTGTAAGTTTAAAAGCTGGATATCAGGTTTTCAGAAAGCATTACTGATGTTTCAATGGTTTAATTTTACTGTCAAAGATGAAGTGATTACTATTCAATAGGATTCGATTTTCGTTCTGTAAAGTATGGTTTGCTAATTATCATATACTTATGTTGAAACAACTACAATTCATTTTAATTTTGAAAAATTGAAAGGGAAATATATTACTGCTTCATTAATTTAAATGATCATTTTCAATTAATAAACTCTTTTTCAACTCCTAACTTTCATGTAAAAATTATCTATCTACTGTTGTCCCTATCTTAATCACTAGCAGATAAACACTTACAATTGCAGTCACCTCAAGAGATTTCAGATTATCCATCATGGTCACACTGCACAACGGATATGATGAAAGATATGACAGTTAACAATGAATTAATTGTTTCTTTGGAGAATGATAGAAAACTGACAGAATCATCCAATTCAGTAAGTTTTAATTTTTGCTTCTATGGTTTACTTGGTGTTTACTACATTTACTGAAAAATCGTTTTATGCATATAAAAACATGACAGTATTAAACATTTTACTTTGTTGAAACAAATAACAGAGATTGAATACAGTTAAGAGATTTTATTCCCTTACACTTATAACATGTAATATGATAGTATAATACGTAGTTGAGCGTTATTAGACATTGATAGAGACAATAAAGTGAACTAATTACAATCATCCTACATACAGACAATAAGTCATAAAAGACACCATGAACTTTTCTCATTGTAATAAGTTAACTTGCAGTTGAACAGAATAATGAAAAAATAACAAATTAGAAGTTTTAATTAAATTGTAAAAATACTGGAATAATCGTAATAACTTTTTAGTTTTTTATCTTTGACTTAATAGGATAAACTTGTATTGAATATCCATTGTTTCTGGAAAAAGTTCAGAAACTTGGTTACAGCATAGAGGAACATATCATTTATGTTAGCTTGTGGTGGGTTAAAATGGAGCGAAAATCTTTCTAAGAAAAGATGTACTTGCTAAACATTATATAACTTTTTAAACAGATTCAAGACTCGTAGTATGATCATATCACTTTTATCTAACATTAACCTTGAGCATACCGTATCTGTTAGTCCAACGATAACGGAATGGATACATATTACTAATTCATTTTTGACCTACCCTTAAATATATTCGACACTGTGTTCATTCCTCTGTTAACCCAATGTTATAATCACAATCATTATATGCTTATCGAGGCGCCTCTCTCAGGACGAGTATATGTCAAGCGATACTGATTAATTGCAATTCTAATATAGATAACGTGAAAGTGCAAACAGAAACACATTAAAGTGGCGTTTAATCAAAATTTTCACGCAAACAAGTAAGCTAAAATACTCAGTTTCTTGTCTCCTATCTCAAGTTATTGTTATAGAGTGTGCATAAAACACTTAGGTAAGCAGTGAATAACTTTCTGTCCTACATAACTAATGCCAATTCATGACTGTTAGTATACAACGATATCATTTTACTTTAATGACTACTACACAATAATCCAGGGCATTCCAAATTTTCTGTATTCATTTACATTTACGGCAGAATTTACAGTTTCTCTTTGCAAACATTATTTATCATACACTATTTCTTTGTTTGTTTTCTTAATAATCAGAAGTTAAGTATCACGAACTCTACACGACGTTCCGGACAATTTTGCACCAACTGCAATACTTCAGCAACAACACTGTGGCGTCGCAATACGGAAGGGGAGCCAGTCTGTAATGCTTGTGGATTATATTACAAACTTCACAAGGTTAGATAAGAGACAAGATTGTAAATGTTTTCTACCATTTTGAAATAAGAACACAACTTACAAACTGTAGCTAATTATCATTTTATGCTATTTAATTTATTCTACGGATCACAGTGGCATAAAATAATCTGTTTTGACATACATGCGATTTGTTCAAAGAACAAGAGATGTTTGGGAACCTTGTACTTTCCGATAGTACAAGTAAATGCTGATGAATTGAAAAAATCATCACTGCTCACGACTTTAGCAAAACATTCGTGCAGAAAAATTCGCATGTGGATATTGTAAAAAGAAGTGGCTAGTTCTCCTATAAGACGATCAAAGAACTATCGTTCTCGCAGAAAGCATCCAGCCAACATTAACTGACTATGAGCAAAATAATCTAGTCATCTCTAAACTATTTTTATCCAAACGTCCCTTCTACTAACCAATATATTATTACGTTAATTCGTCCGGATACCTTATATTTCTGGACAATTTTAATCTGACAACACCTTGTTATCCAGCAAACTATTATACATTCTGTATTAACCCTTGATGAATCTTCATAATAGTTTCCTATTTTATTACTGACTAGCTGTAAAAATTAAATGTAGAATACGACTGAATAGCTCGAGTAAATGAAAAGGAAACTTTCTTTACTGATCTGTCTTTACTTCATTATTAAGGTTTACGTCTCCAAAGGACCTTTCTACTTTTAAAGAATAAAAGCATATTAGATAACTTGAAGTTATTTAATAAGCCATATTTTACACATACACTTCAGACAAGACTTATAATTTCAATTATGCTTGTAAACTACTGATAATTTAAACAGTAGTTAAATTGTTTCAAAAACTGTTTTGAAGATTGAAGAAATGTATTCCATTAGTCAAGATACTTCTTTATGTAGCTGTATGAATTTATAGAACCTAAGCACTTGACGCATAGGCCACCGGCATGAAAGATTTTTGTGTGTAGAAGAAGTTTCGGAATAATATGGTAAAATAAAACGGATAAAATATTAGAACCCAATGAAAGTGTTCATAAGTGTTAATGTCAAGATAATACTCTATGAACAAACACTTTAAACTTGAAAGAATCATTGTCAAGTAAATAATTAACCCCGTAGTCACTAAGTTACCTTCGATTCTTTTAGAAAATCTGCTTTAACAAATAAAATACACTTTCTGAATTGTTGCTATTACAGTTATTCGATGGTGGCGCTGATAACGTTGTCTAGAATATCAACAAGATTTTCTCTAGTAAACGATTGAATTTAATAGACTCGCAACCACAAACGAACATTGACATGAACGCCAAATCTTGTTTATCATAAAGATGTCTATGTTTTTATAGATGATTAGTCTGTTGTCCTAGTGCTATAAGCTGTATGAGAACTTTCACTTTTCCAGTATAAATCCAGCTTCAAAGTTTTACACCCCTTCTTCAGTAAAGAAATATACAGAATGTCTGTGATATTTATGAAATAGAAAAGGATGATTTAATCCAATTACGATACTAATGAATATAACAAGGAAATGTTTTTAAATATATGATTTGCTATTCTACTTGATGAATGTGATCATTTGTTATTGAATACTTTCAATTAGTGATAATTAATTTTGTCTAGTCACTCGTTTTCCTACATCCCTAGATAAATCGTCCAATATCAATGAAGAAAGAGGGAATTCAAACTCGTAAAAGAAAACCAAAAGTGAACACGCTAAAACCTAATCAGTTGTATGTTACGAACTCCACTCGAAGTTCTGGAAAAGCTATCAACAGGTTAGTAACGCGGATGGATGGTTCAAAACAAGTGAGTTTTCATCAAAAATAAGCACGAGTACAATAGTAAATATGTCTACTAGTGTATATACCAAAAGCCTTAGTAAACATACATTAGTTAAGTAACTGGATACAAACGGCAAGAAATACTAAACTTCAGTTTCCTGCTAGTTTATACTAGTCGACAAGTGTACCTGCATCCTCGTACAAGTGACTCCACAAACTCATTTCATTCATATTTAGATTCTGAAATAAAACTAGTGTGCACTTTAGACTGCAATTAACCTCCTGTAGACCTCATATGCTTCCATAATGACAAGTGACTGAGTAATCTTTACTGTTGAATGCACCCAATCGCCTAACACCTAAACACAGTGAAAGCTATGTTCAGTCATTCAAACTAAAATCTGTATTGAAAATTGATCAAGAGTTTTATTGAGATTGAGGGTTAATACTGATTACTATTCAGTGAACAATTAATGTAAATAGTCACTTAAACTAGATGTAAGAATTATAAACAGCTTAGTTCAATCTGTAAACAACCCTTAATTTGGATAAATGAGAAACTTACTTGTTGTCACAAGTAAGTGTAAAGTTCGAATAAGCTGAACTAGCGATTAACAGAATACGCCGTTGAATGTTACTGCCAACTGGTTGAATTCATTTATTATTAATTATAATGTTGAGTCCAGTTTTGAATAAAAATCACCAACAATGTGTCTTTATTAAGTGCCAAGTTTAAGACATGATTTATTTGACAAATAACTTGACATGTTGTTTGATAATGAGGACATGAGGTAAATACAAGCAAGATAAAAGATTTAGTGAAAAATATTGTGAAAATGTTACATGAAAGAAGATAATGTTCGCGATAATTCCAATGTTTACTCATCATATATTTGATATAACCTTTTATTTCGTATAGCTTTCTAACCAATCACTACATAAAAGTCAACAACAGCATATTCCATATCAGACAACAGAAGTTGAAAATCACTATTCTGTTCCGTCTACATTTGTAACTTTTCCAAGTATGGATTATGATGAACAAAACTTGAGAAGACACATTCTGATAGAAAACAAATCTGATGCTTTAAATTCATTATTTCATTCCCGTTTATTAAATGAAATTCACCCAATGCATTCCTCAACACATGCTCCTCGGTTTCCTTCACCCCCTCCAGTTTCACTAGCTCATTATCATCAAGAGAATTCACACGGATTTAGTGGTCCAGTTAGCGGTGTTCACTATAATAAATATAGTGACCGATTTGAAAATACAACGAAAATGATAAATCGGTTATCAATTTTGAATAGAACCACTGGAGAAAATTGTATTAACTCCTTAACAGACGGGGCAAATGTTTCAAGAATAAATAATACCCCCATGAATACAGTAATATTGACCAATTTCATGGAATTAGATAGTAATCATGACCAAACTATCAGTGATAACGACATCGAGATCAGTAATAATAATAACAATAATAGCAGTAACGATCATTCCAATATCCCAGCTAATTTCTCAAATGCTGTTGTGGATATTATAAATTGTCAATATCAGGGAATTAATGATAAATGTGAAAATCAACATTTATCACATTCGACATTTGGACAGAAAATGACTGCAACTAATGATACAATAAATATGAAAGAATCAACAGTGTGTCATAGTGTATGTTTGGCTCAATGCAGCGAAAAAGTCTACGAGTGAATTGATAGTTGCTTTTTTCTCCTTCGATTCCCATGATACCTTTTATTTAAAATAGTTGTAAAGATGGTAACAATTACAGAAGAGTTGGCTTTCCATTTAATAATGTGTTCATTAGTTTTCCTTGGTCCTTGATAAAACCTCCGAAGTTATGTGTAGTATATCGCACCCCTCAAAATGCAAATGTCCTCAACTTGACGTTGAAGCTACTGCTAAATCATCAACAGCTTCACTTATTGAATAGTGAAGTTTGTGCATTGATGTATGATCGACCTGTAGTGATTAATTAATACTTGTGTAATAGAACACGTGATCACTGAACGATCACTATACATTACTACAGGAGACATTGCAAATAAATAAAGATAAGCACTTGTTAACTGCACTATTTTACTAAACTTTACAAAGACAATAAGCAATTGTGAAGGAAAACCTGACTTTTAAGATGCCTAAATGGTATATGCATGCTGTTTCTGAAAACAGCGTTTTCGAATGTAGTCACTAAATTATGTAATTCCGAAAATTCTTGATAATCAGACGTTTATAAGGATGATTACATTTGATAAGTGACTGAAATGTTCACGATACAAATGTATCGCTCGCGCATAGTTCCCAATTTAAATGATGAATACAGATTGGACACCGAGATGTAAATGATCGCTTCTTTTATTCTCTATTGTTTATGTTGTTTCCTCCGATCAAATACAGCCAGGCCAAAATGTAGCGCCATGGCGAGTTTTCGTGCCATGATAGATACGCATGTTCATTTACCCCACTGAAGCTCGATTGCATTTTGTCAGCATTTGACTAGAACAACACATGCAAGCGAACAAGATTGTTTTCAATTAGATTTTCATCAGACTTTACTCTAATATACAATAATATTTGTATGCAAATATGAAAATATTAAACTAATCAGGGCCAATTGTGAATTAACTGTGACAATAAGGTAGACAGATCACATAACTAATAATCATAATCAGTGAAAAGTGCAAACTGATAGTGAAAGAACAAGTGTACTAATAGTGATGATAAGAATAATAAAATAACTCGAATATTTCAATACAAGAAGTGGATTAGAACTTAAAAAAAACTAGCCTATCAGAATAGACATGTGAAAATAATAATCGTGAAAAGAAGAAAAATATTACTTAATAAGAAGAGTGTGGATAAAAGCTCCAGTTATGTGAGTAATAAAGACAGTTCACGAAAGGGGTGAGGTAAAGATAATTACGATAAAATAAAATAGACGCAAGTACGTGAACAAGAAAGAGACCATAAGATCCGGTTAAAGAACTTGCCATTTTTTTCCAGAGTAATATCATGGTACACTTTTTTCGTGATAGCTAACGTTACTTCATATTTTCCATGCAGACAGATAACGCTACATAAGAGGTTAGTGAGTTTCACTATCTTTTCAAATAAATTTGGCTAAGTATAGGTCATTTCCAAAAATATACCAAAATCTAAAACTAAAGATAGATTTACGCTTTATTGATGGGACTGAAATGAGACCATAGTGTGTAGGCTTTTACTTTCTTATTGCTTAGACGAGTGAGTCCATTTCAGAGAAGCTACTAGTTGTGTACTTCATAAGAGTCATTGCGTAAAAATTAATACAATGCAGATATTTCGGATTCGATGTTAGGAAATGGTCTGAGTTAGATAACAACTGAAAACTAGGGAACATTGGGCAGCTCTTTTGTCCTAGTACGAATCCACCGGTGAATCGGGTTAAGAGCCCTCAGATTTCACTGAAAATGTTTAGATTACTGAGTAAGTACTCAACCGCTGATACTTTAAATTCTAGTCGATTCGTGAAACATTTGAGCGACTCTATCTATTGTTATCAGTGGGTAAATGCCTCATGCCATATATTGTTGAAACCCACAGGTCACGTTTTCTCACCAAAACTCTAGAAATTACCTTCTAAAGTTGATCACTAGTGAGGCAACATTGATTGTAACCGAGTGTTGTAGAGATTGTCGAATGTGAATTCGCAGACATGACCAGAAGAGTTCAACTATGTTGAACGCCAGTTCAATGATCTAATGGTTACACGTTAGCAATGAAACATGAAGGCACTGGGGTGGATTCCTTAGTGGGGTTTTGGATTCATAATTACGAACGGCATACTAGAATGGAACAGCTGGTGTGAAATCTAGGTAAATCCATGATATTGAGTCCAAATTCAACAATCTCTAGAACACCCAATTACAACAAACATTTCGGCACAAATTAAGCACAACTACTTGCATATTAGAATTAATTATTTCAGTAGAATACTTATAAACATACAGAGCTGCATTACCCCGTCTTAATGATTGTAAAAGACATTTGAGGAGTAATTTCAAATAATAATGAAGCTAGCTATAATGTAGTCTAATAATGCACCAAGTACACATTTGTATTTCGCTTTATATTACACTTTAATTGCGTGCACAGATACTGCCATCAAGAAAAATTGTTCTGAATTTAAAACATCCTGCAACCAGTTAGGCATTTATTGCAAACTAGGAGAGTATGGTAATCTGCTTGATATTTAAATCTAGTTTAGATTAATGTGAATTCTACATTTCTCCCGTCTGATTAATTTTGTGCAAAAAAAGTTGATAGGTGAATGTTTAAAATATTCTAATAAGATGGCGATAGTTATTCATTTGATTATGAATAAGAACATTTGTTATTATTATATCAATATCAAAATGAATAGTGACTAGCTAGAATAAGTATTTGGATTGGATGCATTTAACAATCTCAGACTTGTATTGACGAACTCTAATAGCTACACAGAGAGCAACGTGTGAATGAATCATAAAACCCTGAAGATATGTGGATATTACAATTAGAGTTAGTTCTCAAAATTAGTACAGCACAATTATTATTGTAGACAAACATCATACTAAAAATATCAAAAAAAGGACAGTTCAGACAACTGTATGATGCTTGTAGTGAGTAGTAATTTATATACTCCATTCTCAAAACTGAGTGATATAACACTGATATGTATTCAATACAAACTGAACAGAAACACGTCTATTAGATCAGAATAATAGTGAGTCATGGACTGGATTAAGGTAATATAATCTCTAGTGTTGTGATTTAATGAAATGTACTTTACCGATAATATACGGTTACAATTAAGTTACCAATGAAAAACAAAATCGCATAACAGCTAGATTGTAAGTAATCATTCAACCTTAAAGAAACAATTTATCAATGGCATTTCGACATACTACTTAAGAGCATTCTAAAAACAGCTTAAATAAAAACTTTACCAATACAAAGCTCGTTATGAAGAACGTCTATGCTCCAAATATGTTGCCTGATCGGAGTTACAACTTCCAAAGACAAATGTATGTGACCAAATCCACAAACTTGCTTACGCCTAAATTTAAGAAAGTTTGAAGAGCATTTTCGACTCAATTGGGATTGTTTTTTGAATGGAGATGGACTGAATAATCTGTGAATGTTGCCTTATATATTGTGTGCTTATCTTCTTGATGTCTAACAAAACTGATTCCATTCAATAGAAATAAACAAAATAGAAGAATTGGACGGAATACATTAGACTAAATGTCATTACTATTACCACCAACAGATAATAACGAAATGAGTTACAGACATTCATTGCCAATTTTATTTTCATTCAAAAACCGAAGTTATAAATTTTATTTTAGAAAAAAAGACGGCTACAAGGGTACTCTGAATATGTACGCAAATCAAACATCAAATAGTAGATCTGACGCTGACAGACCTAGACAGGCTATTGTTCTTTAGTGTGCGTATGACAAAATACGCTTAACTAGGTATATGTTTATTTTTAATAAACCACAAGCAGTCAGTTTAATAAAGTGCAATGAATATATAAAATAAAGTTGTAATTAATACAGCTTTGGCATTGGTCAATCTGTGTCCATTTTATTATCATCGAAAGATTCATTTTTTTTATCAGTTTTAGAATCGGAAGCCGTTGTTTCATCCTTTTCATTGCCTGTCTTTTTTTTCGATGATTCCTGAGAAGTTACATCTTGAGTGACATTTGAACTGCTGCCATCCAGAGATGAAAAGGTTGCATCACTTGTATTTTGCTGTAGTGCATTTGAAAACGCCACCAGGTCTGAAATTAAGATTCAGTGTAAATTACTAAACATAATATAACATTCAGCTTACGATATTAACTTCCCAGTCACCGATACACCAAGAAAGGTATCAAATAATGCCTTAAAAGTTGAAAATAAGGGGGTCAAAGCTCGACAATTTATCAGAGATATAGAAACAATCTATACTAGCTTTCATGATCAGAAAATTAGTTAAAAAATCTAAAACTAAAAGTAAACAGAAAACTTTCCACTAAGTTAGGTATCGCTAACAGCTTATTTATAGTTGAATTAAGGTGGTAATGTGGAGGTTGATCTTTTATTTATCGCTTGTATCAATTTCAAGTTGATTTCGGTTCAGTGTCATAGAAAACAAAAGAATATTAGACAGCTATTTCGTCCTAGCACGGGACTCCCTAGCATCGTGAATCTTTAACCCCAAAAAGAAGTGGAATCAAAAACCTTTAGGTTTCACCCGACCATTAGCAAAGTCAGGCTAAGGTCCAAAGGTAGGATTCCAACACCACTCAATATGATATAACGTAATGATAATTTAATGCTGTCCGGGATAAATAACGTATTCCGGCAAGTCTGGACTCCACCATTCACGAATAGCCACTGGGACTTAAGGAACATCTTGATGTGAACAGAATATCGAATTGAAAAAGAGGCGTTAATCGGTCTTTAATTTGTTGCTTATTTGTGTAACAGATGCATTTTTTGCTATAAATTACTATACAGGAGAATTAAAAGGTCACAGACTACTTATTTAATCAATTGGGATTCATCAAACTTACCACCTCGTCTTGCAGCCTCGTCAGCTTTTATACCGAGACTAAACTGAGCCAAAACTGGAGCAAGTTCACCTGTTCGAAAAGCAGCTGAGAAGGACTACAAAAGACGAATACAATGAAGAAGCTATTTAAGCAATAAAAGTAAGTAAAAAAAGAACGGACACTTAACAAAAGTCAACGATGATGGACACTAAAAACGTGACTGGATTTATAGTAAATTAAGCAGTGTTATAAGTGATCCAATGCAGACATTGTGTGTATAGTATGAAATGTCATAGATAATGATATCCGAAATAATTTCGGCTATGAATTTCGCAACAGATCCAGGGAAAATCAAAGTAATGAAACTTAGTTTATCTAAAGAGAACTACTAATCTAACCTACACTTTAAAAACGACATATAATGGGTGGGCAGTTGAATCAACCGTCGCTATATTCCATCATCATTCACACAAAGTCAAATATACTGACCACCAAACGCTATCTGAAATCTAAAATACTGTGATACAATTCTGTCTGAGAGTTTACGGGATCGGTTGGTTTTATCAGTAGAGAATTTACAAATTTGCATTATTAATCATGATAAATATAGTTAAACGAAGTTTTGTTTCTTTTCGACGTCCCTTACTAAATCTGTATAGTTATATTTATAACTGTTACCTGTAATGAAAAACAATATTGCTGTGTCACTGGAAAAGCTAATTAAAGAATCTCAAGTGTCTGACACAAGTTAATAGTTGAAGGATAATGAGAAGCAGACAAACTGTAGATAACTGTCAATTCAACAAATAAAAAGGATTTAAAGGGATGAACAAGTGTCAATAATAATATGGGAAATTAAAGAGGTTTACAACCACGAAAAAATAAGGGGATAGACAAGTCGCTTCTAAACACTAAAACAAGTCACTAATTGAGGAGTTCCTGAAACCTACGCTATCTTATTCAGTTTCCGTTAGAAGTAATTCATTCGACTTTTTAGAGTTAAGTGACGTTTCCGGTGATGACCAGGATTTAATAGATGTTCGACAATGAAACTTTGACTGAGTTGCATTCACCCTAAAAATTAATTCTGAGAAGTGCGTGAACATGAGTTAAGGATACACTGTGAGTAAAAAAAACGAGTAAACTAGTTAGTATACAATGAAGTGCTTTAAAGTGGCCGTTTATCCTTGACACGTTCCTTCATCTGATACCGATTAGAGAATAAAATTCGTGCCGCAACCGAATAACAGGTCTTCCACAAAGATCTCAACAATCGGTTTCGTAGGATCTCTGAGACTGTATTTACTTTGAGTTTAGTGTCCATAAACAAGATCTTCAGTACTGTATACATTATTTTAGCTTGATGCTTTAGTTTCAAGTTGTTATCAATAAACCGAGGGCATCTGTTTTTCCCAAATATTTATCAGATTGTATTCAATTCTTTATCAACTGCATCTAGTATGCAGAAACTTTTAGATCTCGTAGATAGAAAGTGCATTAATTTTTTTCTTTCTGAGACCCAAACTCTGGAAATCTGTGCGTATCAGTCAAAATTGTAGTAATTTGTATCAGTATAACAAGAAGTTAGTAGGACGACAAATAAAGTTGAAACGAGTAAGAGACCAAAAACAAGAAACACAGTCCAATAAAATAAATGGAATCACACAATAATGGAGCAACATTAAGGCTTAAAATTTGGATAAAGGTTATTGTGCATACATATGCATACAATGTGCATTTCTCAAAAAATTGATTTACGTTTTAATGTATTAATTGGGAGCTTTAGTTTGCTCTATTAGCTGCTGCCATGCCTTTTCTCACTCATAAATTTGATATGCCGGGCAACTAAAGAAGATTGATTATCTTCGAAAGCTATTTATCTGCAGACTATTTCATTATTTCTGATTGTATTCAAGGATTATTCAGTTCCCCCTGCCCTATGCTCCCATTTGACACATTAATTGTTAGTATATCACTTTTCATTGATGAACTATGGTTAGTCAATTGTGTATACGTACTCCAGTTCACATTCACTATTACTCCTATTTTGTATAAATGTTAGTTTTCTAATCGGTTAGCAGTGTGGTCTGGTTTTGTGTATATATAAGAGGATGTTTGAAATACAATACGATTCTGTTTGGTTAGTTCACCAATCTTGTGTTTTCTCATTTCCGGCTTAGGACTAAGTAGGCATCAAGCAGACGTGCAGTGACCAGCTAGAAACTCTCATTGACGCTCGTTATTGTATCTTCTTGAGCACAAGGTCGTATCATTTGGTCATACGAATCGATAATATCAACCCCTTTTAAACGGCACAACAAAATTATTGTTAGATAATTTAAAGCTTATTATTTAGATCAGTACCGTAAACGTCTTAGTTTTGCATATAATGAAATTTATTATTAATAGAGCATTGCAAACCTGTATATATATGTGGGTTTGCAAGTTTGAAAAATACAGGGTAGTGTGAAGCACTTAAATAAATTGGTGTCAAACCATTACGCTTATAATTTGGTATATCCAGAGCACTAGGAAATTTGTGAAAGGAATATAGTACCGACTGACCACGATGCATTTAATATCATAAGTACCGCAGGGACATTATCGACATCAAAACCCATAGGAATACAGAGTAACGCTCCACTTGAGATTTAAATTCAATATATCTATTTATATTTGTAGGATACTTTAAAAATCAGTCGAAATGCACAGAAAGAATTTGTCAAAGAATCAACAGTTTATAAAAGAATTTTAACTTCATATTTACTCTGGCGTTTCAATAAATACTTAAAAAATAAAAAAAACGAAACAGAAAATTTATGACTATCTATGTACAAGACAAATATTTATCTTAATTCTTACCGAAAAACGAAGCTATAAATTTATAACAAGTTATGAATACAATGTTTAAACAACTGAACGACTAAAGGACAAGGATTTTATCGTTATTATAATATATTTAGCCCTTACTTTCAAAGTTGTTTTGAACTGAGATGACTGAATATTGGTAGTAAGATTTTCCAAGTCATTAGTACTTGTAGATTCAGGATCCAGAGGAGGAAGGTGTGGTAACAATCTTTCCTGAATATCCGGTTTATTCAAAAGAGAGTGTAAGTTATCAACGTTCAAGACATCATATAATTCAATCTTAGTATCATTTGCTATGAAAATAAACGTAGAATCAAATATTAAATATGATAATTTTGCAAATAATGTAAACCTTAATTAAAAGCCTAACAAAACAACCATGTATAGGCTTTTTTTAAAAACAACAATAATTTACGCTGCTCAACAGCTTCTTTAAGTGAAGGCATAATTCCCAGTTAAATGATATAAAATTTTGTTATTGATTAATCTTAGACACACACAATCAGGGACTAACAACAACACTACCGAAATGTGATCAATACACAAGAGTAATAAAATGGAACACAATGCCAAGTTGAATTAATATCACAAATTGGTCTGGACTAGATAGCCAATAGCTAAGCGCGCTGATATAGTGATAGTGGCCAGTGATTTTAATTCCAAAGTAGGTAAACTAAACGAAACCGAAAGACACCTAGGTGGATCCTGTGGTGTGGAGGCTCAACGAACAGATAATGGCGATCGTTTATTACAACTATGTTCAGATAACCGCCTATTTCTCGCAAGCACCAACTTTAAGCATACAGAAAGACATCAGCTAACATGGCGACCTCCACAATCAACTCAACGCTGGATTCAAATAGACTACATCGTCTTTAGCCATCGTTGGAGGGGCTCGATAGAAGATTGTTGCTCATTTTGGAGTACATGTTTAGATTCGGATCATGCTCTAGTATGAGCGCGGATTAGTCTGAGTCTAACTGGACGTAAAAGATCCACGGCAAGAATCCTCCTCAGGGTTCAACTTGATGATGAAAGTCAAGGATACATTTCAGTAACAACTAGAAAACCAATAAGTCAACTACGTATTCATTCTGAGTCAGCTTGGAATGATAAACAATAAAACTGTTGAATAAGTAGTGATATCTACTAATAAACTAAACCAAAAGGTTACGAAAAATTAGTGAATTTCAACTGCATTTACTGAACTGATAGAGGCTTGACATTGACAACTGGGCTGAGCCATGTTAATAGGTGCAGACTACTTGGTTGAGGCCCGCGTGATAATCGTAACCAATGGTTAGAGACCTTAGGTGATATGACTCAAAATCGTTGGCAATAGCGCAGGTGCATCCACTCCTTGTCTTCCTCTAAATTCTAAGTTTCTGAACTTACCGTAATTTTCTTCTTATTGAATCATAGTTTTTAAAATTTTATATCCGATCTTTATTCCTTTCCATTAATACTAACTCAGTTACTACCACCCTACTGTGGGATTTGGTCTGACAATTTAATCTCTATCTGCTAATTTAGGCATGGCAACTTGAACTGATGTACGCATGTACTAAGTTTTACGTTGTAACTGACTGACTGATATGAGATTAATCTACGTATGTGGTATGACTAGTTGAAAGACAGACATGCGGGAAGAGAAAATATTATACGAATATACATAGTTCACCACAGTATCGAGTTTGACTTCTCTAGTTCTTGACTGTTTAATCAGATTATGTTATTTACCAAGAGGATTAAGGTAAGCCCCAGAAGTCTGCCTAGCGAATCGCGTGACCAAGTAGTCAAAAAGTATATCAACCACCGTATTTTTCGATTAAATTGGTGGTGAGAGTGGTTTATTCTACTTTAAACATACTGATACCAGTCTGATTGTGAAACGATGGGAACGGTTCTGAAAATTGTACTTGTGAAACCTAACCCTTCAGAGATGATGTTGGGTGAAACCGTGTCCGATCATTATTATCTACGAAATATAGTTAACGTCCGGTGGTCATACCATTAATAATCCTGGTGTTCGACAACGTGTACTAGAGTGCTGCAACAAATTAAGTCATTTGCTGTCGCTGTCATGAGACACCACCAGTAACAGTTTGATCAAGTTTATGAACGTTAGCTCAGTAATTTCTACACTATAAACTACTTGCCTACAACAAACTGGGTAGAAACAGCGGTGGTCAGCTTATGACATCCTGTCATAGTAAAAAAAATAGCTAAACAAGACTAGCATCTGTTGGTTCATACGTTTCTCCAACTCAATGTAAAATATTCTTTAAAGACTGGTTTGCGCCAACCCCTACAGAAAAAAGTTTAGTTACCATTAGTGAGTTGGTGACAAAATCTACGAATAAATTCAGAAAGCTTACCCGCCTTTATCAATCCGTGTCACCTTTGATGTAAGCGAAATATGCAACCGCTTATGCTTTACAGTAGTCTGTTCTTTAGTATTTGATGTATTTACCAGGGCGCATTTGATCACAGGTGTCATAGTAAGATCGCTCATATATGGTGGAACCACGGAATGAGGCACATTGAAGTTGGATGTATGGCATGACAAGACTATATATTGACTGATACAGTAGTGGATCTTCATCGACTAAGGTCACTCGAATGAGTGTTAAGTATACCCAACCACTGATTATATCAACATTAGAATGAGTGTATCGGACGAAATACAGAGAGTGGCCACAACAAAATATAGAACATGACTGTTGGGTTTTGTTGACAAGTTCAAATTGCATGAATTAGGTCTGCTCAATAAGTGTGATTAGTGATTTATGTTTGACGAGATGGTTGAGAATCGTTCTTAGTAGAGTAGATACACTCGCTCTTAACCTTTCCCAAGATCTTCAGTTCTAATAATCATTCATACATATCTGTTTCCAAATCAAACTCTTAAATGTTTAATCAATCACTGATTCAACTGTTTTCCTATTTATCTTTGTATACAAAGTTTTCTTATATTGAGTACCAAGGGAATTACATTTCTACAGTACGAAAGATTGGTAAATAAGGGAATTTGTTATTCAGAAAAATTAAAGCGTTACATACATGAATTCCGCATTCCAGTAGAAATTGATGAAAGGATATTCCGTAAATCCTGAAGTTGAATTTTTCCAGCTTCCGGTCGTTTATCAGTTGTCTTTAAAAAGAAAGACAAAAAAATGCTTGATATGAGAATCAGGTGATGACGTTCCTATTGTAAACAAAAATACTCATGATCTCGAAGCTAATAAACTGGCGAATTACGCATGGACTGTGTAATATCTGGAATCCTTTTGGCTGTTATTGCACTGTTACATCGAATAATTAAAAGTAGAGTATCAGTCATATACAGATCTAGTATTCACCTATGTGCTTTCCGACGAATGATTGGGTGTCATCTTTTAATGTAACAATTTAGAATTCTTAAAACACATAGAAATCATAGTAATTATTTTAATAATTAATACACTGACTCATTTGCTTAAGTGTGCTGGAAATTCCAAGTTGAAATCAGCAGACTGACTACCTAGTTAGGGTATAATCAACACTCGGAACTTATGGTTGGGGATGTTTGATGGCAAATTACAAAGCAAGGCACACAATGCAACAAGAACCTTGTATAAACCATTGATTTAGGCTGTTAAATACCTTAATAGTACACGAAGATAACAATTAAAGGACTAAAACAAACAAAGAAAATAAACATTAAATAAAATCATAATATAATTCTATTATACCAACATCTAACACAAACGTGTTTGTATCTTCCCGTCGATGTTGCGATTAACTGAAATTGATCAATTTCTGTTGCTATTCTTGCATTCTAAAGGGAATGTCTTGATACAACGATAGGTCACACGTATGATTAAAGTTGGACCAGACGCAGGTTCTGAATTCAACTTAACAGACATAATCTAACTTTAATTATACTTGCTAACTACTGGCATATGAGAACAATCTCTTCAGGACACATATACAACAGTATCAAAGGGAGAATTCAAACACTCAAATTACATATGCATACTCAGCGTACAAGTATTACTGACTCAACTAAGTAGCTAAGTAGTGAACGCGGCGGTGTTTGGATGGAATGGACAAGGTTCGAGTTTCAATGTGAATTTCAACACTGATCCAAATACACTCAGGTGAGGAATCCCATGTAGAACATCGTGGATTGCACTTGCTAATCACAACACAACTGCTTCATATCGACACCTAACACCACGTGCATTCAAACAAATTAATCTATAATTTACTGTGTCGAAAAATGTCACACCGAAAGTTTGATTATGTGTAGCAAACTTAGAGTGAAGAAAATAGTACCAGGAACGTCTTGCAAGGATCCTAAGGTTACTTAAATTTTGCAATGAGAACCTCTGTTGTTAGTATCACTGCGAATTTGTAACGTCACATCATTAGTTAATTATCTTCGGGTCAGAAACAAGACTTAAAATATTTGAAGATACAGGAAAACACTGAATAGACAATGTGCTTTAGTCAGAACGTTGTGCTGTAATGAAAGAGAGCCCAGGTTGAAACCATGGGAACTTCTTAACAAACTGAGCATACATAATATCAAACTACGACTCTATTAATGATGTAATAGGTCCTTATTAATTGAAGAATGAGTAACCTAAAGTAACCCTATTATTCAATAATTTGTAATGTTTAATCATGTTTTATTTTAAATATTTTACATATAAGCATTTTGCTTTATTATAAAATCACTTTCTCCTTTTGGATTGTAGTCTCTTTTTGATTTTAACTCATTAGACGGTCTGGATCAATAGTCCTATCACGTGAGCGATTATCACGCAGCTATATCATATCATTGAACATTCATTTACCGATTAGTATTGCATTTTTCATCCGATAATCTCAAGTTGTTAAGATTATTAAAATCTTAAGTCAAAATAATCAAATTAATCACTTTGTATACAGTAACAGTAGGTCTATCAGTCACAAACAACGTATGACTTAGCACATGTGGGATACTACAATCAGCATGACGTGATCAAATTAACGAGATGTATACAAGAATCTAATTGAACGAATAATGAAAAAGTATGTATGGAAAAAAAAAATGGGATTTCATATTTGGAAAAAAATAAATGAATCAAAGCACCTCGCTAGTGACGGATTCTGTTACATGTCACCCAACAACAGCACAGTTCCCACTCAGGTATTCTACACCTACCGACACGGTGCAGAACGACTTGAAGTAATTCCCTCGACTGATGCTCTGTTCTTCTTTGGTCGCCCTTACTTTTCTTCTATTCTACTCTTAAACCAGCAAATGTTATGTGTCTAGGTAGGTGGTAGTTGGGTATGTGTAATACATGCCCTAACTACCTTAGTCAATAACGACTCATAACTTTATGGTCTAACCAAAGCATTGCTAACTTGGTCGATTGCTAATGATGTTTTGAAGGCAGCTATAACCAACGACCTGCAGTGTACGCATATACATTTTTGTAGCCCATTTTCCATACCCATTGATGAATACAGTGTTAAGTGTTGAGTAACATACTCGTCCTTTAGTTAGCAGACAGATACTTCGTCTACGCAACAAGTGACGTGACCTGACAAAACCCTAACGGGCTTTCTAAACCCATGCCGAAATTCAGGCAGACGTCGATTGATCGCTGTTGGTGAGACTTCTATGTAAAATGATTAACACCCTAAAAAATATTGCTACCTATAACCAATCTAGGCAATCGTCCAGACTTGAAGTAATATTTTGTACTCGGTAGAGAAAATCATTCCGATCATGTTTACTCAGAGTTCAGGAAACTGTATATTGTGGGGATTACTGAATAAGACTACACAATATACATATTTCATATGTACTTCCTGTTACGAGATCAATCCCCGAAAAGAAGAAAATATCGGCGACGAGATTAAGTAAAAGCATAGATAAGGGGAAAGCCAGAACACCGCTTGAGTTTGACAATTTTGATGACAATCTGCCATAAGTTCCGACTCGATTAATAATGTTCCACTAGACAGCCTTCATAAACGTCATGTACTCCTAAGACATGCAGTTTAGTAATAAACCCTGTTATAAGACCTCTCGGTCTATGAAATCGAAGGCATATTTCAAGTCAAAGAATACCACTAATGTTGGTAGTCCGTAAGCATACCCATGTTTTAAAGACTGATGTAGGTTGAATGTCTGATCAATACGTCTGAATCCAGGTCTAAAACCAGACTGATTTCCTTGACTTTGTTATTCTACAGTATAAGACCAGTGTCATTAGTTTATCTAAGATAATATTTAGACACCGTACTAGTCAAAGCGATCATCGATGGTTATCACCGGTTATCACGAGCGTATGAACCCAGTTCTACGTTGTTGACGAATGAATGAATGAATGTCAAAATGAACAATCATGTCCGAGCATCCAGCTTTATGAAAGTGATCAGTAAACCCCCTTTAGAAGCTATCTTTTGCTCTATCTGAGCTGCAATCAATGAGGTCATGAACAGAAATGTTGGAGGTATAGCCGTATCCTTATCTTTCTAACTTCTTACTGTACTACTTACACGGACAGTCAACAGGAATCAATTTAAGTGCTTGTTCTGCTCTCAAACTTAGTACCATACCTACACAAACAAGGTTATGATAACTTGCTATTGAGTCTCCACACACATGAAAAACAAATTGAGTCGGTTTTCCATATATGATAGGTAAGATCAAGTGAAGACGGTTCTGCGTAATTCAGAGACATAATATACTTCACGAACATGAGATTCTACGGTTTTGGTCAATGAGGCATGTTGACCGGCTTGACAGGAGGTAGTCAGCACATCGAAAGCTCCAACATGAAATTTAGAATACGGTCTCAGTAAACTGACGATAGTACTTCGTGAACTCAGATTGTTAGTTCTTTAGTTAGGTGCAGACTACCCGATTGGGGGCCGCGCGATAATTGTTACCAGCGGTTTGGTAACATGGCTCAGAATAGGTCACAATGGAGCAGATGTATTCACGCATTACCTCCTAGACCTTAAATTCGATTATCCTTTCAAACAAACCTTGATGTGTGTGTGTGGGGGGGGGGAAAGATGAATTGAAAGTTGAAAAAGAAACACAAAGAAAAGGGACTTGATTAACAGGGTGGTATAGAGTTTTGCTAAAGGCACTAGAGACGTTATCACTTGCTGATCACCCATAATATGGGAGTTGCCTGAAGTACTTGAAAGTAAATTTGATTAGGAGTGGTATTAAGCACACAAGGGAGCATGACCACAGTACCCATGGGACAAGGGCTTGAAGCTGGTCATATACGATCTTTTATGAGTAGTTATGTGCTAACCCAACCTTACCACCAGAGACGAAAATCTATGAGGTAGGATGAAGTGTGTATTCTTGGAGTTAACCTTTCTTATCTCCCCTTTTGTGTGAGTAAACAACATGGCTACAATGCTGGTTGTCTGAGGAAAGCACCTTACTACCATCACAACCCTGTATAAACAGCAGTACGATTGTATTTCATTTTACCTCTCTAACCGATTGGCCTAGTAAACACACTAGGATCTAAAGGAACAAGCATTCTAACAAATATAGCTCGACTGGGTCATCACGATAAGCAAACTCGACCACCAAGGTGGTAGCTGCAATCAGTTACAACATCTATGAAATATGAAGACTCAGTTTACAAACTCGAAATTTTTTAGTTTGACTAAGAAGCAATTATAAGGAATATTACAAAGAAACTGCAACCATAAACTACTGTGAACAGAGTAATTTAACACAACTTACAGATGTGCGTAGAGCGTTGCTGCCGGTGGGTGAAGCTCCCGAGGACGGTGTGGTAGCAGCTCCAAGAATAGATGTAGATACATTCGATTCATCTAGGTGTCCAGCATTTAAATGACGCCCAATTGTCACAGATGATTGGGCAGATGGTCTTAAAAGTGTTAGAAAAATGTTTGTAAATCGAACTTGATTAGTGGAAGCTAAGCAATACAAAGTGCAGACCATACACTTAAGAAGCACTGAAAACTAATTTAATAATATCCGTCAGTTAGTATAATTCGACAGTTTAATTTTGAGGTTCATCATAACCTCAATATCGATAGCAGTATGAGTGATTGAGACTCTAATACGTTGAAAGTGATATTAAACCAAAACACAGAATTTCAGCACAAACAGGTACCACAAAATGAATGTACCACACAATGACGATGACAATTGTGTGAAGTAGTAGGATATTAAATATAGTTATAATTAAGAAGGTAGAACTTGAGGAGAATGGGAAGAGCATATAATAGGCCATGCGGTTTAGTCAAGGATATAATGAGAGCTTGCTTTTAACTAAGTTCGTCTCACTTTTAAAAACTTTAACAGAAAACTACAGCTGGATCACTAGCGGTTTCTTTTCAGAAATATATCTGATGAAGTCTCAAGCAGACGGAATATACCACCTTAAGGAACTCAATGGAGAATCGTGATAGACCGAGAGACCAGACCTATACATTACATCATAAAATGGCCACATTCCCTTCCCGCTTAACAAGTGTAGGTAAATAATGCACAACGTGAAGACAGTTGAAACGGTTTTGTAAAATATTGGCGAGCTGTGGAAGCCTGTGTTTCACGATGATAAATAACCATTACTGAGACCGAAAATACATCAGTGAACAGTGTTATTAACATGTTCATGTCAGTCGTCATCTAGAGGTAATTGCACCCTAACACAGTAGCTGAACATACTCAGCCGATACTTTCACAAGCGCAGAACATGACAACTTTCACCAGCAAGTTGTAGATCCATCCTCTTACAGCCTGAGAACGTAGAGTTGTTTTTGGTGTACATCAGATGAAAGCCCACATAGTGCGAAAAAATAACCGATTACTCCACTTTAGTTTATGATATGTATCATAACTAGGCCTCATACCCAAATTGTAGCTAAGATAAAGATAATTATTTGCACTCGACAAAGATTACATTACTAAGATGATTGATGAGCTAACTTTTAGGGTGGTTCGTGTTCCGAAGTTGGACTCAGAATTCATGACTGAAGCAGACCCTAAATGTCTCTATGGCTTTACAAGCTATTTAACTAGACAGCAAATTTTCTGAGAGACTTATTAACAAGTACAAATTAAAAAAACAACCAGAGATAAAGATGAGTTATTTAATGACTACCTGAACTTACATTTCAGATTCAGAAGATAGCCCACTTCCGAGCCCAACTCCCATTGCTGGAATAAATGTATCTGAAAAAAATAATTGCAACTTACATAGTAAAGCTAGGAGATCGCTATGAGAAAGTTGGTTAAGACCTTCAAAGCGACTAAGCCAATCACCTGAAAATGCACAGATTTTAACCAGACTTACTCGATAATGCAGTAGTTTGAGCAGGTGGGGACCTAATGTAGTCGTTTATTCTTGTACAAATGTCACTATCGTTTTTACCGTTAGGTTCCTTAAAAATCAATGTGATGAATCAAGCTTACTTGCATCCAGATAAAAAAATGCTTAAGATCTTTGAATTTCAGTAGATAAACCCTTCCAGTCGTACACTGAGGAATCCTTTTAAACTCAGCCTGTTTTGCATTGATAATGAAATTCTAATTCTTATGATAGAATTGTGGAAAAATCACTTACATCCTCAACAAGACATGTTTTACGGTCGATCCAACAGAAGTGTAATTTTCCGTCTCCGGACTGATAAACATACACCCATCCCTTGCGAGGGTCAGCATGAACCCAGTTATCATCCCCAATAGTCATTTTTCCTGCTTTAAACTGCAGTAAATGTCGCGTTTGGGATGCCTGAGGTCTTCCAAATAAAGCCGTCCTGCTTGACATGGCGAAGAAATAATCTTGGCGGACAGTGGCAGTTTCCCCAAGGACACTTTCGATTCCCAATACCTTTGTGACATGCTAGTTTAAACCAATCGATTTGTTTGTGCTCCAATCTTGGTGTTGAGGTGTAGTCCTGAGTCTACGGTAACACTTGGTTTGGGAATTTCAGTCTCCAGACAGCGTGAAAGCCTCTAGTTGCAGTAGTCGATTTGCCCGTGACTTAGTACGTGTCTCAGAGTAGTGGTTTGCAAGACTCACCTGACATTACATTACTGGTTTTTAAACAAGAATTGTAAAGCGCCAATGTGAATGGATATAGACATCTAACTCACTGATTATGTAAAGGCAGAGAAGAAAAACTCAGCGAAATGTAATGGTGAAATAAATAAATAAATATTACAGAGAGTAATGGCAGTGATCGTAATGGTTGTGTGGTGTAAGGAGTACTAGTTAGACGCGACCATCTGCTGCTACAGGCATAAGATGGGACTCAGAGGGTGTGTACATAGTAGACCAATTTCTTCTTAAAAGTGCTTAATAAGGTGGCTTAAGTTTCCACAGCGGGTTGAGTGTTCCAAATGTGACAGGTAATCAATTGAAAGAAGCAAAACCTTGTTTAGGAATTTCATATTTAGTGTGAAAAAGTTTTCATCCCGGGAAATAGTGAAAGTGAGTACAGACTGGTGAACATTTTGAGTCTGTGCACTGCTTTGATATAGCTTGACAAACATTATTTCAGCCAGGGGACGTGACTGGACGTGGTGTCACCAGTTTCTGAGGTATCATCTCTGATGTGGAGTGCATCTGACATAAAAATATGCCAGCGGTATGAAGGTATTCTAGAGAAATTGATGGCAAACCTAATTTAGCTATCTCTTAAAATGGGAATGGAAAATCTCTGGACAACATATTCTTCTTCTGGTCCTTTGGTTGCATGTGCCTTCTGGTTCGGAGGTTTCTGCTTTGCCATGAGCTGATCACGTTTGTCGGGTCTTTCCATATTTCTTCGGTTAGGCCGACTGGGTATGATTTCCAGTCATCTACCAACTTGACTCCTGATCTATTCTGTGCTGTCAAGTTGAAGTATAAATTCAAAACTGTGTCATACTTATCAGGCAAACTTCCCTATCTGCCAAGTCTAATGATAACCACGTTTACATCAGAATTCGGACTTGGGGTTTGAGGTTAACAAACATTTTAATGAGTTATGAGATCATACTTTTCAATTGTCTTATACCAATGTTGTTATACTGGACGACGAAATAAGAGTAACAAACTTTCAGGACTACGTTTTAGAGGACTGTTTCATTTATTTTAGTTGTGAGCAATATGAACATTTCATTTATACCATTAATAGATTCCTCTTAAACTATCCTCCAGTTTAGCATATTTACTGATAGTATATTATCCCTTACAACGGACTACATTTAATTGGTTGTTTACAAGTTACCTCTATTCGCTGCTATGATCTCCTTTGTTCGTATTAGTAATTATTTCCTAATTGGTTGACAGTGTGGAATGGTTTTGTGTTTATATAAGGGAATGTATGAAATATAATATGATTCGGGTTCTGGCTCTGTCCAGTTGGTTCTCCTTGTGTTCATCATTTTCGGCTTGGAGACTGGTGGCTGCAGAGCAGACACATACGGACACTGATTTTTAATTATCGAGATCACACTATATTTTTCATACAGTCGTATTTAACCCGACCATGTTTAGATATAACAGTTGGCGATGTGGCTGAATTTATTATAGCCTAACAAGTGTAAGTGCATTTAAATGTTTAACATGCCACCTACGGCTGCCATTGAGTAGTCTCAGGCTGTTTAGTCATGAGTGAGGTGGAGATACTTTAGCCAGTTCCATAAAAACCGCACCAGACAGGCTCTCTCCATGAGCATAGAAGTCTCTGGTTCAAACTTATTCAGGATTATCAAAAACTCATCAAGAGGTTGTTTGTTATGAAGTACAAATACTGGTGTCAAGATCACACTCTATCTTTGCTTCTGACGCATCCGCCTCCATCTACTTTCGCAAAACCAGGGATAATCTCATAGGTCGTGATTTGTATTAGGCCATCTCTACAGAACTATGGGCAGGTCTCCCCGGCTCCTATAAGCCATAACTATTGATCGATGGAAATCGATATATATAGGGTGTGAAGAAGGATATAGCACCAATCTGTTTGTAGCCAACCAATTAGCTGGATAGCCCTTGTCACTTCAGTACGACATGGATGTGACGCTCGTCTGTGGTGTCATGTTTCAATTTGATGGTCTCATGAACAAACACAACAGTTAGTTTGTTGTACTCTCCAGGTACACTCTTCAGGTTTTCGTACCGACCACAGTTTGTCAGAATTTACAATGCTACCCGGGAACTTTCTGACTGGGTAGACATGACACAAAGATCAAGCTTCTACCAGGCTCAACTAGTCTGGCAAAACCCTAGGTGTCGAAGGAAGGGGGAAAACTGTCGTTTGAAGATTTTACACTCGCACTAGCTCTACGACCTTCCAGATATTATGCCCAGCTGGGTTCATAGCGTCTTATTGTTGTTATAAAGTATACTGTCGTTGGAGAGAAGGACGTTGAAGAAACTGGGTGTGCTACATGAAGAGATCACCTCAAGGATTTTAGAGAAGATGGAGAAATTTTTGGTGTATCTGCACATAAAAATACCGATAGGATTGCAAAGCTTTTTTTCTGTTTATAGAAGCAGACTTCTTGCCTTATCTATTGCCTGTGCGATTTTGGGCTCCGCGTATGCTTCTACATATCTCATTTTCAGACGGCGGGTGACTCTGTGTCGCTGGTATGGTTGTTTACGTTAAAGTATCAACCATGTCTTCTTGGTATGCGCACCAGAGCCGGGAAATGGATGGTTTATCACAAAACCTTAACATGGCGGTGACGGTGACCGTCATGGCTTTTAGCGAGTGCGGTGGCCTGAATTGTGTACTTTCCATTACAAAGCTTAACGCTAAGTGCGAACAAAGGATTGTGACTTGTTTTGTTTGTAGCCCAATGATATGGTAATTGTACTGCGTTTCCTGGATTGCAGTTGAGTGATTTTGTGTGGTTGTATGACGAGTAGAGCTGGTAGCACTAGTAGACCCTAAAAGAGAATGGATACCCATGATGTGAGCCGACAAATGCTATAAATAGCACAACAAAACGTTGAACCCGTGGAATATTATAAAGATCATATATAGGGTCGGTGGAATATCCAACCTTTCCACATCTATTATACTCCGACTTAAATGGCCACTGAACGTCAAGGTGTTTAAAGACCATAAGAAAATGAAAATGAAGAGTATAATGCAATAATTAATCTATCTCCTGAAACACAGCATACTTCGGTGAAGTTGAATATTTCTGAACGTTTCTTTTCAACCGACCTCCTAAATGTAACTTTGCAGCTAACTGGTTAAACATTAGTCAGGAAGCCTGATCTTTACGGTAATAGTGAGGTAGAATAGAGGAGTTTCCGGATAGCGTATCTTGCACAAGACATTATGTAATTTAAGCGGCTGCACTACTCTATGATTCATATGATATAAATCAGGCTACGTAAACGGTCAAAGCTGGTAAGCTTGATAAACTAATAGCATGGACCGCTAAGCCTACCTCTGTATTTGATGAACACTTTCAAGCATTGCGTAAATTTTTGTTTCTATTCACTTTAAATTTCGCATCTCTGATAACCCTTCTTCTCTGCCTATTATCGACATAGGTGGTTTAAATATTTTCATCCCTCTTTATATGAGAGTCCTGATACTAACTTAATACCTACTCGTTGGACATGCACAAACGTATTTATATCTTCGATTAGATAAAAATTTCTTGTATGAACCCAATATTATGAACAGAGTTTTACGTAGGCATGAGAAAGAGTTCCAGGCATATTCACCCTTTAACATTTGAAACTCTACTAATTATCCGTAGCACACAACATTGTCTGGCAGCAATTACATTACATCGTAGCGGCTTTTCCAAGTTAATAACTACAACTGCTCCCAGGTGCTACGTTCTATAACTAATTGTAGAGACTTTCCACAGATGGTGTAACGCTAACAATTCCCCAGCCCGATCTGCATAAATGCACCCTTAGTTTCAAATCCTAGCCTTTTTACCATATAACCAAATCCTCCAAATCACTTAGAAGCAGCAGTCCGTAAGCCTTTCCATATATTACCTTCCGTGTTTTCTAAACAATATTAGTGACGATCTAGGGAGTTTTGGCAACTTACTGACGTGTAAGAAAAATAATAGAGTGCTTATTATTTTACCTCGTGGTACTCAACTATCTACAGGTTTTCATTCAATCAAAGTGCAACTAACCCTGACCCTATCGTCGACAGTACAGATAATACGTAATCCGAGCTATCGTCTTGTCTGTCATGCTAAAAGTAGGTTTGTAAAAAATCCAAACACGCGGAACTTTGCCGAAGTCTATAAATATCGTATCTACGTGTGGTCCGGCGGTGTACTCGGCCACCTATCTCACTATAGTAATGGGGAGGCTAATCAAACAGAATCAGTAGGCACGGAGTCAATGTTGTTCTGGCGTTAATAGACTGTGGGTCTTCGCATATCGAATCAACTACTCCCGAATAAATCTTTCCAAAATGATTAACAAGGACTCTAGTCAGACTGTGAGGCTTGCTTTTAAACACGGAGTGTTTTTCCCATTCTTAAGATTATGACTGACTATAGTGTGCATCTAGTCCCTTGGGAGTTTAACTTGTAAGAGGGACATATTGAACTGCTCTACTTAGGGCTCTGAAATGATGCAGGCTATTAGGACCTGATAACTTATCTGGTTTTAGGCAAATTAAGAACGCTTTTTCTGAAAACCGACAACGTAACATTGTTGGTATATTAAGAGTGTGGTTATTAAAAGTGTCCCTGCTGATGCCAAAGTAGATTCAACCTCTATCCCTTGAACAAATCCTTTGAATAACAATACTAGGTTACCACCAGCTTTTGTGTAATTAAACAAGATCTAATTATCCAGAACCGTTAGGAATTGATTCTTCACGTAACACTCGTGCCAGTGGAAATAACAAAGTTCAACAAAGTGGAATTATCAATAAATTCCAAGGTACTTCCTTGTGGTATTTTTCCTGGACCCACCACACGGAAAGGCCGATAATACAGAATATGGATACCGTTAAAAACGGAAATAAACCGAGATAAACAAAACAAATGATCAATAGTACCAAAATGTAACCAACATTGACAGCTGATATCTTTATAATAGACTCTGTTAAAAAAAATACGCTGATATACACACTGCTATACCAGCATCCGACTCATCTGAAATGTCCAAGTTATGACTTAACTGTGGAAAGGTACTTCACGTGATATAAGGGAACAACAGCTCTGAGTAGGTGCAGCCATCATATACCAAGTGCCTTTTGTAGGTTGTCCGAGAAAATGCAATGGCGATCTCATTTTAGTTCCTGACAGTGCTATATTCTGATTTGAACGCCTCATGATACTTTTTAAAGAATAAGTCCCGAAGGTGTTTATAAAATCCATTTCGCTTGTATGAAAATTTCTCTGTTTTACTGCATTAAACAATTCCCTTTAACTTGTGTTCAGTGTTACTTTATTGTGCTCTATCTGTATAACAAATCTTGTTCCCTTTTGTTTGCTCCTTAATAATAACAGTTATTGGATTTTTAGTAACAATCAAGTTCATTTTAGATGTTTTGTTGGCATATATTACTTATCACTGATGTCTTTAGTTTTATTTTTCTGGGTTTCAAAGTCTTGTTTTAAGCTATATCGGGTTGATATTCTGCGTGTCCATTTACTGTTTATTTGTTATATCGTAGATTAATTGTTTGAATCTCTTTAGCTGTATGGGGAAAAGAAATTGTTGAGGTTTGTATACTAAATTTGTGTCTACTGTTAAATACAGTACCACGTTCGCACCAATAAATAGTGTGATTCATTATCCTATTATGGATTCGTGCATGACTCAAGAAACTATCTTTTCTATACAGAAACAACGTTTATTTCCGAATGCTAACAGGAATTAATGTTTTTGCAGTGTTTTATGGGCCGAAGTATCTTTGAAATGTTGATATCGATTCAGGGACGACGATAAGACAATTTACAGGAAATTGTTCATGGGGTGGATGGTTTCGTAACATCTTCGAATGTTGCCTTGAACATACTTCATGCTTCTCCTACCAACTGATTTACATGGATCGAGCATTCAGCTGACAGTCCTGAACTGATGGTGCATTTACTCGTTACATGTGTAAACAAAAGAAAGTAAACTTGTATGCTATCTCAAGTGTTTGGAACTTTAAATGCATATTACATGATCACTGTTCGCCAGAACTTGTAGAAATCGAAAGTACAAAATACTATTACATCGATGTATGAAGACTAGGTTCAATTATGGAGGCTCATGTTATGAATTAAAACGTGTCGGTTTCTTGATACATTGGACAAAAGTACAATAAAGACCAATTTGTCATAGATTTATTTTAAAATATCCATTTTAGGTCATGAGATTAACTAATTCGGTAATTGATAAGTCAAAACCTCTAGTATGTCGGTTTTCCTCCATGTGACGATATAGTTCGAGATGAAATCGTTCCCAAAATAACTTGGACTAAGATATATTACCCTTATGGTTTATAAGCCATGGGGATACATAATTTCGTAGCTAGCTACCTCGCATATGTAAGCTGTCGCTTGTCTTTGAAGCACACAGCATCAAGCACAAATGAACTGTAATGTATGAGATTACGTCTCTCCGTTTTCGATCTAAGACTCTGTCAATTCTAACATATATGTAATATGGAGACGATGTTACAAAGCATACATCTAGTGTGAGCCATGTTTTAATAAAGTAGCCATGTTTGGTTTGATTTCTGCCACTAGGAGATTCAATTCAAATAAATTATTCTTCAGTCTCCAGACGTTAGCATAATATACCTTTAAAATAATCTGGGTCATTACTCGACTTTATCACCACTAGAAAACTCTAATTTTTTTAATGCTTCTATTTATTCTGTGGCCTTTTTTATTTATGTATGAGCTTTACTTCTCTAGTGGCTAGTACATCCGTATATGTAAGTTTAACTCAAGAAATTCGTTAGCATTATTTAGCAATGGATTTTCCTACTCGCTATTCTGAGTGATTTTTATAAATAGTCTAGTCGACTTACCTACTAGAATTAATTACTTTCCTAGTATTAACTCCCTACATTGTTTCAGATGATTCGTGTTGGATGGCTGATTCAGACGACTAAAGATCATGGGGCGATGTATTTTTTCAGGCTCTAAGTCCTTCGACTCCTCCAGGTGTTAGATAAATACAGTGAAAAAACGGAGTGATTCTTTACCTAAATCCGTTTTAGCTAAAGCAGAAATAGGTTGGTATTGATGCCCTTATTCAATGATTACAATACTCATTCCCTTTCTGACATTCGACCAGCAGACATGGTGACGTGGGAAATAACTTCAAACTCACCTTGTATGTAGGGCGGAACATATTTTATGTTTACGGCTACGTACTACGGTTCTAACATGAAAAAGTATTTAGTAGTGATGTTTGAAATACTTTAATATGTTCTACTCTGACTAACACAAATAAAATTCAACTGGGACTACATATCTATCAGGACGTCCTACTGCAAGAAAAACTAGACTTTTACGCTACAGACTATTATGCTGATATCTAATAAAGTAAACGTTTATAAAGATCATCCACATAAATAAACATTTATCACAACTACCGACATACTGTGGGCCAAATTAATATTCATCAAGTTCCCCTCGTAACTACTGCAACCACTAGAAATATAATCCTTTTTAAACGTCATCTTTCATAGGAACCTGGTTTGAACACTTCTGCTGTAACCTTCCGTAATAGCCAACCTATCAAAAATAACAAATTAACTCATCAAATAAACTTTACAAATTCAAACAGTTGTGCTATCTGATTACTTAAATAAATGTTTGTAATGGACGCTAGGTAAGTTCCAATTCGAAACAAAGTTTATTATTCCATTATCTCTATGTATCACAGTGTAACAAGTTTGCACAAAAATTAAACTCTTTAACCACCTGACATGTTTTGTTGATCTTGCCTGTAAAAATGGCTTGCTCCAAATATGAGGAAATAAATTATTGCTATTATACTGTTGGTTAGTGATCTCATATACAAGCTTATTTTAGTATTGATTGGTATTAAAATTTAGCTTCTAGGTTGACCGGCAAAATATAATTAATTGGCTATTTTATTAGGGGTTGATATGATTTATTAGAAAACACCATCATTTTGTAAACGCTGAGAAGTAATGTGTTTATTAAATTAGCAGATACTGATAAAAATATCGAAATCTAAGTAATGCATATACACCAGACAAATATAAACCTAGTGTAAGTAAAGCTACTATTTTTCTGACTAGTTTTCCATGTATCCACTTTCCTCTAACCAATGTCTGACTGACTTCCATAGGTGAGTCCCATTAATTTGTCAAACACTAGAAATATATCAAATATAGTGAGTTTGAACTATAAAATATTCCCATTTAGACCTATATTAGATGAAGTACTTTGAAAGTTATTGGCATTTCATTCGGTTGATTGTAGATTTACACGTGTCAACCTTCTGATCACATATGCGGTACAAAAGAACATCATCGATTAAATATAAACAGACTTCCTGAGAAGTCAGTCTTTTCAGGCTTATGATGTAAATGCTAGATTTCAGCATGTGTTATCTCACTTAGGTATTGCTTAATATTAGAATAAGTTGGTTAGTTATATTTGATTATTGGGGCAATGCAATATTACATAAATCAACACACTGTCAGATAATGCGAGTTGAAATCATACTACCACTGCTTATTTCACACTTCTTAAGCTATTGCAAATAATTCACAAATACTAAACATGGATTATCTTTAGGCGAAACGTTGTGTGCATGATTTATGGTTATATGAACTACTTAAACATAATTGAGGTTTCAATTTGTTTGTTTATATAGTCAATGACCTTGATCAGCATTTCAGTTTGTTGTCTATGATGGTCATGTATGAGGCTTACACGACCCACTCAAGCGTTGATTTAGGTTTTGCACGTGAGTGGTTTTAAATGATCTCACTGGACTTTTGCTTTTGATTGTTTCGTTCTCCTTTTTTTACCTTGTAGACTGTTCACCTCTAGTCCCAAGATCGCTTCTTTCAGTTGCTGACCGAATACTTATGTGGAAGACCATTGCAGCCCAGCCCACATTTAGGATTTTAGTGCAACAACCTAGCGCTTTAAGATTGTAGCTCTTAATCTAAGAATACATTCATCTTATATCTGTGTTGTTTACGAATTCTTCTATGTAGTTTTATTTATTATGTTCAAGTGACTAGCTGAAGTGCATATATTATGTTCACTTATGTTGGCTCATATATTTTCTTCCTTTTTTCTTAGTCTCATGTTCTGCGTACTCTCAAACCACACATCATACCTTTAGCTTTGAAGCCAACCCGCTGAGATTGAACATTAGTCTTCCTAATGCACCCGAGTTCTTTTGTTTCAGCCTTTATTGAATTAGGAATTGTCTCATATTTCTTTTGTGTTATCGCTAATTCTTATCGAATTTTATGCTTACACATATCTGTCATATGTATGCTAGTCGCATCGTTCGCTAGTTTTTTCCGATTTCATTTCCGTAGTTCCTTCGCACTCTCCTTTAGCACATTGCTTACTTTCAAGTTAAACACAATCCGTTACACAACTTGCATGCCACCCCTAAGAAAAACCCTAACCATTTGATAGGGTTGCGCACTAGCCTTTACTATATTCAGTAGCTTACCCTATCAGCTACTACGGTACTTAGCCCGGACGAAATGTTCAAGTTAAGTATTTTAGTGGGTAAAATTAGATCTCATGCAAATATAGTTAATGACTGGTGCAGATTCTACAGGATATACTTGTATTAAGTCTAGTAGGACCACTAGACACAAGGGTGAGAAGAAGAGGATGACTTTTGCACATTGGAGATGTTAGCAGCACACGAAATTAGTGCGTGCAAAGTAGCTAGCTGTACTCCCAAGTCTTCACGTCGCCCAGTGACTTCCGGAGTAGTTCTAGCTGTTTGAAGGTTGATTTTTATTTTAAACTGCATTCGTCAGTGAAGTTGGGCTATTGGGTTCCTTATTGTAGGAGACTTCAACTCACTGTACATCAGTTGGATAGAGCTCACAACTCCAAGAATAGGACTCAGTAGAACTTTATTGTTAATTAGTCTTAAGTGTGCCTTAATACACAATACTACAACCAACATGTTTTGACCTAGACTACTAACCATCACTCTTGTACCTTGTATCTACACATCATCTTGACGATGTTATCGATCTTAAGCTTCTATTTCAACTGGTTAGTAGCGATCACATTGTTCTGTCCTTTGAATTCAAGATTCACTATATTGAATATGAATCTGCTCCATTTCATCCAAATATATAGCTTGCAGATATTCCAGCAATAAGGGATCCAGCTGCTTTAACACTGATTGGTTACCTAAAGCTATTCTGTTGAAAAAGCACGGTGTAAGTTTAGAAACGCGTTCAAAGAAGTAACCACTCCATTCATTCTATGGTCCATTCCACATAAGTTGTCACACCATCCTCAATGGATCGATAAAAAACATTTGGAAATCGCTATGAAGTAAAAAACGACTTTGGGGCTTGTATATTAAGATGGGTTGGGATACTTTTAAGGATGAGTACTGTAAGGTTAGAAACCTTTGTAAATTAACTATTGATAGATCTCGTACAACCTACGAAGGCAGTTAGCACAGGATAGTCTCACTTATCCTAAACGGTTGTGTTCTTACATTAAGAGACGAACTAAGAGTGTTAAATTGTCCTACTGTTATGTTGTGTTATTTCTACTAGTCCCAGTAATATTATGTATTAATCCGGCTTAGTATTCTACGGTTCAAGAACGACAGCAACTTGATCCCAAATCAGAAGAAGAGTAGAGCAGGTAGCAAGATGCATTGAGAAAATAACAGCAGGAGGCAAAAGCAAATAATTACACTAGGGTTTATATAAACAATTGTATAGAGTATTCTGGAAACTTTCCGATTGGTCGTTGGCTCTAGTTGGCTAAGAATAGACCAATCATAGCACAGCTCCGTAACCATGTTTTGAGCATGCTTTAATCAGACTCGTTTCGTGCTAACAAAGAGAAATAATGGAATTCCACCATTACTAATACATGAGAACCCAATAATGTTAACTGACTCAAATTTAAGCAAAGCTGAAAAGTTATTAAAATATTGCAACGAGATTTACTCTGTGAACACTAGTGACGATATGATCCGTAAATACGACCAAAATAGTTATCACGGGACCAGTTTATGCTACTACGGAAAAAGCTTTCAATTGACCTAGCCACTTAAAAGTGAGTAGGTCTCATGGTCCTGATGAAATACACTCTCAACTGTTATCACTCATGGACATCACTCTAGAACCACCCACAAAGTTGGTCAAGATGTCGCCTCCCGAAATCCAATTTACATGAGATTAAGATTCCATAACTAGCCCCATTTTTAGGTGTAAAAATAGGCAGTTAACATCTTACTGTGGACCTGTCAGTTTAGCTAGCATAATATTTAGGATATTAGACAAAATAATCCGATGTAAAATACCAAGTCACGTAGAGTTACAAGATTCGCTGACTCCATAGCAACGTGAGTTTCGTAAGCGACTTTCATCACAGACTCCAATTACAACGTACGTTCGGGTTAAACACAAACTTATCAAACTCCGAACTCCACTATCTAGTGAGCCTCTCTGTAAGTTATGGATCGCTATTCTATGTTAGTGTATTCATACTTGTTAACTTATTTTCAGGAGCTAGGTTTCTATCATTTCCGCCAATCGTAAATTTTTTTGCTAGATGGGGAATCCGATAATATACTATTATGTGTAATTTTTCCCACCCTTTTCAACTAGTGATAGTAGAGGATGGTTGTAAATTATGCAACTAAATTCTGATGTGATTCCTTTGAAGTTTTGCATTTTATTCCACTCAATTTAAGTGTTCTGTCGTTACTTTGAATACAGATTAATAATTAGTGGGATAGCTTATTTTCTATTTCCTCCTGTTTCCTGAAACCGTGACATCGATATATTATCCATATATACACTTGATAAGTTCATACTAATTAGGACTTTCTAGGTAATTGGAAAATACGTGCGAATGTTGTGTCGACTATGTTACATTGTTGGTTATCCTTTAGTATTCAATTAATCCAAAGTAATGTATTTTATTTAAATGCTATTTTTTGTAAATCTTTGCAGTTTGTCCAACAACTCATCCTCTGTCTACTAGACGCAACTTCAAGATATATAATAAAGTGATCGAAATTTACTTACATTAGTCAAGTGAATAAGTACTCATCAAGTTATGATCGATTCCTGTCATGTTCAGTTTCTTCATCAAAATTTATAACGCATATAAATTTTGTAGATTATTTTTAAATAAAATTTGTTTATTCTCTCTAAAAGTTGTATATTTATTCGCATTTTTTACAATATCCTAATGTTTCAGATAACCTTTGAGGAAAATTACACTGTCTTTTGTTCGTTGATTCTGAAGCAGCTTACTGTGTAAGTTATTAGTTAACATAACGCGGGTTATATTTCTGCACCCAAAACAGTTTTAAATGGGTATTCCCCATTACTTAGTTGTCGGTGGCGGTTTATCCGGTTTGGTTACTTCCTACCTTATCTCGTTAATCCGACCACCGGGGAGTTATCGTCTGACAGTTTTGGAAAGCAACAATAGGTGGGGTGGTTGGATCCAGTCGTTTAAAAATGTAGACACCGGGTCAATTTATGAAGGTGGTCCACATAGCGCTCGCGCACAATCAGCTACATCAGGCCTTTTGATGAGAATAGTAAGGAGTTTGGATCTTGAAAATTCACTTGTATGGATGAGGAAGGGTACGGACGGGGGGAAACAATTTTTGTTTATTAATGAACAACTGTTGCCAATGTCTGCGTTCACTTTTTCGACTTTAAAACCATTCACCAGGTCCAACTGTAGTTTGGTCATCCGGCGGTTATTTTCCCGACGTCCACCATTTAAGACAGACTGGACTGTTGATGAGTTTCTTCGCTCTCGTTTTGATTCTGAATTCGCTGATTACTTCGGAAGTGCTATGATGCGAGGTATCTTCGCTGGTGATTCGCGAAATCTCAGTGCTCGTGCCTGTCTGCCCTCGGTAAGTCATCCATTTATTGAGATAAAGTATGTGCATGAATACAGTCTTAACACTTTAATTGGCTTTCATTTTTACTTCTGACGTCTACCAAAAATTAAGAAGACTGTTGAAATTAGTCGAAAAGACGCATCTTCAAGATCACTATTGATTTTTCAAATATACGTCACAGCTTTGTGTGTGACTTGCCCCGAGCAGTTATTCCTAGGGCTCTGTGGTCACACTCTCGGATTATCAGGACCACTTATTCGAGCTTATCTTTCAAGTACCTTATGACAATCTCCTCCGGGTTGTAAACAACTGGAAAGCTATAACTGCCCTTATACTTCTAATAACGCCTGTCATCACCTTGTTCACGATCAAGTTCTTTCTATTATTTCTTCTACTTTCACTTCAAACCCTCACTTTTCTCAAACCTCTTCCAGACATGCCACTGGTGTTAATGATTCCAGTTTACGAAGCGTTATTTTAGGTCTCTTTAAATTGCTCTCTAAACTCCGTATTGAGATTTTTAATGTTTAAACCTTATTTCGAATCGGTCAGCAGACCTCACTAACTAAAACTTTAGTAGCTCTTAACACTAATGTATATTGTGTCTCCGTAACACACATTCTTGATCTAGAATAGTCATTTACTTGACTTCACTCAACTAGTAGATAGAACTAGAATGATATACTCTTCGTTTATCTAGAGATCTGACAGCAGGTTCTCGTGGCCTTGCCGCTGTAAATATATTTATTAAGTATATGGGCAGAATAGGCACTTCTTGAATAGGTTTTTGTCAGCAGTCACTTGTGTGCTGTTTGATTAAGTAATTCCGTAAGAACTCGTGTGAATAAGGATATACTCCCTATACCTTTTTTGTTGTTTCCGCTTATGTTTCACTAACTGATGGTCGAATGGAACAAAAGACGAGTTGTACGGAAAGTTTGACAAACTTCTTCAGAAAGCTAGATGCTCAGATACAGTGATCATAGCAGGAGATTTTGACTTCCTAGTCAGTAAACTGAGTCATGCTACAAAACCCACAGTTGGGGTTTTTTGGAATCCCAGCTCAACAAACAGATAATGAAGACTGTCTTCTACAATTATGTTCGAGTTACTGTTTGTTCTTAGCAACTAAGAACCACAGACATAAGGAAAAACATTGTACAACCTGGAAACGTACAACATTAACACAATAATAGACGCAAATAGACTATGTCGGCATCAGGCATCATTGAAGAGGCTTCGTAGAGGACTGTCGCTTATTCTGAAGCACATGCTTGGACTCTGGCTGTGCTCTAGTGAGACCATACATTCCCAGGATTTTATAAGTTGACTCCAGATATTTTCCACGATGGTAATCCAGTTTTGTCAGGTAGGTTGACTGATATGTATAAAATCTAGGAGCTTTGGATAATCCAAACTAACTAATCTAAATCACTGATTGTCTTATTTCATATAAAGGATAGAAGTCTTCCTACAATAACCACGAATGAATCAGTTTGACTAACATATTTTATAAAATATTTGCCTATATCATTACCCGATGCTTATCTAACACTAGGGATTGACAAACTTCGGCTGGTTTTAGACCTGTCAGAAGGTTTCATTTATCAGCCAGTCACACTCCGTCAGATTCTAGGACATGGGAATATTTACCGATGTCAGATAATATTGGTATCTCTTGACCGAAAGACTATTCCGTAGATCAAAATGTTTTGTGACAAAGTCTGTCATTAAATGACGTACCTCAAAAGTTTATAAAGCTTAGGAAAGCTCTACTCGAACACTGCTGGTCGGGCTAGAGTTTATGGCAAAGTCAGCAGAGTTGTCAGTTTCAAGTGATGTTTGTCAGGGTTGGTTCTTACCCCCCTTTTTATTTCATTTCGTCGTAGTTGTCCTCATAGGAGTTACACTTTCATCTAAATCTCCAGGAATTGACTTCTTTCCAAGAGGCCTACTTAACGACCTAGAATATGCTAATAAAACAGTTTATAAAAGTACTGTTTCTTCGTTATAATTTGGAAATGCGTTTGTTTTTTGGACATCAAAATAGCTCTCAATTTTTCCACTATGCATATCACTGACCGATTTCAGCTAGTTTCGATATTCGTAGGTATGTTTTCTTTTTCAAAGGGGCTACTTTGTTTTCAGCTTAGTTGTTATTAAGGCTAATTTTTTATATTTTATCTAAATACTTACAAGTTTCATGAAGTTTACAGAAAATTATATAATGAAGCTTAGTCTCCAAGTATCTAATTTGGTCATTCCGATCACTAGTTGTCAGGTAAGGTTTTTTTTTAAATTCTTCGATTTATCCTACTTTGATTTTCTATTCATGATACCACCTTATTGTGTATTGTTTTCAGTTGGTGAAGTCGGAAGAATACGGACCTAATCTTATCCTGGGACTTCTGCGTTCGCAATTCAGTCGATCTTCAAATAGTGCAGTTACACCAGATATAATTGATGACAAACTCCCGAAATTAAATAACTTAATTCCATCTGATGCGATTGCATGGACTTTATCAAATGGGTTACAGTCACTTATTGATATCATTGTGGATCACTTAAGCAGAAATCATCCGCATATTGATTTACAGTTGAACTCGTCTGTTGAAAAATTGCAATCTCTAAATGGCTGTTTTGAGTATACCTACAAACACGCCAGTAATATTGGTGACGACAAAAAAACAAGCACAGCTGATGTAGTTTTCTTTTGTTGTCCATCTTTTAACACTGCGAAAATTTTGGAGGGTATACTTTCGTCTGAAACGCTGAGCTACCTGAAATCCGACCGTCTTCCATGGGGAAATATTGTCAGCGCTGTTCTAGAAGTAGATGGCTCTTTCACTCCTTTAGTACGCGGATTCGGACACTTAGTACCGCGTGCAGAAGATGAGCATATTTTAGGCGTAATATACGATTCATTTGCTTTCCCAAAATTGGATGGATCTGATAAGAATTTGAGATATACTGTAATGATGAACCCTTATAGTGAATGGCTTGAAGCTTCCACAACATCAGATTCCTCAAAACACTTGAAAAATATTATTGAAGATGTTGCGAAAGCTGTCCTTATAAAACATCTTAAAATACCAAATCCAGTCATTGTTGGCCGTCATATTAGTATCCTCCGTAATTGTGTACCTCAATATCCTCCCGGCCATTTAACTAATGTAGCTAATGTGCGCAACGGCATTCAGGAAATCTCAGGTGGGCGTAGTTCTGGTCGAAAGGGTATATATCTTGTTGGTAATTCGTATGACGGAATAGGGTTGAATAATGCTGTATATAGTGCTGCGTGTGCAGTATCAGAAGAGCTCAGTTAATTTTCATAAAGATAATTCTTTTTCTATAGTTATTTATTATCAAGTCGTATTCTACTTATTATTAGCGCTAAATTATAAAACTCTTCTGGAAGTTAATAAATGCGAAACATACTGTATACATTTTAAAAAGTTGTTATGCGTCTAGTTTTTGTTGTAAAATTATTATCTTGTTACCCTGCCCTTTGTATATGCAGTAATTCCTGTAAACTTATCACTAGAATGTATACCGTGCGATAAAAAGTTCACCTCCAGCGGGTTTTTGAATTATTTTGTATAGGTTATGTTCCATATGCCAAATCAACTAGCCGGTAGTAAATTTAGATATCTGTTCATAAGTCTGACTGGGTTTGGTTACTAAATAGATGCATTCCGTCTGGTAAACCAAATGACATTATCACACAGTTCTGTTTTCTACAGCTCTAAAATCCACAAATAATTTTTCTTTATCAGCAGAATTTTATTTAGCATTAGGAGCCAAACATCATTTGTTTTTTTGGGGGGGGGGGAATCCGTCACTGGATTATTTGGTATATAAATAATACAGCACTAATACTTGTTTGCACAGTTAAAGGGTATGAAGTTTAAAATAAATTTCAGTGCCCCCCCTCCGCACCCCACATAATAGACGCAAGAGACTGTCAGTAGGTTATAAATTACTTTGAATTAATTTACAAGACCAGTTTCAGCGTACATGGAGATTTGATTTCTAATTAAAAAATCTTTATTGTATAAATATGTTGCGTGTTTCAATCCTTCCCTGCCTATTGAGGTAAACAGCTTATACAATTGAATTTCACTCAATAGATATGGTTTCGCAGCATAATGTACATCTTTATGTTATTGCTGGGTTATGTTGCGTAATATTGATGCACTCAGTGTTGCAGTGCAATATTACATTAGTTAAGCAAAGTATAAAGTTATGTTTGATCTCGATGTTTATATTAGTTACCTGACAACTTTTTGTTACTCCACACAAATCAGTTTCAATCTACACTCGAAAATATTACTGTTCACTTTTGATTCAACAAAGTAGATCTTATGTGATATTTACGGCAGAATTCAATTAAAGATGGATGAGTTTATCACCTAGGATCAAATGTTGCGTTGTTGAAGTGCTTTAATAACATCCGATACTTGTAAACGTACGTAAACCTCTAGTTATGTCATAATTTAATTGTGAAACTAGATTTCCCTGGAGGTATTTGTTAGCATTGACAAGACATAGTTTTCTAGGTATTTAATTTTTTTATATTTCATTATCAATGTAACCTTTTAAGGAAAAAGCGGTATAGGTTTCAAGTGAATAATGCACTTTCACTTTTGTCTCACACTGAAATTTCATTTAGCTACTAACAATTTTTCATCAAGAGGTCATCAAGCGAGTGTATTGGTCCTGATATCTGTCTGTTTGAATTAATATGATTTCATCCGAGCTTGCACTAAGATATATGCTGTTTAGTTGCAATCAGGGTCAGTTTCGACTAGGAAATTCCTCATTATATAGATGGATTGAGAGATCTATTACTACAAACTGTGGGGGTGTAATAAAGAGTCATTCTAAGAGTAAGTCACATTCCTAGAGTCCTCGAATGACAGTCATTTTAGGTAAAAACCTTAACAGGATTTAATCCTCTAGGTGTATTATAAGTTTAAACTACATGGCCACGGTGCTACAGCACTTCTAATTTGTACCTCCTTTGGCAACCGAAAATTATGTAGTTGGTTGTATCTGCGGTCTTACCGACTTGATTAGTTCTATCTCCACTAATGAACAAGTAATTATTGGAATCCTATTCGAAACCAGGTGGAGATTATGAGTCTGTTATCAGCAAGGCAAAAAAAATGGGAAAATTAAAGAAATGGTCAGATGATTGAATATTTCCATATTGATTGATGTGACGATTTTCAAAGAAAATAATTGAAAACATGAAAATAAGTCCTCAGGAAATGAATATTGATGCTAGATATTATGCAGTAAGAGCTGTGAAAAGGGGCATTTAATGAGATATAAGTCCTTCACTAATATAGTGTTATGGTTATGATGACTGCTTACTCTATATGTGAAAATTGGAATGGATACATTTCCCATTCACTTCTTACTAGATCAATAATACTTTCTTCCAACTAATATTGCTATAAAAAACGATGTACATTATTATCTACTAGCACCAGTCCCCATTGTCAACTAACTATGACCTTATTGATACATTTTAGTACCTGTATCACCCACTTCATAGCAAGTAATCTGCGTCTAAGTTGTTGTATATGGTTTGAACCATAAAATTGAAAACCAAGAATTATTGTAGGAGTCTATCGTTTACAGCCTACCCAATGAAATTGACTGAAGCTGAGCAAGTTTAATTTAATTGTTCCAAATAATAGCAACATGCGATACATAATATCCTTAATTCTGTCCCTATCGAATTGTTACTAATAACTGAAAAGTCCTAAATAAAGATAGTGTCCATTTGGAGTTTTATAAGCTTACGATAGGTTTTCAGCTAATGCTAGTCTACTGTGGAAATCATTTCCATAGACAACACTTAAAATTTAACCAGCTCGTTGACAGATACCCTATAAGTTCCCTACAAAATCGTATTTGAGCTTAATTTGCTTGATACTGTGTGTTTCTGTAGTTCTCCAAGGAGTTTGTTACAGAAAGGATTCAATGAAATAAAAGTTAACTAGATTTAGTTTACTTCAACTGTTAGATTTAACCATCCCTAATTATAAGCAGCTTTGATGTTAGTATGGCTGGAAGTTATTAATTTAAATATTATTTCAGTCGGAAACTTCCAATAATGAAAAAAGACCTTAGTTCGAAATAATGTAATAATCGTTGAATTCAATCCACCGTTTACCTGTGCTCAGAAAAGCATAATGAAGTTATAAGAATGCTGATGAATATCCAGCTGTATGAATATTACTTTCCGACGAATCTGAGAAATGAGTATAAACCGATAATGCAGAATTATCTCGACAGCATGCTGACTAAAATGATAGTCTACAATATTAATTTACGCGAAACATATGCTATAGTGTACAATATTCTGGTAAATGTCTTGAGACAAAGTTCTTTGTTGTCCTCTATCTTCGTACTAATTTTACTTATTAGTCGGATGGTAACAACTCGCTCAACGTATTTGTGCGACTTTTATTGAGTATAATTGTTGGTCCATACCTTGCTTTATTTAATTGTACTGACCCGCCTTCTATATTTGTTGCCCACCCCCTTCCGTCCACAAAATATCCGAATTTATTCATTCAGTATTTGATAACTTTATTATGTTCAATGAATGTACCGGGTACTTTACGCTTGTTCGTCGAATGTCTGCCTGAAACAGAATCTTGTATTGATAGAAGTACCAGAAAAGAATCATTAGTTACTGTCAAGTGATCACACCGACTGTTCTTTTTATTCCACATAAACGTTTAACTGTAGAACAAAACAAATGTTAAAGAATCAATAAACAGTATTGTATTGTGAATGATATGTTATACATTTCTTTTTGTTTTAATAAGTGTTTCTTAATTTTTTTGACTCAGGTATAAATTTATTGTCAATTATGTATTCATTTGTTGTTTTACTAATATTTCGTGATTTTGCTGATTTTTTTATTTGTTGAAGACATGAAGTTGTTTGATGCTTGGTTAATAGACCCATTCGTGAAAATGTCCTATCACAATGTATACATTGATAACGTTTTACTTCAGAATGTGTTTGCATATGTGCTCTTAAATTAGATCTATCAGCAAATGCCCTTGTGCATATTATACAGGCAAATGGTTTTTCACCTGTATGAGTTCTTAAATGTCCATTTAATAACCACATCCGTGAAAATGCTTTACCACATAAATTACACTTACATGGTAACGTATGTGTACGTACATGCATTTTTAATGCGGACATTGAATAATAGACTTTATTGCATAAGTGACAGAAATATGGATGGCCATAGTGATGATTTGGCAAAGATGCTATTGTCGTAGCTCCTCCTGTTATCAAGGAATTCACCTGATTTGAATGACCACTGATGTAATCATTTCTGCTACTATTAGAGATCGGAGGAATGACGCTTAGTCCTATTGATGAGTTACCAACAGTATGTGACAAACAATTCCGCAATTTATTCTTATCACATAGATTTTGATTTGGTGTACTATTCTCGCTACCGTGAACCACGTCCGTTTTACTTTCTCTTACATGCATCGATGATGATAATGAAGGTGATGAAGAGGTTAGCGGAACACCTGGTGAATTTGATTGCTGCGAACACTGTGTTGTGTGTACACTGTTCGCATGTTTTAACAAATTACTTTGTGTAGATGATGTGTGGTTACATAACTGGCACTGAAACCGCCTATTTTTTGAAATGGCTACTGTTTTTTTGGTACCAGAAATTCTAGTGCCATGATCAGGTACAAAACTGTCGGCTACATCCTTTGACGTATTAATTAATTCCAAAATTGAAAATTTTGACTTTTTTATCCGAGATGTCGATGTGTCGAATGTGTCAGCTTGAATATCATTAACTACAGAATTCTTGCTATTGATACTGTCTTCTTTAGAATATATAGTAGAATTCGTCGAGTAATTGCACTGTGAAGAGGTAAAATTACTTGTCGATGATTGGTTCATGGATTCTGTATGAGGGACTGTCATACTCAGTATGTTATTCAATGTATTTAATATGGACGAAATATTTTTTGAGTGATAGCAATAATTCAAATGTGGATTCACACTTGATAATTCATTTATTTTAGTCAGCGACTGATCAACAGTCATAGTATTAATGGTTTCATATTGATGTATATTCCCTCTTAAATTCTCATCCGTTGACGGTACTGATAAGTCAATAGGTTTAACTGATGAATTAACTGGTACTGTCTCTTGTGTAGACATGCACTTATTAAAGCTGCCGTAATAATCATCGTTGTTTTGATACTGTTGGCTATGATCTTTTTGTTTAAGTAAGTTAGCTGAGAAACCATCAAAAAACAAATTCCATAATGATAAATTATACGACAGGGTGTTCGTATTTAATTGTTCCGATGTCGATTTCAGGCTTCCTGTGTATGTATTGCTTTGAGTGACACTTTCTATAAGTGTGTAAATAGAGATAAAAACTGTTAAATGATGACTACCGTTTACTATTTACTATATGATCTTAAATTCTAGATTAATCTGTATCGGTAATCTATAAAAAGTAATTCATAGAAATCACTTTAAAAGTTTGTCTACTTTGTTGAACGTGTCATTCTTTTTTATTGAAACACAGTAGTGAAGTAAACGTTATGTGTATGTAGGAACTTCGAAGAAATGCTCATTAAACTACGAGTCGGATACCCACTTTAAAATAGTATTGGTTCGAAGAATAACTACATGTAATTAAGAGCTATTCTGTCATCATTCAAGCGGGTGAACTGAATCTGATATCAGGGTTTTGAAACAGTGAGTTTATGTAGGGATTCACTTAAAATATTTTAGAACGTTGAATAAGTGCATTTGTGTATGTGTGTATTATTGTTTAGGTCTAGGGGAAGAACAGATATTTTACAAGCTGATATTTGACCAGATTCTACTTTCGCCTTCCATTCAAATGTAATTGCTTATCTGTAAACTTTGTTATCAAATCTGATATCCTCTAAAGATAAAAATAACACTTAAAATGAAACTGGAAACATCATCTTCGCGAAAGTTGTGAGTTGATGGTGGTCTATATGTCATTCATTTATTTAAAAGAGTTGATTATCTAAAATGATCCTGATCAAATACTTCAGAAATCAAACTGTTTTTTTAAACATACTTTCTGAACTACTTTAAAGTAATATAGAAGTATTAACCAAACTTTTCTGAGTTTGCCAAGGAATTGGATCGGTGACGTTCCTAATCTAGTTTTATAAATTCTCTATAATCATACTTGCATATCAACTTTATTATTACTTTTCAGCATGAATCCACAACATGACAAAAGTTAACTAAAGGACATATACATAGTTTAGTTGTATTTCTGCAATAATTTGAGATGAAAATTAAAATATTCTTTACAAAAACCACCTTAAATCAAATACAGCATTCAGCTCACTAGTAACTGAATTCAAAATTCACCTTAAGTCCTAGTAAGAAGACGTAACTACTGGAATTTAGAATTTTTCACAGTGGAACAGCTATCATTAATGATAATCGATGATCGTCTCATTATATACAAACTAACGTAAGTGGGAATTCTACCACTAGACGCCGGCCCTGTGGTGCTTATGATTAGGTGTTCGCCGCGAGATCTGAAGGACGTGGGGCCGATTATCTGCTAGAATCTAGGATGCTCACTGCTGACAAGTTCTACACAAGGACGGGACAGCCGTCTACTGCTTCCCAGTTCCCATGGTACCCAACCAAGATCAATCCATGATGAATACAAATTATAGACTTAGATTTCTTTTTATCAAGTTATTTCAAAATTACAGATAACAAAGAGTAGTAAACGCAAATACAGAGGGAAAATACATCAGATTTTTTATCGTTATTCGACAATAGAATTACAGATTATTTAAAAAATATAGATCTTAATGACCTGATTGCTTTTTTCTCTATGGGTCAAATAAAAACCATCTTATACTTTATTGAATCTCCTGTGGAGAGGATTTACAAACTATACAATTTTACACATGTACACAGAGAATGAATGTATGACAGAAGCCTTCTCATTGACGTGGAAAAGTTTCAATGGTGTGTGATTAATACAATAATGCTTTATTTGTGTACCGAAAATAATAATAGTCTTTATGTAATGGGTTCTTAAAAATGTACATGGTTATGCTTAGTTGGTGGAGATATTTGTATCCTGCTGAGTAATTCTATTAAATGATATTTCCTTGTAAAAAATCTTTAATAAGGACACCTGTCAACTACCATCACTGTCTATATATTTAGCTAGAAAAAACTTATAGATATCAGGAAATGCGAGATAACTTAATTAGTGCATGAAAGACGCCGTAATTTGAACAGTTCCAAGGTGAATTCAATGGATTATTATCACTAGCAGTATTTACTCTCATGTATTTGTATAAAAAAATGGACACTGTGAATTGACTGGTTGGTGAGTAGAATTCCATTTTGACTATACCGCAATGTCACGTGTACAAAAATGTTTGTTAGAAGTTTTTTTTTAAAAAAAAAGAGTAATACGTAATTCAGGAAATTCAACTAGTTCTTAAACCACAATATATTTATACTGTCTACTTACATCCAGAAGTATCTGGCTGAAATTCCAAATACTAAGAGTGAGGAGCAGGTATTCTAGGGGAATGAAGTCGCATAAAGTGTAAAATATTTAACTTATTATCCAATAAAATTCAGTACTGGAAGAAATCTCTCAGATGCATTCAATATATAAAATGAATAAAGCACTGACAGTTCCTTGGTTTTTAAAACAAACTTGACGTGTAATTTGTGACACTTTTACTTTGTTTTCAGTTGTATTGCTAAAATACTTAGCGGTCACTGTTCTAAATAAAAAGTGGCGATATTTAGTCTGCTAATGTAACGGATAACAGGCGATGGTTAGTTTTAGAGAATACACACACACACACACCAAATGAACAGATTGTATGCACTGATCAACTTGACACATTTCCTTACTGACAAAAATCCTACAGCAAAATTTACATAACTAAATTAAAGAAAGGAGAAAAAGGGATAGTGACAACGGGGGAAACTGAATTAATCTTCTTAAAAACTATCCAAAGTACTTAGTTAGTGCCGTATCTTTTACCTCATGCATACTTTGCAAAAAACGCTTAAGTATATGGCTACGCATACTATGTTTACTTCTTGGTTATACGTTATAAATAGTCCTTAAACTGTAATTGAACACTGTGAATGAGTAAATCTACAACAGACTATTATCCATCAGACAGAATGATTATCACTTTAAATGATCGACGAAGCTCTTTGTATTCGTATTTCTTTCTAGTTGGCAATAAATTCATATCATTCTGTGTTCTAGTCAAATACATTATCATTGAGTTATTCAATAGGTAAATATTTGTCTGACGGAATGGGATAATTACTAGACCACATGACTCTGCTTACATTTCTGTTATCATTTAGTGTAAATTCTTACTATATTTGCTGTTTCAACATGGATGTAAATCATTTCTAATAAATTATATAAGAAGATTAACTTTTACAAAATAGCAGCAGTAATAATTTTCAAGAACAGTTTACAACCCGGTTGATTAACATCAAAAGACCACTACTTTCCTTCTATGCAAGTCTTGGATTGTGAGAGAATTTTTCCTATTATATCTTTCAATTACTTTCTTATCACTTCTTTTAGTTATTGCACATGAATAGTGTATACTTATACGAATAAAGTGTTAAAGAAAACAGTCTACGATGATTTCCATACTGTTTTGTCATTTATAGTTAGCCAAGCATACTCGCTGTAAGCATTAAACATAAGCTGAATGAAAAAGCAATTCACAGATCGATCAAAAACAATGATGTAAAGGAGTTTAGAAATGTTTTTTCTTAAACTTTTTGGAGGTAAATTCAGTATATGTTAGATAATTCCCCATGAAACAACAACTAATAACAGTTAACAAAATACTTACTGTAACGAGACCACATTAAACAAGGTAAATGTATGCATGAAATGGGCAATTTACGCCAGATAATGTTTTACAGAGATATATCATCACCGAAGAATAACTTTATCATGTAAGTAGGTACTTTAAAATACTTTCATATTATTTAAACTGGGAACCAATTTGGACAGTTAAAAAGTTCATTCGTATGAATATCATTTTTTGTTGTAATTAATATTCTACAAGAGCATTTTTATTTATCAGATCAATCAGCAGAATATGTTCAACACTTCTTATAGTAGATGGGAATTTTAACTAGTTGTTAGGATAAAGGTCAGTGATGTAAAGTAAACTAGTCATTTGTCACAAAAAAATGCATGTATTATGCGTATTCTCCTACTATCGCATAATTAATTTTAAAAATACACTTGAAAATCTAATTAATAACACTATGAAATAATTGTCATTTCTGCTTGTTAAATCTACATTTGATTGAATATATCACAGATTGATATTGACAGGGTACCATGAAAACCAAAGAGCAGTGAACGGTTGTTTCGTGTTAGTGTGGAACTCCTCACCAGTGCCCATTCCAGGTTCCACATCAGGAGCTTCAAGCGAACAAGTAACAATGCACCACTGGGTAAGCGTCCAATGGTAGGATTCCTACTTCCATCAACCTGCGATATATGGCGCGTCGATCATCCATTGTCATTGCTGATAACTGTCCTGACAAGTTTGAACTCCACCAGTCACTAGAGCCCCAGGAGCATCCTATAGTTAGTCACTAGTAAGCTTATTATTGTAGGTTCAATCGAAATGGTTATTTTTGTGGAGATTGTTATTTTAATTGATTGAATATGTCACAGATCGATGTTGGCAGGATGCCATTGAATGTAAGTTTGTGAATTGTCTTAGTTTGTTATTGCTTAATTGACACAAAGAAAAAAAGGCTATTGACTTTTCTCTTGCAAAACATGAATTATGTAAGTGGAACGGTTCTGGACATACATAGTAGGACAAGATTTATGCCTTGATTCCACTTTTAAAGGCAACCTCCCGTAATTTCATATACTAAGTCAAATACTTTTTCATGATTGAATATAGTAATTAATAAATTTCATTACCTCAATTAGTTAATCATAAACAATGTCAAATCTGACAACTATAGAATGAAAGCAAGTTAGTTACAGTTATAATAGTGTCCATAATAGTAAAATAACTCAACAGAGAATATACCATGAAAAGGCTGAATCAAAGCGCTTATTAAATGGTATGAAATAATATGAACTCAAATACATTTAAAGGAACATAGAAAGCAAATCTATCAGAGCAACCTCAATAATATAAGTAACCGGGGGAATATTGTTCAGTGATCGAAATTATAATTTTTAAGAATATTTCAACTGCATAGTATCAAGATTATTTCTAATTATTGGTTAGCATCAAATAAATGCAATCTATAAATATAGAGTAATGTTGATCTTGTGTTGTGTCTTGGGGCTTTTTCATAGTATCATAAGTGCCAAAACAAGTACAAAAGTCTGCTCGGAGGTTTCACATTACATTACTGGTTATGCCATCATTTAGAGTGTTAATCTAATTATATTTTCAGAAGTGAACTAACGTAAACACTCGGTTAAATTAATCAGTCAACGATAATCACAGCAACTTTTCTTAATCAATCGTTCCTCGTAACAAAGTCTCGTGATGGCATATAATTCAGAATGTGTATTAAAAAATGAGCTAATTACAGAATATCTTAAACCCAAACACCTTTCTAACTAGTTACTTAATTATTTGTGTGTTTTATTATTTCATCATCTAAAGCGATAGAGCACGACAATTATTCATTGTGTCTGGCATCACTTCTACTTATACGCGACTTTCTCATAATGTTCTAAGCGACAACCATCGACGCACCATAAAATAAATAACCGAGTATTACAGATTGTAGAAAAAACTGATCTGGAAATCAGAAAAATATGCAATAGTACAGTTTTCAGGTTAGGCAGTTATATTAGTATAAATGGATAGGACTTTCAACAGATACTTGATCTTACTGGGTTTTCGAATATGGTTGTTTTGTTTTAATTTCTTTCTTGCAGACTATTCACTTCTAGCTTTAAGATATCTTTCTTTACTTGTTAACTGCATACATACGAACAACATTGAACGTAACATCCTGCTATTGGTAATAAACTGGAAGGCTCACATCTTATCCAACGTATTTTAGAAGTGGAATATATTAAACGAGCGATCTATAATTAGGACCTGTTCTTCATTTTAACAAATGCATCAAATAACCTGCGTAAGAACAATGAAGACATAACAAAACCACTTGTTCCACTTATCTCTAGTCAGGCTATGTTCATATTTCTTCTTATTGACTACTCTTGCACAACTAATCTAATGTTAGTTAATGTATTACGTCAGTCGATTCATTGAAGATAATAATTATGACGTAATAAGGTGAAATAACTTCTGAAAATTCTCACGGCACCAAAACCAATACCACAAAAATTTAAAAATTAGTATAGATAGAATAAAAGAATGTTGTTATAATTTAACATTGGACACTATTTTAACAGATAATAAATATGTAATTCAATTGAGGTGGTTTATGGAGATTGGTATTACGTTTAGTTGATTAAACAAAACATCTGTCCAGTGTTTCCTGGTTTTCAATGGTACTCTGCCAACATCAATCTGTGACGAATTCAATTAACTAAATATCTAATTCCCTGAAATCCCACTACTTTGGAAAATTCGATAAGGAACGAATAAGATTCTGATTGGAATAAAATGAACTTAATAATGAACATGGTTTACATAGTCTAAATACCAAAATAACAACATTGATTAGTAAATAAATAGTGAGTAGCGTTGTGTTTGTCGTGGTCATAGTATGAGTAATATTCTACTGATCAAGTTGTAATATGTCCACTAATATGCGTGACTTGCCATTCTATGGATTGTATTTTGATGTAGTATGATAGGCAGAAAACCCTAGGTTTCTTATCACAGAAGATCATTAATGGTTCGAATAGCTCACTGGAAATGTCTTAGGCTGTAAACTTGGGTGACGCATGTGCTAATCTTAAAAAGAGCATCAGTTTCTCCAAGAGTGCAAGTACCTACATGCTCGAAGTCTAGGTCATCTATGTTCCATGTTAACTGCATCGAGATTAATTGATTATTCACATAAACGTATTAGCTTACTTCAGACCATATTTATAGTGACAGTTTGATTAAAGTTGGAGATGAAATAGACGTAGATTAATAAAAAAAAAACTATAAATCTCGATGAAGTTTGTCATTTACAACTTAAGTGTATGAATAATTAAAGGGGAAACGAGGGTCATGCAGACGAATTCTCATAAATCAAAGATTACTATCACAACACTAGCTACAAGAAGATGAAAAAACGAAATCTTAGTCAAGAGTGCTATTCAACTAACTGTTAAAGTCTGAGGTAACCAGATGACTGAAGAGCTGTTCAAATTCATAAGTTTGGCTTGAATACTGTGATGGCTACAGCCTCATCAAAATGTAATACATCGGAACTAATTTTCCGAATAATCATTTACAAGGATCTTGAAATGTCAGTATCATATTAATGATTACACAGACAAAGAACAACCGTATCACTGAAGGCATGTTTCTAATTCCTGCTACAACTCTCAGGATAAAATGTCTAAAATTGAAATTATACCTAATTAAAATTCTTCTATTTTTGTCATTTGTAAAACTTATGACTACATTTTGACTGTTTTTCTTCCAACTTAAAAACTGTTTGCGTTCTAGTTTTAAGTAAACACGGCATTAATAAAACTCACTGACAGCTTCAAAGTTTATGTTAATACTTAATTTGTTAGTTTTGTTGCAAATGATGGCATAGATCATTATGTTATACTGAATTCCTTACACAGCGCACTACATTCTTGTGAGGTCAGTTATATGCAGACATGAGAATTACGTGTAGGGGACAAACGAGCTTTTCTAAACTACAGATAAACTTTCACGTTGATAATGCTTCTGTTATTTTCTGTAACTTTCGATACCATGTTACTTATAGGCGATGATATTTATGTTTGATTTAAAAATGTAAGTAAATGGATATTAGTTAAGCACATTTATACATTGTTGGCTACGTTATCAGGCTTAATGTAAACACCAACAGACTGATTAGTTAGTATAAGCTTTGCTTTATTAGGCTTTATTTTGGTGATGTTGTGTTTTCTGAGCCGTTTGTTTTAATTGTGGACCTTTAGCTATCATACAAGACAATATCTGTGGCAGTTATTTCTAGCTCAGAGAACCAAACGTTAGCAGAATCCATATGAACCATAAATCTTTATCACATTAAGCTTTACATACAAACCCAACCAGTTTAAATCTGTTCTTTTACAGCATGTGTTAAATAATAGTATACGAGTCATGAATCTCTACAATAATCTATAAATTGTTTCATATGCGCTGAACTGTACAATATCCCAAGATAAATGCAACAGTCCACGATATTTACTTATACGACGCGTATGACTGACCAAACGTTTAGTTACTTGGACGGATAATTTTCTTATAAAAACTAATCTGTATTTATAACAACTTACTGAACTGTGATAGTTTGTTTTAATTACCCGATACTTTATTTAATCACGTCCAGTATTTTATGATAACTAATAACTAAGGAAAAATGCTTCTGTTAATTTACCTTTCTAATGAATCAATTCACTTTTATTGAAACAACACTTTTTCTCCACATACACAACAGTTTTATTGTTTCTTATTTTCACTTGGATTAGGTTGCAGAGTCAATATTTTATAGCCATCCAAATTATCTTCCTAAATTTTAACATGGTTTCATCACTATCGAAATAGCTAAATCTACTATAATGTACAGAATATAAGTGACATACTGTTTTCCTGACTAGTAAATAACCAACATATTCTCTAGTTATATCTGAAGTTAACTTCATTAATATCGACTAGGATTAGCTTTTCGATATACTCAAAAGTGACAGAAATCAATCAATTGTGTGCTAATCTCAATCAACATAACTTAGGTTCAATAGTATTTAGCTGTTAGAATGTACTAGAACTGATTGTTTTTTTAATTAAAATGAAATTACTCTAATTTATGCCTTTAATTGCATTGTTCACTCATCCACTACTGTGCTTCACAAACTTTAATAAAATCAGCATCTAAAACACTTTCCACACTAATATTCTGTTACATCTTACTATTATTAAGTTAGTTACTTATGTACAGCATTTTTTGTTTCACAATAAACGATCTAAATCATTTTCGTGTTGATGTCATGGTAGTGAAATGTTCAAATGATCAAAATCCTTTAATGACCTAGAGGCATTTCAGTAGGTTTCAAAGGAAGGACTCTGTACTCTACTACTTTAATTATGTTATGTTTGCATACTTAGCAATTTTTGTGGATGATACTCTGTGTAAATGCATACTTATACAATACAATTTTATATTTATAGTCAACTTTGTTAATGAACACACTTTGTGAAGATACAGAGTATATTTTAGCATGCTAAAAGTTGCTGTTATAAAATGTATGATTCGTGGGAGCTTATACTTTGTCAGTGTTTAATATTACGTAACCTTATGTTAATTAAAAGTTAAAAGACATACTGTGTCTGTTTTACTTAAATTAAGAAATGCCTGCCAATAGTAGTAATAGTAATATTAATCAGTCACTATTGCCATCTGCATATCTTAAGTGGTTTGACAGGATATAGCATTAAGTTACAGGTCTGATTGAAGTTGAATTGCGGCTGACAAGTGGAATGAAGGAAGGTGACTTCGTTCTATTTGAGAGTTGCCAGTTACAAGTGTCTGTATTCTTGTATTGATGGACATACAGAAACTCGAACTCAGGTCCCTCGCTTCAAATGCCATTAAGTTATCCACAGAGCTATCAGTTCCAAATATGCACAGTTGTGTAACGGGTATGTAATTAATCTGTAAGGATTTGTTTCTTACCTTCGTGTGTGGATATCAAAACTAGGATATAGACTCATTCAAATGAAGAGTTTCAAATAAGGTGAGACGTGCCTCCTCCATTCTACTAGCCAGTCGTTATGCAACTTCATAATTACAACTAATTTAAGTTGAGTGGCAATATTATAATTGAATATGTATATAATACAGTGATGCAACTAATTAATTAACTTACCAATAAATGAACGCAGATATTCATTGTAATAACTTGAATAAGTGTTTTGCATTATTTCACAAGTAAACAACTGTAATAATGATCGTGGTAACAGGAGAGTAAAATTAAATGGGATTTTATTATCACTGCCTTATCGTAGAAAAAAAGCTTCAATGAAACAATTTAATGAAATTATTTGTCTAAATGACAATCTAGTAGTAAAACGATTGCTTCCAAACAGTGGTGAATAGATGAGTGGTGCTACAACTTCTACAGATTATGTTAATGTTGACGTTTCGAACTACTCGAATATATATATATATATATATATATATACAAAGGAATTTTCTCCTTTGGCTAAACCTGCCATGCATTATTGTCCCTCACTTAATTTGTGACTTTTTGTGCACTATGCCAACTGTTCCTACGTACAATAACGACCATTACTTACAGTTTATTGGCAATAGTGCTCGTAGGGAATATCTTCCATGCAAAAGGGGAGAAAGATTTTTAATAGACTAGGTGCAATTGAATACGATTTTGTATGTATGTATGTATGTGCTTGTGATAATGTCTGGATATATACATATATTTAAGCATCATTTTCTTACAGATGAAGCCGTACCTATCTAAATACAAATAAACTGGTGTGTATGGCTGAATTAAGATATTGTACCCAATACCAAGTCTATTTTATAATTACTGAAAAATGTAGTAGTGGTAGTGTTTATTGTTATATTGTTTAGATTTCAGAATCCACAGAGTTTTTCAATAATTCATCATCTCTTCGCCTACTACTACTATTTAAATGAATGGCCAGCAAATGGGGAAATATGCATAAAACAAACAACCTAATGATCCGTAAATTTGGAAATTCACTAGCCACATTATTGTAAGTAATAATGTTACAATAATAATGTGTTGTAGTCATAATTACTAAAACGCTGCACTAATATTATGATCTCGATTATTTTGGGGATTCTATTGTGTGTGTGTGTGTATGTATGTATGTGTCATTATTTTGTCAAAAGAGGAAAATGTAAAAATTACTAACTGTCACTGGGTGATATACGATCTGGCTAGTGCAAAAGTGAGTGAACATTTTGTGATATATATATATATATATATATATATATATATATATATATATATATATATATATCATTATTAAATAGTTTCTATGAACGAAGTATGTGTGACGACTGACTTTCAGGCCTCATTCCAGTTAAATTCTACTTATGACATTTACTTGTGGAAGACATGCTAACATTCCTAGAAAATGTTTACAGATCAAAAATAAAATCAAGCTATACATTCTAAAACAAGCTGTCGACTGCGAAGTCAGTATATCAAAATAGGAATTAAGTACATAAAATTTCTAGGAATTCAGCTCCATTGTATAATTATGACACATCACAAAAGAAGAATTACAAACAGGTTGTGTTGTATATGTAAATGTTAGCTGTGACAAGAAAAACAGAAGTTATTCAACAAGGATGTGAGTGAAATTCATTTCAGTTGATTCACTAGATGCAATCATCAGTTTCCATTAACTGTGAGATTCTAGTCGCAATCAGCTATTTTGAACAAATGCCATAAGTCTGTAGTGTTCAAATCTATGTATTATTCTGTGAGCTATCCTTCTTAGAATTTTAGAAATTGGTAGTGAGTTAAGAAACATACAACAGATAACTTACTTAGTCTAATTTATGCGCTATTCTAGATTCTTTTAATTTACTTTATTTCATTCTCCCAACTGAAAGATGCTACAGAGTGTGGCACTAGACATTATGCTGAATACAGTGTGCTGAACTGAATTCTGCAATAACATGCATTTGAAAACTTTGCATATCATTGGTTAAATACAAAAGTCAGTCTTTCAAAAGTTCTTAAATTAGTGCATTAAACTTTAGTGAATATTTCACTAATTGCATTCCACTGATCCTTAAGTCTCCAATGCTCTAAGTATATAATAAGTATACTTTTCATCACCTTCAGTTACACCTGAAGTGACACAGATATAATAGTGTATTCTGAAAACTGTAAGAGAAAAAATGTCAGCTGATGGACATAACCAGACCGGCAGAGAGTTTTCGATAACGATAGTAAAATCAAAATTTAGTTAGACACCTTTCGTAAAGACCTGATTTCAAGGTCGCTTCAAAACACACAGTTTTGACTCAATTTATGATGCTACCGAATGGTATTTATGCATAAATCGAAATAAAGTGATTTTACAGTAGAACATTAAGGGGTTGTTTTCACCTCATTAAAAATAGATCTAGCAAGAAGACAGTTGTCACATGTATATAAACTGAGACCGCAGCCAAAAATTTACCAAATAGTTGACGTGAAGAAATCGTGAAATGAACTTTGTTATAGAAAAAACACTATATTTGCCAAAGAAGGTACAAAATGCAATATTACTAATAAAAGTAGTGTTACATAATAGTAGAAGTGTTACGTCGTGAATAGAGTAAAAGTGTGAACATAACTTACTGAATACGAACTAACTGACATAGATGTAATGAGTTTGTTGCAATACGATTTCCGACAAAAAGTCACAGGTATTTCTTATCGAAGAGCCTAAATCAAAGACGAGACATCAATCTGGCATCTCATGGCTTATTAACATACCTTAGGCTTATATCAGATTGTGATGAATTATCTAGATAAGTTATGATTAGCAACTATACACCATCTTATTTTTTTGACCTTCATTTTCAGTGATTTCGAAAGACAAACGACATACTCAGATTTCTGCAAGTGGCTTGGAATTGACTTTAATCATTGCTACATAATCTAAATCTTCCATTATGTTTTCTTCCAACTAAATAATCATGGAGTTACACTGTTCCGAAATACTTGGTTAGGAAAAAAGACTTCATGGATAAAATGTAAGTGGTTAGTTAATTCTGTTCCAGTTGACTTAAATACGAAAACCGTTCGAATATGGATGAACGTGGTAAAGTCTGATTAAAAGAGTGAAAGTGAACTGAATACTTCTTTCAGTACTTCAGTCATATGATTAAGCTTATTCTCTGAAATTCGTCTGAAACCATGGTTTCAAGATAAGCTAACACATATTATGACAGTCTCACACACAATAAAATAAGTTGTTTTATGATTAATTGTACAACTCTAAGGTTTGAATAAAACTTCAAAATTAGAGTTCAAATATTAGTGAAGCGTAACACAATTGTCTCCAATTTGCTACTTATCTAATTAGCCTCTAGATTTAAGGCAGAATCTACTCTTCCAGTGGCAAAGTGTTTTAGTGATTGAGCTACAAGATACAGCTATCGCAAAAAAGTTCCATTTCAGTCACTCAATAAATCATTAAACTACCGTACAAACTAAACACTATAGTTAACTTGAATTTTAAGAAAGACTTTATATATTTCCAGGATTATTTCAAACAATGATGTCCTTAGAAATATCTGGTGATTTCTTGATATGTAGCTGATTAAAAGAGACCAACTTTGCGATTCAGTCTTTAATCCCTATCTCATAACCACCCCTACTCTCTTGTACACTTATGTTCACTTTCCTAAACATTACAAATAGCTACAATTTAATTTAATAGACAGAATCGCAATATTAACATTATAGAAAGTTAACTAGTAACTTCTGTAGAATTTAGTATTCATATTTTTTTGAGAATGCGATTTAAAGTTTTCTTGATATTCTATAACCAGACACAAAATCAAGCATAATTTGTGATCCCAGACTACAGTGCGAAACTAGACATAAATCAATGGCAGTTTGAGATCATTAAATGACAAACACACTAAAAGTAGTATTGAGTCAAAACAGTAAAAAAGTAAGGTAAAAGGTGGATGGAACAAGAAACCAAAATAAATAGATTTGGTGTACATGTCAAACTACTTTTATTATATAATCTAACAACGATGAATGTCATGGAGTAGTTCACCAATTCGATACTCAAAAACGTCTGATGTATGCACCTATGCCTCACTCTTGTAAATGATGGATTTGTTCCATCTATTTTAAAGTCAACCAAATATAGTGAATAAAGCTGTTTGAATTAATAATCAATGGAGTTCATATTCTCCAATTCACTTCACTTGATATAAACACTAAAAACAAGTAAAATGCTTACAATCATGTTACCACCGTGCATCCAAGTAAAATTTTATCTTCATTCCCATATGACCTAAACTATTTTAATGTTCGATAGTTAGAGGAGATGGGCAGGAAATTTTAAATTGATGCTGCAAGTTGGAAGTGTGTTTGAACTCTAAGAGTAGCATCATCTACCTATTTAAGATTTAAGATATGCATTTGTGGACAGTGTCAATTGATAGGAAACGTTAGTCCATGACTTGTTGCAGATTGTCCACAAGTACTTGACATCAAAACAATGCATGTAATATTCAAACACTTGGATTACTGACTATATTGCAACTTGGCAAGAAGAATTAGCTTAGTACTAACAACTAGACAAACATAACATTGGCTACTAATTGGTGATAAAGCGAAGAAGATAGTTCCGTACCCTAAAATAGTCCTTGAAGACGAAGAGTATTTTAAGAGTTAACTTGAGGGAACTCTTTATGTTCCTACTATCTGAATTAGCATGTTTACTTAACAGATTACTGATGAAAATTAAAGGAAGGACGCTATACTATTATGTTAAGGTAAGTCGTTAATAGACTTCATCGGTTTAGGTATTTTTCGCAGAAATCAGAGCTTTTAAAAGAATATATGATTATTATAGACCAAACTTTGGATGGTGATATTTTTGATCCGTCTGAATTTACCAATTACTGAAGCATTCAGAATGTTAGTGTTTGCTTAATCTAATCAGGATTTATATTTAAGTTGGATTGTGACTGGCAAGTGGAATCCAGGACGCGCGTTTCGTCCTATTTGGGACGCGTCGGCTGGATGTACCTGCATCCCAATGTTGATGTTCACACTGGGATTCGAACTCAGTCCGCTTCGTGTCAAACGCCACCGCGTTCACCACTAGGCTACTGTGTCCAGACAGTCACGCTTGTGCAACGGGTACATATCTAATTCAGAATAGGCTTGTATCTTCCCGTTGATTTGTAATGGACTGAAACTGGTCAGCCTCTGTTGTCCATTACAAATCAACGGGAAGATACAAGCCTATTCTGAATTAATCAGGATTTAGTTTCCAAAGTAGTTAACAAGGTATTTCATGCAAACCTTGAGTACATTTTATCGGTATTGTTGTTTAAATCGAAATCAATTAAATTTACAGTTTTATATGAAATAGAATGCATATGAACTCATATTGATGTGAAAAATAATTCTCAGTTGCATGTAAACTCTTCGCTTCTGCTCTTACCTGTTGTTTTATATCAGTCATAGGCACCACATGGAACAAATAGCTACTTATGAACAGTATCTGAATGCTCTGTTTGTCACTTAAACTAAAAAAATTCAAAGTTAAACATTCGATTGCCATTAAATCTTATATGGTATCTTCAAAAATGATCAGTGACCAACCTGTAGTACAGGCTGTGGTTTTTGTGATTATTCATTTTTAGTAATTAATAAATTAGCCAGAACCACGAATTTTGGAAGAGAAAGAAAATGTCTTTGGGAACTACAATAATAATAATTATTATTATTATTATTATTACCATTATGATGATGATAATAATGATAGTGTTAGTAACAACATGAACAACAACTGTTCACGAAAACGGTAAACCGAGTTTTATCAATTTGCATTCATACCTGTACGGACAAACACTAACTAACACAAACACACGTTTTTCAGGTTTATTCATTACCCTTCGCATCGTTCTACTAAATACAGAAATAAGATGGAAAAACGAAAAGAACAATATTTTCTCACTTTCATTGTATACCTATTTAATAGCATAAACTGCACCTGATCCATAGACATCTTGTATGCTTGTGTGCAAGTATGTACATGAACTAATTTGTGCATAATCATCATATATGGTCACAACATAGATTGTACTTCGTCAGCTGTTTTTATTCTTCTAAATATTATTTGAAAACTAAGAAAGTTGGTAAACCGCTAGTCTAAAAATATGCCTTTAATAATAATGTATGCAATGCATACATATATTGGGTTATAAATTGACAGACTAGTTCATTAGACTCTAAAGACCAAAAAATGTGTTTCGTTCAGATCACTAAACGTGACAAACTACACCACCTGTTATCTTTCCTTTTTTGGCTTCTATCTAATGTATGCACTAGAAGGGGTGTATTATTTTTTTCTACTGTTGCATGTGTATAAGTCGCTCTGTTCATCTTATTAGAGAGCGAATGTATGTATGTGTAACAGGGGAGTAGGAAACAGGAAAATGTTATCTTTTGCACATTTGAACACTACACAACTTGTCAAGTAAAAAGGCATAGTAACTTTCCCTCTGTTAATAAGTTAATCACCCTAACTGATTTGTCTTTTACATTTATACATAGTTCATAAAAAACAATTCACTAGTAATTTAAATTCCCTCATCATAATGTCCCGATGTTTTCTAAGGTTTACTGTCTCCCATCTTTCCTCCACTATCTTCATCACCCTATGTTCTAAATCTTCTTTCTACTATTCGTTCCTGATATACAATTACAATCATGATGTCAAAATGACATACTGACCTCTTCTGGTGTATATAATGAAATACGTCATGTGTAGATAACAAAGTTAAAGGTATATGACACAAGCATTCACGCAGACATGTATATATACACATACGCAGCAGGTACAATGATTACACGAATTGAACAGGTGACGTTAAGATTGAACTGCTGTTTTTTTTTTTTATTATTTAAAAGCAATGAAATACTTCACCGTCCTTTAGTCAGTCGTTTTTGTTGTTATTTTTCCTTCTCTTTACCGCTAATATCCACACTAAGTGATAATATTTACTGGTTGGTAATTTCTCATTTCTTTTTAATTCCACTGAATAGCATAAATTATCTTTAAATAACCAATATGATTTACTTCACCTTTAAAAATGTAAATTTAGCATTTACCGAAATCATTGATGACAGTACTTAAACTTCATGCAAGTAAGTGATTCGTTAAATAAAAGAGTGAAGATATTTCTGAAACAGTTGGTTTTTATGCAAATTCATGGCTGTATGTACACAATATCAAATGTGTGAATGCAACAAAAGGCTAACTATAAAATGACAAGATATTTCGTAAGATAACACTTTCTATACTTTATGCATATATATGTGTATTACTGAAATCAAAATAAGCATATACTGGTCTGAGTATTGTGAAAATGAAGTTTTTGTTAATTAAAACCAGTCTAAACAGAATGGTAACTAAAAATAACCACAAACAAAGTTACTTTTTATTGGAAATTACCATCTACCTGAGAACCATTAGAGTTAAAGAAGCACCGAACTGCTCCACTGGTATAAGTAGAAAGTTCACTCCAGTGTGTACAGAAGATTAAACATTGAATCGAACTTATGAGCATCAGGAAACTAAATCCCATTTTCAAATTCTGTTAAGAATTTGGTAATAAATGAAGTTTCTTCAGCCAGGTTATGAATTAGCATAGTAGTCAGTTATGCTTAAGATAGAGAGATGAATGGAAGGATATGAATTTAGCTTTTAGTGGCAAAATTGACCATTTAGTAAAGTGCATTTACAACATTTAGGAGACTAGTTCTTGGATCATCAAACACATCAAATATGAATACTGCTCTGTGGACTATATTTAGATGTTAGGACATCAGCTATTTACATTACAGTGGTTGTTAGTAGATCTAATTTTATAATCCATTTGTTAAAGGTAGAGCTGGAGATATAGGCTTTTGATAGTTGATTATTCAACACTTATCAGTAAACACTTGCCACCTAAGTAACTCGAACGCATTATATTAGTCACCAACTTTGAACATTTCGGAATGGATACTTCAAAAAGCTTTGCAAAGACGAGAGGCATTTAATGTGCCTTCACTATAGTCATCAAATTAGAGTTTCTAAATTGATAATAGACCAAGTGTTATATCAAATAAGAAGGCAATGGAACCAAAGAAGGAGCCAGTATCTGGCCAACTATCCAAATTGAATGGTTGTAGAAAAATCCGAACACATTCAGCACCTTAATACAAAGCTTAGAGAATTAGTAGAACTTGAATGACTATAAAATCTTCGACAGAAATATTTATTGGTTCAATCAAACCATTCGAATATTATTTCTACATCATGAAAGTACTAGCATTTTAATAACTGAGTAATATGTTAATTAGTTTTATAAGTAGGATCTTCTTCTTTACTGAAGTTTTATGATTATTTTTCTTATTCTAGATGGGTCGCCTTCAATAAGTTTTCTGTATTATATAGTACCCCTACATCTCTTGTAGACCAGTATTTCAGACAATGACCAGTAGAGGAATTAGAAGTAATGTTTCACTGCTTAGATATGCATATGGAAGCACACTTCAAACACCGAACCTTTACCCACTAGGGTAAAAAGCCATGATTGTCATCAACTTGCCTCAAAGGTTAACTATTTACCATTAATGTAGAGTTTGTATTTTCTCGTTGCTATTAGTATAGGGAATGTTTATTTATGTAACAATTAGCGAATGTCAAATTAAAAGTTAAACGATTGCAGGTAAGTGGTCAATATATTTTTGAATATAATAACTAAACACAATATGTTTTGACAGCAATTTAATCTTTATAAGCAGAAAATAGCTGATACGATGTTTGTTATAGCCTTTTGGGGATAAAACATACTATATACACACATAACACTTGCAAAAAACTGTATGATCAAAATATTTCCATACACTGACCGTTTTTTTCTTGGGAATGAATGTGACTTTTTCGTGCTCTTTGAAATGTATTCACATAAAACTGATGAACTGAATATTTTAGTGAATTTTCGAACATAATCCAACTTGGTCTTCGAAAGCATTCTCAAATTAGTTACTAATAATATTATTGTTGATTGACTGTAGCTACATCAGGTTTTATTCACGAACTACAACTAATTAACTGTGTACCTATTCCCTCCACCTCAGTTTCCTATCATTATTGTCCTCATTTTGTATTGATGTTATTTTCCTTATTGGTCAGCTGTTTAGTCAGACTTTGCATGTATATAAGCGGACAAGTAAAATATAAATGGACTTTGGTTTTTTGGCTCGGTTTTCTTGGGTGATTCTCTCCAGCTTAGGACTATCAAGATCGGTGCATACTTACGAAAGTCGATCAACCAGTCGTACTGTTTGAGATCACTGTATTGGTTCCGGAAAGGTCGCATCAGTAATTTGATCAACCGTTTATCCATGATGCAGGAATTCACGATATATTAAATGGTTCCATTTGATCTTTGTGATGTACACAAGGTTAATATGAGTAGCCTACAAAATAACAAATCTGATTCTTTAATTTATGGTGTCCTAGGAAATGTAATTTCAATCTTAATTTCTTGCAGTCGGTTTATTTCTTTGAGATTAAGTGATTTTAACCTTTGTTCATTCTGAAATTCCAGATATGACATTATTTTTTTATTTCCTAATCCTATGATTTATTTTTGATATAAAGCCTCCTTGTCCATTTACCAAATCTAATAATTCTTGATCTTCATTTCTGTACTAAGAAAAAATCTACTTATACTTCTATAAAACTAAAGTAAACTGTCAAGACCACATTCCCACCCATTTCATTAGTTTTTCATGAATGAAAAGATCTTAATTTGTTATAATTAGTATTTTATAAACGGTAGGTTTGAACACTATGAACAATCTAAAGGTTTAACTAGTGATTTTCAGTAGCTCCACTTAGATGCTTACAGTTAGTTGTACCAGATCCAGTAGCACGAAAATAATGAGGGAAAATTACACAGTTAAGCCTAACAATAATACTGGTGGTTGTTATACAAATCGGGATTTAACTGAAGTTGGAGGGTTTAGGTCTTTTGGCACCAAGTCATTGAGACTTGATAGCCCTTAGTTAAAGGTAGATATTACCAAAGACCTCATAAGTAAGACAAACGGTTATTCAAAAAATTTTCAGTCAACATTAAAGTCGAATGAAAGCTACTTCGATTGTTAACCAAATCTTTGCATCCTGAATAAAGGTGCCTCATTTGAATGAATGTTTTTATTTGTGGATTTCAGTAGATGATTTCAAATGTACAGAAACTTCTAACAATCGTAATCAATATGATATAAAATAAATATGTCGCATTATTCATGTTTAATTCATAATCTTTTTACTGTCATGACCTCAAACACCTCCAAACTATATAATGCCTGACGGAAAACTGCACAAAAATGATGATACTTGTTAAACCTCGGTAATAAAACCTATCTGCACTTTGCAAAATGATTTTACTTCTAGTTTTCTAACCTACTCTTAAACATAACGCATTCTAACAGTTCCGATAAAGATTAATTTGACTGAAGGTTGAAATAAACAGTGAAAGTGATTTCATGGTAGCGAAAATGCTAGTTTTGTAGTATGATTAAGAAATCCTTAAACCAGGCACATAAGTGCACGTTTCTAATATAAAAGCATAAAATGGCTTGCAAAAATGTAGTCTTGCTAAATATGACAATACAGAATTTCACTTCGAACATAATCATTAAGTTGTCACGGAGTTTCACTTCAAAGTAAATAAAACCTGCTATGGAAATGAGTATAGTATATATATACATTTAAATTTATAACTTCTTTTGATGATACGACAAAGTCGCGATATCCTTAAAGATAAATAAGCTTTTATTTAGGATATTGAACTGATTTTTATTAAAGACTCAATGTTAATAAATATGAAGACAAAAGATTTCGTGAAGCCAATGTAAATTTCGCTAACAGCATATAACTCTGTGAGACAGTATTACTATTATGAAGGAAAAATATTTATTGAATCATACAGGGATGATGATACAGCGATGGGGATTCAAGCGGGAACACGATTATGCTAGTTCCAATGGTATATAAATGTATTATGAAGTATTATGAAGCAGATAATGTATTTGTGAAGATGAAAGAGTTCAGTGAATGCTAACTATAACAACGGTCCTATCACTACAATTCAGCGTTATTTTTTGAACTCTTCAAAATGAGAATTCTTAAGTCTCGTACTTGATGCTTGACTAGTCGCGGACTACCTTAGCACCCGAATGCTTGAACCCTCCTGGTCACAAATCAGAAGACAAAAGACGAGTAGAAAGGAACTCTATTCCAGTAAGATGGAGAGTCAGTTATGTACAAAATATTCGAGTATTTATGGTTTTCTGAACAACAAAAATCAGTGTTATGATCCATCCATTCTGAATTAAAAAGTCTCAAATGTTACCTAATCAGAGCGTGCCACGCCAAGATTCTGGAAGGTTCTATCGATCCGTGATTGGATGGAATGTCTTCGGCTCCTTCAAGGGATCTGGAGGCTTCTCTAATTTTTCTGGGAGCCATCCTAGCAAGAATGGTTGTAATAATAACTCTGAAATCGTTGTTTGAAAGCTTCCATTCAAGGTTGATCAACCTGTATCTCACAAGTGGATCAATAAACAGCCATGTTTGTTCATTGTGACAGTCAGCTCTTGCCTCCCTACCCACTCTGTTTTCACTTTAATCAGGTTTATTTAGGTCGAAATTAGAGAATGCAAATCTTTAACTAATTTGATAATATAATGCTAGTTTTGTTCACCACAGTTAAACATCATACTCGATATATGTTTGTTAATTACGTCAACTAAATCACTCAGTGTAATGTTTAGTCGATTACAGTCAGTATCCTTTGGTCCACACTATACAACCACTCATACTTTTAACTAAACATCAATGAATTATTATTAATGGCACTAATATAACAAGGCAGTCAATATCTATCCAATTTGTCCTATTATATTAACTCAGCACAAATTAGATTAAGGTACCTTAGTAATTTGGTTGGGTATTATATACTGTAAAAAAGTAAACAATATGTGCTCCTCGAACTATTACCAACAGAGTTTGTGGTATTAATTCAACATTAGTCAAATTTTAGAGGTGTTCATAATCAAAGCGAATAAAATAGTGTTTTTTCTTTTTTGTTCAAGTATAGCGCTAGCGCAAGTGACATGTAATAGGTGTATGACAGTCTACTGAATGTTGAAAGTAAAGGAACTGGAAGCCACAAAGTAAAGAATGAAACAGAAAAACACAAACCATTTACAAAGAAGCTCAATAGGCTTTATCTCAGTAAAATTTTCAAAGTTCCACAATAACTCATAGGTGAGAAGGAAATTGTCTAGGATCTTTTTAATTAATTGAGGTCTCTGCTCTTATGTTACCTCCTTTATTACAGAAAACAAAAACCAATTTATTGCTCTTAAGTATGTATTTATTTAAGTGGAAAACAACTGTCCCAGAAGAAGTCTAGCAAAAGCAGTACTGTTTATCTTATAAATTAATTTCAGTGTTGCTCATTGTTGCATGCATGTACAAGCACGTTGAACATACATACCATCAAAATCTAATAAAAAACAGAATCATTTAATAGTTCACAGTTAACAGTATTGTTTTAAAAGTAGTATTTATCTATAGTAAGTATGCATACATTTATCTAGGCGTCTATCGTCATCATTATTAACCAGCTACTATTTCAAGCATGAGTCAGTTCAAGACCATTCTATTAGTCAATGCAGAACGAAAATGAATGATTCATCATGATGAACAAAAACATGCTCAGTTTGCAGAGTTCTACGTTACAAAACATTTTTCAACCGATATAATAATAATAATAGTAAATGGTATGCTTATAATTGATATGTACCCCAGTTAATTGTTATCACTGTAGTAATGGAACGATTAGTTATACTTGATCGTCTTATAATAATAACTAGTACAATACATATGATTATTTGTTACCGTTTTCTTCGATGTCCAGCTAAAATCTACGTCTTATTGATGAATTAATATAGCTGCTTGATCTGTTTCTATAACAAGTGAAGAACAAAATAAATTCAAGAGTACAATGACTTACCGATAACCATCCACCTTAAATAACAAATTTAATAAACTGTTTCATTGTTAGTTAGATTACATCATTTGTATGGAAGATAATTATACAAGGTGGGTCTTTACATCAAACAATCTTGGATAATCTATGGGTGATAAATATATTAGGAAGTAGCAATAATTACATGCGTTATAAATAGTGTTTAGTAATCATTTCTATCGGCAATGATAAATACGAGTAACAAAAGCAGCGATTAATCCGAATGATGTTTGGCCTACATCATCAGTTAGTAAAGCCGTTCATCAGTACCCTTGAAATTAGACCAACAGGAGTATCATTACAGAATGCAGCTTTATTAGCAATACTAGCATTAAAATGTATACCACGCTAACATTTAGAAATTTTTCAAGATAATAATTTTGCTTAACGGCACTTTATCTATTGGAAGGCTTAACACAAAGTAAGTGAAAGGATCTAAAGAAGACTAAATTCAAATATAATCAATGTTGACAGTTTTCATGAAGCTGTATTTATATGAGACTAATGTTCATTATGCATTATAGTTAAAGATGAAATCGTTGACTTACTTATGAAATGAAAGTTTTTGTTTTTGGAGAACTAGATTAATGAATCAAACTGATCGCTAAACAGCAACCAACATCATCTGGTGTGATTGTTCAATGAAAATATTTTCTACTATTACTAAATTCATATGAATCACTTTTTGTGTAAATGAGATCAATCCAGATGAAGATAAACAGATTCCAATGAATTGTATTGAATGTTTCAAAATATTGGAATTAAAAACATTAGATTATTATCAGTATCATGAAGTATAAAATGTCTTACATTTTTGACTGGAGGAATCATATTACTAAGAGAAAATAGTTGATTAACGCTCTCCGGTTTTAAATAATCGTCTTTAGTCAATATTAAACTGTAGTAAAGATCAATGTCACATTTTCGCGAGATATATTTAGACATTGAAACGTTTTATGTGAAACATTGCATACGAGACAAATGGTAGAATAGAAAAATTATAATGTGCTGTGACTAGTAAATATCAGTGTATAAATGACTGGTTACTAAACTCGATAAGAATTGGGATTTCTTCGTAAGTAGCTGAGAAATCAAGGTAGACGATTTAGTTTCACTCACTCAGGTTATATGTTCTATAGTTAAAACATTAAAGAGAAATAACTCATGGTAACTAAAGGTTTCGGTTATCGGCATGTCGCTAGGCTAGTCAACTGTAACGGGTCGAAGGTGTCTAAATTCGATTTCAAGTGAATTCTCAATATGTTTACACTATTAGACAACATACTGGGTTACGAAGGCCTGAGTAAAGCTTTTCATTTCAATCAGTTAACTTGTAACGCATTCGAAATCTTACTCTACCAACTTTTAGTTTTCGTTACTAGATTGTGTTAGTTTTATTCATGTATCATGTGTTTAGTTGCACTCACCACTGAATACGAACGCATCTGGTTTGCTTACTGAGTCACTGAATTATATTTTCTCTTGTTCTTCTCTGTTTCAATTATTTCCCACACTTCCACTCTTCAGCACATACAGTACCTTCAGGTTAGACTTAAATTTACAGAAGGCTGAATTTTACCAACCAAATACTCGATAATTAACTCCTCATAAATTGATAAATCGAGGTGATTTTCAATAGACATTAGAAATTAATAGAAATAGTGACGATTTTGGTTTATCCCTAACCTGCTTGTGCCAGGTGAATCAACCACTGATACATTAAAATAAAAGCATGACGACGAAAACAAAAACGAAAGGAAATGATGAACAGAAGTCACCTGTCACTAAAAATTAAAGGTTTATACTTAAATTTAGGGTGTGTAGTTGTGTGTGCGTATTTTTCTCTGATGCTGTTTCTATCTTGTTAAAATTTCAAGGAGTAAATTGAAACATAAAACACCTGAGAGGAAGAAGAGGAGAAAACAGAAGGTAAATCAACTGTCAATAGAGAAACAGCTGACATTTATGACAGAAACTAAGACAACAGTTGTGCTTTCTAATATATGAGTATTTAAAAAAAATGTTTTCTATGTGTACAATATTGTCATCATCACTGTTGTTGGTCTTTATGTACAATTTATTTGTAATAAGTGAACAGTGAACGTGTATACATATTAACGTGCTTAAATGCAACCTATATATGTGTGCACATATACTAAAAGTGTAATTACAAGTGCACATCACAGAGTAAGAAGGAACTATTAAAAAAGACATAACAACACGGTAGATAAGTCTGTTAGGGTAGATAAATAATAAAATATCGGTAGTACCGTTGTATTCATATACTTGTTTAAAGTGAACTTGTGATCTGGCTTACATAACAAACCGAAATAAAAGTGTATCATCAGCACAAATACTTGGGTACATATACATGAAACACTCGATATTGAGGACTTCATACTCTGTAATGTTAAAATCATTCAGAAAAATAAGCCAAAGTATAAATATAGTCTAAGCAAACTTTTAAGCCAACTATTTACCAACTGTACGAAGTTTTGCTGTTTTACATTGGTTTTAAGTAACTAATAGCCTATTGCACTCATAACCTTTCTTAATATACTAATAATCCACAAGTAAGCGAAATGCCTCAAAATTCAACAGGACTACCATCATTACAGTAATTTGTACATGTCAGTAAAATATAGCCTGGAGTACCGGATGAAAGCAAGAATATAACAAACCAGACTAAAATGGAACCTGTAATGTGAATTATACTCTAGCATACATCACACATCACCTAAATGAATGAAACTGCTATGAGATATACTGAATGAAACATACTTATAAAATGTTAAAAGCCTTCCAGATAACCCAAGCCAATTTTATGTATTTAAAAAATGTCACCAAGCCAGCTACTTTAAGTTTGTAATACTATAAGGCATTCAACTCATAAAGACCTTGGTGAATGATATGGTTATTTAGAGTTTAAATCATTTATGATTTGTAAGACAATGATTTTCGTGTTGTCGTATAAAGAATAAAACATAATATGGGAATAAAGTACATGAAGCGCTTAATCTTTATGATTTACATTCTAATACGTGCATAATCTAGAAAAGTTTCATCGTTTTTTTCGTTTTCTTTTAGGTCAGCATCGCCTAACTAAACCATGTCACTATTTAACTTACTGGCAGTAATATGTCACTATTAAAAGTAAAACACAATCCTCAGAAGAATCTTACCATTAGAATTAAAAAATGAGCAACTACTGCAGATTAACACAGATATAAATCTGTTTGTACAAAAAACCTTTACCATCCCATATTTATTGTCCAAACGAAAAGTGTAATCACTGAAACAATCTGCTAAAATGCGTTGTACTTTTGATTTATGCAATAAGTTGTCAGTAGTGTGGCTGCGCCTCCCATTTAATCACAAAATGTATAAGGTGACTAGTAAGTACTTTACTTATTGAGTTTATGAACTTATTTTTGTTGTAAATTATAAATAGTGGGATTAATCTCATAAATTAAGTGTTACTTGGGCTACTAAATAGAATAAAGGTGAGCATCAAAATAATCCAGCGTAATTATGATACTAATTTTGATTTAATCTTGTTGAATTATTCCATCGTACAACATTTAAACGTGTTTCGTTCTACGTTACTGTTTCTTGAATTTGTATTCATTATATGGAATAGATATCTAAAATTGCTTCAATTATTGAAGCTAAAATTTTAAAAAAATAGTGATGACAATAAGCAAATCTATTTGGTTTCATTTCAGTGGAAATCAAATTAGATGTCTAGCACTTGGTTACTGATAATACCGTGCACAGCTTCAGTACTTGAACACTTCGAAACGTCCAAGTTGCAAGTTAGAGAACAGAAGAAAACAGGAAGGATTACTTATTCCAATAAATGTCAAATATATGCAGAATACTAAGGTGTTTATAATTTTGTGTGAAGATGAAGTAATTACTACAATTTATCCAATTCTCAAGCAGGGTGGGGGTTCAGCTATTATCCAATCAAAATACCTCAAGCTGAAATTCCATCGGTTGGTGATTAGACGGAACGTATTCGGCCCATCTAGAGTTCCTGAAGACTTCAGTGAGGTTTCTGGGAACCAGCTCAGTAGATTCGACAAGTGAAATTGTCTAAAATGAGTGTTAACTTCTAGATCTTTCACATTGTAACCCACGTCTGATGGTCTCACTTATGATATCCGATTGTGATTAGGTATATTGTACACGTACCAATGAGTTGCTTTATATATCATCTCAATCTGAATTTGAATGTAGATTATATATGCCTTGGAAGTCGCTTTTATGATGAAGTTTCTTCAGTAAAAGAGAAGAGAATGACTCAATGTTTCACAAGAAATCATCATGTTAACACAATCCTTTTAATTTTATGTAAATTGAAGAAATCAGATTTATATAGAAATAAATCAAATAGATACACTTCCAGTGAAAGAGAATAAACACCATCCCATTAGCTCATATGCAAATTCAATACGAGACCTCACGAAATAAACTTTCACAACTTGGGTTTGCTACCGAAATAACTTTGCAAATAAATCATTTCCAATGTGATATAATTTTAATTTGCCAGTTTGGTAGTCGAGCCAATTCAATGTTGGTCATTATGTTTTCAACTAACTAACGCTTATGGTTACTCAGTTACTTCAAATACCTGTGGCTTAGAAGAGGCTATTGCTGTAATAAAACTAAGAACAGGATAAAACAACTGTTTATTCATTCCCGTTTTTACTAGTTTCTAAGTTGGCATTATTTTGACGAAATTCCCTCGTAGATTAAGACGCTTTCTGAATAATATATTTATTTTGTCTAAAGTTTATAGGAAGTACGTAGAAATAGTTTTCTGTATGTTCATCAACATCAATAACAGTAATTATTTAAATCACCTTAAACATGTTGTACGGTGCAAATAAAAATATCTGTCGAGAATTCCTCCGGTCATAACATCGAAAAATTCGATTATTGTCTAAAGCTATCCTGAGGTGAGTCTTTCTTGAAATCCCACCATTTAACTTCACAAGTTAAAGTGGAGAGAAACAAAAAGTAAAGGCGTACTAACAACACACGAGAAACTACTGATATGAAATAGTGTCTGATCAACATATGCTCTTAAACTTTAACATTGCATTAATTCTTTTAATATGTAAGAGTTATCTAAAAAATTTACCAATATAAAAAAAATGATGAAGACTTCCATAACTGACGAGCTTTGCATAATCTAGTTTGCTGATAACCAGATTTAATATTAAAATAATCATATAAAGCATTCAGCGTCTTGAAGATACTACTTTGGTACATGCATATACACTTTCGACAGAAATACGAGTTGTTTAGATTTTTTATCGAGTATATAGGGTATATGAATTAATTATTTACGTAATTTTTTCATTGTTTAGACAGCCACTGAAGGCTAAACTATTATGACCAAGAAATCTTTCAGCACTGGCTAACCATATTATATATGAGAATTGTCAAATACTTTCAACCAGTTTATAAACCCTTTAGGGTTATGGCTAGTGTCACAGCACATATGCAATTAAACCTTATTCCTGATCAACACTATATAAAGTGTGTACAATAATTTCAAATAATGATTATTGTTATTATTTTTTAGGCTGTGGTGCAGCTGAAGAGAGACTACAAAATAAGTGATTTCATCTTATTCCGCTACTATTGTTGACCTTTCTTTATTCGGATCCATAAACTGGAAAAATTATACGAAGAACCTTTCAGTTACATAGAATGAAGTAAACGACTGTGCTATACTTCATAGGTTAATAGTTTTAGAATTTAATATAATGTAAGCGCTTGCTGGATATCGTAAATTATGGTTCCTTTTGAAGTTTGAATACTTTAGATTCACTTGTAAAAGGATGAAGTAAAGCATACTGTTAAAGATAACTAAACAGTAAAGGTGCAACTTCATAAGTTCGCATGATGTTTAAATATTTCTTAACTAGATGCAATTAGTAAACAAAACTATTGAAGTATAGTTTTCATGTAAAGTACTTGTAAAGGGGATCTTCACATACTTTTAAAGTATATTTTTATCATAAATTAATAACAGTTGAAAAATTATATAAAATTACAAACCAGCGTACACGTATTTAGTCCGAGCTTGAAATTACCCAACCATTTCAGAAGTAACAGTCATTTAGGACAATGTTATATCACTAACTGTGGACAGCCTCAACACACTAAAACAACTCGTTAGAACTTTAAAGCGATATTAAATTTTGCGAGAAGGCTTAACGAGAGGAATTAATAAAAAAATTCGACCACAAACATATTAAACCATGCCGATTTGCATCTTTTGATGAGCAACGGATTACGTGTTTTCTCTGAACTCGTAACCTCCCCAGCACCTTAGTAATGAATGCACGAACTAAGTCCTCTGTTAACAGAAAATCTGAACAAAAGTATCAACCCTTTAGAAGATATATCATAAGTTAAGATTAAGCTGCACTTTGTGCGAACACAGGTATACTGACATTAGTATTGTTTTTTCAAGTCTATAAAATAATTATTCCTAACCGGATCATATTTTACAGCATACTGAGTAGTCCAGGTCATTTCAATAAGGCAATATTACCCGCAGGCCATTACGTTAGTAAAGATTTAAATCACCAAAGTTGAACAAGATTTTAGAAATATATCACGCCTGGTGTATGGCCTGGAATTTCTTAACTTGATACAATGAGGGGCACATGATGTGCACTACTAAAAAGCTAGAAACCATTATAAAACGACTATTTAGTGATTCATTATTTTCAGTTATATCTGTCTAGTTTTTGTTAAACAGATAAGCTTCACAGTACTAACACACTAACCGAAAAATTAAAGTTTAAATATTTTTTTCTCAATTCTTGTAAAAATATATTATATTGTGTACGCGTCAATTATTTCAATACACACGAATGACGTAATTCATCGATTCAACGTAATAAAGTCGACGCACCTAAACGCACTTTACCCTTTCTACAAATTGTCATACGAGCTGTTTACTGTAGTCAATACTTGACAAAGTCAAATATTTTTCCAAGATATAAATGAAATGATGTATTACGTAAAGCATATTATGCCTAAACGAAATACATTTTGTGTAACCATTTGAGGTGTTGTAAAATCTAGAGTTGTAAGTAATTGAATGGTAATAAGAAAAAATAAACATAATGATCGTTTTCGTGGTCAATTGTTATGATTTCGATGAAGGTCAGTTGATCATGGGCCGACATTAAACCACTTTAAATGATAATATGCATGACAAACTGATGCAAATGTTTCTCTAAAATTGTTCTACATAATATACATTTCAACGGGAACCAGTAATTTCGTTTGATAAGCTAAATAAATATTACCTAACCCCCACCCCACTGTCTCAATATTAATTTGAATACCTGTAGCAAAGTTAGGTAAAACATGGTTATATTATGTCAGAACTAACATTGATTTAAAGGAGGCTAATTAATGCAACCAGACCACATTGAATAACTGGATTGAACGAAACATAGGGTTAGATTGTGGATTGTTCAAAAGTACGTAAAAAATAAAACAAAACAACCTCTTTTAAATATTAGTATTTCTTGAGAAAATTACCCTCGATATAATTATTAGTTTCCTTCAAGGAACCTGATGTGTTATAGCGTTTTCTAGTATTTGCTAAAACCTTATTATCAGTACAAATTTTCCCAGAATTTGTATATCTGTTATGATTTTTGTGAGAAGCTTTTATCTTTAACCGATCTACAACCATTTACTATGCATTTCATTTTCTACAGACAACCAATTAAACCATTGTAAACTTTAATTTACTATGATAATGTCACCAGAAGAATAAAAAGGAACCCCAGTTTATTTGGTAGTAATTTCGTTTCGTAACCGTCTGTAATACACTGAGTTTTGACAGCTTTCATCGTCTAACGAAGACTGATTTTAGGTCTTTATTGGTATGCTCAATAACGTGCATGTGTTAGGAGAAAAATAACAGCGCAAGCAGTCCGATTTAATATTCATGGCAAGTGGTATCAAAATTTAGCATCAGATAGCTTAACTATTACTTGTATACAAAATGAAGTCATACTTAACTTGAATCAGCAGACTCTGAGAATTCGTTTCACTAAAAATGGAATTGGAGTTTTATTGAAGAGTGCAAGAACAACAAGTTGAGCAGAATAAGATGAATTCATTTTATTTAGTTGGCTTATCCTCAACCACTTGCAACTAATAGTGTTCCGAAATCAAAGTTTCAAAGTGGAATTAAAATACGTTAAGAAATGAGTTTAGTTGGTGTTTCTGGAAGTACGTCGGTATTATGTAGCAGAATGATTCCAAATAAGGTTGAAAGACTAAATGGAACATTGCAAATATACAGTAAATGCTAAGGCAAATTTCAGACCACTAATACTATGATAGGATTAGGAAATAAGTGGTTGCGTAATGAGATAGCATGTTAATAATAAAATGGAATGAAGTAAAGTGAATTGAGCTCAGTTAGTTAAATATACATTACTGGATTACAAGTGTTAAAGAAATGACGTAAAACAATCGAATGAAAGAAAGTGATAACAAAAAATGTGGGTCAACAATTTCGATATCATGATATAAGGTGCTTGTTGCCAAATCAACACTCTAATCAGGTCTCCCATGATAGATAACTAAAGCTTTAGAAAACTACTAAATACCTCAGAGGAGTTAGTAGTATCCAAGTGGTGTCCTGTATCGTATCGATATTTCCTGATTGCCCTTCTGAATTATTCCATTCGTTAGGATAAAAGGTCATTTGGAACTTATTTGAAAAATGTTAGGTATACTATTCTATTTGGTCGATATTACTGATTTGACGGGTACAAATAAATTTTTTAACACAACAGGCGGTGACATGAAAAATGTATTAGTAAATGTTCAACTGATTTGCTGAATATATTTCATGCAGAATTATCCGTTTGTCTACACAGTAGATTTTAGTTCATGAAGACTTAAACCGCCTCTTGTTTGTCACTGCAAAATCATTCATCCCTTTTAGAGTCTCAATGGATAAACATGAATTTCTTATTAACAATGGCTATTATCATCTTGATGGATCATTTCTTAAACCTTAAAAGTATTTGCTTACATAAAAATGTTTGTCAATGAATCTTGAACTTTTAAATAGCATTTATGATTAAATGTACCGTCAGTACTGTAATAATATATCATCACTAAAATATTATCACAACAAGAATAACTGGAACAACCAAGGTAATTGTCTTATGATAGTATGATTTTATTGACTACAGGCTTCATTCAAGATCTACATAAGAATTCGAAATTACATTAACACTCCATCAGTACATATTTACACTTCAGTAAAGTAGATCATCTTTAAAATGCTTTCAGAATGATCAATAGTTTTCAACTTTTTCTGTTGTTACCTGGATAACCACTGTATAAATAAAGAATTTCCCTATAGTTTTTACCACAAATTACAAGATTGTTAAACCCCTACCAAACAAGACAATCACATATCCTCTGATTCCTCAATGATATGTAATCGCATTCTCTCTTCAAATAGATCCCAGTGTCTTAATAAAAACACACTACCATTTTGAATTACTATATATGATTCTAGTTTCTGGTATTCTCATTACCGACCAACTAGTTAAACGGTAAAAATTTATTTCTGTTAATTAATTACTGTTGGTCCCATAGTAACACTGACATATTAGTGCGTCAGACATTTGTCGTCAAATCAATTTCTAACGTACAGAACTGATTGACTTGCAGTAATTTGGAACTTATGAACCTCTAACAATCAAAGATGTAATTATTTTACGAGATTCATACCATTAGAGCAGTCAGCAAAAGTCTCAAATTATTGGGTAGCTGCTGTCACTTACATCACAACTCCAAAAGAGTCCATTTATTCTTCGAAAAAAAGTAATATCTGTGACTAAGATCTTGGTATACCAAGAACTATATACCTTAAGCAAAACTATTTTCTATTAAAATATGCTGATATTGAGGTACTTAAATGAGACATTTGACTTGACCCACACATGGGTCGAAATCATTTCATTTTTATCAATTCAAGGATAACGTGACTTCTAATGAAGTATTGTATAAACAAAAAATTCCAGCTGATGGTGTGGACTAACTTTAACACCAGGTCAATAAAATATGATATCATTACCGTAATAGCATCAAAACTATCATTCTAATATAAACCTTGCTGATCCCTAATATTATCCTGACCTAAAGTTGACCTGAGAAATTGTCAATTTTCATATAATATGTAGAACACAGGCAAATGAGTAACACAATTCAATTGGATTTCCGATCGTACTAATTTTTCAACGTAATCTCAACCTCACCTTATCAGCACTGTGATTACCAGTTTAGTTATAGCAGTGACAACTTCCACAATTACTATTAGTTAGGATACTGAAGTCACAGTGCTTTCTGTACTGTTAAATAACCTGGCTGATTGAAACGTTTAGATGAAATACTTGTGCATTATTTGTTTGGTTTACGACTAGAAAACTAAATACATCTGTTTGGTATGAAACCTTCAAATGCCACTTAAATTTCGTCAATACACAATTTTATTTATTTAAGTAAAGCGAAGTGCAAATTACGAATTTTTTCTTCTACATATAACTTGAAAATACCACAATAAAGAACTGGAAGTTAATATTGTCCAGTCTGTTCTATGAATACACTCTAATTTAAATATGTGTATATTTATTCCCCTTTAGCTGTTATTAATAGTTGGAAATTCTTGATCACCTCTAATCTGTTCTATAAATCTATGTAGATTAGGCATCTACAGAAGCTCCAGTTACTTCAAGCGAACTTCTGTGGTAATCTTTTCTATGTGCCTTATTTAAGTGATTTCAAGTAAACCAGCCTAATCAGATATATAAAAGTCGCACCTTTATCATCTGTTTATGTGTATTCACGTTTAGCATAACGAGTATTCTAACATAATAGGCGTACAACTAAAATCTGAAATTATTCAGAAACTAACAAAATGCAAAATAGTTAACATTTTGAAAGTTTCATTTAACTATAGTATTTTTTTAATGAACAGTAGCTTGAGGATGTTGCTATTTTTCAACCTTTACAAAATACTAATAATGATTGTTACTTATGAGTAAATGAAATGGAAGCCATGTGACTAGCTACGAAATTAGTGTTAAAACAAGATTACACGGAACTAGGATAAAATACACTTAGTCCACAAAATTTTCCCAAAATGGGCAAAAAAGATCATACTACTAGTGAGTAGTTTACCCATTTATACAAAATATTTTCCAACTTATCAAGTTACAGTGTAGACTCGTGGCGTACAGAAGAACTTATAAGATTTTAGTAGATTCTATTCTATCCGAGGAATAGTCGTGAACAAAAGTATCTAGATTTCCTTCTTTAAGGTGAAACCTCGTTTCGAAATACATTATGTCTCAATTAGCCACCACCAGTCTGCCATACAGACATCTCTCTATTTTTAGTATTCTACATATTTTACAATTTTATGATTAGAATAGTGGTTTTTATAAATCGTGTGGTTTTCTGCCTTTAAAATAATGATATTTAACTGTAGAAATGTTACAAAATTGCTTAAATAATTTGAAGTATGCCAGTGTATTCCAAAGATTGAGTTGAAATTGTATTTTCAGCTCAGCATCAATAACTAAATACTGTGTATGGTTCAAAGTTACAACTTTATACCGTTTACAAGTATAAATAACAGGCAACAGTATGTTTCTGTAATACACATAGGGTAACAGTTTTAAAGTACTGTAAAACACATTCATGAACCTATTGACATCAAATGATCACTTGAAACCAGTAATGTTTTGGGTAAGAATGTTGCCACTAATAATTTTCGGTTATTGAATTGTAGATTATTTACAGATAATTGAATCTATTAATATAAATACCCGAATTCGAGTATTTTTAGCTTCCCTCTGTCGTTGATTGCTACGAAGCATGACATGTCATAAATTATTGCTTAGTAACTCCCGAATCATGGATAACTAAGAAAAATCTGAGAAAAGTTAATTTTGCTCCGAATAAATGGAACAATCTTCTGCTCTGTTGATTACCGTGTTCTAGATAGTAGAACTTACTGACATCTAGCTGGTCATATTACTAGGCAATATATATCAAGTTAGTAACGAAACACTCTTCGAAATTCAGATGTGAAAACCTAGTTATTTAGTATTCAACATTCACAGGTTTTCCGGACACCGTTTCATCGGTAGGTTATAAATTAAGAAAATGTACTCTCATACGTCAGGGACATAAATAGACACTGCAATCTACTTAGGAACTAAGTAGCCGAATTTGACCGCCTACAAGTAAATTATCACGACATGCTAAAGTTTTCAGTCAATTTCATATTGAATTGACTGATCATGATTTTTAGATGATATTAATAAATTTGAAAGCTGACAATAGTTCTAATGAATGCCTCACTATTCAACATTAGCTAAATCCTATTCGTTATTATGTAGAGATAATATTCACAGTCTGAAAAATTTGTCTGTAAAATGTTCTATTCTTTGAGTCAGCTTACATTTGTGAGCAACCGTTTCTATTAATTCACTGCAATAAGTAAAAATTCAGAGTTCAACTAATAGATACAAATCTCTAGTTTTTACTACACAATGCAACAAATTAAATGATTATAGCTAACTAGTGAGAAACTGTATCGCTGCATTAATAAAATGACATCGTCAAAGCTAATGAGTGGGTAAGTGTTGGTTCGTTAATCAATGATGCATATCTTAATTAAGAGTAGTGGGAATTTTTATGTTCTGCCCACTTAATATAGTACTAGTGTTTACATAGTTCTTAAGAATAGCGTTTCTTGTTAGTATTTGTGTATGACATAGAAAGCAGGCGAGTAGTGAACCGCTTTTCTACACTAACACCTATGAAATATGTCAGGTGAGTCTAGTAGACCTGGAGAATTTCTGAGAGACTCTTGATGACTTCATTGTATAGATCTAGGAGCTCTACTTGTTTTTGAAAATTCTTTTATAAACCATATATTTTACTTGTACATCAACTAGTAAATATGCAGTTACTTTGTATTGTTTTTTTCGAAATCGTGTAAGTTACACGCCTATCAGACCAGATAGCCATGTAGATAAAGTTGAATGGATATAGATGAGAATGGCATACAGTACCTGCTAGAAATGGAATTACGTCCAGATGTGTTAAATGTTGAGGGTATTTTTTTAATAAGTTACGGGATTCTGCTACTTAAGCATACTAGTATGTTAGGATGTGATATTGCTATATCCAATAGCTTTTATAATTTTCGATCATTACTAGCTCCATATAAACATTAATGTTTAGTGTTACTGTTTGTAGAAATCCCAGAGTTCGCAGTTTAAATGGTTCTCATGCTTCTTCCCTCCTAACTTTGTCTGGGCTTCCTCAGAGTCAATCAAGAATAGAACTATCAAATATAAGTAGGAAGAGTAACAGGATATTAATAATAACATAAATCGAAAGACAAATTATGAGAATGACTTACTTTTCCCTCCATATAATTTTCCAAATATATTCTACAAAATTTGTTACCGTTTCACTCCTACTTGGCTACAACATTCTTTTCATAATTAAGTAACCCCTGTTGATATTCAACTCTTAATCAAATGTACGTAAATAAAGTTCAGACAAGTTTGAAATGAATTAATGTTCAGGGGTATCTTTCACTTACTCAGCAGCCAATTACTGTGACAAGTGTATGCTCAAATCACAAATATTCACGCAAAATTGGATTTTGTGGAGATTGTTGGGTTTTATATCGGGAATTGATCTGAGTCGAAATTAGGAAGCACTAGACAGATGTCTCATCCCAGTATGTAACACTTCAGTAGCGTGCATCCACACATACCCCATCAGAGATTCGAGTTCGTGACCTCCATGTTTCGCAGAGAAGGCGTACTTGTTAGAACACCGAGTCACTATCCGATGGTTGATATTTCTAACTTCAGTCAAGTCGCGATAAATTTGCGAGACTTCATTCATTGTCACTTGTGGGTGCCTACCTACTACTCGACGTGGCTAAACTCTTCCGGAGTTCTAGTGAGGACAGTTTAAGCTAGAAATACCAACCGTTGGATACTGGTTCGGTGGTCTAATGATTAAGTGTTTGCCGTGATGCATGAAGGTCCTGGGCTGAACTGCCTGATAGGGTTGTGGATATGAACTACTTAAGAGGTTTTACTAGGACGAAACGTCCGTCTAGTACTTCCTGATTTTAAATAGTCGACTAACTCATGCCATTTCCTAACATCAAATTTTTGCACATATGGCGACAAACACCATAGCCATTTTGCAAAAGCTTCCCACCAATAGAGTAATAAGACATTGAGTAATCAACGTTTTCCTCCATATTATTGATTTTTAACTCGAAATTTCGTTGACTAAACTATTTTCAGGTTAAATTGTTCTTAACCTCTAGGATTACTCTCTTTATTAAGATTTTCCTACCTGTAGGCTCTGACCTTGACCATTTTAAATGCGATAAATGAACCCTAAAAACAGTGAACTGATTTTACTGTCTACTGATAATTTAACTAATCAAATTACCACTCTTATGCAATTTGAATAATAGGATTGGTTCACAATTATTTGAGCGACTTGAATATTCTTCTAGTACTCAGAGGGATCTACACGAACAAAATGTATCCGGAACAACTGTTCAACAAACTCTCTTTAAGATGGGAAGACGTAAAGTGTTTAATAATTAGCCGAATTAACGATTGTCATAAATGGAATAGATATTAAAAAAACCATAACATTAGGTTTAGAATTATGCATCAGTAATACTAATCCACTGTATAATATTGTAAGAGAAATAAGACAGAAGTCATGGTTGATAGTAGTAAGACATTGAGGATAATAAAACTTCTTGCTTTATGATGTAGAACTGTATGTTAGGTAACTGAATCAACGCTGTGTTAATTTTTTTATGGTTTGTCGTAAAAAACTGATTAACCAAGTAATGGTCTTCATTGTGGATTGGTGTCATCCTTGAGAATTATTAAAGACCACTCAAAATCACTGCTTTTGATCTTTATAACAAGTATTACAAGATAATTGACAGACTTTTAATTATGTCATTTTATATAAGTTTACTTATTCACAAAAATGATACGAGAAGAAACTCCACGAAACCACTGAACCATTCTAATTAGCTAAATAACCACTGTCCCATCGAATTAAGCAGTCTAATAACAAATGAAAAACTAGTAAATTTTTTGTCACCTATATACTGATTTAAAAAAGTGAAATGCATTCCAGAGACTTTAGTTCTACATTAACTTTTGCTTTCTTTGGATTCCGCTGGAATTCAGGAAGTACCGGCTGACTAATTCCTCCTCTAGTACCCAGCCATAAGAACTCTTGAGTACCTCCCTAACAAATCTAGTCTATAGGGTAAAATCACCTCATCTTTAATATTTGAAAAAAAACAATAAAGTTCGCAGTATAGAATGAATCGACTATACTTCGTAGCTTCTCCAGAGCTGTAAACAGCCTAAATTAATTTGTGACTTGATTCTAAATGAGCTTTTGTGGTAAAGTGAACTTCGGAAATATCTGAAATTAGGTAGTTGCAACTTATGATGTTCGATGATCATCATGGGATATTAGAAATTAATTGAAGCTGGAAATATGTACCATTGGATGCTAACCAAGATAAATAACTGACAGACGATTCTAGTGAAACCTAAAAGCTTTAAGCTAGATATCTAGCTGCGTCGTCGGTGGGCTCACATAAGGAGCAACACACTAAGATGAACAGAATGCCCAGTACCCCGTGGTTTTCAGTGGAACGTTGACTATTATAAATCGGTTTATTAATCTAAAAGGCAAACTTTTCAATTTACTTTGTTGACAAGTTTTCGAGATTTATAGTTACTTTATTCATAGATAATTCTAGATTTATAAGTAATATTGGCTAACTTACTGATGTCACTAATTATTCATGTGATTTATACTTTAGCGAAGTGTCATGAACAGTCAACCAATCAGTGCCTGTAACCCCATGAGAAGCATAGGCCACAGATAAGCATTTTTCAATTAACTCTGTCCTAAGCTTTCCTTTCCAGTTCTTCCCTAATGCTCTTCATTCTCTTCACGTCTGTCTCCAATTCCTCACACTATGTGTTCTTGGGTCTTTCTCTTTTTCTTTGGCCTTCAGGATTCCAAGTTAGTGCTTGTCTTGTGACACAGTTTGATGATTTTCTCATTGTGTGTCCTATCCACCTCCAGAATCTTTTCCTAATTTTCTCTCGGCTAGAAGTTGATTTGTTCTCTGCCACAGACGCAGGTTGTTGATGGTATCTGACCAACTGATATAAAGTATCTTACACAGACATTTGTTCATAAATACTTGTATCTTTTGGATGATGCTCTTCGTAGTTTTCCATATAAGTTTCAGCTCCATACAACAGAACAGTCCTCAAATTTGTATTGAAAATTTTGACTTTAATGTTGGCTGACAGTTGGTTTGAGTTCCAGATGTTTTGCAGCTGTAGAAATGCTGCCTTTGTCTTTCCAATCCGCGCCTTCACATCTGCATCAGACTCTCTTTGTTTATCGTTGATGTTGCCCAAGTATATAAAAGTTTCCACATCTCCCAGAATTTCTCCGTCAAGTGTGATTGTGTTAGTGTTCATTGTCTTGTATCAAAAGGCGTTATGTCGGACCACTAAGGAAGAGTGAAAACTTCCAGAACTGTGTTTTAGATAACTACTTCATTTATTCTAGTCTTCAGTAATGTAAACACTACATTTCTATTATTGTTACGTTCCTCTTACCCTATCCTCCCGGTTAGTATCTTTCCTGTTATTATATTATCTCTTATTATGAACTACAGTTAATTATTTGTGTACAAGTTGTCCCTACTTACTACCACTATTTCCTTAGTTCTGTATTAATGTTAGTTTCCTAATTGGTTGACTGTGTGGTCTGATTTTGTGTATATATAAAGGCATAACTGAAATACAATTCGATTTGATTGTCTGTTTGGCTCATCGTTATTTTTCCTCTATTCGGACTTGGAGACTGGTATTAGTGGGGCAGACGTGTCCGTATACTGATTGGTAATTATCAAGGGCACTGTGTATTTTCACAATACATAACAAAAGGATCTTGTTTCTCCCTTTCTGTACGTTGAGACCATCTGTTGCCAAGACTTCTGCTAGACTGTCCGTCTTCATCTGCATTTGTTGCTGTGTATGGGATAGAAGAGCTATGTCATCTGCAAAGTCCAAGTCATCTAGTTTCACCCACGTTGTCCACTGTATTCCGAGAGTGCCTTGAGATGTTGTAGTATTTATGATCCAGTCAACTACCAGCAGGAGGAGGAAGAGTTAGAGTAGGCAGCCTTGTCTGACACTGGTCTTCACTTGGAATGAATCCGTGAGCTGACCTCCATGCACGATTTTACAATGTAGTCCGTCGTAAGAATTCCGTATTATGTTGACTATCTTTTCGGTTACGTCATAATGTTAAAGAAGGCTCCATAATATTCTCCTATCCACGCTGTCGAATGCATTATCGTAGTGGAGGAAGTTGATGTAAAGTGGTGAATTCCATTCAATTGATTGTTCAACAATGAACAGTAGAGTCGCGATTTGGTTGGTACATGGTCGGTCTTTACGGAATTCAGCCTGTTTATCTCGAAGTGTGGGATCGACAGGATTTTTCATTCGGTTCAATAACACTATGTTGAAGGCTTTTCCTGGTATCGAAAGAAGAGTAATGCTAAGATCTCCTTTCTTTGGTATCTTAATGAGGTACCCTTCATTCCAGTCTACTGGCACTTGTTCTTCCTCCCAAATCTTTCTGCAGAGAATGTGGGATATCATTGCAGTTACTTCTATATCTGTCTTCAGTGCCACGTTGGGCTGGTATGTTGTTTGACCCTGCTGACTTGCTACTCTTGATTTGTTAGATGGCCATGTTGGTTTCTTCGATTGTTGGTGGGTGGGTGTTGATAAGGAGATAGGTGGCTGCTGCTTGGACGACTAGTGGGTTCTGTGGGGCTGGTCTATTCAAGAGTTCTTCGGAGTGTTCTACCCACCTATTTCGTTGTTCATTCACTTCAGTGATTGGTTTACCAGTCTTGTTCTTGATTGGCCGTTCTGGCTTATTGAATTTCCCAGCTAGCTTCTTCGTTGTATTGTAAAGGTGTCTCATGCCTCTTTCCCTTGCAGCTTTTTCCGCCATCACTGCCAGGTTCTCAACATGTTTCCGTTTATCCGACTTGATGCTTCTCTTCATTTGCTTATTGACTTCTGTATATACGACCTGTCCCTTGATTTTCTCTGTTCTTGTTCGGCTGTTATTATTTGCTAACTTTTTGCTCCTCCTTTCTTGGATCTTGTCCGGAGTACCAAAACAGAAATCCATTCTTTATGGTGTTTTTCCTAGCAGCCGAAAACCTCCTGATATGTTGAAGTGATTGTTTCCTTAATCTCTTTCCAGTTGTCCTCCATATTAGTTACATCTTTTTCTAGTAGATCTTGGAATGCCTGGAACTTATTGTTGAGAATTATTTTGAATTCGTTGCGTTTGTTAGTATTCCGGAGGAGGGCTGAGTTAAACTTTTGAAATACTGTTGCTCCAGTTGTCCAGTGCTTTCCCAGCTTCAGTTTCATTTTTACCACTACCAGATGAGGATCTGATGCTATACCAGCCCTTCTCCTTGCTCTTACGTATTCCATGGTCCTTCTAAACTTCTTATTGACGCAGATGTGGTCGATTTGGTTCTCTGTAATGTGGTTTGATAAAACCCATGTAACTTTGTGTATGCTATTGTAAGAGAATATGGTGCAATCTATAATCGTTTTATTGAAGGCACATAAGTTTACAAACCTCTCACCATTTCCGCTCCTTTCCCCCAGTCCATGTCCTATTATGCCTTCATATCCTGTGTTGTCCATTCCAATTTTGGTGTTGAAGTCTCCCATCAGAATGGTCAGGTTCTTGGCTGGAAACTTATCGATGGCTAACTGCAGTCCCTCATAGAACTGGTTTTCGTCTTTTTCGTGGCTGCCGTTGGTGGGAGCTTAGCACTGGATGACATTCATCGTAATCCCTTCCTTCTTCATCTTAAAGAAGGCCTTGATGATCCTTGGTTCATGAGGTTCCCATTCTATAAAAGCCCTCCATGCTTCTTGGAACAACGTTAGTGCTACTCCATGTGTGTATAAGGCATTTTCTTCGACATGGCTGGAGTATGAAAGCACTTATCCTGACGATAATCGTTGCTGTGCAGCTTGTAACCAATGGGTTTCGCTTATTCCAAGTTCATTTCTTCAACTATTTTCATGCTTCTCCGTCTCCCACATCGTGCGAACATTCCATGTACCCATATTAATGGTTGCTCTGGTTGTCAGAAGGAACAACGGTCTCGTGGCTTCCGAAGAAACTCGGCTTTCACCGTGAGGTGTTATAACTCTTCGAAATGAAGACCTTCCAACTCCCCAGGCAGAGTTAAAATGGTTATAAAGGTAAAAAAGCAATCTTGCTAAAAAACAGAGTCATGATAAGATGAGTTAAACAAAGAACACATCGACTTGTTTAGTTTGTATTCTTCCAATCCTCAAAAGCAAGGATATTTAATCTAATGAAATCTACTTACATTGTGATCTAAAAATCTTAGGAGTTAATGGCTACAACTGATAGACGTTAGTGCAAGTTTCTTCATAAGCATCATTTATGAATTGGAATGCAGGACATATCATACGGTAAACAGTAAAGAACCTGAAACTTCCGTCACTAACTAACGATTAACTTGACGACAAGTATATCAATTTTTCCACTTTACCAATAAATACTGACTGGAAGAGTGCTATATATTCCTATATTCTAAATGATTCTACTGTCTTCAGTGGGTTACATAGTGTTCAGGGTTTTACCAACTCCAAAGAAATTTTCGAGGTATTTCTTAGGCATCCTAACACTAAAGTATGTCGAAATTGTACAGATTTTATATCTATTTTCGTGAATCCTTATGTACCTGGGTTGCATTCTTTTAGAAGATATACAAGTGATAAAATTTAAAGTCAGGCACGTGGTTCATGTTCGGTAGTGAAAAATTTTCCACCACAATATTCATTGTAAGCTCAGGAAATAAAAACCACTAGCTCAACTAACAATCTTCAAGTTTCTCATAATTCAACGTGGTAATTTCTCAAGAATCCAGAAGAGAATAGAATCCTGTATACAAAAATTAATTTATCACAAAAGTGAATGTCCAGATATGTCAAAAAGAACTACTTTCTCATAGATTTAACAAGAAGTAAAGCCTTTATCAATACTAATTAAAAGATATTTAGTTGCTCAAAAAGGATGTTTACATTAAAATTGACAAAGTATCTTCAACCAGTAGCCAACCAGAAATGTGAAATTTATCCCCGAAAATCATATATATTCAAATATTGTAGTTATTGTTACTCCCCATCCCTATTTAAATGGTGAGTTACGTATCGATAAATTTGATACGAGAGTCTATTTCAGAGAATTTAATGACTTAAACGAATAGTATAGTTTGATCGTAAGTAACCCAATTGTTCAAAAAGCATTTTGACTAAATTGTTATATTGGGGGTGGGAGGTTTTTAAACAAAACATTGAACTGTCAAAAAATAGAACCGAAATAGCTCGTAAAAATACGCAAAATCTATTATAATTCGTTTAAGTAAAGTTTTCTCCATACAGCTATTGAAACGATTAAACTAAAGGCAAAAACCGCTCATTCATATGGTCTGATGAAAACGAAATTTAAAAAAGATTTAATCCCCAAAATAACTTATTAAATAGATCGTTGTACAAATAGCCAAGGAGTGTTATTCATTAGATCTATATATTACTTGTCAGATCGGATTCTACATCAAAGGTTTATAAGATCTACTGGAGATATACAACAGTGACATCACTCTGTGTATGGTAATAGATGTTAGAAACTACGGATACTGCTTTGTCTCTAAATGATTGGTAGATACATAACGATATTGCTGAGTTTACATATGGATATTAGTTTGTTGGACAAAATGACAATTTCACAGAACAGTGTTTCGTCATCCACGAATTTTGCAAAATCTACTGTCTACACCCTGGGAGAAATCATTTAATTATGTAAGGTAGATGTTAGAATACTGAATTATCCGTAAAAAAAACCAACTTCTTAATCGCTTTCCAAAGTTAACGTTTATTATAATGTTTTAGAAAATAACTTTCCGCTTAAAGTATTTATAGCTCAAAATACACAATGAATCTCAGTGCTGTGGATTAAAATAAACTGATTCTATTTCTTTTTATGAATATATTTAAAAGTTGTTAATAATGTTAAGCGTCCATATCTTCAGATCAAAACATTAATGCATTCACTGACTTTATTGAATAACCAGTGTTCAATTTTCATGTGATAGCAACAGCTGAGTCAATAACCATAAACCAAAGGGTTTAATATCCTCGTAGATTGTGGTCAACTAGCATGAAACCTTGATCTAATCCTTCTTAATGATTAGTTTTGATCACCTAATACTGAAGCGATAGAAAAACAGAGTTTTCTGCAGTAAATAGAATATTTTAATTTCAAGAATAAAAATTAATCCTTTTATTTCTTCATCTGCCAGTTATCCATTGCATAGTAAGTTAGTCCGAATACTTCAACCAAAAATATTAGCCTATAGCTACTTTATCACAAATGTTTAAATAAAGTTCAAGTTACAGATAAGAACAAAGTTAACAGAAAATGTCCACTGAATTATATACAACAAAAGTTCTATTCAGAAAAGAGATTGCTTTCCGGAGATTTTATTCCGAATGATATGCAAGTTCATGCATATAAGCATGGTTACAATTAGCCAAACGTAGTAATAAAATTAATAGAAGACTATCAAAATCGCTAATACTAATCTAACTATTATAGTCTCTGCGTTACCAGACAGCGTAGTGTCCCAAAACTCACTTGGATAAAAGACTCATTGAGTGATCAATATTATTTACTTCGCAAGAACAAGTGAATTGGTAGATGTACAATGTGAACCTCAATTGATATACTACGTCATAGAGGACAATCAGGGAAGATCCTTTTAAAGGCGTTAATGAACCATTATTCAAGAATGTTGGCAGGTACATCAGTTTCAAAATCAAACTTCAGGTACAGCATCTTCTTAACTGAGGAACTTATAGTTTTACTCAAAGGTCTTCGCATCATGTACAAATTCTGCTGGATCTTGAGGCAAGAAAGTTGAAGATCACTAAAATTATATATATATATACAATCATGCATTTTTAAGACGAAATCTTCGGATGGATCCTCCTCATTAAACCAACTACTTGTTTTTCAAGGACAGAATAAGCAACTAAACAGATGTATAGTACACTAAGAAAATATATTTGAAGTAAGATTCAAGTATGACCGGTAATCAAGTTTTAATTGTATTAGATTCAACATTATGTTCCTATTTATAATCTACAATGTATAGGTGTCTTTATTTAGAAAAACGGAAAAATAATTTGTCATGTATTCATAGAGATTTATATTGTATCATAGTAGATAAAATTATTGATTAATTTCCATTAGTATACATGTATCTTGAGTGGATAGCCTCAATATTACCATTTAGATACAAATTCTGAAGTACGTATGTGTGTTCAACTAACGAGTATCAAATATGACGAAATGTATACCCAAGATTCCACTTCTTATCACGCTCTAAATAATCCGTAGCTAGTCATCTGTTCAAGACAAATAAAACTTCCAAAAGGACCGAAGCACAACAAAAAGTAAGTGGAAAAAAGAATATACTGATTTCTATATTAGGGTTGCAAAGTTCATTAGTCATATGTAAATATCGGAATTAAAAGTTCCACATGCGAACATTTTGTACTTTATGAGGGAAGATAACAAGCCTTTGATCAGGTTTTATTTCGAGTTTAACACAGCACTAAGTAGAATAAAACACACCATTCAGAGTAGATGAAATAAATTAATAAACCTTCTAATTAATCTACCAAAAATATTATCACTTAATTTTTTTTAATACACGAGGGTGAATTACAAGTGCTAAATGATTGATGTTTTGCGCAGTCACGTTTAGACTTTTTAATCAAAGTTTCGAATGAAGTATGCATTCTTTTTTTTGCATTTATTTGTAATTTAAACAGTTACAGAACAGGATCTCTTCAAAAGATAGAATGTAGTATTTATATTAGATGCTAAAATATGTTTATATTTCACAATGAATATACATAAGCAAAACTATTGATAACCTATATACGCTGTTTATTTACAAATCGAAATAGAATATCATGATCTTCATAGTTGTAGATGTTGTTTTATGAACTTTGTAACTAGACTGAGATCACTTATTATTAAATTATTTATTTTGACTGTTTGCAAATATAATGCTTTAGTCCTACCAAGAAATAAAGCACTCACAAATATCGCGTTCTGTTGTGTCCTTTAGTTCTATCCACCCACTAATATGATGTGCGATTAAGCGACTTGTTGATAAGTAGGTCAAGACCTTGACAGTGATAGGTCGAATGACTAACCTTGAGGATGATATCGCGTGAGTTCCAGGTTAGACTAAATAATTAGGGGTAGAGAGAGAGACGGAAACTATTCGTTCACCTGATTGGTTTTCTAGCGCGAGAGAGAGAAGACGAGCTGGCTGGAACACGTTTATTCACCTGTTAATACCACTCAAACGCGATAGCCATGCGATTGTCATACGATTGTCAATTAGTGTACAAAGATGCATGAATAATATAGATGATTTACAGGACCACAACGTAGAACAAATTTACAAATACAATTATGCCCGAAACAGGGGATAAAGGTCGGGGAATGGTGTAGCAAAGGCTACGTTTAAATTACAATAACTTCGGAACAGAGAATGGTATGACGATGAGTCATACATCAAACGGAAGCTTAAGATTAGTAGAATAAACTAAGAGCAAAAATAAGTGTTAGTTTTTTCACGAGCTTTGAATAAATTGAATAGAGTTCCCAAAAATAACTTCCGTTGTTTTTCTGTTCACAACATCTTCCCCCTTGAAAAAAAAATAATAATAAAGTCTGACTGCTGGACTCTGAGAAGTGACTAGCGTTGTGATCTTTGCAGGCGTGACCAATGCGGTTAACTGGAACAAAAAAGAAGAAGAAAAAAAAACAATTAGTAACCAATGTGGAGTAATATCTAAGATATCATCACTGATATCTGTCCTCAGAAACGTAAGCTCTTCTTTTTGGATCCACTTGGAGAATCTCTGGTCTCCGGCGTTTGCGCATTGATCTCCTAACAGGATTTTGTTCCAGCTGTGCATTTCTCTTCGTTGCTACGTTCTCCATATCGAAACTGTCAAGGAAAATTTCCCACAATGTGTTCAGTCTCTCTGTTTCATGACAAGCCGCAGCATGTTCCAGAATGTGATTTGCGTGACGCACCCATTTTAGACCTTCAACGTCTACCACATACATTACACTTCCTCGTCTCTTAAGTATTCGTCCACTGGTCCATTGCGGGGGCGAATATCGGAAGTCGCGGACGTATACCTTTTGGTTAATTTGGAAAACTCTACGTCTCGTCCCATGATGACGATTAAATTGCGTTTCCATCTTTCGGTTTCTTCTTCCCTTGTCAATTTGTTTTGGTTTAATAGCGTCGAGAGTAGTTTTGACTTTTCTACCAAACATAATTTCTGCCGGAGACAAATGATTTGGTGCTGATGGATTTGGAGTTGTTCTATAGATTAGTAGAAAATCGTCAAGAATTTCCTTTATTTTTCCTTCCCCTTTTGCTTTCAATAGCGCTCGTTTGAAGGTATCCACAAATCTTTCTGCCTGACCATTTGATTGTGGATGATATGGAGGTGCCCGAACATGCTTAACTCCGAATTTCCCGCAGAACTGTGAGAAAATGGAGGAAGTGAATTGAGTGCCATTATCTGTCACAAGAACATCAGGAACTCCAAAACGCGAAAATAAGTGACGTAGCTTCACAGTAGTTGCCTGTGAAGTGATGTGATGCATAGGAAAAATCTCCGGCCACTTTGAATAAGCATCAACGCAGACAAGGAAATATGTGCCTTGGAATGGACCAGCAAAATCAAGATGTATACGCGACCAAGGTTGTTTTTCAGATGACCAAGAATGCAGTTCGGCTTTCCGTGGATGCTTAGAGGCTGCAGCACATTTTATGCACCCACGCACTAGATCTTCTATGTCTTTGTCAATGTTGGGCCAATATACATAGCTGCGAGCAATAGCTTTCATCCTCCCAATACCTGGATGAGCCGTGTGCAGTTGTTTTAGGACGTGTGAGCGTAAATTATTGGGGACTACTACGCGGTCAGCAAACATGATGCAGTCATTGACGAAAGATAGTGATTGGCGTCGTTGATAATACTGTTTGAGTTCCTGAGACGTTAAACGTGGGGGCCAACCACGTCGGAGAAATGTGGCTAGTTGTTGTAAGGTAGGATCGCGACGAGTGTGGTCAGCAACTCGCGCAGCCGTCATTGGGAGAATTTGCGTTGAATTGTTTAACGTACTGCTTACATCCTCTTCAACTGATATAGAAGCAATAACAGTATCTTCATCTTCGGGCTTGTGATTGCTCATAAGGCGAGATAACGCATCAGCATGACCAAAATCAGAGGTAGCTTTGTATTTGATAGTGAAATCATAACCTAATAGCATTGTAGCCCATCGTTGGAGCCGGTTTGCGGTATAAACTGGTATACCTTTCTTAGATCCGAAAATTGATAATAAGGGTTTATGGTCAGTGAGGAGGGTGAATTTTCTACCATGCAGCATTTTGTGAAACTTCTTAACTGCAAAGATTAATGCCAATCCCTCTTTCTCAATTTGACTGTACCTGCGTTCTACCGGGGTTAACGTTCTGGAAGCATGTGCAATAGCTTTCTCTTTGCCATCTGGAAACCTATGAGATATGACAGCACCGATACCATAATCAGAAGCATCTGCAGCGACAACAATTTCTAATGAGGGGTCAAAGTACGTAAGTAGTAGATCCGACGTTAATAATGACTTAACCTTATCAAAAGATTTTTGGCATTCAGTAGACCAGTTCCACTTTACATTATTGGATAATAAATGATTCATGGGTGCTCGAAGGCGATGTAACTGTGGCAAAAAGTTGCTATAATAACTTATTAGACCAAGGAACGAACGAAGAGTTGCAACATTAGATGGTGGAGGCATATTCTGAATAGCTCGTACGTTTTCTGGATCCGGATGTCGTCCATTTTTGTCGAAAATGAAACCAAGGTATTTTACTGAGTCCATGAAAAATGTACATTTCTCTTCTTTCAGATAAAATCCATATTCAGAGATTTTGGTTAACACAGAATCGAGTCGATTAAATAACTCGGACTTACTGGAACCAGTAACAATTACATCATCCAAATAAACAGCGACTCCTGGAGAATTCGCCAACATAGTGTCCATTATTTGCTGAAAAATAGCTGGTGCTGGCTTAACACCAAAAGGTAAACGTTTATATTGGTAAAGACCTCTGTGTGTGTTAATCGTCAGTAGTGGTTGGGAGGCCGGATCAACCGCGATTTGAAGATATGCATCAGCCAGGTCAATTTTGGCAAAATACTTCGCTCCATTTAGTTTGATAAATAAATCTTCCTGTACGGGAAGTGGATAAGTATGATCCTCTAGGGCATTATTCAGACCAGTGGAGAAGTCAGCACATATACGAATGGACCCATTTGCCTTTCTGACGACCACTATGGGAGCAGCCCAAGATGAATAATTTACTGGCTGAATAACACCCAGTGCTTCTAATCTGTCAAGTTCTTGGTCAACAACCGACAGAGCAGCATAAGGCACTGGTCGTTTTGGTCTGAACACAGGCTTTGCGTTTTGCTTTAATGACAAAAATGCTTTGGTGAACTTACAACAGCCTAGTTTGTTCTGGAATACGTCTGCGTGTTTTTGTCGAAGATGAGCTACGTGAGATGCGATGGACGTTTGAGAGAAAGTGGAGGGTTTTGGCGCAGAATTAACATTAGAAAATGCATGAGACTTTGGGATCCTGTGGGAGGATACTTTGCTGGAGACAACTGAATTGATATCATGGTGAGAAAACAGAGGATCAGAATTTTCCGCCTCAGAAAAAACATGGGGACATGATACATCAGAAGTAATCGATTTGGAGATATGAGAACATGTCGCATCAGGAGCATTGGGTTTAGAAATGTAATGAGAACATGATACATCGGAGGTATTCGATTTAGAATTAGAACATGTTTCATGGGAGTCATTTGGAACAGAAATATCATGTGAACATGAGACATCGGAAGCATTTGATTCAGAAATATGAGAACATATTACATCGGAAGCATTTGATTGAGAAGTATGAGAATATATTCCATCGAAAGCATTTGATTTAGAAATATGAGAATTTATTACATCGGAAGCATTTGATTGAGAAATATGAGAATATATTCCATCGGAAGCATTTGATTTAGAAATATAAGAATTTTGGATAGATTCAGAAGGGGGTTTGTAAGAACATACCTCATCTAATAACTCATTCAAAGGATGAATCTTCTCGATCCAGTCTAAGCCCAATAGATCCAAATCATGCCGGTTTGTCAAATAACAAACGTCAATGAATTTATGTCCTCTGAACTGTACTTCGCACATGATTTCTCCGGTGAGCTTAACTATATCTCCTGAAGCATTTCTGGCAACATGTTCGGTTGGCTGAATGCGTGGGCATCCTAACTTGCGCCACGTGTTCTTGGAGATCAAAGTAATATCAGAAGCTGTATCTAATTGGAGACGTATAGGCTTTCCATTTACCAATAAGCTTACAAACTTTCGTTTACTTTGAAAACCAACTTTGAATGTCGCGAAAGTGCTTTTGATTTGGAGCTGTGAATGTCGTTTCGTATTTCTGCTACCACTTTTGGACTGGCTTTTCTTTGATTGGCAATGACCGTCCTTGTGACCAATGCGATGACATTGGCGGCATTTGTGATTCTTGAATGGACATAATTTCACAAAATGCCATGCTCCACAAAGCCAACAGGGTGATGGCGGCTTACCAAAAGGTTGTTTAGCACTTGCTGTTTTGTGTTTAGGAGATTTAGAGGATTTGAGAGCATTTATGGAACCAAAATCTGAAATTTTCTCCTTCTGTTGAACCATGGCAGTATCGTGTTTGAGATTCAACAACCGTTGACACTCGGTTGTGACCATTTGAAGAGTGGTGCTGGGTTCCTGCTCAATGCGTGCCAGAATTCTGGTGCGGACATCCACATCTTCTGGATTTTTCAATCCACAAATAAATATCAAGCATTTAAATTGATCGGCAGTAATTTCATTCAATTTGAAACGTTCACATTCTCGATTTACTTTGCCAGCATAAGTGAGGTAATCGTCAGATGGTGATTTAGATATTTGAAAACATTGATAGCGAATGTTGAATAGCGAAGACTGTTCCCCAAAAATTTTAGATAATATGTTGACTGTGTCATTAAAGGATATATCTCGAGGATTTTGAGGGAGAATGAAATTCATATATTTGTTGTATTCACGTGTTCCAAGTCTTCTAAGGAGTAGACGCACTTTCGCTGCATCATCGAGATCTGAACAGTCGACCCGGAACATGTCTTCGTAACGAAGAAACCAGGAATCGAAAACAATGCCATTTTCGGGATCATAATTGAATTCAGAAACAGAATTCGCAATGCTTTCATATTTATCTGACTGTGAAGTAGAAACTGAATGAGATGATAGCTTCTGTATCAATGCATCTAACAGCTTCATTTGATTTGCATCACTCTGCGCTTGCTGAATTTGTAGAATAGTTTTAAGGTCGTCCAAGGACACAGACATTTTGAAAAATTGATAAGAAAAAAAACGCAGTTGCCACTTGTTATGACCTTGATAACTGCAAGATACCCGTCGCCACTTTTGTTGTGTCCTTTAGTTCTATCCACCCACTAATATGATGTGCGATTAAGCGACTTGTTGATAAGTAGGTCAAGACCTTGACAGTGATAGGTCGAATGACTAACCTTGAGGATGATATCGCGTGAGTTCCAGGTTAGACTAAATAATTAGGGGTAGAGAGAGAGACGGAAACTATTCGTTCACCTGATTGGTTTTCTAGCGCGAGAGAGAGAAGACGAGCTGGCTGGAACACGTTTATTCACCTGTTAATACCACTCAAACGCGATAGCCATGCGATTGTCATACGATTGTCAATTAGTGTACAAAGATGCATGAATAATATAGATGATTTACAGGACCACAACGTAGAACAAATTTACAAATACAATTATGCCCGAAACAGGGGATAAAGGTCGGGGAATGGTGTAGCAAAGGCTACGTTTAAATTACAATAACTTCGGAACAGAGAATGGTATGACGATGAGTCATACATCAAACGGAAGCTTAAGATTAGTAGAATAAACTAAGAGCAAAAATAAGTGTTAGTTTTTTCACGAGCTTTGAATAAATTGAATAGAGTTCCCAAAAATAACTTCCGTTGTTTTTCTGTTCACAACACGTTCTATCATTTACAAGAATCGATATCACCGTTGATCATGCATCTCGAATGCATCTTATACTTCATATTATTAATAAATCTGTTAACAATTTCTAATCAAAACAAAGTATGTATCGTGTCTAATTGAATGAAATAACTTTGTTTTGCTCAAATGCTGTTACTCACTTTGTATTAGTTCTATCACTCATGGAAACTGACTTACAGTGTAAATATACTCAGTATATATATATAGGCATGTAAATTCTACATTTATGAATCTCTGACTAATTGCGCTTGAGTATCATGATACTAGGGTGATATATGTTACAATACATTTGATCACCGTGATTGCAGTTTGATGTATTAAATATGAGCAATGGTATATTTTGGTGTATCAAATCTGGTTATGCATTTTGAAGTGGCCTTTTCAAAATCAACATATTACGAAGATATATATTTTGTTATTGTGTTAAATTGAGTAACAACATAACTTTGCAATTCAGTTGTCGATTTTCGAAATAGAAGCCTTATCCTAGACACATTTTAAATTGACAGTGAATAACAGTGATGAAATAGCATGTTGTCTTCTCTAGACTTTGGTGATTACTAAATATTCAGAGTTTCACGGAAACATCTTATGGACTTGACAGTTTATTTGAAGTAGTTTTCAAGCCATTTTTGCTTTACATAGGAAAATTAACACTATTTCCTACTTATAACATAAAATAGCTGTAGGTCGTTTCCGAAAATGTGAAAACAAAGAAACTTAACGTTCTGAACAGACGTAGGTCTACTTTGAAATTTATTTTAGTTTTATCAGAATTATTAACTAAAACACTAAGAATAGCCTAGCGGATTATATGATTTCACAGGGACAACAAAGAAACATACAATTGAGTAAGAAAATGGGAGGAACGATAGCATGAAGTGATGTGATCATTTCAGCCATATCTGTCACTATAGTAATGTAAATTATAAATGATATGATTCATGTATGGACTTTATAACAGTTATCAAATTGATTATCAATCAGCTAGTTAGTGAACCTATGAAAACTTGGGTATGTAGAGCAGTCATTTCTATTTATAAATTTTAGAGTTGGTTGACAGCTTTGACTACCACAAACACTCAGGTTTTGTGGTTAAAATGTTACCTGTGAGTTATTAGGTCAAAATCTGTTGGCTTAGTGTTTATCGTTCAACACTGTAGAATGTACGTAACATCAGTAATTAACAGATAGAAATTTTCATTTGACGTTCACTAATGTAACAGTTTATACAAGTATTCCATTAGTCTTACCTTTAAAACTCAGTAACTTGATTTTTTTCCCATGCTGTATATCAAAATGTCACTAGCATAGTATTTACTTACGTCTAATAGTTCACAAACTACCACATGTCTAACGAAGTTATCAATGAACTCCGTTTTTGTTTTACCGCTCATGTCGATGTAACATAAGATATCAATCCTGTTACTAAATTTATCGGATTATTCTTTTATACAGTTAAACTGCAGCGCAATTAAGACAATTTACGTGAATAAAAGTAGTGAATTTAAACATGTAAAAGCTTCAATAAAACAAATATGACCAAAGTTATCTGGATTTAGTAGATCGATGGGTAGCTTGGTGGCGCTTGACTTGGATAGAATGAGTTCGAGTGCCGAATAGGACGAAAAGCGTGTCATGAATTCTATTTACCAGTAACAGCCTAGGTCCAGCCAAACTTATGAACTAGCAGTGTATCGGTGCGACTCGCTCAGGATACAAATATAACAACAGAGACTGATCAACGGAAGTCTGTAACAACATCCACGAGAAGTAGACACTTATATTATTGAACAGATTTAAGCCATAAAAATTAAATTTTTCCATTAAAGACTATCAGTGTTTTCCCAAACTAGCCAGAAGTATAATAAAAAGATTGCAGTCATTCAAACTGAGACTAGAGATATTCACCTTATATTACAAGCAGTTTCCTTACATCATCTATCTAGAACCACTACTTTCTAAATATTTGTATAATACGACACCATGTTTTGCCATGAATACCAATGGATATATTCATATTGAACATAAGCAGATACTACACACAAGCTGGTTGTAAGAATATACTTTTTAAAAAATATAATTAGCTACATTATCAATTACTGTTAGATTTATAACTGCGACTACTTATATTTATTTTATTAATATTCTAATAAACTCTGTGAAAGGATACTATCAAAGAGAACAAAATGGAAGTGTATTACTAATTTGTAATTTCATTCCTATTTAACCACTGAAAATAAGACGAGATAATAGGCATTAAACAACCATTTCATCATGGCTTATGCTCCATTCACGCTTCTCCTAACATTCAGTGAAATCAAAAGCTAGTTCGCATATCGCAATAATCAGTGCACTGTTCAGTTTATTTCAGTAATTATTGAAACTAATTTCAACTTAAATGGACCTATTAAGCTGAACATCAGGAAAGAAAACAAACCTTATTAATCTTTATTGCTTAGTAGTGGAAAAAGCTGAGATTTAAAATGATCGGTCTCTCTTCGTAATCAATTTTTTTTTCAGTCACTGGGTTTCACGCTCCATCACTCTATGAATAAGAGATGAGTAACTAGTGTTAGCTTAGTATCACGTGTTCAAATTTCACCCAACATACTCAAGATCATTGTACAAGAAACCGATACTACTTTAAATAGTCTTACTGGGTAATTTTATGGGTTTTCTTTGTAAAACTGGATGTAACTGATTTCGTGTGTATATATTTGCATAGACATACTATGAAAACGTAACACATGAATACACAGGAATGATGATTAGAAATTTATGAATGCATACAAACAAACAAATAAGCGAACGAACGAATACACACGTACCCATCTCTTCTAACATATAGTTAAATAATAATTATCAAATACATACACATGACTTATAAGTATCTTTTATAGAGGCCATAACTTATCGATTCGTTTTAGGTTATGCCTTAAACGAAATTAGTGAGAGAGAAAGAGAGAAATTAAGAATATTTGTTACAAAACTGACCATTTTATGAATAAAACTGTTTTACGTTTTCATCAGTAGTATTAGTAGTAAGTAGGTAAGTAACATTTTGGTTTTTATTAATATAAACACACTGTTTAAATTGACCGCATACATACACACACAAACACAAAATACGGTGTACTAAGACAGTCGTTATTGTTGTTCACGAATAAAAATGTAATCATATTAATTAATATCTGAAAATTAATTGATCGACGATTTTAGCGTTTGCACTTGAAAAAAAAATCAATTAAGCAATGTACGCAATTTTCGTGTATAATTTATGCTTGATTATTGTCATAACCCATTAAAATTAAATAAAAAAAAAACAACAATTTAATTTCTACTGATTCATTATAGTTTATTTAATTGTTTGTTAAGTTTTAGTTTGTGTCCAATTTTTTTTTTCGAATTTTTATTTGTTCAGTTTACATGTGTAATTGACTGTTCGCTTATGCATTGATTATTTGGTGTCTAAGTTGACTATTTTCAATACATTTGGTATTTTATTTTGTTTAATGCTCAGAAAGACAAAATATAGTTTACATTGAATGGTGGAAATTTTTATTCTTCTTACAATTAACTAACATTTGCTATCCAAGTGAAATACATGTTTTGGAGAATATTTCATTGAGTTAAAGTGTAAACTCTAAAGTAAAACTTAGTTTGATTCAGAAATTATGGTTAAAATGTTTACCTCAGAATACTAGGAATAAATTGTTAGATATAGTGGATTTGTTACTTCATGTGACATAGTAGTGCCACTATACAACATTTACATCAATATATTACTTCGTATATGTAGACAAAGATGGTAAAAACAGTGACTATAAAATGATTGTTTTTGCTGTTCCGATTGCTATCAAGTATTTTAATAACTTTATGTAATTAAAATTCAGAAAATATAAGAACTGTAAAAATGCAAGCTGACACCTTAATAGTATGATTAGTTTATATGAACTTGTTTTCAGACAGTAGATTCATAAGTCTCTTGGACATGTTCTATAAATCAAATAATTTGTCCTGTGATTCTGTTGTGCTATGAAAATCATTAAGAATAAAAATCTAATTATACCGGTTAAGTATTGCAATATAGTGTTGTCTAATCACAATTTACTTTGCTGAGAACAATTTCTTCACGAGTATATAAATAATTACATGTTTTAACCAGCTTCTAGAATTGCACCGGTTAAAAGCTGTCAATGAAGTTCTCAGCGGTGAACAGCGACTTCAATGCTTAAAAAATGTAGTACTTTGTTCAGTAAACATCCAAGGTACCCTCAAAATCCAGGTAATACTTGCATAGTAAAGCAGAAGCCATACACCTTCGTTTCTTTTACTTACCCCTGAGTCAGCAACACCATATAGTTTAAAGCGTTCATGAAGTACATTCGATTATATTAAATTACTTACATTTATTCTACTGAGATTGTTTATACTATTTGTGAATAGATAGACACTCCGACTGCTGGCAAACAATATGTAAAATTGCGCATTACAAAGCTGGAGATATAATGAAGAATGACAGGCCAACTAGCATCACATAATTAATTACTAAGATTTCAAAGAAAACAGTTTATGGTGGTGGTGAATAAGTTACTTAGTAAAAAGATTTTTATTAACTCACGACATTGATTCATAAAAACTAATTCTTCCACGACGCGTCACTGTTATTTCTTTAACACAATCTTTGTACACGACGATCTTGTGTGGCTAGTTTTACTGAACTTTGACATAATTAAGACTTTCAGTGTAACTAAGTATACGGTTCTCATAACTCAACTCAAACTATATAGGATCATAGATCTCTAACTTGCAAGGAAGCAGTACTACCTTGGTAACTGTGACCAAGTAACTATAACTAATTAATCTCTATAGGATGCCGTTCCAGTTGCAAGTGCTATAATAGTAAGCAGCGCTTTAGGAACCTTACTATATAGAAACTTCATGAATGACATCACTAAATGCTTCATAATATGTAAATTTTCACTGTGTAGCGATAATCTCAGGATAGTATACTCACTTTTCGGTCACCCATATGCAAATGTAAGTCAAAATGGAGCTCGGCGAGATCATCTAAGCAGAAATTAGAACTTATGAATGGATTTGGATTTGTTTTCATGATATTTATCTAAATTTCAATTTCGCCATAAATAAAAAGGAACTATCTAGGTTCCAGTTAATGGTAGACATAAAACTGTTATTCCAAAATTCTATCGTTCTCAAAGGTAATAATGCACCTATATGAATCACATCTTGTGAGTTGAACCCTACGTAAATTCAATAATGACGGACTATCTGTTACGCCATATAAGCTATGCACTCCATCATTACTAGAATACTCAACATTTTATAAGCAACTAATTTAACCTGTATATCATCTCCAAGTTATATAAAGCATGGTATCATTTGTGTTCATCCGTTTTTTAAAAAAAACATTACTATTGTATTTCGGTTATAAACACACAAGAATCGTCTGAACAACTGACATCACATTTATTCTACTACTATAATTATTGTGCTTGGTTTAACGAAAAATCTGGTTGGTAGTTCATTTTATACACATAAATTTTCTAAAATTACGCACACAGAAGGTAATTGTGAATTTATAATAACGAATAAATGCTTAACTTTTCTGAATGAAATAAAAAGTAATAAACTCATGCTTTCCATATAAAGACAGATATGATTTTTCTTTGAAGAATAAACAATCAATCTCACTATACGAAATGTGAACTATCAGTTTAAGCTCTGGTTTGTAGTTTAACTGATAGAACACTGAACTGACAACATACAAACTTCTATTCTAATTATCACTGAATAGATAAGTTGATGCTTATTTCTACATATTTAGCAAATGTTTTAAAGTCCATTTTAGAAAATTATTTACACCGTTGTATTGTCTCTGAACCACTAAGTTGGTGTCACAGCAGAAATTTAACAATTACAATCAACACTTGCATTTTTTTCCAAAAGTTGCTAGAACTAATATGGACGTCTTTCATTGTTGTTGAGTAAACACGGGTTCAAATATACACGTATTTTTTGATTGGCAGTAATTACAAAGACATCTTCTAGAAATAAACTACTCCTGATATCAATAAGCAAATTATTATCAGTTGGGAGTGTAGAATTCAGCCGATTACCTTCGTCACTAAAAACCACCACGAGTTCGAGTTCTATTTAAATTACAGTATATACCACATCAACCAAACCATTCATTAATAAAATGCCAAGAGTACATGGTGGGTTATATTACAAAAAACTGAATGGGAATAATTCCAACACATGCTCATTTCTAGGTAACGACATAAAGGTGATGACTTTGTCTATGTGATTAATTTACGTACTTGGAATATGCTTCATTCTAACCCTAATTACAATGAGGCATCATTTGATCTATCTCGTATCGCTTGCCATAAATGCTTACTCAGTGCAATAAATATGGCGTAATTCCATCGTCGAATACTAATCACAATAATCAACAAATTACTAAATAGAATTAACAGAATTCAGTATTGTTCAGTTAAGCGATGTTCATAATTCCATCGAAGACAACAATATTATGTGCATACCTTTGTCAACATCTGTCATCAGACGAGTTAGTTTTCCTCCTCACTACCATTTTAATCCGGCCTGAATTGATAGTAGTGTAGAATATTTGCCAAAATTCTACTTTAAACGGTAAGTGTATTATAAGAAACATATCATGATAAACAGGATTATTTTCCCATGACCATCCGAATTGATGCAAAATCATCAAAAAAGATATTAGGATTACGTTAGCCTTGTTATAACCAGTATAGCAACTCGGAATCGGTTGTATTTCCGTACCTGGGACCATAACATAACGTAAACTTTTTATTTAATTAAAAGTTAGAAAATATTACAAAAAAATGTGAGTATTATCAACAATGTCTTCCAAAATATGCAAAATCACCACAATGACGTGTTTTTACTTATGATGTTTAAAGTCATAAAACGCTTAGTGTTTAAGTTACAAGGAGCTACATGGTGCCTTGTTGACAGGCATGGAATCAAAGCCACTAATAGCTGTGTAAATTCAATAAAATTGAGTTGAACATGAAGACTAAAGGTTAAACAATATTCAACTAAGATGGATAAAGAAGACTGAAGCAAAGAAACAGCTCATACTTCTGTGTATCTAATACAGCACATCATAGTCATAATATTAAAACAAAAAAAATTCGAAACATCAGTCTTGTTTACGAAGAAGACAAGCGAAATGAAATCTCGAATATTTCCCTTATACATGACTGACCTATGGAAATATCACTTTATAATGCAGTTGCATCCAACAGCAGCTGATACCTGGACGTAGTGGTAGGGCTTGTCTATCGTGATCACCCAACCAACCAGTATTGACTGGAACGTATACTCCTGTAGATCCTACCATATCAGGCAAGTGTGTTAGCGAGCCATAAGACTTAAGGCAGCAACCTAAGGTCTAAGTGGTACTGTTAACTACAGTGGGACGTGGCAGTAGTAAGATGTTTTTCTCGGATAACCAGCATCAACAGCCATGCTACCTACCCAAAACAAGAGGCAGGAGTTGAAAACGGTAGCCCATAAAATTGTCACACCACAACTTACCCTGTGGATTTCCGTTTCTGGTGGTAAGGCCTTTTAAAAAGCGGGGCAAACACTTCGAAAACTCCCCCACAAAAGCCTGTGCGTGATTGGCTTCAAGCAATTGTCTCTTGGGCTCTGCGATCACACACACTCAGGTCACCAAGACTAACTCTAACCTAGTTTATTTTTCAGATACCTCAAGAAGTAATATCCATGGTATAGGCAGCCAGGAAGTGAAAATTGCCCTTACACCTCTAACAACACACGACATTATCCTGTACAAAATCAAATCCCATCACTAACTCTTATTAACTCTCTAATCCCTACAACCAGTTCTTCTCGCATACCTTTATCGCCTCGCGCCTCCAATGCTAATGTTTTGAGTTCACGAAGTGTTATTCATAATCACCTGAAACCTCCATCTAAACTACATGCTAACGCTATCCCCGTGATTACACCTCAGATGAAGTAATCGATGAATTTTACCGAAACCTATGCAACCTTCTTCAAGTCAAGCCAAACGCCCTGATGTATTAATAGCCGTTGGTAATTTTAATGTCCAAGTAGGTAGACTAAACGAAACCGAAAGGCACCTGAGTAAGTTTTATGGTTTTGCGGCTTAACTGACAGAAAAGTGGCGACCGTCTGTTACAACTATGCTTAGGTAACTGCTTATTTCTAGCAAGCGTCAACTTCAAGAATAAGGAAATACATCGGTTGGCACGGAAACCTCCATGACCGATCACAGTGCCATCAACCATCGTTGAAGAGGCCCGACAAAAGACTGTCACTCATTCTGGAGCACATGTTTGGACTCAAATCACGTTCTAGTACGAGCGCATATTAATCTGTGTCTTACTTCCAGTAAGACACAGCAAGCGACCTCCTCAACTTAATGATAAAAAAAGTCAAAAATACATTTCAAGACCAACTAGAAAAGCAAATAGTCAACTGTGTAAGCGATACCCACCCCGAGGCAGCTTCGAATGATATCCAGAAAGCCATTAAAACAGCAGTGATATCTACCAGCAAATTAACTTAAAAGGCTTAGAAGAATCAGTGGATTTCAACTGCATCTACTGAACTGACAGATGTTCAGAAAATCATCCTGTCTGGTGGCCCTAGACACTATAAGAAGTGCAGGCAACTTAAACACAAGTTGATAAAAAGCCTACGGGATGATCATCAGCAGTGGTGGGTAGTAATAGCTAAAGATATGAAAAGAACAGCGGTAACAGTTGGCAGTGGACAGCTGTTCATACTAATCGAGAAAACAGGTATCAGGAATCCGGCTGTAAGTGAAACTATCTCAGGAAAAGATGGGATGATTATTCACTGTCAATTCAAGAATCATGGGCAGAACACTTTAAGGAACAGTCTGACTAATCTTTAGCCCTACTTCAGTTACCACCATCTCCAAGCAACCTGAATGGCAAATTGATAAGTCTCCCCCCCCCAAGTCTTAGTGAGGTTCAGAAGGCAATAGGTAATTCAAGGCGAGGGAGAGCAGCAAGACATGGTGGATCAACCCCTGAGATACTTAGGGATGGTGGTCCAGTTTTAGTAGTGAGTTTAACTTAGATCTTGGCTAGAATCTGGGAACTAAACGTAATCCCATCTGACTAGTTTTGAACACTAGTCGTCCCAATCTATAAGAAAGGACAAAAATCCTAGTATGACAACTACAGAAGAATCATTTATGCTAATTGGAGCATGGCAACTTGAACTGATGTACGTATGTACGAAGTTCAACGTTGTGACTGACTGACCGAATGCAGTTACATTGACAACTATATCGAGCGAACCACATACATACATTAGTTGAAGACAGAGAGTTAATAGTAATCTATGATTAGAGAACTTAAGCAATGTAATCTTTCATCGTTGTGATAACTATTAGGTATGCTTCAACCTCCTTTCAAAATGCAAGTTTATAACTGGTTTTAGAATTCCTAGTTCTAAAATGTCCAGGTGATTATACGTTGGTATGAATGAAAAGAAATACACTCTAAAGCTCATGTTTATTATGAAAACACCATATGTACGATTGGGAGGTTGTAAAATTGTGATGTTCAGCTTGATAGACTTCGTCGAGAAGGAATTACATATCATTTATCAAAAAGAACATTGTTGTAATAATAAGTATTTCAGGTACAAATGATTTTGCAAAATGTCCACTTGTTACTTTCTACATAAATACCAAAAGGACCAAAAGGAATGCATAAATGTGCTGGCCTGAGTAATTGCACAAAAATACATTTCATAATCATTCTAATTTTTGGATACTTTTCTAATAAATAGAAAAAAAACTGAGTGACTAAAAATCATTATAAGGAGAAGGGAACTTCATTCACGATTTAGAAAAAGTAACAATCATGATTAAGAAAGAAAAAATGGCAATAAAATATTTTACGAATTAACATACACACATTTTGTTTACAATAAGTTGCACGCAACTACACGTAACATAAATCTGAGATTCAAGTGTAAATTTTCAAAAACGAATTTAGTGAAAGTTGCGGTCACTAAGAAAGTTATTCGTACATAATAAATGGCTTTGGAAATTAAACTTTTTCAATTCATTAAACGGTTAGTAAAAACAATGGAGATTATTTAAAAAGGCCAAATGTGTTTTGAGAGGGAGTCAAAGAGTGAATTTCATAGTAATATAATTAATTACAAAAGTAAAATATAACACTGAAATGTTAGTTGTACAAAATATGAAGTAAAATTCCATCTTCAGTCATGATATCAGAATAATAAATGACATGTTACTCACTAGAAAAGTTTGGTAGGTAAAATTCTTTGCGATATGCAACGCATAATGAAAGATATAAATATAAATATTTAGGGAAATTTTAAACAAAATAATTTTACTCCAAAGTTTGAAGTGTAGATTCTTACAATTTTGTCTTAGAATTTAAGGCACTACTGCTTAAATGAAATCTAATTGGTAATGACAATAATAGTAACAATGAACATCAACTAGAAAGAATCGTAGATAATGATTAGTATAAAGCTAAGCATACACAAAAAGCTGAAAATATGACTGGACTGCTATTGTTTACAGCCAGAAAAATACAGTCAGTGAAAGGACAAAAAACCAAAAGCCCAAAGTGAAAAGATGAAACAAACAATTCTTTACTCATTTCCTCTTTTTTAAGTACGCTTAGGATGAATTCTCTATACGCAAGAGGTGTAGGAATGTAGGAGCAGTTGAGTTCTGACCACTGGATGATAAGTTTCTAAACAGTGAGCTAGATAGGACAAGAAAAATCGATGTGATACAACACGGCTTCATTCGGTAGATGAAGTATCTACATTGGAACCGTTCACTATAGATTGTGAGTCAGTTGCTACTGATGAACTAACACCAACCTGTGACGACAAACTGTTAGTGAAACACGATACAGCTGCAGCGATAGCATTTGCATGTTCCGGACCAAGCTCTGAAATCGGAGTTGCAAGTAAGCTTTTACGTAAGGCCTGAATAGCAGTAGATACTTTCACAGCAGGGCCAAGTTTCATACCTAATATATGCATTAGGTCATGTTGTTCAAGGCACAGTAAAGCAGCTCCATCTATTTCCTAGAAAAAACAATCAAAACATTATGGGAACAATCAGTCCTAGTATTTCAAGTGTATCAAAATGTGTATGACAACGTGAATATTCTCCTACAGTAGCCTGATACTACATTGTGTCTTAAAACTATTGCTTGGTATGAAGTCACAGAACAAACTCTTCGTTCACACTTTAAATAGTCTCAAAGATAGCACACGAATTAATAGAAGTAGAAAGATTACTAAATGTCCATATTTATCGCATAAAACACTATATTCAAACAGTGAGTTGTAGGTTTGAATTCGAACTTAGCCTCACGAGATTTCAGTAGTCGAACAGTAGATAAATATGTGATTTATTGTTCAGTATATAAATTATATTCACATTACTTGTAAACACGTAACAAACAAACAGCTACAATACAACGGTTTTAACACATCCACTTTCTAAATTTCCATTGTTTTATGAACAACACAGGCAAATCACTCAAACGTAAAAATAATAATCGAATGAATGGCCTAGTTTTAAGCATGGTTCGTGTGAAGTAGCTATGAACAGTCGTCATTAACTTACGAGCTGGTAAAAATGTGGATTAGTCGAATCTATCATATCTTATATGAGCGCATTGTTGGACGGGGAATTTACAGTTCCGATAGGAAGTGAAATATGAAAAATGTTATTTAAAATGAGTGACACTAAAGTCAATATTCGAATGATGACAAAAAATGAAGGCATCTGTCTAAGTGCGACCGATTTCGCGCTGTCATTTAATGTTTACAAACAACGACTACAGGTAATTCAGGGATCTTAATAAGGATATATGATCATGACTTAATGGATTGAGATCATGTCTTGATCTGTCAGTCCCTGGCTTTCTTCAACCTAATATTTTGTAAAGTAGTGTCGAATGTAGGATAAGGCGGTGGCAAGATATGAGTATCAAATGTTTGGACCATCGCAGTCAATGATGGTCTGTTCTAACACACTGTTTAGTACCACTACCATAAAGAAAGCTATAATCAAATACTAAACCACCATCTTAAAAGATCTCGGGAGTTAACTTACCATATCTAGCTGATCTTCCAAGCTTCAAATTAGAAGTCTGATAATGACCCTTTATTCGGTTTGTCATTGAGTAATGAATAAATGCAGTGGTTGGAAGGTAGCTGAACTGTTCCTCGGTGTCACATCTTTTTACGAATAGTTTTTCTAAGAGGATATTTTAATCCCAAGTTTCTTGAGTAAGATTATACAACCGTTTAATGTCACTTGTCGCCAGCGACTTTGCCATTTTCAATCACTAAGACTGATGGCTAGCTTGAAATAAAACTATGCAATACACGAAAAACTGATAGGCCCTTTAACCAAAAAAATGCTGTACCTTTAGTGGAAAAGTAATTTCGTTGGTAAATATTTTATAATCTCACACTTGTATTAACATACTTATACTTCTCAGTAGTTTATTTACAAGGTAGCACTGGTTAGTAAAATAAACACTCACTGAATGAATGCTACGATAGTATTTATATTTGTATCCGTACTAAATACTTAGCAATTAAATTTAGGTTGGACAATTCATGCTGGTTAGAACCTTCAAACAAGACATACCATTACGTGATGCTTTTCCATAAACACAACAAGTGTACAGTCAACGACATATGGATTTCAGTGTTAGCTGCCTCTAAGTATATAATCGGTACCACTACAAATACGATTTAGAGTTACTTTTACAAAATAATAAATAAAAGTGACAGATAATGTTAGTCGGGATAGTAACTGGTATATCTCCTACTTAAGTAAGGATAATACTGCATGCAAACTTTAGCACTCGAATGTATGGAACTCGTCAAGTCATAAATCAGGAGATAGCAGAAATAGAAAAGAATGTTTATTACAGTAGGTGCCGAATATGTACAGATAAAAACATTTGTGTGGACTAAAACCATTCAACCTGAGAGCAGTTTTTGGCCATTATCCAGTCGAAGTATATCACATCGCGATTCTAGAAAATTCTATTGAGCGGTGATTGAACAGAATGTTTTCGACTCCTTCAGAGCCCCTAGAGGTTTCGTCGAGGATCCTGGAAACCATCTCAACAATAACTAAACAAGAACTGTAGATGCACCTTAGAGTAACGACAGAGTAGAACATAAGCCATGAAGTAAACCCTTTTCCAGAATTCGTCACGGAAAATTTGCTTGCGAGAAAGACTATCGCGATCAACACCGAGAACTAACCACCATATTTATAAAGTAAAATTAGTAGTAGTAGACGTGAATATATATAGAACCCTAGATAATGGTTACATCAAAAGAGATACGGCTTCATAATCAAATAATAGAATATTTGAAAAGAAGCAATCAATCGTCTCCGCGCACAACTTACAATACGAAACTACTTAAAACAATGATAATCAGGTAAATGTCGCAGCAAAAATCTATTGTGCATAAATTACCATGATACCCAAGTTAAGTTGAGTAGAAACGAATATGATAAATGACATGAACTACTGGCTCATAAATAACTAAAATACTTTCCACCATATTTTGCAGTATAAATAATAAACCGAAAAGTTTTTTCAAAATAACTTGGTGTGAGATTAGTGCTTCTAACTAGGGGAAACACCCAACTTATCAATAAAAGAATGTCGAATACTGGTTTCAAAATATTATTTTTTACTTCAAATGTATTGCAATGTGAGTTCGCTATGAAAACAGATAATACTCCCAAAATACTTGGACGCTTACGAACAAATGAATCAGTTGAATCGAATAGTTGACAAAGAGTAATACATAATTTTTCGTCATAAGAATTAATGAATTAATTTTAAACAATTGCTAGCAATTTAGGTCAAGACTGTCTCTGTTAAATAAGTTCTTTCATTAATTGGTAACTTGCCTTAAATCAGACTACCTGAAAACACGAACAAATAAACTTCAGTAAGTCCTCAGGTAAATGAAGAATTGTCTAAGATTAATAACAGCCTGTCTAGTTATAAAATGAGTAAAAATCTCGTCACAACAAACCCCTTATCTTCATATCAAGAAAAATAACTTCTGGAGATAGTTTTACGGGACTGAGTTTTAAACAAATAGGTCATCGATCTAAGCTTCAACCTGTCTTTAATATTAAGAAGTCCTGATGTAAACAACGTGGCTAAAAGGTCGGTACGTACACGTGCACTAAGATTACATTTATTTTATTTTTATGAGTTTAGTGAAAAGCAGTGATCGATTTCATTTTTGTAAGTTAGGCTTTAAGCTCCAGTTAAGTGATAGACAGAAATGGGAAATCGTGACAGAATCAGTAAAAACAAAATGTTCAAAGCAAAAAGAGAAAATGTTTAAGGCTTAGCATGAGCATTTGTAAGGAATTATGAACAAATTACAATCGAAAGGACCCATGGAGATTAATATCATCTAAAATAACAATCAACTGGTTTTGACGATAGAAACATGTTTAGTTTGAATCTTGTTCTGAGTAGTAAACATTATTTCCACCGTCACTACATTATATTTATCATCAAGAGAATGTCTACAATCTTCTTTGCTGATGTTCCGAATCGAGGCGATTCGAATCAAATAAGTAACGCAACAATTAGGTTTTTCGATTTAAACAGTTAGCAGTATCAGGATAACTACTCTTTTCAATTCTCATCAAAGTATATACAGCTTTGAAACTGATAAAGCTCAATCACAAAATACGGAGATAAAAAATACTGGCATTTCTCATTTATGTAAATGTTTTCATAAAACTGCTTTTCAGTATCTGGTGAATAACAAAACATCCTTAGTAATAATAGGAAAAAACGATGTGTTTCAAAATAATTGTTTAAATAAACGATTTTAGTGAATTAAAACAATGAACTAGCTGAAACCTTGATGGTAGTATCGACTGTTCCACAACGAATAAATTGGAAGATGAATTAACAAAAATAAATCAGACTGTTACTTACATTTTCAGTGAATTTACAAGCGAACTGCTTACATCCTGGTAATGTAGAAATAAAATTAGCTACAACATTTGGATTCCAAGAATGCGGTCCAGGGAGGCCAGCAACTTTTGCTGCACGAATAGCTGCCCCTGCCTGCGGTAATAAACGACCCATTAAGTCAACATCTCGTATTGAGGGAATGCTTAAACCACTGACCGGAACATTTGTATAGTTCGACGAAGAGGACAAATCAAAAGATGGTAATAGGCATGATGGTTTTGCTGGGTCAATATAAAACTGAGATAGAACAGGATTATGACACATGGGAGACATGAATGATCCGTTAGTTCCATCAGGATACCATCCACTATTTGGTGCTTCTATCAAAGGCTGAGGGGGAAAGATATTGTTGCTAGTGTTACTGATCATACACGAGGAATTCATAACCGTTAAGCGTGGAGCGCGATTGGAGCAAAGGTCAATGGGAGTGATTTCTTGAGTTAACCTGGCGTTTATAGGATAACCTGGAGTTAGATCGTTTACTGCAGCTAAGGTGGAAGTATGTTGTCCAGCAATTTCATAACCAGAAGATGACCTAAATCGATCAACATCTATGTAGCCCAAGTTAGTATTGATACAAGCATTAGTTAAAACGCTGTCAGCTGGACTAGGTTCTGAACTGCAAGTGACAGATTTAAGTATATCAATATTCTTGAGGTTATTCGATTCCAAGTTATGAGGGAGAAAGCTATCACTTTGACAGTCTATTGATGGATGAGGATTAATAGTCATATTCATGTTGCTACAAAGTGATAATGTGGATGTAATAGAAACTGAGGAAACGGGGACTGTAGCTGACGAAAGAGTATGATGTTGGCTTGATACACCAGCTGGATATGAGTGTCGTCCAGTGGACGTGGTATATGATTGTGGTAGGGACGTCAACGAAGCAAAATGAACAGGACGTGACTGTTGTATGGAGGGATGGAGAACATGTATAGAAGTGTATTTTCTAGGCCGACCTCGTTTACGTTTAATAGGCATAGGAGATACGCCTAAATTCTTTGCGTATTCATCAGACTGGTCAGACGTTTGAGATAAAAGGTTGGGAGGAGATACATTATCCAGAATGTTAGGTTCTAATTTGCTCAACTTCTGTGGCCTATGTGAATCATTAGAACTCATGTTTGATTTTGTGATTGAGGATGAAACACTAATAGAAGATTCATTTGATAAGACTATTACACTGGCTGTGACTTCAGAAGAATGGTTTGAGTTTTCACACTGAGGTACGGTATTAACGCTAAGCATTTCGAAAAAAAGTAAGAGTTATATTTTTTAATGACGTTGAAAATCATTAATAAACTGAAACCAATTAGAAATAACAGCCTGGGAGAAAATAATCGACTAATAATGAACTGCAATGTTTGAATGCTAACCAACATTACAGAAACTGAAAAGGGTTCAACTGTAATATTGTAAGATCCAGTTGTAAGGACAAAGAAGTCCATCAACTCACCTCTGGTACAAACATGTTGTCGCTGCTAACTTGATAACAAATGACACAGGCTTTGAAAATCAGTCAACTATAAAAAAGGAATCTGCGGCATACAGAAATTCCATACAAATGAGAATCATTATGAGATGGTATAAACATAGTGTGAATAAAAAATTAACTGTATTGCCTGAAAACTGTATAATGAATATCTAAAATGTATCAATAAATTAAGTAATAAGATAAACTCATTCAGAGAACGTAACACTTTTCAGCGAATTCAATATCAAGCTGTATAATCGTTTTAATTAGAAATAAATGGTACGGAATGTTGAGCTCAACTGCGGAAATAAATAACACTCAACCCAATGGGATACAGGAATAATAAGTGAATCTTAAAGTTATATCGTTGTTGAAACTATCAATAATATGGCTACTACATATTCTAAAAAAGTATAGAAAGATAGGGCTAGAAATAAATTGTGGAAACTCAGAAGGTTGAAGGATGGTTAAAATGTGACGATTAACTCAAATTTTCAGATGTATAAAATAAGGGAAAATTAGAAATATTTAACATGTCTACTCATATCGGTAATGTAATCGCATCGAAGCATGCTCTACTAAACACTGGAGCGGGAGAGAAACTGTGGAAAATTTTTCCACTAACAGAAAATACAAAGAAAACAATAATAAAATATAGTAAATGATCTGCTATACTGCCTCATATATTCAGAAAGAAATAGAACGGTTTACCACATGGCTAAACTTCAAAGTTGGCAGTGGAAAACAATAAATTAATGTAACAACAGGTAACAAAGAATTCATTATGATCCAGTTATAATAAAATAAAATGTCAAGTATAATATGTTACTGAGGCACAATTAGGTTAACAAGTCACATGGTAAGAATAAGCTAGAAAGCAACCAATACATACAATTTGTTGCCGTCAATGCTGTTGCTACTACTAGTTTAAAAAGCGAATTCTCGTAATAGAGGTTAAATGCTAAAAGCTACTGAACACCGATAATAAGTGTCATACTTTAATGATACGTAACATATGATTAATAAACAGGTTGATATAGAAACTAGGATTAAATAATCCAACTTGTAAGGTGGAAGTAATCTAACTGAACTCTTATTACTTCAGAGAAATATATAAGATTTCTCAAAAACAGCCCACTTAAACGAAACTGAAGAACGCTCATAATAGTGGAAAAAAATTGAATGCTACTGCTACCATCATAAAAATAAAAATTTGCCCTGATGCTTCACGTGCAAAAAATCCTACATCGCTTCATCGTAGCTGTTAGTTTAAAATCAAATACAGACCGAGTCGATTCATTTACGGTGAGAAATTAAAAAAGAGAGTATTCAAACATTAAAAGTTATTCAATGGACAACAGTCCGAAACATTTACTCGCCCATTGCTAATAAATTAGATGAAACAATCAGGAGGATGAGATCAAATAACTCACCAAGAAGTAGCATCCCGTCTATTTAGTAAGCATTCGTCTGGTGACAGATAGGAGAATGACAATCTTATGACTATCTCACACCCACGACCAGAAAAATAATCCCAGTCCCTTTATGGTACAATTCCCTGTTTATGCAAGATAAAGATAGTAACCAACAACTATATTACGGAGAGTAATTTATATTTCGATGATAATCATGCATCAGAAAGGTATACAAGTTTGAGATGCCACTCTCAACAAGATGTCTTGCATTTATTTGCCTACACAACAACATTGCTATCGACAATCAGATAGATTCGTCGCTAACACAAATCCTAATCATTAACCTGCATTTTCCTGAAGATTCCATGTTCAGAAAAAATACTTTCATTACGCTCTGAAACTTACTACCTTGCTTCGTCAACTGGAGAAACTAAACTCATATTTTGGTACAAGGGGACTGAAATTTCCTGTTTCATACAATATACATCAAATTAAGTTTAGTTGTGTAATATTATGAATATTTTAAGCCTTCAAGCTGTTAATTTTGTTCAAAAAGAACACAAGGATCGTTAAAACTATAGAGTGGACGAAGCAACTGAGAAGCTTAGTAGTTATTATAAAACGGAAATGCTTGACTTGAGCATAATTTTACGGGTGAGTAAGAGACTTAAGTCAACAAAATGCAAATATATATATATATATATATATATATATATATATATATATGGCTTATAAAGAATATATGGAGAGAATACTTCATTTATAAAGAAGCGGCAGAATAGACACCACAAACTAAACGAGAGAAGACAAACAAAACCATACTGTAGACTAATATTTATGAGTTGTATGACTGCTAGAAATCAATAATGTAATCTTATCGACATAGCATTTCGCATTTATAGTATTTAACAAAATAAAATTATTAAAGCGAATACAATGCTAAAACTGTTTTAGTCGTTTGTTGTACGTATGTAAACACTGAAACAAGGATAAAAAATTTCCTCAAAAATACAGACAAAACACAACAAAGGACAAAATTAATCATGATTTATTAAATAGTAAGCAATAAGTATGAACTACACCCAAAATGAAATAACTGAGAATGATACTACCTGACTCAGGAGCAATTAAGAATAAAGTCTTGAGCCTCTATCTTCAAAACCCAATAGAAACACAAATGACAAAATTTATCACCCACCCGCCGCATTTAAAGTATGATTGCAATAACAATTGGATACGATATCATTCTATTAGTCCCTTACATATTAAAAAAAGCTGTAAGATGTGAAGAATACGTACTTGAGTGAACAAGTGTAATTCTGTAAGACATAATAGTTACCATGAGCTAGATGATTTATTTGGCAAATGAATGTAATTAGGATGAAGAAAGATACAGGAAGATAACAAATAATAAAGCGCTACTAAATTTACATCAGATTGAAGAATAAGATGACTTGGACATACATTATGAGTACATGCCTAAAAAAGGATAACGGAAGTAGTAAGAAACGATGATAATATTACACAACTATATTAGGACCGTAAGTGTCAATTAATCACAACTGGTAGTGATTAACAATAATCCCTCCAAGAATAGAGGATTAAGATATACTGTTATATCGAAAGCGAATTAGAAACGTCCCATTGATGTATTTAAATTCAATATTTCTTAAAAAGTAACGAGTAGTTTCAAGGTGTCAGATAATCACTGCAGTAGATATGTAGATTGAGAAGCGTTCAGAATATACTAGAAGTTCAAACATCTTGGTTTAGCGTCTTGTCTGTATAATGATGTGCAATCAATTGACAGAAAGAAAACACAATAAAATGAAAGCGAGATATTTTATCTTTATCAATATTTTGTTTTTAACGGTAATTACAGAGAAAATAAAATCCACAAAAATCACAAACTTAGCGTTAGAGTGGTAATAAATAAAGAAGTGAACGTAGGAAGATGGTATTTTGATTAGAGAATATAGACATGTGACGTAAATATGATTCCAGTGCAATTTGATGTTAGGGATGGGAAAAAGTGGATGTAAGTAGACAGAAAAGGATCGCCGAAAATGTATATACAAAAGGTTTTTCATATGATTACTCAGCTATGGATTACCTATTATTCAGTGAATAATTTATAAGCTGATATTACAAACATTGAAACAGTTACCAGAAAATAATGGAGATAATGAATCTAAATTAGCAACAATGTAGAAAGTTTAAGATTAAGACTAATTGATATTCTTAAATACAGGATTTCAAATGTGACTTGAACCGCCGAAGTAAAACTTCTCAATATTTGAATAACACAAGACACTAAACACCTAGGTTCTTTATACGGTTACTTTAGGCAGTCACTAAATTCGTTGGTTAAAAGTTCAGAAAAATATATCAAGTATTAAAAAAGTAAATTATATGGAAACGAACGAATAATCAGGAAAATCAGCCTACCTAATGCCGATTGCGGGAGAATACGAGTTTGGAAGTTCAGTTCTCAAAGGTATTTCTTTCGGTACGAAATCGGGTAGTTTTTCAAGTGTCAGATTTAAAGGCAAAACATTTGATTGAAGTGATTCATTTGGAAGGGAACTCTGGACAGAAGCAGTAGGACTAATGGTTTGATGGAGGTTGCTTATCACAGATGAATATCCGGGTAAAGTTGTGGCAATGCTGTCTGCAATAGAAAATTGTAATGTAAGTGAATTGCCTGGCATAGGGGTTGGAACATTGGTATCTAAATATGGGCATGTTAACAGCGAACAAGATGTAACAACAGTGGAAGTACTATGTGAAGAGAATTCATTTTTGACAGTGGAATCCGGAGAAAGACGCTGACCTGAGTTACGATTGAGAGGATTGTAGGCGGAAACTAACACCGTAGTTGCGCTGGAATCGGGATTTTCAGAATCAACAGAAAAAGGTGAACTAGACGTTAATATATTAGTAGAACTTAAACGCTCATGTGCCCTAATAGCATCTTTCTTAAGATTTCCATCAGCATATGGGCACCCTGAGATACGCTGATGAGAAAAGTAGCGAGGTCCTTTGATGTGTCCATATCCTTTGCAACCAGGAGTTGGACACCCCCCAACCGGGTTAGCCGTCCCACCACAGCTGAGAGAACTGGCAGAAGAATTAGAGTAAGAATCCATTAGATTTCCGTTTAAATCCAATTCAGAATCATCTATATAAAAATAAAGTAAATAGGACGGAAACAATCATTTAAAATTACTGAGTGACTATATCCATTTAAGGCCAGTGAAACAGAGGTATATATGAAATTATTTAAAAAGAAATATTCACAACAACTTTGAAAAGTTATGACGAAATCAAAAAAAAACGCAATACAAAATGCTTCCCTGTTTAAGTCCACTGAATAAAGACAGCATTTCGGCATTCATCTCAAGAAATAATTCGTCAACAAAAGCTGAATAGGTATAAAAAAGGCATAACGAAAAATTAAACGGAAGCAGGTAGCAATAAATTTAATGTCAAGTGGTCATCTTTATTTTTCACATTAGTATTATTTATTTGATATTTCAGAAATGGGATATTTTGTAGCCGAATACATTAACGAGCTTAATTTCTTTAAACTAGTGAAAAATGGTATGAGTAAAGGAAAATAATCACAAAGGACATTTGCGAATAATGGAAACCGGAAAAATGAGAAAGTAAACTAGATTTGTACGAAAATATGGTAAACTTCATCCGACTTTTTTTTTCAAAAAGTGAAATATCAGCAAAAAAGTATATGTGCTGCACAATGGCTTATACAGCTCAGGCTATTGTATTCAGTGATGATTAGTTGTCTTAAAATGAAGACTAGATATATTACACTGAAAACTTCTGCCCTCGGAAAAATGATTGTTTCCCTAATTAGTAAGATTGTTTTGGTGTTTACTTCATTCATAACTAACACATTAACAGATGTATGGAATATTATGCAGTTAAGAAGTCATTTCTGAGGAATAAAAGTCTAGATAAGCAGTGACATACATGTATGATGTAACTTTCCGGTCAATTTTAAACTATTTCTCCCATTTATGGGTTACAAGATAGCAAACAACATATAAGACATGCAAGGCTTTTATTAAGTGGCTAACAAATCACAATAAAATTTTGAAACGATAAAAAGTAACCGTTAGAGATTTACCAATAAAAACAAGATAAAAACTGAAAAAAATCTTGATAATCAATACGTTAAATAATCCATTCATCTTGTTTGGCGATACACAATAAACCTAGATCGATTTAAAAATGTAGATCTTAAGAAATATGTAGAACAATCTTAATAACTTTTTACTTCATTTTAGGATATTATTTTAATCTCAATCCACTTTGACATAGAAATTAAAGAGTTAGGAATGGATACGTGACAATCAGAGTCAACATACTTTCTAGATTTATCAAGGAGAAAGGATATAAGCTTAATAAAGTTTACGTTGAAATTAACACGCTTATTAGTTGTAAATTCGAAAAAATACAAGAAAAATGAGACGACACATGATAATTATAATGAAAACACTCAACATTCGGCCAGTATGTTACAGCTGTGTATTGCGTTTCGTCTATATTAATTCATACAAGAAACAGAGTTCGGAAGCTTTCATGGAGTTCTACTTTCTTAAAAACAATAGGTTTTAAGACAAGTGAGCCTTAAGCTTTCTAAGTACGACTTTGTCTCAGTAGTTTAAACATACGCCTAGATCTCGATGTGAGTTGTAACAAATGTTCTCACAAAAGACACGTAGTTTACTACCAGTATAAAAACTATTCCACTAGCTAGTAACTAAGCAGCAGTATTAGTAATGTACATGGGCTATCTTATACTTCCAACACTGAAAAATAAACGTGTATGTTGAACATAGTGGTCTAAGAGAATGCTATTCAAGAACAAATTAGTTCAGCTTTGTATAGTAAAATTTTAGTAAAAGCTACCACGATATAGAGATAAATAAATAAAGTCGCATTATATGATTGATTAGCGTATTTCTATTAATACGCTGATACTAATGCTTATTATGATAAAGGAAAATAGAGGCTTACATCCTGGTGGGACTTGTAAAGGATGCCCGGAGGCATGACAATAACCAACGGGAAACAAATCAAGCGATCCCACCTCTACACGTATGTTGTATTTATCTGACCAACCATCATATCCCAAGGTGAGAAATCCTGGAGGAGTGTTATCTACAATGCTGGCAACACGAATTAACGAAGGACAGCGTTTGTCCACGGCCTCTAAACGTTGATTTATTTGAAATTGTCGCGATGATTTAGCGAATTTCGTAACCTATATTGGAGATAACAATAATGACAATTTGTGTATAAAAATAACAAGAAAAATAATCTGAGAAATTTTATCACAAATGCATTTATGATAAATATCAAAACTGAGTAAAAGAATATTTACTCTGCTTCTTAGTTCACTCTCACCAAAAACGCACTTACCTTCTTTAGAGATTAACATTTTAGTGAAAACTATCGAGGAGAATTTCTAAGTTTTAATATTCGCAAACAATGTAACAAAAGAAAATCTAATAATAAGTTCATAGCAAATAAATAATAACCACAAGATATTAGTATAGCTGATAAATTCATAGTGGGAAAACATAAGATGAATAATAGGAATTTTGAATTCACCATCGGTTACTTTGTTACTGCATTGCTTTGGTTGTCTGGGAAAAACTTGTAATGCAATGGATTGCAGATGAATGTATAAGATAGAATGGATAGTGCTAATAAGTTTAAAGCCACAGTATAATACGATGAATTATAAAATGCGGAAATTCACTCCGGACCAAGCGACATTGTTTCTTTTTACAAAACATGACCTATTCAGTTATAGTGTTGGTCGACAATGGTCGGTTACAATTCTACCGAGGCCTCACATAATGTGAGTGAAAGTAAGTAAACAAATAGAAATGTTATGAAATACTGTTCCTGTATTTGACAATTTTCTATAGAGACTTCGAAAGGTGTTTAGTACAAGGAAAGTATAGATCGACACAAAACAGGAAAATTTTATGATGTATGACATAAATAATACAAGATAAGATATACGTAATATCAGTTACCTATTGACTGATAAATCTTTGGGAGAAAAGCTGATAAAAGTTACTCTGTAAGGTTACTAACAAGATATTTATTTTAACAATTAAACAGTAAATCTGTAAAACTACAGGTGTGATGTATATTCCTTGAAGATGCGCAGTTTTTTAGACAGGAGGTAGGCTAGTTTAAGTATGTAAATTACTTGAAAAAGAGGTAAAAAAAAAACAATCCAACGATAGATCCAGTGATAAAATGAATCAATGACAGTAGAGAAGTTCCATAGGGAATAAGAAATAATCAAAATTAGAGATTCTATTCATAAGCTGTATATTAGTTAAATTCATAGTTCACGAACCCCATATACATGTGCAACTAATGTTCGGGAAATCACAATTAAAAAGACAGGACTATCGAAAATCTAATTACTGCTGCTTCAACAATTAGAATGGAGTTATTGTCATATATTTTAGAATTATTTTAATTATGCTTTTGAAGATGAACTTACTGTTAATTATTTAGGTGGTTTATGAAGACATTTTATCTGCAGATTGTGCTTGTCACGAAATGGGATCAATTGGAAAGCCATTAAGTTAGCTATTTCATTCATGTCTGAAACTTCGACTGATGAAAGCTATTCTTGTATATGCTATTTAAGTATAAATTTGTTAATTTACAGGTGTACAGACGAACAACTGGTAGAACATTCAACTGTCTTCAATAAACCTCGTTCAATTAACTTACAAACCAAATCCACGAAAGTGTAAGATTTATGCATTCTTACCTACATATATGTCCACCGATAATGCATTTTAGAAATACATTAAAATCTCAAAATCAGACTAATTAGGACTTTATGAACAATTATATAAACAGGTTAGACCACGAATATAAAGATATGAATCAATATTACCTCATCGAATGCTTCTTTAGGTACAGGCTTTGAGTTTGTTTCTTTCAGGTAAAGTTTCCAACTAAACCCATTGCGACGGTTGTTCCAATCTGCCGAGAAAAAATGAATTGGCATAGATGAAAACTTGTGTGGTTATTTAGTGCACCTAAAGTGATAAGAGAAGCTTATTCTTAGGTTTTTGTTTTGTTAAAATTTACTATCTTTAAAATATTCTCGATGGCTGCATACTTTTAAGGAATAAAAAACCAAAATAAGGCTACTAGTTATAAGAAATTCAATAAGATTTATTAGACGTTGTTAATACAAAGGTTTCTAGTAGAAAATACATCAGTATTCATCTAAACAGAGACGAACAAGAATTGAAGCGTAGAACGAACGTTCCGTCTTGAAACATCATGAAAGCTTTGACACATGAGCATAAAAAGTAGACATTACCTAGATCTAAATAATAAATGCCTATGGAAATGTTTGCCTAACATGATTTTAATTTAATATATGAAATTTCAAATAGAAATATCGGCAGTACGATCTAGACCTACTTTCCACACCTTTCATAAATAGGTATTTGGCTCAACTTAGAAATCAATACATGAATAGCAGCTGAAACCTTTAATTTTCTCCACTTTAGGTGAAAAAAAAAACAGAAAACTGGGAGACGATACAATATATTCCAGTAGATACACCAATCTACTGCATATACGCTTTACGGAACGAAACTAAGGTATCACCCATTTTTCTATATGTTATTTACGCAGTTTTTCAAGAATTTGTCTTAAAAATGTAAACTATCGGTTGGTGAGATAGCATATTCGTATTATCCTCAAAAACACTTCTATGTAAGTACTAAAAATTTGTATTGAGCTATGGGTACTTACTGTCGAAAAACTAGCACTAGCCATTTAATTTTCCACACTATTTAGAGCGCATTTTTGGAGGAAAATGACATTCTAATCTACTCGGGATAATAAACTTGATGGGTTCAAATTGACTAACACAGATTATTGTATCATTTTGTTTGCTTTTTAACAAAACAAAATTATTACTACTTAGTTTTGTAAGAAACCTATTGAAAGTTACCTTAATCCATGTAATTTGTCATACAGATTTATTTACATATTGATCTAGCTATGATTAACTTGACTAAATACTATATTGCTACAGCTACCAAATGAGTGTCGAATTCACAGTAAAATAGGAATTAACTGATCTAGTTAACTTTGTAGGAAAAAAACTCGTGATTACTGCTCGGGACTCACATTCTCGAATGACTGACTGCTGTTCACTGTGTTCCATTATTTGCACATAAAATAGTTTTTTCTTCACTCCCTATTACTAGATTCTACTTGACATTGGGACAAGAAAGCAGTGAAGATAGACATCACACATTATTTGTCAAGATAACTGCATTTAGCTTTACAGTATGACATGAAACAGTAATATGAACAAGAATTTGATCACGATCTCTGTAGGACTCGCAGTGAAATTAAGAATTCATTAAGTTTGCAACGTTTATATTAGGATGCGGCATTTTGTTGAACAAATAAATGTAATCTTGTAAAATGACCCAAATTACGCCTAATTAATTGAGCTCGAAAGATATCAAAGACGATCAAAATTCAATCTCGAATTTATGTAGGCGGTATAAATCCTTGAAATGTTAATGTCGTTACAGAAACTATAAATGAACAGTACCAGTGTAGAACATCGCTATAGACGTTTGGATGACTTACTCTTAAGCAGTTTGTATCTTGAGGCTTAGACTGTTGGATGATGGTATCAACTGAACCAATGAAAAGTTCAATATATAGCTATATACAGGAAACCATGGATGGTTGAGGAGTTATGGTATTACATTATCTGAACATAAGTTGTGAGAGCTCATACTTTAAATGAGACAACATTGAGCTGAACACTACCAAATAAGCTGTTTTGTGTTTTTAACAATGAATAAACAACTGAATTTATAGTGCCTCTCAACAAGTTTGGAGTACATGATAATAGGATTGTCGTTGTCTTCCCCAACTCATTATATGTGATGGCACGAAAAAAAATTAACTAAACAAATTGTAGAATTTCTTTATAGATGAGACTTTCAACCAAGAAACTTGAGGTCAAAAAAACTCACAGGGAATTCTTTGTAATTTTGCTTAGTAACAACGATCATAAAATACAGTCACTTCCAAATTAACAACACATACCACTTGGAATGGATAAAACTTGTTCATGATCCTCGCAATACCCAACAGGATGCAAAAGCTCAGATGATATATGAGCCCACTGATCGAATCCAGAATCCCAACCATCAAAATGAATAAGTATGTAGTCGCCGATGCAGTCTTTGATAGTGGCTACACAAGCCAGAGCGGGATTCCGCTTATCTATAGCTTCAAGTTTCAGTCCAACGGAAAACATATGAGGTGGAGATGTATCAACAGGCTGAAATATGAAAAACACTTGAAATTAGTCATGTTGAAGGAAACGCAAAAATTAAGAAATTTATGACTGATTCCAATTCAGTAAGCTCTTAATTTAAACATATTTTACCACGCTTCCATGTTCTATCATTAAGAAATAGTCAGCAATAAGACGAATACAATTTAAGAGCAATCAATATAAACAAATACCAATTAATTTAATAACACTGTTAATTTAATAACACCGTTAACGCAAACAGAAAAATACATACCAATCTTGGATACGCCGTATGGTAGTGGGGAAAAATATAAATAAATATGTGTAAGGACAAAATCTAGCTCATTATTTATTACGGTGACGATACGTCTTTAGAAAGCAATAGACTTCAATGAGACTACTATTTCGCTTGCGTATAAAATACGATATTTGTTAGTGGGTCGATTTAAATAAGATAAGAGTAACGACTCACTTTGAGATTATTTCAGAGACATTTTGTATAGTCATTTCCTCTTAAGTCTTGACACTAATAACAAATAAATACCCTAGTGGTCACTTAGTTATCTAAAATAAAGAAGTCGAATAGTCAATACTAAAACAGCCACAAATATTAACTAGTAAAAAACGAGCTATAAATATGAATTACAAAATAACAGCCGTAATATTCTAATTGATTAAACGGGAAGAAATAAAGAAACATAAGACGTGTGACAGCCATTATCGCCTAACAGATATACTAAAATGAGGTTGATTGAATTCGTCATAGATTGATGTTAGTAAGACATCACTGAAAACCAGGAAGCACTGGACAGCCGTTTTGCCCCAGCATAGGACTCCTCAGTAGTGTGCACCCTGGATTCCGCCAAGAGGGCTTCAGATTAGCGAACGCTTAACCATTTGCACAGATTAACGAAAGTGAAAATTCCACCATTGGAGACAGGCCCAACAGTGATGAATTCAATCAACTAACAGATATATTAACAAAAGAATATGCACTAGAATTTCAAGTAATAGGACTCATTCATCTTAATAATAAGTAGATTTTGTATGTTTAACAAAATGCTTACGAAACTAATTGGTTGTTTTTTATTCATTTATGTAGGATCAATTGTCGGTTAACACGTAATTCAATCATGATAAATTCACTGCATACCTTGTACATGAACAATAGTTCTAATTTCCTAATACTTACCGATACCGTCAAATACCTAATGGTTTTTAGAAAATCTAATCAGTTTGGATTTGGGAATAATGGACAATCAAAGAAGTCATTCTAAATATCTGCTTTTTGAGTATTTTATAAAGTCGACCCAGTCGTCATGTTATGGTTACTGGATTTGTAGGAACAAATAGGAAAGCCTGTTGGAATCAAATGAATTACTTAAGGATTAAAATAATTGACCTGTGGTCACCGGGTCACAAGTCCGAACACTCGGTCATCTGTCCACATTTGAATAAACGGTCTTCTATACAAGTGAGGCTCAGAGTCAAGTACATAAACCCGTACTTAAAGAGGTACATGCTTTTCCTAATTATCTGGTGAAGAGAATAAGATAGTACATAGACAAAGAAATTATGTTTATAGTAGCATAATAACCTGCCGTATAAGAGCTTACAGAATCCCATGGCACTTTGAATGACTGGCGAGGAACTGGTTTGGCTCCCACTTTGGCTAAAAAACCTGTCCAACTAAATGGATGATAAGATTCTTCGAGATATTCCTTGGGGGGTTGAAGTTGACGACTATTATGGGCACACCATCCAACAGGAAACAAAAATGGAGAATCGATTGTTGTCCAGAAGTCATACTTTTCCGGGTAACCAGCAAAATGAAGCTTAACACGACGTCCTACCAACTCAGAAACACAAAGGACACAAATTAAGCTTTCATTATGAGGATCAACACCTTCTAAATACTGACCGGGCTTGAAATGTCCTTCAGGTGTTACGTTTTGTCCAGGAAGATCTGATGGTGATGGAACCTAATTTAATAGTAATAAGAATAAGGACATGAAATACAAACGTGGAACCGATCAATAATTGATATTCGTCTATTATATGGGCTGAGAGATTAAAACTAGGTGTTCATAAAGCAATTACTGAAGATTGTAGTGCAATCAAATTATGCCTAAATAAGTGGGTACACAAACTAGTGGACGAACATAAATTAGAGCTAGACCCTTTATTCAACTATCTCAGAATTTAAAGCTGGTTCAGGGATAAGAACTTGAAGGATATCTTTTGTAAAAATAATAACTAACCATTTTGAAGCTATCTAAACATTTCATATAGCTTTTAAGTATATGTAAGGAAATTTATATATAATACGCACCTGAACTTCAAACTGTACATGAAGAAATAGAGAAGATTGAACAGGTTCTGCATCAATTTCTTTAAGATACTGTGTCCATTCGAAGGGTCCGGATTCTGGGAAAACAGACATATAAAGATTGAAATAGTTAGGCTGGCGATAATAATTTGATAAAATTTGATCACTAAGTACCCAAAGAGAATGAAGCACATTCTTCGAGGTAAACATGACTTTTTTCCTAACGTCAGAATACTGGTTCATAGTACTTCTTAATTTAGACTTCATATCAGTGCTTGTAATTTATTCTAAGTACTTTTTAAGACCAATTATAAACGACTATATGAACACTTAATAACTAATCATATACGGAAAATGGGATGTAAACTCTAGGTAATAGGATATTTTTGTGCGACTATTCATAATCATCCTATAAATTTTCCAGTCAAATGAAACTGCTAAATAAAATAGGAGGGACGAAGTAGACAGTACATTAACGGGGTGAACTGAATGAAAACGAAGGTCCTGTTGAAAATCAGGAGTGGAAACTGTGAACCTTCCCAGTCATCAATTATCAGGACTAAATTTACAAATTAACAGATAATTTATGTTGTGGTCGGAAGTGTTTGTGTCATGTTATTACCTAGATGGTCCAAGTTTACATTAAAAGATATTTTTGAGATCGGTAACACATCGCTTGTTAGACGAAAGTATTTCCATAAGCAACCTCCACCTATTTGCCCCACCTTCCACTTTCATCAGCAACAAAAAGGTACAAATCAGTTCACGGATGTGAGAAATGAACATACTCAGTTATGTAGTGAAATAATTTATTATTCAACAAACTTGCCTCAAAAAATATTTTGCTACAACAAAACTTCCACTTAATGGTCTGCAATGAAACTCTACATGATGCACAAGCTTGATATCTTTGGTAATAAAAATTATAATTGTATCCTGAACTGACTAGGACAGACGTACTGTAAATTCTATTACTGAAATCTTTTGGTTGGAAAATGCTTTACATGTCACAGAGCCTCTCAGTCACTCCAAAAGGTACAATCGCCGAAAATGCATTGTTTCTAAGGTTAAGCTTGATAATTTCAAATAAATTGAGCACTGGTTAGAATAAAGTGATGTATTTATAATAGAACAATGAAGAAATTGGAATTTCTATGTATATTACTAAATTCTATAATTTTCGAATACTGTTGAATATTGCTCCTGTTTTACAGAAAACGAACATAAATGATCATGATGTACTGCACCTAAATATCTTAACATACTTTAATAATGCTTGTGAAATAATAGCAGTCAAATACTCTCAACCCTTTAACTCCATCCACACATACTACCAAAATGGTTGTCAGTCATGAAAACATCACTGAACAGTCTTTTGCATCAGGATGTGGAAATGTCACACTACACATAATTAAATGATGAAAGTGTCAATGCTGAGAATCATGTTTTTCGTTTCAACAATTACTGTAATTACTATAGACGTTAGTAAATAAAAACTCAAGTTCAGTTATACGCGGACTTCATACCAGTTAGATAAGTTAAAGAAAACATCTCTCAAAAACACACCAAACATGCACCGCCTAAGGAGTAAAGACTTAGCCGACGACGTTAAGAGTACAACATGAAATTGGTTGCCATTCAATAAACCCCAGTCATCAATGAAGACAGTAGAAATAAATACGTGACAATACTAAGAAATAAAGTGATGGACAGTTGCTAATGACCAAGTATTAATGGTGTAATGTTGAACGTACGTAAACAGCTGTATCTATCCAGATTTTAACAACCCGCATATCTAAATAAAGTTAATTAATGTGAATATTATCTCAAAACTCAAAAAACATTATACATCAGTCAAACCCACAAGACCTTGTTGACGGTGTATTCCTTGAGAAAAAAACACTGGAAACGCAGTGTTATAGGGAAAGATGTTGTTAAGGACCAAAACTTAGTACGTATTTTATGCTGCAGTGTGAAAGCTGAAATGGTAGTCGGTTAGGAGACCTCAACATAAAAGTATACAAGGACTCATTTCCAGATTTTCAATTACTCGAAAATGGTGGTTGTTTAGTGGCTTCCTTCCCACCTTTCATCGTTCCATCATAGAACAACGGAGTCATCATTTATTTACTTTCATTTCCGTTGACATTACTATTAATTCGATTTTTGCTAGCTCTACTGTTAGTTTCTCGCATTGTGCTAAGGTGGCACGATAACTCAGGCTAACGAGCATCTGTGTAGGACTTTATGTTCATTACAACTGACTGAACTGATTTATGAGCTACCATGAAGTAACTTATCTTTCTTGTATCACTTGTTACAGTCTAGTGTTTGCCGGACCTTTTTCTGATTAACTGAAGTTGCTTCCTATTCTATTACGGAGACAAAGAAAACCCTGAAAAACCAAAGTTAATTTGGAGACGATTAAATGTAAAACGACTGAGCAGTCAGTTAAAAGATTAATATACGAGGGTACCAATATGCATCTATTGACTAAAACTAAAAGTGAAGTTTTCGTCTACTCAAATACCATTTAAAAACCAGACTAAAAACCGACAGAAGTGTTCAATTGACATATCCACCCACCGATTGATACCACTGCCTATAAAGTCAACAAAATAACTACAATTCAGTACATGGCACGGATTGATTAATAAGAGAACATTCATCAAATAACATCCTATTCAAATCAACAATTCTAACAAGCGGGGCGATTTGGTACTTCCTCTTTTACTAATAGAGAGTAAAACGACATAGTATCTATAACTTAATCCTCGAATCAAGGTACTCCGTTAAAAATAATATTGATACAGAGTAACTAGATAATACTCAATGGAAACCCCTTTATTTAATTCTGTACGCCCTCACAGGCAAAACAGCTAGCACTTCACTAAACGTGTGCCGCATACTACAAAGTTTCAAATATCTCCTATTCTTAGGTGACACAACGGAGTGCAATGTTATTTTCCCGAGTTCGGGTTGAAACATAGGATTTTCAGTAGTCTTAATAAGCGCCTAAACCCGACCTGTTAACTGTTCGAATTAATGACATCTTTCAATGTTTTCAAATATCACAACACTGTAAACGTTCGTTGCTACATATTCACCACTACATTTAAGATTGGAAACTTTCTGTTATAACACCACGAGTTTTCTAGATACTTCATATTACTAATCTAGTCAATATCAGATGATATAGATCGCGCACTTTCATGGGATCTGCTGATTTATGAGAAAACAAGATATTATGTAGGAACAGTGGAAAACTGGACGCATCACAAGACAGTTTCTCTTAGTACGGAACGAGATCCACCATAATTTAGTGAAGCATATCGGAGTTGGATATGCGTTCTCTTAATCTTAGGACTTGATGAAATGTCTTGTTACTTTCAAAACAATTATTGAGCAGAACTTTGTTAAACACGTGTCGTACACAAAAATGTTGTAAGGTGAACTGATCACTGTTTAATAGTTACCTAGCTGGAATATATGTATCGAACGACACAAACTATCATGTGGACAATGAATTATCACAATTATATGACCAGTAAATACATAAATGCCAACATTTATGTATTACGCTTACTTGACTGCTAGATATACATTAGTCAATGGATTTGCACCCACCGGGTTATACGATAAACTTTAAACGAGGTAAGCAAGGATTTAAAATATATGATGAGGAATGGATCGAGCATGACTTTCTAAGTCTTAAGGGACTTTAGTAGTGTAATCACTCTTAGATTCTTTCTGTCCATTTGATGGATGTCACCGTATGTAAACGAATGAACGCTCATAAAACAACTTGATGAAAAGAATGAAAGTAACATGATCTAAACGCATAAATTATAGCATGTCTGCTCTACTCAATATGGTGCATAAGATGGCATAATTCACATAATTCGGAAACAACTGTATAAACAACAAGATAAGTACGTATACCACTTATTTGTAATTTACATTTCAACTACTTAGGTGTATAGTTTACACAAGATCTTTAGATGTTTCCCCAATTCTACTCCATAGGCCATTCGGCGAAACGTCTGCAGACAAACAGTCATAGCAACCAACACGCAGGATAAATTTGCCAGATCAACACCAGAATGCATTATGGATCTTGTCATCAAGAAGTTAGGAGATATAATACGGAGTTCTACAACATCGCTGCAGTTTGACAGAGCATAATCGATCTTAGTAAGCATTGTTGTACTAGATATCGATAGTCAACAAAGCATAAAGCTAAACAACTGACGACACAGCATCCTGTTCATAAAACAAAACGATGCGGAGCATAACCCATTAAGTAAACACTATGGTTTGCTTGTTTCGAAGATGTGATATCAGGAACATGAAACAATGAAGTCGTTCCGATTTAACAGGAAACTAGAAATAGGGTTTCATGAGCGTAGTGAAATATGTAGATGAACTTCAATGAGATCGCATAGTCATAACTCACTTTACACAAATAGTGATGGCCAGTAGTAGATCCTCTAGTTGCCATTCGAAATACAATAATGTGCATACCTCTATTTCATAGGTTTCAACCCAATTGAAGATAGAGAGCACAACTGAATGTGGGAGACATTTCGCCAGATATAAGGACAAAAAATAAAGTGCATGTTCAAATGATCATGATTCGGATGAAATAATACCAGGAAACATTATGGTGTGACAAATATAGAACAAACAACAGAAATACCAGGACCATAACAGACAAATAGGAAGAAACAATCACGCAGTTCGGGTTATGCATGAAACTATAGATATTTGTTTCCCACTCCTTGATGCGGATATTTCTCATAATCTACGACTATGAACAGCCGAAAGCCTTCTGCAGAAATGAAGGGAGTGATTCTAAGATAATAAACCTGTCATGTTTGTGTGGGAAGTGCAGAGTTAGTTGGGAATGCATTTGATGAGAACATGCCGGTTTAAAGAGTTATGTACTATTTGGACTAGACAACTACTATTAATCTAAAACCATCGGTACCCTTGTGATTAATCGTTCGGAAAACCAGTTGAGATATACAAAAACACTTACTCGTATGAACTGATGATGAACCACTTTTCTTAGTCACCAATACATTTTGAGAAGGGTGATCTGCTCCACGTTGACTAACCTGACGTGAAAAGACTTTGCCTTTCAGTGAAAGTGTATTTCCTCGAGTATCACATGTTTCAGAAAAGCGTTTTTTACTATTGTTCACATTGGCTATAAGTGGTCTGTACCTGGCCACCATGGCAGGCTGAGATTGCACTCGGCCTACAATACAAAATGATACAGAAACAGATAGGATACAAGTACTGGCTGTCAGAAATTATCTTATTTCTAATATCGCTATTTTTTAACAAAACTTACGATACATTAGAACTGACGGCCTGTCTGATTTCCGCATCTTCAGCAAAGCAGATAACTGGACATTTTAATTAAGGTATGAATCATGAACTAACTGATAATCTGTTTTACTTTGAAAGGTTTTGAGTGTTATGTTTAATTTAATTGTTTGAATAAATCACAGCTGTCGCAGTACTAACAAGAACCATAGGCACGCGATATCATAATTAACTTTAGCCAACTCAATAGATTTATGTATCATGACAGTGAAGCAACCAATTAACTTGCCTTTTTAAACCACCAGGGGCAAACTAATAGGCATCTCAAAGAAGCCACACTTCAAAATAGGCGTGCAATCAATAGATCAGTCCACACCATAAAATTCAATTGGAAAGTTAGTAAGGACACATGTACATGTCTGTCACTCCAATATCCAATATTGATCAAGTAGCCAATTGCAGAGTAATTGAGAGATCAATAGATTAACGGTCAGCCTGTCTAAATTATCACCGGATTTAAATTCCACACACTAACACATAATTAAATGGCTATTACCTAAGGCACATAAATTGGACCAATGAAAATGCAACAATGGCGAGTACTGAGCCTGTGTGTTTGGTTCACTTTCCTTGAGATCGTGTACCATAATTGTTGTTGTATATGTCTATGCTTGTCTACAATTGGACATCGTATTTGCGTATATTTGCTTTTCTTTGATTTTACCCATCTAAGGTTGGTTGTGGACCAGTTCGCCAACCTGGTATTCTTCATTGGATCACGTCACCAGAACAACAGGACGTGATGACCACGTTGCAGTTCACGCTGTATGTGTGAACTCGTTTGTTCTTCTTTTTAAGTGAACATATTTACTGATTAATAAGAACGGCATTTAATCCTAATTGGTGTGTACTATGTCGGCACTTATTACGGGGCATAGAATCGTCCAACCTCTTAGGGCTTAGCGATATATCAGGGAAATAAAATTACGTCGTAATAAATATCGAATGCAAAGCTATACGAATAACGTGATTGCCGATTTGGGACTCGATACCCGGACACTGAAACAAGTCCGGTAGACTTACCTGTAGTAAGATGTCTTAGTTACATAAATTTTTTGGTGTAAAAGTTCATCTTTTTCAGTCCACTAATGATACGAGTGATGGCTCAATGAATACATCATGTAGCCATGTTTGACAAGTGTGTATGTATTCTTAATGCGAATCCAGGATGCTTACGGTGAAATAAAGAAAGTTTAAATATTCCATGTGTTATCACTTAAACTGGTTGCCACCCAGGTTCCTGTGGAATTATTGCTATCATTACCTGGATATCAATTAACTTAACAAATATAGTACGACATCATATTTGTGATATTGGATTCATGACGTATTGTTTGTCTGTCTGTCTTTTGGTAGTGTTATTATAGGTAAGTTGAGCTAGTTCTGTCCTAAGTGATTTTTACACACGATTAGATGGCAAATATATTGTGAAGTTCGACCATGTTGAGCGTGAAGCAGTCACCGATGGGAATGCATGTGGTCGTGCAGATATCACCAATTGACTGAATTAAAAATATCAACTACTGAGAGCTGTTTCAGTGCTCTGATGGTTAGGTAATTACAATAGTTCATACTAGGACAAATGGCTAATGCTTCCCGGCTTCCATTGATTATCTAACTCAAACCAATTCGTGATATCAAATTGGCAATCTCCACAATGCCCAATTATATTGTGTTATGTATTACATAATTGGAACACACAAATCCTCAAAGGACTTTGTACGTCCATTTACAAATCCTTGGGTATATGCCCTGATGAGATAAAGTGATTCTTAGTAGTGATTTTATGTGGATGTCTAACAAAACATTGAGCTCCTACGGACTTTTCGGAAACTAAGATACGTCCATATATTACAAAATACCTAGAAGTCCACAAAGAAAGAATATTCGTCTAGATTAAGCACTGAAAATTACTTCTCCATACTAAGCTAATAGCAACAATTGTGATTTTGATTCATAAATTTGTCTCCTTTTCTTAACAGACGATTGGAAATCGAAAATCAAGAAATAATGCTGCGCAAACTATCAATAGATATCCCTTTCATCAGTAATTACGAGGGTTTATCATAATTTTTAATCGTAAGGGGTGGTATATATTTGTATACAAGCTACTACAACCCTCATCTTGAATCAATTTCTTAACAAAGCTTGTTACTGTTTCTGAAAAATAATAGGTTGTGATTGTCAAGAACATTTTTTCCTATTTGAGAATATAAATGACTGGAAGAACAATACCATTACAAATGTTCGACCAATTTAAAGAATGAGATCTACATTAGTTGGCAGTTACTTTAGACTTGCAAAGGGAATTTCCTAATTACCCGTAGTTGTCTGCACCAAAAGTAGCGAGATCACATTTTAAAACTGTGATTTCTTCATGCCTAGTACTTTCTTTATTCATATTAGATATAACCCGTTTTTGTAGGCATTAAACTCAACAAATATTGAAATTCGACTCCAAATGAAAAACAGTTACATACACGTAAGCTGTTTTCTTTATCTGGGTTAGTTATAGATTAAATCATTGAAACATGGGTGCTACGCAGTACAGACTAACTGAAACCTGACTTGAGGGTTCTAAATTATATAGTTTCGTTCAGCATATTTACTACCCACAATATATCTAAATTAATTAGGAAAATTATTTTTCCCGAAAAGTACACAATTTGTATTTGTGGTAAGTGAAGACAATGATAATATAAACAACTTCGGAATACCTAACTTTAAATAGACTTTATCTGTCATGTAATAGCGTTGTTGTTTTAAGTATTATAAACTTTGCAGATTCATTCAAACAGTAAGAAAATCCGTAATAGAAAAAAAAAAGTATAAATGAAAGTGGAGTGATGACTTAATGTCTACACACGCGTAAAAATAAAAACAACTGATTAAAGTTAGCACTACAGAAAATTGAACTTAGAACTACTATGGAAATGGATCTAGTATGAGAATCAGTTAGGTTTCATCTTCATATGTATGTTTGTTCATGATTATTTAACCATCCTTTATTTTCTAATATATTTCAATCGATAAGTTACATAAATCTCAACTGATTCCTCACCTTTTCAAATTATTTAAAAATATTTGTTTGTTGTCATAATATTTTCGTTATTATTCAATGTCTGAGCCCTACCATGTGAACATAATTACTGGATGGGTAGGGGGGGGGGATGAAAAGTATTTAGAATACCACTGAAATATTAGTTTAATTCTATTACCTCTATGATATGTGGATCCACATGTAGCTGTAACCATAAGAATTTTAGTTTTTAAGTGGGTCGATTCATGCCTCTTATTTGTATTATTTAGTACGGACCTTCGACTGAACGTGAAGAAAGTTCCAACTCCATGACGTCCAAATAAAGCGTACTAAAAACAGAACTCTTCATTATCAAACAATCCACATGAAATATTGTTATTAGCAAACTATGCTACTTGATAATTATAAATAGTATGTATTAAATAGTAATTTTATTGTAGTTACAGCAATCCGGTTTTAGTACAGCATAGTTACGAGCTAACGCTATATGACCATAATACATGCCTCACACAGTCGTGATAGACTTAATCTACTATACAATGGCAGCTGGGATAAGAAATAAACTAGGTACTGACTTTATTTATCCAATCAAAACTAACATTGAGACAAATATGCCTGTTGGTTTCGTCGATTGTGCAGACGCCTGTAAGCCTGATATCTACTCTGATAAACGTCAGCAAAGTTTCTAGAGTCCAGTAATACCAGAACTGCCAGGACGTATGCTTGAAAATGATGTTGCGATTACGCTTGTCTCTGGAAAGGGTCAAGATAATCATTAACGTTGTTGAGACAGCAATCAGATAAAGGAAATATGATAGTGAAATATGTTTGAGAACTGAGTGGGCAAATATCCCTTACTTTAATTTCACTATCAGGATCTTGGTATTTGCGGTAAAACATTAGCGAAGAGACATTTTCAGTATATCCCAGATTAAATGGCTAGGATGAAATGCCAACTACTCAAACGTACTGGTGATTAACGTACAGACAGGCCAGTTCAGTGACTTCATTATGTTCATTGTGTTGTTGTTCATCAAAAGCATTTTACAAACCTAAGTCCCAGTGTTTACATACAAACATCGAGTCACATTGGTTTTCCCTAAAAGATTCTCTGAAACCTTATACAGGTGTGGTAACTCCTAATACCCGCAAAAGCACAAGAGTCCAAATTGGTCAAATACCACTGAACATACTAACGTGTTTAGTTGAGTGAGCATTTATTATTTTAGGGTTTTCATGTTATAACAGTGTAGTGGTGAATAATCCCCAAAATAACTAATTATGTAGGCTTTCTACATTGATGCTGACAATGTTGGTTTTAGCAGACACGTTTACTTAAAGGTGCCCGGTCACGCATCATCACCTGATCACGATACGATACAACGTGGGTTGCACCTCTCTAGTTAGCCAGCCTTGACGCTGCTATCCCATTGACGCTGTACTTACGATCAAATATAACTTCTCCTTCATCTTTCATTACCTTTTGATTTATTCTCATTCGTATGAGTGGGTTCAATCGTTAGAATTTGCTCTGTTTATACGAAAAACGTAACTTGGTCATATACCAGGTGCACTTCGACATGATGAACACCAAAGCTAAAATAACTCTCACACACTGCCAAGTATGGTTGGCTTGTCGGGCTGAGTCTTTTCGAGGTCAACTATCTAGTGTTGACTGATTGTTGACTTTGCATCACACACGGATCATAATTCGAGTAACCGGGTATTTGTCGGAGACTGTTTAGAAGAACATGAAAATCTGTTTCCATCAGAACAATAACTGATTAGCAATCGCGTAGCGGGTTCGTTAAGGTTCTGTCACTTACAACATAATAAAGGTTTCAGGGATAATCAGTTGGAATTATATGAATAAGCTTGTAGTTGTAAATAATTCTCCAAATTAATAGTGGTATAGGCTCTCGTTACTGTTACTGACTATGTTTGTTTTAGTAGAGGCCAAGCACAACTACCAGATCACAACACGAAGCACCATGGGATGTAACTCCACTTCTAGTCAATCAGCATAGATGTTGTGGTCTCGTTTACACTCATTACTGATTTCTGATTTCTTCCTATTCGTAGGTGTGCATTTGATCGTAAGAAGCTACTCTGGTTATATTGCAAGCGCTCAACGAATTAGTGCTAATTATGGTAGATAAGCCAATAAGGAACTGCCGAAACACTTTAGGGTCATGGTGGATATCTGGAAACATTATATTGAGAGAAGAGCGTATTTTCAGTCTGATTGTGATAAAAACCGACTGGAGTTATATTTCGTTCTGCCAAATTATAAGCCATTTTCTATTAAACATTTCAATTCAATGTGCAATACTTGTGAATCAAATGAACGGAAAACGTGAGAGGGGCGTGAACTCCACACTTAGTTTGCATAGCAACGTTGGATATAACGAAGCCTAAAAATCTTGAAAATCGTATGAAAACCATGGGATCATTAAGAAAAGCATTAAATCGTGAATGTGGAAAATGATTATCTGTATTTCATACTTAAGCTGTACATGATCTAATATACATAATTTTTTGACAAGCTTGTACAACCCATTTAATTTCTTTGCTTTCTAGTCTCGGCATTTTGACATTTGCTCTTAGCTGTTTTGGTGAGAAAATCATTGAAGCTTGTCTGGGTTGTGGCTACAGCAATTCTAGATTTTATGCCTAATATTTTTTCTACTTTTTGGGACTGTAGAAATTGTTGTGGCTAATGGTAATCCAACACCAGGCAGCGAGTCGAGCGATGAAGTGTTAAGAGAGAAAAGGGAAATAATGTAGTATTGATGACATGCAAATCCCTGTTACAAACTAGTCAAATGATAACATAATCATACATAAAAGGAGAATAACAAGTTAGTTTAGTGACAAGTATAAGTGATAAG